>CP106723.1:5742686-6418964 GCA_025506655.1 Gossypium rotundifolium | reverse complement strand
TGTTATTTTGCATATTATCACATATTCATATCAATAATCACATTCAGATTTCGTGGTATTAGGTCACCACATTCAGATATCGTGGTCTTAGGTCACCACATTCAGATATCGTGGTCTTAGGTCACCACATCCATTCTTATCACTTTTCACATGTTACATATATAACATAATTTCATATTCCTAGTAGGAGTAGGAAAACGTACCTTAGTACTGTGCACCATAACATGGTACTTAGCCATATTTTCCACATTCATATAACATACATACATATTTAAATATTGCCATAAAACTTATTAAGAATTAGTGTGGGGTACACACGGTACCTTAGCCATATTCTTACACTTTCATATTAACACATTTAATTTAAAACATAGCCATGAACGTATTAAAACTTAGGGTAAGGTGCACACCTGATTCGCTTAACGATTTCACTTGAAATCTCGAAATCCGATCTACTACCTTAGATTTTTAATGCCTACATTCGGCCAACATGGTAATATTTAGCAAAGGCCTATTCGGCCATAAAACCAAATCCTAGTAGGATTTGTGTACTTACCTTAATGCCGATTGAATAAAAAATCAAATCCCGGAAACTTGTATTCTTCCCCCTTTGAAATCGGCTACTCACTAGATCCCTTGAATCGGTTAGTTTTCAGCTTAAAACACATAATAATAGATCTACTACAAAAATAGAGTCTTGGCCGAATATTCATAGTCACTTACCTTAAGGATCTTAAATCCCGAAATTCACCGAATAACTAGGAACACGACCTATGGTGTACCTTGGAAAAGAACTTCTCCTTCCATGATTCGCTAAGATTAATAATCGAAATTAGTCCCTAAATTTCGATAAGTCTAAAATATAAAAGAATGGAAACTAAACTTGGATCTTACCCTTATTTGAAGGAATCGATTGCACCTTCACTTCAACCTTCAGAGATTCGGCTATGGCTAAATGATGCTCTCACAACTTTCGGCTTTTGGAGGATTAGAAAGAAAAGAGAAGGAAGAATAAAAGCTGTAGGAATTTCAGAGAGAGGAGAATTCGCTTAAGAAATTCGAAAGGAAGAGTGAATGAATGAATGAATGAATGGCCTTCTTTCCCTTTTATAGCCGAAATTACTAGGCTAGAGTCCCTACTTGGCCACCACTCTTCCTATGTGATAATTATCACTTTATCAAAAGAATTAATCCAACAATTATCTCCTAATTAGCGAAATTCTAAAGGAAATAAAACTCCTCTTTTAAGAGCCCACATGCCATCCACCTCTCTGCTCTTTGTAGCAAAATAAAACTTCTTTTATTTGCTTCCTAAGTGACTCGATCCCTGGCCCAAATACACTTGCATGTGGCGCCATTTCTAGAGGCCCTAAGTGGCATCTTCAGGCCACTTAAACAAGCCCATTTTTGTGTGTCAAATTTCACATACTTTTTCTCTTAAGGCCACCTTGCCTTAATTTCCTCTTTTAAACTTTAAAACTCGACATTTCTAAGTCATTTCTAAGTTTCCAAAAATTTTCGTTTGGCTCTTTAAACTTGACATTTCCTTACATTTTCTAGTTTCCAGAAATGTTCACTTTCCTCTTTTGAATCATTTCTAAATCATTTTCCTAGTTTCCATAAATGTTCACTTTCCTCTTTTGAATCATTTCTAAATCATTTTCCTAGTTTCCATAAATGTTCACTTTCCTCTTTTTAACTTAGCATTTCCAAAATGTTCACTTTCCTCTTTTAACTTAACATTTCCAAGTTTCTAAAATGTTCACTTTCCTCTTTTTGAAACTTAACATTTCTAAATCATTTCTTACATTTCCAGGACATTTCCCTACATTTCCCTACATTTCCTTACATTTCCATACATTTCTATACATTTCTATACATTTCCATACATTCCCATGGTTCTAAGAATGCATACCACATATCACAGTAAACATGCTATTAAGCAAAAATGCACACAATGGGATTCGAACCTCTTCCCTCAAAGTACTTCACTTGTTTCCATAACCCTTGCACCTTAGGTGGCGTCCCTTGACACTTTTCCACATCACTTCTTGTTTTTAACTTAAAAACCAATAATTGTCCAAAGCTTTCTCTTCCATCCTAGGATTTTAAAAACCCTTAATTCACTTCCAAACACTGCCAAAACCTATTACTCATGAATTATGCACAAACGCATAACCCCTAATCTTGGATGTTATAGATTCTTTCCTCTTTATTCTCTTTCATCTCTCTTACTTCTCCTAAAATCTGAGCCACTCAGTCTTAATTCTCTATGGTTTAAGCCGAATCCAACTACCCTCTGCCATCTCAAATCCCTCTTGTTGTGGTAAGGGCCAAACTCTCTAAGGTGTTTTTGGTGCATATTGCCTCGTGATATTTTCCAAGTGTTGGTAAGTTGGAGCAGGGCCGATTGGGGGTGAAAGATTCTTTTTATCTCATGGAGTTGTTAAGGCCGAAAGGCCAGTTCTCTTATTACGTTGTGTAGTTTTCTAACATAATTTTCTCGATAGGGGCACGGATCTTTGAGCAGTAGAAGGAGGACCGAATACCCTCTTTGGAAGGGAGGCTAGTTGGTAAGTTAAGCCTATAGTCATAGATATTCAAATTTTGGTAATATCGGGCAAGAAGACTAACTGTTAACCGATTGTATCCTTAGGTACTTTGGAGAGTATTGTGATCCGTATTCCAAATCAGGTGTGTAATCTCACACCCTTTCGAATGCATATTTACAATGTTCCGTGAATCGCCCAAAAGCCGAAAAGCTAAAAAATTGACATCTGTGCCCACTCGAGTGTGTGAGCACTCGTAGTGGTGAATTAAAAATTGAGCAATGACGTTAAGTCATTGAGGGTGTCACGAACACTCTCGCGATCATCGAAGTCAGAATTCGCCTATCCGGCCGAAGCAGCCAAATGGCCCAACGAGCTATCTGGTCCACTTGGGCAAAAACGTTAGAAAACTATCAATTGATAAATCTGAATGCGAAATCTACAAATCTGAAACCGAAACCATATGTTTTGGGCCACACGAGCGTGTGGGCCCGTTTGGGCCTAAAATAGATTTTAGGCCCAATAGCTCCGTAGAGACCCAACAAGGGTCCTGTGTCGCTCGAGGTGACATTAGGCCTTCGAAATGGCCGTTAAATGCAAAATTACCAAAATACCCCTGAAGGGTAAATTACGAAAATACCCTCGGTGGGTAAAAATTTCTGTTATACCCTTAGGGGTTGATTAGCATGATTGTGTTGCATTCTGTTTATCTGGTTATGATGATAATTCATTTCATATATTATGTTTGATATATGTTTTGCATACATGACATTTTGCATGGGATTGGGATATTGATGATTCAGAGGAAGTGTATTCTGGTGGCTCTGCCACATTCTGATTCTGGTGGCTCTACCACAATTCTGTCTGGTGGCTATGCCACGTATATTCTATTGTTCGGGTGGCTTCGCCACAAATTCTGTGATGAGCAGCTTGACGGCCATCGAGGTGTCTAGCGGATGGATGGGTCGATTTTAGAAATCCCCACTAGTATGTTAGGCTGGTACGGGTGGTGTGTAGTGAATGGATAATTAGGTTGGGCTGCATGCATTATCTGATTTATTATGTTAATAGGGCTAAGGCCCAGATTATACTGAATAGGGCATCGGCCCAGTTTATCTGTATGGGTTTCGGCCCAATCTGTTTCCATATGGGCTCGGGCCCAGCTGATGACCGATTAGGGGATTACACACTGAGTTCTCGTAACTCACCCATCCATTTTAACCTTGCAGGTGATCCCCAACGTTAGTGGATTTGGAGCCACGGAGGACTCTATGGTGGCCATACATTGGAACCTTAGTAAATTCAGTTTCACTTTAAATTTGAAATTTACTTTAATTTTGGGTTTAATGTTTTGTAATAAGGCCTTTGGGATTTTATTTTGATTTTAACTTTCAATTCGGTTATTATTAAACTGTTAGATGTTTGAATGCTGAGTTTTTTTCAAAATGTTAACGAACGGTTTTCAAACTATAAAAATTAAATTGGATTTTTCATAAACAACAAAGCTCGAAGTTTCAAAAAGATTACAAACTTTTAACGAAAGCACAAGTTTTAAACAACCCTTCTATGTGACATGCTAGATCCGGTCATAACGTCTAGGCCGGTTTTGGGGTGTTACAGTGTGTTTTGGCCATGTGTCCCCTACATCTTTAAAATTTCAAAACAGAATGCTCAGAATTGATCACACGGCCTGGCACACGGGCGTGTGGCTTGGCCGTGTGCCCAAGTCAGAGCTTTACATGGGCATAGACACAGGTTGAGACAAGGCCATGTGCCTCACTTCGAATGCCCACATGGCCTAAGATATGGGCGTGTCTCACATGGCCTGACCACACGGGCGTATGTCCCCTGCACCTAGGAAAAATTTTGATATTTTGTGAAAAATTATCTGAGCTCCCTGTTTAGTCCCGACATGTTTCTAATATGTATTATGGGTCTTGAGGACTCATATAAGGGACTTCATGATTGATTTTTGATATGAATACTGTATAATGTAAAATCTCTGTTATCTGATTTGTAACCTCTGGTAATGCTCTGTAACTCTGTTTCGGCAACTGATTAGGGTTAGGGGTGTTACACTATGAGGAAGAAGGGCAAGTTAAAAATGGAAACAATGGCAATGGTAAGAATGGTGTGTTGGAAAAAAATCCGGTTTAAAAATAGTTTTCTGTCACGGCGAAAATTTAAAATTTTGAAAATCTAGATAGTTTGTAATATTTATAGTAATAAACTTTTCCCGAGAAGTACCTATGTTTTGTGCCAGACAGATCCTAAACATTCTCAGCTTTCAACAAGATAACTTTTTTTGCTATTATCGTACCAAGAATCACTTCGAGTATGGGCTTAAACAATCACGAATCAAACATAAAACCAGAAACGCTCAAACAATCACGAATCAAACACAAAACCAGAAACAATTTCTACTTTCAGTAGGAAAGTAATTTTCTCTCAATAAAAACCAATAGAATTGTTATCCCCAAACCCGCCCGATTTTCACCACTACTATTAATCATAAATCATTAATTATCCTAATTTAATCCAAGGAATTATAATTAGTCGTACATTCAAGAGTCCAACCGAATCGTTTATGTAGAAGTGTAATGATGTTACATGCATTTGCGTTATTACCTAATTATGAATGTAATCGAATGAATTATAATGTTAATCATATAATATTAATCTGATTGAATTGAACTATTTATAAATGTAATTGAATGAATTATTCTATTAATCACACAATCATTAATTATACGACATAATCAAATGAATTATATAATTAGCGGTACATTCGGTGATCCAATTAAATCGTTTATGCACTATTGTAATGACATTATGTGCATACACATTTTCCTAATCACAAATCTAATCAATCAATTATATAATTAATCGTAAAATCATTAATTCAATTAAATTAATCTATATATGAATGAAATGACATCAATTAGTTTATGTATGAAAGTAATGACATTATGGTGTATAAGTAATTTTAAGAACACCGATTAATTGTACATTATTCTAATTGCTAGTGCAATGAAATGAATGATTACATTAATACTATAGTCATTGATCCAATTGAATGAATTATATATAAATAATTTTTAAGAGTATTGATCAAATCAAAATGTATTTCAATTTGCATTCAAATTATTTCAAATTTAGTTTCATTTCAAGGTTAAATCATGTCGAGTTTTAATATTTTATATGTAAGCTTTGAAATTGTATAAATTTAAAATGATTCAAATCTGAAAACATTAAAACTTATTTAGATTCAAATCTAACTTGAGTTTGGACTAAAACTTGTATATTAATTTTATAAATACTACATTTAACTGTAGAGGCCCATTTATGCCCAGGCCCATATACAATCCAAAAACAAAAATAAAAATGTCCATTAAACAGTCAAGTTACAACACCAAAACAGGCCCAAATTACATCCTTTGACCCAACAAACTAAACAAACTCAGAACCGAAATACCCTTTAGCCCAAATCCTACCCAGACCCAACTAGGCCAACCTAAACCTAAGCCCAAGTAGCCCAAGAAGCTTGCGGACGCAGGAAACCCTAGGTTTCATCACTGCTGCATAAGCCAAATGATCTACTCCTCGACAAGAACCTCGACATCGCTGGCCCCGATCACGCCGCATTCAGCGCACCAAATAGGGGCTCCGTCGCGAGATCTTTATCTTTAACCTGCACAGAAAAGGAATGAGCAATAGCAAACTACGGCAAAACAGGGAAAAATTTTTATTTCCTTCTCATTTTGTTTATTTTAAAGGCTATAAAAGCCTTACAAAAACCTGTAAAGAGGGAGACCGAAATATACAGACAAGAATACAGAGAATAAAAGCAAAAAAAAATTCGTTGAAACAGAATATAGAGTTTTTTCTACAGAGGTGATTTTTATTTTATTCGCGTTATATATGTATTTTTGTGCATATTTTATATAAAATGGTACTAAAATAAAGGAGGACGGGGAAACTACCTTTGAAATAGAGGGTTTTTTTAACCTCCGGCCACCGCCAGTGGTGGCGCGTACGGCGCGTGGGGCGGAGGCCTCCTAAACCCGATGACCTAACTCCGTTGGAAGAGGGGAGGTTTTTTTTTTAGAGTGTTTTTAATTTTTTTTTAAAACGGAAGACTGAATGATTTTATGCCTAAGGATTGGCTTATATAACTATGATAAAAACGACGTCGTTTATGCTTAAGCCAATAAGCATTAAAACGACGCCGTATGAAGCCTCTGACCCGAATCAGACTCGATGGGCAAAGAGATCCGCGTGTTTTTATGTCGATGGTATATTTGCGGAATAGACCCTTCTGCATTTTCAATTTGTTTAATCCAGTTTTTATTATTTTCTAATTTATGTCTCAAAGTTTATTTACATTCCAATTTTGTAACATCCTGATATTTTGGGGGCTATGCAATTTACATAATTGAATGATGTTGCATGCTTAATCATTATTAAGTGCAATTTTAGAAGTTATTTGAGCTTCATTTATTAAGTGAATGCTTTGTTAAACTTTTAATTCTATTAATTAGAGAGAGAACTAAGCTATTAAGGCCTTAAGAATTGATGATAAGAAGTTCTAGTATAAGTTAAGTAATTGGCAAAGTGGTTAAGATGCATGGATGTATGCTTAAGGTGCAAGGTTCGAATCTCCTAGCTAACATTAGGGAGATTTTTAATTTTTTTGTTTTCTTCCTTGTAAGTGTCGGCCAAGAATATTCTAGAGTGGATGAGCTTTCATCCATTTTTGGCTAGATGACCATGTGAAAAAGGAAGTTAAAACTTAAGGCATGAAAGGATTAGTTGGTGATAAGATAAGGGGGGACAAAGGCATGAAATAGGGCTATGTTTTGGGGATGTGTTCATGGTCAATTGACCATGAACCTAGACTGCATGAAGGCTAAAGGAGAGGCCTAGTTGTGTAGTAAATTCTTTGGATATGATGGGGAAGAAACAAGGAGGAAAAAGGGGATATGTTGGCATTGATGTGGTTAATTTATGCTTTGCCATTAGGGGGAAAAGTTAGCCAAAAGTCCTTGTTTGTCCATCTTTCTCATTTTCACCAAAAGCTCTCTCTTAGCCGAATTTGCCATAGAGTTTAGGTAAAACTCTCTTTGTTTTAGCTTTCATCTTTTGACCAATTTTCTTCATTTTGGTAGAATGTACCTTAGTCATTTTGGTACATTTTCACTTTTGATTTAGCCTCAATTGCTTGAACCAAACACAACCTTCTTTCTCTCATTTAGTTTTCATTTTGAAACCAAAACCACAAAGATTAAGCACCATTATTCTTCTTCATTTCTCTCCTCTTCCGAATGCATCTAAGTTCCATAGTCAATCTCCTTCTCTTTGATCATATTCTCTTTTCTTTTCTTTTCATCTTATTTTTCTCTTATCTTTCTCTCATTGCGAAATCACCATTATCATTTTCTTCTTCTCTTTCTTTACTTCCTTCTCCTTTCATTCTCTTTCTTCTTTCCCTTCAAAACCGAAACCATCATATTGAAACCACCATTTTTATTCTTTTATTTTGTGAAGGCCGAATCATCATTTTCTTTTCTTCTTTTTCAAAGCCGAACCTCCAAGTGATCAAAGTAAGATGCTATCAATTATTTTCATCACTTCCTTTCACTTGAATAAGATTGGAAATCATAATCTTTTATTTCTCTCTTAGGCCGAATCTCTTGAAAAGATTTTGAAAGGAACTTTGTTGAAGACAACCTTAAGTGACCATTCGAATCATCAAGGTAAGACTACTATTTTAGATAATATCAATTTCTTTAGATGGATCACTAATCTACGTTATTTTAGGGGCGATCTAAGATCAACAAGATAGGTAAGAAAAGAGCCGTTCAAGTGTTTGGAAGAGAGGAGGTATTCCTTTACCATCGAACTACAAACGAAGAAGCGATGTCGGGGTTGAGACTTTCCACCGGTTGTGGACCCTCCGCAAACGAGGATCGATTATTCTAAGTAGTGCGTATAAAGAACCACTTTACGTTGGTGGAATATCGGCGGGTTTTGATCCATCTAGTGGAGAAAACCGCAAATAACTCATCATTCGTGAACCCGAGGGTAAGGATTTAGATCTATCGCTTATAAGTATAGTTTTTGCTAACAATAGTTTATACTAACCGAGTTTATTAATCATTTAGGTGTGGACGAGCTAGAGTATTGTTCTCACTGTTACTAGGTGTGTAACCATACTTTAAAACTTCCATAGAATTATATTATTAAAAGTGATTATATGATAGTATGTTTTGACTGTGGATACCAATTATTGGTATACAAAATTCGTATGTTACCCAATATTCGTTTATTTTGATATATGCATCAATATGAAATAAGCATGACTATTTTATGATTTGTGGGTACATAGCATGAAAATATGATTTGATATGTATGTGCATGGGCATATGGGTATGTTTAATAAAGGAGGAAGTATTCGGTGGTTTTACCACAATTACGGTGACTTGGTCACATATGTGAAAATTGGTGGCCGTTCACATATTTGACTCGGTGGTTTTGGTCACATATTTGACTCGGTGGTTTTGGTCACATATTTGACTCGGTTTTGGTCACATATTTGACTCTGGTGGCCGGTCACATATTTGGCTCTGGTGACTTGGCCACGTATTTGAAATTTGACTTGGTCGGTGACTTGGTCACATCTGTTTTGGTGGCTTTGCCACAATAAGAGCGATGTGCATGTTGACCGCAAAGAATCGCCTTCGATGGTGTGTAGCGGATGGAGGGTCGATTTAGTAATCCCCACGGTGTCTTTGGTTGGTACGGGGTGTGTAGCGGATGGATATTTAGGTTGGTAGGGCTTGCATTTCATTTCATATACATATCCATGTAACATTGTATGATTATTATTTGATCTGCTATAAAATGGGCCTTTGGGCTAAATTTGAGTAAAATGGGCCTTTGGGCTAAATTTGAGTAAAATGGGCCTTTGGGCTAAATTTGAGCTAAAATGGGCCTTTGGGCCAAATATTTGATTAAATGGGCCTATGGCCATATGTGAAATTTTTGGGTTTGAAAGTTATTTCATAAAATGGGCTTTTTAGTGTATGTGTTATACATTGAGTTTATGACTCACCCATTTTTATGGGATAACTTTTCAGATAACTCGTAGTGCGATGGATCGGGACAGCAAGGATTTCGAGGTGGCCAGTGCTCGTATTAAGTATTGTGGAGATTTTCCAACTTAAACTCTTTAAGTTAAATTTTATTACTTAGACTTTATTTTGGGTTGCCAATATTATGTAATAAGGCCATTATAAGCTTTCTTTAATTTCGTGTTTGGATTTACTTTTATTTTGCCATGAATAAATATCTATTAAATAACTAAATTGCTTTTTAATAATTATTTAAAAAGGTTTTTGTCTTTAATATATAAATGTTTTCAAGGAAATTTTCTTAAGTTTGGTTTCCTATGATTTTATTAATTCCTCCTAAGAATAATGTTTTAAAGACAAAACTTCTTTACAATGGAATTCCGCTAAAGTTTTACTCAAGGAACATACCAAATCCGGTTAGACTTTTTGGGCCGGGTTTGGGGTGTTTCAGCTTGGTATCAGAGCCCAGTTTTAAACTCTCGGCCTTGGGTTTTGAAGCCCACAACGTTTTCAAAATTTTGGCCCAAAAGAATTTTTGAAAATTTTCTTAAGTTAAATGGTTTTATAAGAGCATGGCACTTTCGAATTCTCTACCAGATCCATCGTGTATGTACCTTTATTTGATAAGTGATATGAATGTCCGATAAGCCTAAGGAAACTTTAGAGACATGGACCCTAGGTGTATGTGTACTACTACGAAAAACCACTGAATATCTGTTTCATAAGACCTTCTTCTAATAAGAAGTGAAAAGATTCTAATACATAAGACTTTTCGTAAAAACAGATAAGATACGTAGTAGACATGAGCTCTAGGGGACGAGGTCGTCGTGGACATGGAAGAGGAAGGATGATCTGTTTGAACCAGTTCGGTCCGGTCAAGGTTCCGAGAATGAAGCTCCACCACCCATTGTTGGGGCGCACTTCCAAGAACAAAATGAAGGAGGTGACGCAGATCACAAGTCGTCTCGCGAGTTTTGGAACGAGTAGCGTAAGCTAGTTCTGAAATGGATCTCAAGTCTCAGGTGAGAGACTTAGATCGAATGGAGCCGAGGTTTTCGGAGAGTATCCGGATTAGCTCCAAACGTAGTGAATATTGGTTTGAAGCAATCGAGAGAATCATGGACGATATAGACTGACCGATGAAGAGAAATTGAAAGGTGCTATTTCGCTTCGTGATAAAGCCTACCAAATGGTGGCTTACTATCAAGGAAAGTACCCGTGGATCGTCTGGATTGGGGTATTTTAAAGTGAAATTTGAGGAAAATATGTCGAGCTAGCTACATCGATTCTCGAGAGGAAGACATTTCGAATCTGTACAAGGAAACAAGTCGATAGTTGAATATGAAGCGTAATTTTGCGACTTAGCCGTTATGCCGGAGGGATAGTGGCTACTAAATATGAACGGTGTATCGATTCAAGATGGACTTAGAGATGAGTTAAGAGTGATGATTGCCCCACACCGTGAAAGAGATTTTGCAATCTTAGTGGAAAGGGCAAGAATTGTGAAGAGGCTAAACGGACCGAGAGACGTAACCGGATGAGGTCGAGCAAGAATAAGAGAAGTTTTGGGTCTTGAGGTCTTCCCGAACTTTCGTAAAAAGTCAAGAAATGATGGATCGCGAGGTCAACAGACTGCTACGGGAGTGCAAAGTCGTACTTGTTCTCAATGTGGGAAAATGTATTCGGAGAATGCTGGAAAAAGACCGGCGGATGTTTCAAGTGTGGTTCGAAGGATCACATGATCAAAGATTGTTCGATGAACTCGGAGAAGAACCATCCAAAGAAGTCGAGGTGCTAATCAGTCGATGTATGGACAAAGAACCGATAAGAGGACGTGGTCCAAATGGAAGGGAAATGGTTCGGTGAGAGGTCGCGAACTTTGACAGAGGCGTGGTAACTCGAGGCGAGACAACCGTGCTTGGTGTATGCAGTTCGTCAGCAGAAGACAAGCGATGACCGATGTTATCACGATGCACGTTTCGATTTCAGGTTGCCCTTTATTGCTTTGATAGATATAGGTCAACTCATTCCTATATCGCTAGTGAAGTATCGGGACTTTGCATGTGACTTCAAACTGCACTAGGAAGATGATCGTATTTAGTCCTTTAGATGACAAGAGTTCTAGATAAACTTTTAAGGAAGTGCCTCTAAAAGTTCAAGGGATCAGTTTCGGTGATTTAATGGAGTTACTGTCGGAGAATTGACCTTATCTTAGGCATGGATCGGCTTGTGAAGTACCGTGCAAATGTGGATTGTGTTGCTAAGAGAATGTCATTAAGAACTTTTGATGACAAGGAAGTTGTAGTGATGGGCGAGAGACGGAACTACTTATCGATGTAGTATCCGCTCTTAAGGCTAAAAAGATGGTTAGAAAGGGATGTGAAGCCTTCCCGATGTTGGTGAGTGCTTTGGAGGCTAAGGAAGCAATCGCTAATGAAGTCGAATCAGTAAACGAATTTGTAGATGTTTTTCCTAAGAACTTTCGTGGTTGCCTCCGGATCGTGAGGTAGAATTCGGGATAGACTTATTGCACGGAACGGCGCCCGCTTTCTATTGCTCCATATAGAATGGCACCGAAGGAATTGGTTGAGCTTAAGGCTCGATTCGGGAGTTGCTTGATCGTGGATTCATCCGACCTAGTGTGTCTCTATGGGGAGCACCGGTCCTATTCAGAAAGAAGAAGGACGGATCGATGAGGATGTGTATAGACTACCGGCAGTTGAATAAGTCGACTATCAAGAACAAGTATCCTTTGCCCAGATCGACGACTTGTTCGATCACTTAAAGGAGTCGCGGTATTCTCTAAAATTGATCTAAGGTGGGTATCATCACTTAAAGTGAAAGAAGCGGATATCCATAAGACGGCTTCCGAACTAGATATGGGCATTATGAATTTCGGTAATGCCATTCGGATTGATTTAACGCCCAATTGCGCTTATGGATATGATGAACCGGATTTTTCACCCTACTTGGATCGGTTCGTCGTGGTATTCATAGGCGACATCTTGGTGTATTCTAAGTCCAAGTGGAACATGATGAGCATCTCCGGATTGTGTTACGAGTTTTAATGGAGAAGAATCGACGCCAAATTCAAAGAAGTGTGAATTTTGGTGAAAGAGGTTGCATTTTAGGACATGTGGTATCTGCAGAAGGATTAGGGTGGATCCTCGGAAGATCGAGGTCAGATAGATTGAAACCACCTAAGTCCGTGAATCGAGGTTCGCAGCTTGGGTTTAGCCGGATATTACCAAGATTCGTCAAGGATTTTCATCGATAGTTGCACCTTTAACGAAATTGTTGAGAAAGGAAGTACCTTTTGTGTGGGCCGATAAGCGACAAGAGAGTTTTGAGAAGCTCAAGAAAGTTTTGTGGAAGCTCTGTCTTGATTCACCAAGCAGAAAGGATTTTGTTGTGTATTGCGATGCTTCTCACGGGATTAGGATGTGTTCGATGCAAGGCGGAAGGTAGTTGCGTATCGTCTCAAGAGCTAAGACCGCACGAGGTTAATTACCCGACGCACGACTTGGAGTTGGCAGTTGTAGTGTTTGCTCTTAAAGTTTGGAGACATTATTTGTACGGGGAAAAGTCAGTGATATATACGGACCACAAAAGTCTGAAATATCTACTGACTCAGAAAGAACTGAATTTGAGGCAGAGAAGGTGGATAGAGTTGTTGAAAGACTACGACTGTTCCATCGAGTACCACCCGGGCAAGGCGAATGTGGTGGCAGACGCTCTAAGTCGAAAAGTGGTGTCAGATTTGAGAGCGATGTTTGCTCATCTTAGTCTCTACGATGATGGAAGCTTGTTGGCAGAACTTCAGGTTAAGCCGACATGGTTAAGTCAAGTAAAAGAGAGACAGTTAATAGATGAAGATCCGAGTGAAAAGTTTCGACAAAAGTGAGTGGGAAATTGGAAGATTTTGGTATTAAAGGACGGAGTATTGTGTTTTAAAGGTAAAGTTTGTATGTCAAGGATCGGGAGTTGAGGCAAAGATACTTGTGAATCGCATGGTAGCCCCTATGCTATGCATCCCGGAGGAAGTAAGTTATATCGAGACTTGCGAGATCGGTTTTGGTGGCTCGGTCTTAAGCGGGAAGTTACGAATTTGTAGGAAAGTGCTTGACGTGTCGCAAGTCAAAGGTGAACATCAAGTACCTTCCGTTTGTCGCAACCGATAAAGATTCCGCAATGGAAGTGGGAGAGAATCACCATGGACTTTGTTAGTGGGCTTCCCTTACGCCTACTAAAATGACTCCATTTGGGTGATAGTGGACCGATTGACTAAATCGCACATTTTATCCCGATTCGGATTGATTACTCTTTGCGTAAATTGGCAAAGTTATATGTAATGAAATTGTGAGATTGCATGGAGTGCCGTTGTCGATAATTTTGGACAGAGATCCAAGGTTTACGTCGCGATTTTGGAAAGCATTGCATCAGGCTTTGGGCACCAAATTGGACTTCAGTACGGCATTTCATCCTCAATCGGATGGTCGATCGAAAGAGTAATCCAGATCTTAGAAGATATGTTAAGGGTTGTGTGATAGATTTCAAGGGAAGTTGGGAGGAATTCTTACTGCTATGGCGAATTTGCGTACAACAACAGCTTCAATCCAAGATACTGGATGGCAACCGTATGAAGCACTATATGGACGGAAGTGTCGCACTCCTACGTGTTGGACAGAATTAGGGAACATGATTTTGGGTCCAGAGATAGTGTCTGAATCCGAAGAAAAGGTTAAGGTAATCCGGGCTCGGTTAAAGGAAGCGTCTGACAGACAAAAATCGTACGCAGATTTAAAGCGGAAAGAAATAGAATATGCAGTGGGAGACCAAGTTTTCCTAAAGGTTTCACCTTGGAAAAAGGTGATGAGATTTGGTCGCAAAGGGAAACTAAGTCCCAGGTTCATTGGACCTTATCGGATTGTGAAGCGGGTCGGATCTGTGGCATATCAGTTAGATTTGCCTTCGGAATTGAAACAAATGCACAATGTGTTTCATGTTTCAATGTTACGCTACATCGATCGGATCCATCTCATGTAGTACCAATTGAGGAGGTGGAATTAAGATCGACTTGTCATATGAAGAGGAGCCAATTCAAATTCGGAGCGAGATGTAAAGGTTTTACGGAGAAAATCGGTTCCTCTCGTTAAGGTATTATGGCGAAATCATGGATCGGAAGAAAGCTTCGTGGGAATCGGAGGAAGCGATGCGACAAAGCAATACCTCACTTATTCGAGCATGTAATTTCGAGGACGAAATTATTTTAAGGGGGTAGAACTGTAACATCCTGATATTTTGGGGGCTATGCAATTTACATAATTGAATGATGTTGCATGCTTAATCATTATTAAGTGCAATTTTGGAAGTTATTTGAGCTTCATTTATTAAGTGAATGCTTTGTTAAACTTTTAATTCTATTAATTAGAGAGAGAACTAAGCTATTAAGGCCTTAAGAATTGATGATAAGAAGTTCTAGTATAAGTTAAGTAATTGGCAAAGTGGTTAAGATGCATGGATGTATGCTTAAGGTGCAAGGTTGAATCTCCTAGCTAACATTAGGGAGATTTTAATTTTTTGTTTTCTTCCTTGTAAGTGTCGGCCAAGAATATTCTAGAGTGGATGAGCTTTCATCCATTTTGGCTAGATGACCATGTGAAAAGGAAGTTAAAACTTAAGGCATGAAAGGATTAGTTGGTGATAAGATAAGGGGGACAAAGGCATGAAATAGGGCTATGTTTTGGGGATGTGTTCATGGTCAATTGACCATGAACCTAGACAACATGAAGGCTAAAGGAGAGGCCTAGTTGTGTAGTAAATTCTTTGGATATGATGGGGAAGAAACAAGGAGGAAAAAGGGGATATGTTGGCATTGATGTGGCCGAATTTATGCTTTGCCAAGAGGGGGAAAAATTAGCCAAAAGTCCTTGTTTGTCCATCTTTTCTCATTTTCACCAAAAGCTCTCTCTTAGCCGAATTTGCCATAGAGTTTAGGTAAAACTCTCTTTTGTTTTAGCTTTCATCTTTTGACCAATTTTCTTCATTTTGGCCGAATGTACCTTAGTCATTTTGGTACATTTTCACTTTTGATTTAGCCTCAATTGCTTGAACCAAACACAACCTTCTTTCTCTCATTTAGTTTTCATTTTGAAACCAAAACCACAAAGATTAAGCACCATTATTCTTCTTCATTTCTCTCCTCTTGTCAATGCATCTAAGTTCCATAGTCAATCTCCTTCTCTTTGATCATATTCTCTTTTCTTTTCTTTTCATCTTATTTTCTCTTATCTTTCTCTCATTGCGAAATCACCATTATCATTTTCTTCTTCTCTTTCTCTTTACTTCCTTCTCCTTTCATTCTCTTTCTTCTTTCCCTTCAAAACCGAAACCATCATATTGAAACCACCATTTTATTCTTTTATTTTGTGAAGGCGAATCATCATTTTCTTTTCTTCTTTTCAAAGTCGAACCTCCAAGTGATCAAAGTAAGATGCTATCAATTATTTTCATCACTTCCTTTCACTTGAATAAGATTGGAAATCATAATCTTTTATTTCTCTCTTAGGCCGAATCTCTTGAAAAGATTTTGAAAGGAACTTTGTTGAAGACAACCTTAAGTGACCATTCGAATCATCAAGGTAAGACTACTATTTTAGATAATATCAATTTCTTTAGATGGATCACTAATCTACGTTATTTTAGGGGCGATCTAAGATCAACAAGATAGGTAAGAAAAGAGCCGTTCGAAGTGTTTGGAAGAGAGGAGGTATTCCTTTACCATCGAACTACAAACGAAGAGCAGTATCGGGGGTTAGAGACTTTCCACCCGGTTGTGGACCCTCTGCAAACGAGGATCGATTATTCGAAGTAGTGCGTACAACCAAACCACTTTATGTTGGTGGAATATCGGTGGGTTTTGATCCATCTAGTGGAGAAAAACCGCAAATAACTGTCATTCGTGAACCCGAGGGTAAGGATTTAGATCTATCGTTTATAAGTATAGTTTTTGCTAACAATAGTTTATACTAACCGAGTTTATTAATCACTTAGGTGTGGACGAGCTAGAGAGTATTGTTCTCACTGTTACTAGGTGTGTAACCATACATTAAAAACTTCCATAGAATTATATTATTAAAAAGTGATTATATGATAGTATGTTTTGACTGTGGATACCAATTATTGGTATACAAAATTCAGGTATGTTACCCAATATTCCGTTTATTTTGATATATGCATCAATATGAAATAAGCATGACTATTTTATGATTTGTGGGTACATAGCATGAAAATATGATTTGATATGTATGTGCATGGGCATATGGGTATGTTTAATAAAGGAGGAAGTATTCTGGTGGTTTTACCACAATTCGTGACTTGGTCACATATGTGAAAATTGGTGGCTTTGGTCACATATTTGACTCGGTGGTTTTGGCCACATATTTGACTCGGTGGCTTCGGTCACATATTTGACTCGGTGGTTTTGGTCACATATTTGACTCTGGTGGCTTCGGTCACATATTTGGCTCGTGACTTTGGCCACGTATTTGAAATTTGACTTGGTCGGTGACTTGGTCACATCTGCTTTTGGTGGCTTTGCCACAATAAGGGCGATGTGCATGTTGACCGCAAAGAATCGCCTTCGATGGTGTGTAGCGGATGGAGGGTCGATTTAGTAATCCCCACTTGCAGTCTGGTTGGTACGGGGTGTGTAGCGGATGGATATTTAGGTTGGTAGGGCTTGCATTTCATTTCATATACATATCCATGTAACATTGTATGATTATTATTTGATCGCTATAAAATGGGCCTTTGGGCTAAATTTGAGTAAAATGGGCCTTTGGGCTAAATTTGAGTAAAATGGGCCTTTGGGCTAAATTTGAGCTAAAATGGGCCTTTGGGCCAAATATTTGATTAAATGGGCCTATGGCCATATGTGAAATTTTGGGTTTGAAAGTTATTTCATAAAATGGGCTTTTTAGTGTATGTGTTATACATTGAGTTTATGACTCACCCATTTTATGGGATAACTTTTCAGATAACTCAGAAAAGTGCGATGGATCTAGACAAAGAAGGATTTCGAGGTGGCGAAGCTCGATTAAGTATTGTGGAGATTTTCCAACTTAAACTCTTTAAGTTAAATTTTATTACTTAGAATTTATTTTGGGTTGCCAATATTATGTAATAAGGCCATTATAAGCTTTCTTTAATTTCGTGTTTGGATTTACTTTTATTTTGCCATGAATAAATATCTATTAAATAACTAAATTGCTTTTTAATAATTATTTAAAAAGTTTTTGTCTTTAATATATAAATGTTTTCAAGGAAATTTTCTTAAGTTTGGTTTCCTATGATTTTATTAATTCCTCCTAAGAATAATGTTTTTAAAGACAAAATTTCTTTACAATGGAATTCCGCTAAAGTTTTACTCAAGGAACATACCAAATCCGGTTAGACTTTTTGGGCGGGTTTGGGGTGTTTCAAACAAATCCCTCGGGCTGCATTAAGCGCTAAATTCATTACGATGCTGTTTTGAAGAAAGGCATAATTGCCCAATAAATCCCTATGGATTAAGGAGTGTTTTGATTTAATCCTTTTAATCTGTTTTAATTGCTATTTAACCCCTGTTTTCTTTGTTTTATTTCATTTTTATCCTTTTATTTTATTTTATTATTTTACATTGTATTGAACTATTTTATTATATTAAATAATCTATATTATTATCCTTATTATCTATATATTAATGTATATATATATTTCTATGTATTACCCTTATTATTAAATTATTATTTATTATTCATTTAATATTATTTTTATTTTATTACATGTTTTTATAATTTATTTATTATATTATACACTTTTTCTATATTATATAGTATTATATTATATCATATATTATTTTTAAAATTTTATTTTGTATAAAATCTATTTATATTATATAACTTATTTTATTTACATATGTAATTTTGTGATTAGTATATATGTTTTATATAAAATCATTATAGACTATTTATTAATTGTTTTTATTATATATAATAATTTATACATATATTAAATTATTAAATTATTTATTATAAGTATTTATATATTCTAAGTATTTTTTTACTTTTAATTTTGTTATTATATATATATATATATATATATTAAATCATTTTAAAAATCATCACATTCTTTTTATTCAATGTTTAAATATGTTATTCCTTTTTCATTTAATTTTGTTATTTAAGTAAAAATTTCAATTATTTCTATTTATTTTATATTACATGTTTATTTATTTATATTCTTTAGATCATTTATTATTGTTTAGCATAGTTCATTATATGTTTATGTTATATTATTATTTTATTATTTATTGTTAGTATAATTTGTAATTATGTAGAATTGTTATTAAATATGTAGGTTGTATACTCAAACCATTGTTTTATAAAAATACATTTTTTATATATGATATTTGGGGACTTCGAGAAGAATTGTGCTCTAACTTACTGGGTTTCAATTTTACCCGTGGAACTTAAGTTATTAAATACCCCTCCTCTTTTAAAACCGAAACTTACAAATTTCAAATCAAAAACTTATTCTTGGGAATTCAAAATGTTGTGTCCTAACTTACTGGATATGATGTTTTGTGTCTCGAGGTAGGAATTTTTTACAATAAAGACGGCAGTTTCGAAGTCACGAGATGCTATATCCTAACTTACTGGGTATAGTGTTTTATTTCTTTGAGATAGGTAAGTCTAGGTTTTCTTTCTAATAAAAGGATCATATTTTTTAATTTTTTTTTTCAAATTTTCAACAATAGGACATGATTTTATTGATTAAGTACCAATTTTTTGGGCGTTATAAGGGTGTTAACCCTTCATCATACGTAACCGACTCCCGAACCCGTTTTCTTGTTTTTCATTAACCAAAATCAAATATTTTAAAATAAAACATTTTACAAAGGTGATCCAATCGCACCTAAGTAAAAAGGGATTAGTGGCGACTCTATTTTTGTTTTTAAAGTCGATCCCCGTTTAAATCAAACTTTAAAATGGTTTCGACAGCTTGGCGACTCCGTTGGGGATATCATCAGAGAGTCAAGCCATAAATTGATTATGTTTGTCCTTTCATCGAAAATTTGATTTTGATTTTAAAATTCGATTTTGATTCTTTCACCGTATGAGTTTGTGACATATGTTTGTTATGGTTTGAGTCTCGTAGGGTACTCTTGCATCATATTGCATGACCGTTGTGGTCACACCCTTAAGTGGGAATGAGAAACTATGCCTTCGTGAGGTTTTCACCTCCACATGGGCTAGTGGACTGCTTCCGGGATACATCTGTACCTATGTCTTCGTGAGGTTTTCACCTCCATAAAGCCATAGGGAAATGTATCCCCTTGAACTGAACTCGATCCATATGAGCCTATAATGGGTGGAGATCGAGGAATCTGCTGGTTCGGGTACCTCAACTTTAGAACTAAACCGCATATAATGAGCCATAAGAGCCAACATTGGATAGAGTTATGTTGAACCATAGTGGTCACGCAGATAGATACCCTATTTTGTTATTTATTTCTCTTTTACTAACAAGTTTTCTTTTGTTTTGATTGCATTGCATTCACATCATAGAAAAGAGGTGTTGATTCAAATTTGATTGCTAAATAGAAGAGTTAGTCATAAGGATTTTTTGATAAAGTGGATTATAATACGGTCGTCCGAATATAGTCCAAGTGAACACAATGAGAGAAGACTGATAGTCCGTGAAGGAGTACAAGACCTTCAAGTTGACAAAGACTATTCGAGAATTACCAGGTCTCGACTTTCTTGAAGAGGCTAACGAGCATTATGGAAATAAGTGAACAGTGAGCCACGGTCCAGATCAAGCAAAAGGAGCTAGAGGAGGCATCTATTTAAAGTTTGCAAGATTTGACTTTTGCGAAGAAGGGGATTGATGTTTTCACTTGGACTATGAGGACAAAGCCGCATATGTAATCTGTTTTGTGTAAAGAAATTTTTTTTCTAGTAAAGTTTTTCTAATGGAATTGAATTCAGAATCAATACCTCTCTTTTTTCATTTCATTCCTTTGCATTGCATGCATTTGCATTACATCACATCATATGCATTTGAGTTTATAGATAGGGCCTAATTAGTTGAAATTATTACAGAAGAAAGGAGAAAGAAAGAGAGTGAGTTAACTTGGAAAACATAGAACAAAGATTGGAAAGATTAAAACAAAGACAAATACAGATGCAAGAACAATTGACCAAAATTCAACAAGAAATGCGGGAACAAATGCTAGAATTTCAAAAGAATATGATTGACCAGTTAACCCAGTTATTAGCCGGAGGACTTGAAAAAAGGAGTGGTCTAATGGTCAATAGTGTGGATGATGAGGAAAACATCGTTTACTCTCCAATAGGTTTTAACCCGAGTGATGATCAAGCCAAACTGGTTGTTTTGGTAGAAACAAAGGGAAAAGGAGAATGGACCTCAAAGGCCCTGAAGAAGAAGGAAAAGAAAATGAATAGTGCCGGTAGGTATAACAAAAGCCATTCAAAGCTGATTACAGTAAACCAGCCAAGGACAGTAACTATCAGCAATCAGGTTTCCTCAAGGCAAAACTCTGAAAAGCTCCAATTTACGCCAATCTCGATGACGTATAAGGAGCTATATCAAAGTTTATTTGACGCACATATGGTGTCTCCATTTTATCTGAAGCCGATACAGCCCCCATATCCTAAATGGTATGATTCAAACACTCAATGCGACTACCATGCGGGAATAACGGGTCACTCAATCAAAAACTGTACTACGTTTAAAAAGTTGGTCGAAAGGTTCATTAAAATGGGAATTGTGAAATGTAACGATTCATCAAAACTTGATCACTTTAACAAGGTAATTGAAGGAGGAGACAAGAAAGTTGCGACTCCTTGAAGAAATAAAAAATGAAGAGGGAACCGGGGAACGAAGTTTCCAAGCCTTTGCGTACTTGGGAGTGTTTTGAATAATGGGACTGTAGAAGTGATCCTTGTATTTTTAGAGTTGATCTAGAGTAATATTCAAAACATGCTTGTTGCCTTAAGCCTAGAGGCAATAAGAACCCTTTTTTGAAATAGGCTTGTGTCCGAAATTTTATTTCAATAAAGTGCATCTTTTAAGCAAATATTCTTTTATTCTTTCCATTTCATACTGTACAAACAATTGTTCTTAGTCTTTTTTTCCTTTGTTTGGATTTTCTTTTGAGTATTCTTTCATTCTTTATTCATGACCATACTATACAAATAATCATCCTTAGAATCATTTATTCCTTGGATTTTTTGCCTTCGTACTTAGGTACCTAGATATCAACTACATGAGCGACGTTGTCACTGACTCCCTTTTTAAATAAGATATGGGTCAAGGGGATCTAAGGAATTTGAAGATGACAGAGATTGTAACCTATCTTCTGATTTGTCAAGAATGATGAAAATAGATCCTACCTTACATAGGGTCAATGGATGTTGCGAGCTTAGGAAAGGAGTGAAGATCGAAGCCTTGCTTACCACAAAAATAAGGCGAGATATTATTGAGTTATTTTCGGGAATTCAAAGATGTTTTCGCACAATCATATCAGGACATGCCTGGGCTAAAAAGACGCGGGCTAAACAAGAGGATCGCGCACTGTTGGTCTATCATGGAAGGGGATTGCATCAGTCATACCGTAAATACTGAATTGAAAAAGACGAGATTTATGTGACTCTTCTATTCTTTTCACAAACTTTTCTATATGTGGGGCATGGATATTATAGGGCCAATCTCGTCAAATGCTTCTAGTTGACATTGATTCACCATCATGGTCTTCGTTTATTTCACTAAGAGGGTGAATGTTGCTTCATATGCCAATATTGCAAAGTCGACAGTCATCAAATTTCAAAAAAAAAAAACTCAAAAAAAAAAGAATAAAAGAAAGGATCAGGCACCAGCAAAGAATGCCATAAAGGATCACATTTAATAATGCATAACTGTACAAAGTCAAAGTTTACAATCTGTCCAAAGATTAGGCAGCATATCACAGTGCAGCAAAAGTTGCCAAAAGAAAAAATTCAAAAAGAAAAACAAAAAAAAAAAACTATGAAAGGAGACTAAGACTTATAATGATTGGCATAAGAAGCTACTATTTACCCTTTGTCTTATTGAACGTCAGCCAAAACCTTCGTTGGGGCAACATCCTACCCATTGGTTTATGGAATTGAAGCATTTTTCCAATTGAACCTAGTTGAAGAAAGGTTAAAGTTATCCATCACGATCGGATAATGCAAGCTTATGACAAAGAGGTTCATCCTAGAGAATTCCACGAGGGAACCTGATGTTGAAAAAGACCTTTCTTCTATAAAACAATTTTAGAAGAAAGCATATGTCAAACTGGGAAGGACTTATATAAGGCCTGTTCTAGAAGAGCATCAATATTGACCAAGACGGATGGTGAAGACTTGCCCAATCCGGTGAATTCAGGAGGTATTTTACTTGAAAGATGAAAGACCAAGGTGAAAACCCATAAAGGGCGCCTTGAGATCGCCAAAAAAAAGGAGAGGCCAAGGCGAAAAGCCGCAAAGGGTGCTTTGAGACCAAAGGGGCTTTGAGCAGAAAACCCGAAAAGGGCGGCTCAAATTTTGATCAAAAGTGGGGCATACAGTAGTCTTGCTACATTTAAATTAACAATGAGGAAGTATGTTACGTCTTGGGGCATCGAAAAAGTACTCCGGATCCCCTAAACACATATTGAGCTTAAAATGGTCCTCAAGAAATCGGAACAAAGAAGTTCAGACTGTGATATCTGGGGCACCTAGTTTCCCATCTTACCCATTTTAAATTTATCTTTGATTACTTTATTCTTTTCAAAGATACACCCTAATCAATTTTCTTTTATAGCCTTTGATATCTTTGCTTACTTTATTCTTTTTAAGATACACCAATTATTTTTCATTTATTGCCTTGGTTATCTTTGATTCGCTTATTTGCTTCGAGCTATGCTCCTAATTAATTTCTTTCATGTCCATTGTTGTGACCTTTTTCAAGCATTTTATATTGAAATAATGGACTAATAACACTTTTATAAAAGGAGTTTCACATATTACTATGGAAGCTTCTAAATAATATGAGGAATTTGAAATGTGGCTATTGTTCAGAACTCACCAAGCCTAAGGGTTGAAAACATTGAAAAATGATTATCTCTGTAATATCCCGGGTTAAGGGTTATTTTATTTCTGGCAATTGTTGCAGGATTAATTGCGTGCTATGATGTTGTTTGGGGGTTTTCGGGACTTAGTTGTAGGCTAGGAGTGAGCCTGAGTAGGTGGAAAATTTTTGTTTTGGGCTTTAGGGGATAGGAGCTGAAGGAGTTGGGGCTTATAATTAAATTAAGTGAATTTAAAGCACAAATAAGGAGCTAGCAAAGTGGCAAGTATGCGCCACATGGAGTGTGTGTGTGTGGCGTCATCTACAAGGGGGAGGTCTTGAGTTCAAGTCGTGAGAATCCCACCCCTTTTGGCTCTCATTTTGGACGGCATGGAGGAAGAGGTTGTGGGCAACTTGAACTCTACCATGGACTTGGTCAACATATTCAAACGGTGGATGGAGAGTAAAAGTAGGAGGAAGACTTGGTAAACTCGTTTGAATTGGTGGTGTGAGAGTAAATGGGGGAGATTTGGCCGGTTTGGAGGAGTGTTTGGAGGAGCTTGGGAAGTGCCGAAACTCCCTTGGCCTTTTGGGGTGTATTTTCGGTTTTAGGGGAGGGGTCAATTAAGTTTCTTTTTCTTCTTTTCTTTGTGTCAACAAGCCGGTTCTTGGTTAGTCAAAGGCTTGCAAAGAAAACACTCTTCACTTGCAAATAGTCTAAACCGAACCTCTTGCTCTTCTTTTCATTTTGGAAAACTACTCTTTTCTTTTCCATTTTCACTTAAGCGAAACCTCTAGCACCTTATTTAGAAAGTATACCTTGTTTCTTCCTTCTTCTCCTGTGTGCAAAGCCAAACTTGAGACCCTTTCTTCTCTTGTTGCTTGTAAACCAAAACCAATTCTTCTCTCCCTTATTGACCGTAATATATTTCACCAAAAGCCTACATCATCCATTTTTTTCTCTTCATCAAAACCAAAGCTACCACAAGCCTACCCCGATTTTGGCCTTTAGTAGCGAAAACTTCATTGGTTTTCCATTTTCTTTCTTGAAAACCGAAAGTCCAAGTGACATATACCAAAGTTGCCTTATTCTTTTGGTACTCTCATTAGTAGAATGTTCTCTCCTCTTTCACCCTTTTTCTTCTTGAAGCCTTGTGTCAAAACATTCTTCTATTTTTCATTATCAACCCCTATCCTCTTGCATTCGACTTCCTTTTCCTTCTCTCTGAGCGAAGTTTGGGTTTGGTATAAACACCTTGGCGAACCTTTGGTTCTTCTTTTAGTGCAAGTCTTGGTGAATCTCTTGATTGTTCTCTCCTAGTGTGGGTGATCGATTGGTGGTTGGTGTTGGAGGTAAGTGCTAGGCGAATGGCCCTTTCTCCTTTCACTAGTACTCTGCCGATTCTTAGGTATATCTAAGGGCTGATTTCGATATCTTTTATAATGGAGTTAATCACTTGTTTGGTAAATATTTTCATATAGGGTCTTTGGAGTTCGTAGTCAAGCAAGGAGAGCCTTTTCACTCTGCTTAGTAATCGGTAAGTGGTGGTAAGAAGGGGTGTTTGGATCCGATTTCGTTTAGTTTTCTTTAAGTTAAGTCATGAGGAGAGATTAACCATTTTTCTTTTCTAGGGTGTGATCGGTTGGTAAGAAGCATTATTGGTTCGGGTTGATTGGAAACCTAACCATTCGCAAAGGATTTGAGTTGTAGAAGTGATCAAGGGACGTAAATCGATTTTAGGGATTAATACCTTCGCTAATTCAGGTGTGTAAACTAACACACTTACATTTAGTAATATGATTGATAACTTTGTGTGATGATTAATGAAACGGTGATGATTGATGTGATACCCTAATGGGTATGATTCGGACTCGGGTAAGTCGTATTATTATTATGTGTTTCTCGATGATCTATATGATACCATGGTTGTGGATATATGTGACATGGGGTATGAGATTAGACATATTAGCATGATATGCATGATTATATGATATGTATGATTACATGAGTGTGGTATGTTGATGGGTGATACGAGTGGAGGAGCGGTGATATTTTGTCTTGTGAGCACCGGTGTTTTGGTAACACACTTTGTGACTTTGGGTCACGGAGGTTTGGCACCTCAGAGGTTTGGTACCTCGGCGTCTCGTCCTGTGGTTAACACCACCGTGGGTTGGCCCCACTTGTGAGATATGGGATTGACGCCGGTGATTTGGTATCACACGATGGGTTGGCCCCATCAGCATTCGTGACTACGGTCACGGTGCTTTGGTAGCACAATTGTGTCTTTGGGACACCAAAGGTTTGGCACCTCATTCGACTTGTCCCCTGTGGTTTAACCACCGTGGGTTGGCCCCACATGAGATATGGGATCGTCTGCTAGTGATTTGGTATCACACGATGGGTTGGCCCCATCATTGGATTTGTGACTTCGGTCACCAGTGCTTTGGTAGCACAATTGTGTCTTTGGGACACCAGTGTTTTGGTAACACATTGTGACTATATGTCACCAGTGGTTTGGTACCACACGGGGTAGAAAAGGCGATATGGATGGTTAGGATCGGGTTGCATTAATTATGTTGCTTTGTATGATGTGTGTTAGCATGTTGTTCTTCGGGAGCGGGATTTACACACTGAGTCACTCGACTCACCCTCTCCTTTGACTTTTTCAGGTGACACATAGACGCGGACATGGAGCTGGGGTGGACTCGAGGTGCTCATGCCATACTGAAATAAAGCTTTGCTCGGACTTTTAAGAAATTTGGTACTTAAGTTTTATTATTACAATTTGGTTTTATTTGGGTTGTAAATGGCCTTTTAAATTATGTTTTGTTTACGATTAAGTTAGATTTATAATATGCTTTAACAAACTACTTGAGTTAAAATATGCTAAAACTTGGAAAGACAACGTTTTCAAAACTTCAAAAACGATGTTTTAAACTATACCATCGGGTATCATACTATAACTTAGAACAAAATGAACTCGAATCGTTTTTCTAACTTAAATATGGTTTTCTACTAAGACAAGACACTTTAGTAATAACATGAAACAATTTAGACTTCAAACCGACATAAATTAGTTTACCTACACTTCCGATAAATTTTCAAAGCTCTCTGGGTTTTCAAATACAACATAAATATTTAAGTCAAAACCTACTCAAGTTTTCTTCAAATACAAAATTTTAGCTAAGCTCCTCAATTTTTAAACTCAAACCTAAACCACCCAACACCTTTTTCCACAGAGCATACCAGATTCGATTGTGGTGTATTGACCGGGTTTGGGGTGTTACAATCTCTTCAGATTCTTATTGGATAAGACAATTTTGCTGGTGATACCATATCGGAAAATGACAAACAAGGTCAATCCAAATGTAAAAGGGGATCATTGTCGGGAGACTCTACATTCATGTTTATTTCAGACACATACATCTGGTCATTACACCCAGGGAATGGTGTAACAGATCAAATTGATTGAAAATGATACAAGTTCTATACCTTTGAGTGATAATAGATTGGATGGAAGAAACCAAATGTTATTTCCCTGAAGTTGCAGTGGGAGGTACTAATTTCATGTCCCAAGGTTCAAGTGGAGAGGACTCAGAATTACCATGGGGCAAATTATTTGAGCAGAATATGATTGATATTTCATAAGGAACGAAGAGGAAACTTTGACGGATAAATGACTGATGGCACTTAAAATAGGAAGCATTCTCATAACATTTTGCACTTATATATCATAGCATGTCTAATTAGGAGCATTTGATACATTTCAATCAAGGCATCCTAATTATTAGACATACGCATATACCCATTCTACAGGTTATGTCCTCTAGAGGACAATGTAGCAAGATCGAAGACATTAGTTTGGCATCCCTGAGATTGTAGGGAGCAGATTAAAATAGCAGATTTGGCATTCCTGAGATTGCAGGAAGCAGATCGAAGACATTAGTCTGGCATCCCTGAGTTTGCAGGGAGCAGATTAAAATAGCAGATTTGGCATTCCTAAGGTTGCAGGAAACAGATCGAAGACATTAGTCTGGCATCCCTGAGTTTGCGGGGAGCAGATTAAAATAGTAGATTCGGCATTCTTGAGGTTGCAGGAAGTAGATCGAAGACATTAGTCTGGCATCTCTGAGTTTGCGAGGAGTAGATTAAAATAGCAGATATGGCATTCCTGAGGTTGCAGGAAGTAGATCTAAGACATTAGTTTGGCATCCCTGAGTTTGCAGGGAGTAGATTTGGCAGTCCTGAGGTTGCAGAAAGCAGATCGAAGATATTAGTCTGGTATCTCTGAGTTTGCGGGGAGCAGATTTGGCATTCCTGAGGTTGCAGGAAGCAGATCGAAGACATTAGTCTGGCATCCCTGAGTTTGCAGGGAGCAGATTAAAATAGCAGATTTGGCATTCCTGAGGTTGCAGGAAGTAGATCGAAGACATTAGTCTGGCATCCCTGAGTTTGCAGGGAGGAGATTAAAATAGCAAATTTGAAATTCCTGAAGTTGCAGGAAGCAAATCGAAGACATTAGTCTGGCATCCCTGAGTTTGTAAGGAGCAGATTAAAATAGCAGATTTGGCATTCGAGTTTGCGAAGTTGCAAGAAGCGAGATCAAAATATCGATCTTATCTCCCCGAGTTTGCGGGGAGGAGATTGGAACAAATAGCAAATCGCCTTCCTCAAGTATTAAAATGAAATAGATTGAAGCTATCAGATTTATTAAAGTTACAATGGAGTTTAAAGCTATTTGAAGAAGATGAAGACCAAGAAGTCAAGGCTCGGCAAAGACCGGGCAAAATTGGGCCTTTTATAGTCTTTGCTCTATTCTTGTTTCATAACAATAAGCAAAGAGGGGCAGCTGTAGAGGCCCATTTATGCCCGGGCCCATATACAATCCAAAAATAAAAAAATAAAAAAAATGTCCATTAAACAGTCCAATTACAACACCAAAACAGGCCCAAATTACATTCTCTGACCCAACAAACTAAACAGACTCAGAACCAAAATACCCTTAACCCAAATCCTATCCAAACCCAACTAGCCCAACCTAAACCTAAGCCCAAGAAGCTTGCGGACGCAGGAAACCCTAGGTTTCCACTGTGCCGCAAGCACCCCAGCGATCTACCCCCTCGCACAGCAGCCTCGACATCCCTGGCCCCAATCACGCCGCATTCAGAGTACCAAATAGGGGCTCCGTCGCGAGATTTTTGTCTTTAACCTGCACAGAAAAGGAAAGAGCAACAGCAAACTACAGCAAACAGGGAAAAAATTTTATTTCCTTATCATTTTGTTTATTTTAAAGGCTATAAAAGCCTTACAAAAACCTGTAAAGAGGGAGACCGAAATATACAGACAAGAATACAGAGAATAAAAGCAAAAAAAAAAAATTCGTTGAAACAGAATATAGATTTTTTCTACAGAGGTGATTTTCTATTTTATTCGTGTATATATATATATATATATATATATATATGCATATTTTATATAAAATGGTACTTAAATAAAGGAGGACGAGGAAACTACCTTTGAAATAGAGGTTTTTTTTAACCTCCGGCCACCGCTAGTGGTGGCGCGTATAGCGCGTGGGGCGGAGGCCTCCTAAACCCGATGACCTAACTCCGTCGGAAGAGGGGAGGGTTTTTTTTTAGAGTGTTTTTAATTTTTTTTTAAAACGGAAGGCTGAATGATTTTATGCCTAAGGATTAGCTTATATAGCTATGATAAAACGGCGTTGTTTATGCTTAAGCCAATAAGCATTAAAACGACGCCGTATAAAGCCTCTGACCCGAATCCGACCCGATGGGCAAAGAGATCCGCGTGTTTTTATATCGATGGAATATTTGCGGAATAGACCCTTCCGCATTTTCAATTTGTTTAATCCAGTTTTTATTATTTTTTAATTTATGTCTTAAAGTTAATTTACATTCCAATTTAGTCCATCGGGCTGCATTAAGGGCTAAATTCATTACGACGCCATTTTGAAGGAAGGCATAATTGCCCAATAAATCCCTGTGGATTAATGCGCGTTTTGATTTAATCCTTTTAATCTATTTTAATTGCTGTTTAACCCCTATTTTCTTTGTTTTATTTCATTTTTATCCTTTTATTTTATTTTATTATTTTACATTGTATTGAACTATTTTATTATATTAAATAATCTATATTATTATCCTTATTATCTATATATTAATGTGTATATATATATATATATATTTTATGTATTATCCTTACATATAAAATTATTATTTATTATTACATTTAATATTATTTTTTATTTTATTACATGTTTTTATAATTTATTTATTATATTATACACTTTTTCTATATTATATAGTATTATATTATATCATATATTATTTTTAAAATTTTATTTTTGTATAAAATCTATTTATATTATATAACTTATTTTATTTACATATGTAATTTTGTGATTAGTATATATGTTTTTATATAAAATCATTATAGACTATTTATTAATTGTTTTTATTATATATAATAATTTATAAATATATTAAATTATTAAATTATATATTATAAGTATTTTTTATTTTTAATTTTTGTTATTATATATATTAAATCATTTTAAAAATCATCACATTCTTTTTATTTAATGTTTAAATATGTTATTCCTTTTTCATTTAATTTTGTTATTTCGTGAAAATTTTAATTATTGCTATTTATTTTATATTACATGTTTATTTATTTATATTCTTTAAATCATTTATTATTGTTTAGCATAGTTCATTATATGCTTATGTTATATTATTCTTTTATTATTTATTGTTAGTATAATTTGTAATTATGTAGAATTGTTATTAAATATGTAGGTTGTATACTCAAACCATTGTTTTATAAAAATATACTTTTTATTTTACAAAAAAATACGATGATATATGATATTTGGGGACTTCGAGAAGAATTGTGCTCTAACTTACTGGGTTTCAATTTTACTCGTGGAAGTTAAGGTATTAAATATTCCTCCTCTTTTAAAATCGAAACTTACAAATTTCAAATAAAAAATTTATTCTTGGGAATTCAAAATGTTGTGTCCTAACTTACTGGATATGATATTTTGTGTCTCGAGGTAGGAATTTTCTAAAATAAAGACGTGCCTAGTTTCGAAGTCACGAGATGTTATATCCTAACTTATTGGGTATATTGTTTTATTTATTTGAGATAGGTAAGTCTAGGTTTTCTTTCTAATAAAAGGATCATAGTTTTAAATTTTTTTCAAATTTTCGACAATAGGACATGATTTTATCGATTAGGTACTAATTTTTTGGGCGTTATGAAGGTGTTAACCCTTTCTCATACGTAACCAACTCTCGAACCTGTTTTCTTATTTTTCATTAACCAAAATTAAATATTTTAAAATAAAACGTTTTACAAAGGTGATTCAATCACACCTAAGTAAAAAGAGATTAGTGGCGACTCTATTTTTATTTTTAAAGTCCATCCCCATTTTAAATAAAACTTTAAAATAGTTTTGACGTTAACTTTAATATTTTTAAAATTAAATAAATTTTACAAAATTTAAACACGTGAAACTCGAACTAATTAAGATAGAGCATAAATTCGTTCTTAAATTCATAAAAGATAATTCTGTAATTAAAATATAATAAAAATACAACATTAAAAAAGTCTAACTTTATTTGCTGCCAAGGGGTTCAGCTCTTTAAAAAATTGAATGAAGATTGTGACGGTGACCTCACCCCTCACACAAATCGTGGCAATGATTTAAGTGTTTTCAAAAATAATTTTAAATTCTAGAAAGTTTTATTCAATTTTCAAGTAAGAGAAAATCAATGGAAAAAGGGAATGGTAACACATGTCAAAACTTCTCTTCATGGTTCATTACTCAAAGAAATTTAACCTGTAATGGTAATAGATTATTTCAAGTTTCAGGTTTATAAATGGGTGCTTCAGATTTACTTTTTAAGATCCAACATCTGACATTTAGTTATGTACGTATAGGGATTGCACCACTAAATATAGTAATGTCATCTATACCAAATTCTAAGAAGTCATATAATACAGAAGTTATATATCTAACGCACAAGCTTCCAATTTTATTACCAATAAAATTGAAGTTTTTAACATATCAAAGTATATGAGTCACGCACGTATAAATTGTCACTTACTTAGGATTAAAATAAGTCACACTATGAATATTACAAGCGAATAAATTCATAAACGAATCTAAAATAAATTCAACTTGGGTCTTATCTAATATATTGTCAGTCCAGACAGTCATACCTATGTTTCTATCTTTTAGGAGTTATCCACTCTGGTACCTAAGACAATATATGCCCCAAATTGTAAATTAGACTTGATACATGATGTGCCTCAAACTAACTACGATCACAATAAAGGCAAGCGCACCTATATTTTAATAGTATAGTTATGATAAAACTGGTAATATAGTATCCACAAGGACCAAGAGTACTAGTAATTATTATCTTTTTATTATCTAGCCTAAGAATTGGAGTGATTTCTTTTAAACTAAAAAAACTTAATTAAAAACAACAACGAAAGAATTAGGAAAATCATTTTAGACAACTTATATGAGATAGGCAATACCTAAGGAAGAATCTACCTAGACTTCACTTATTACTTTTGATTCATATAATTTATTCACTTGACTTAATCCATAGAAATCCCTGATTTATGTTAATATCTCTTTCAAGACTAAAAACAACTAACTCTAAGTTGATTAATTGAAATTTCTTTATAATTAAAACCCCTATTGTCGCATTAACTCGATCTATGGATTCCCTTATTAGATTTGACTCTAATCCGGCAGATTTTCGTCGCTCTATTTCTAGGGTTGCAATCAACTCCGCTTAATTGTGTTGATCTACTCTTAAACAGAGACTTTTGCTCCTCTGAATAAGCACATTCGACTTGAATCAATAATCTGAATTATCAAAACAAGAACAAAAACTCACAATTAAGAATAAGAACAAGTATTTATCTTATAAATCAAATAATAATAAGATCCGTCTTAGGTTTCATCCCCTTTGGTATCTAAGGGATTTAGTTCATACTAATAGGGGGAAACATCTTAAAATAAGGAAAACAACAAAACATAAGAAAACCCAAAAACTGCAAGAGAAATTGATAGGAGATCTTCAGTCTTGATGGAGATCCTTCTTTCGAGTTACTCCCGATGGCTGTCTTCGAGTATTTTCTGCCTTCTCCTCGACGTCCTCTTTTAGGTTTCCCCCTAGGGTGTTTATATAGGCTTTGGAACACCTCTCTTGGCCCACAAGTGGCCTATTCCAAATAGAATTAAACTTTGATACGGCAGGGACACGCTCGTGTGACACGCCCGTGCTCGATTCCTTAGACCGTGCTTGCTTCTGCTTGCCACACACGGCCGTATGGTCTGCCCGTGTACGTTGATCTAGGCCGTGTTTGATCCTACTTGCATCACACGGTCGTGTTTGATAGCCCAGGCCATGTTGATTCCTAAGGTAGGCCCATTTTGTCTCGTTTTGGCTCGTTTATCATTCTTTTCGACTCCCTATGTTCTCTTGAGTATAAAACATGAAATTAAGAGATTAGGAGAATCGAATTCATCAAATCTAATGAAAATTCATCCAAAATAAGCCAAGCATGGGGTTAAAATATGTATAAATTAAGGTTTATCAAATATCCCTACACTTAAGCATTTGCTTGTCCTCAAGCAAAATCCTCAACTCACAATTAAAATTAGACTTCATAAATTCATAATTCCCATTAATAATGTCTCATCATAATTCATAGATAATTCATACATGGATAATTTAACTAAAAGAGTCCTAAAGATTCAAACAATCTAAGTCACAAATTTTTGTAGCACGAAAATATATGTGTTTCCCATTATCTAAATAATTACCTTTGATCCAAAATCGACAAGAATTGACATCCTCACTAAGGATTCACTCAAATCACTCAAAGGTTCAAGAAAAAGCACTCAAAAGTCAAACATGAAGAGTTATTACCATAGGCTTGAATGAAAATCAAATCTCCACCACTATAAAATGAGATGATACACAAACCAAAAGGTCTTTTAAAAGGGTTGTAATGGGGCTTGGGTTAAAGGTGTGGATAAAGACTGAATTAAAGGGTTAAAATCGAGATTGAATTGATAATTTACCTAACTAGAAAAATGAACTAATACTAATAATTACATCAATTGAAGACTTATCACTAATAACACGAGCTTCTTCTCAAAATGTGAAATTAACCGTTAAGCTCAAATAACATAAAACTAATAATGAATTTCCAACTTTTTTTTATTTAAGAATTAGAACATACAATAATAAGAAAGAACTTAGCAACTGAAATAGAGAACATTGTTAGGCAACTCTCAAATCAAATCTCGACAAAAAGGTATTAATTTAAATAGGAAACATTCTTAATGAATCAAAAAGAGTGAGTTTTAGGTTAATATTAAGGGTAAATCAAAAACGGTTTATTAGGATTCAAAGGGGTTCACTAGGAGTTAATTATGAAGGTAGGCTTTTTGTGGAGTGAGTAGGTTAAATCCTAGGTGCCTTTATCATCTCAGTATAACAAATCAAAAGTGTGGTCTTGACATGCATAATCGAAGCAAGTTCTAGAATAACAAATCAATGTTGACACACTCATATTCAATAATGCGAGCAAGAAAAATATATGCTCTAAAGGCTCAAAATATCACAAAAATTATGGTTTTTGATGTCAATCTTGCAAATTTTAAACTTCAAAGTAATGTTTAAATTTAGGGAAACAACCTAACCAAATTTTTAATTCTGAAAACAGACTTATCATACTTGATTCTCTAATATCTTAAAGTTTAAACCATCAATGCACAATTATCTATGACTTACTCCAAAACATATCAACAAAAATCATAAATCAATAGAAGTTTCATTATAATAGTAATATGAGAAAGTTACTTAAGAACAAGGCATAATTTAGTATTGTTGACACCTCCCCACACTTAAGATGTACATTGTCCTCAATGTACAAAGATAAATAATGACAATATAATAAGAAAATCATAAGATAGGGAGAGAAGTGAAACTTCCTGAATTTTAGATGGAGTCAAAGAAAAGAAACGATGTAAAGTTGGGCAGGGGTGGTGGATACTCCGGTGGTGGTGTGGTCGTTCCTTAGTAGCCCCTTGAACCTAAATTAAAGAAATCAAAATATACTAATATAAATTAAGGATAGGAAAGATAAAGGTAAAGACTTTAAAAATGAAAATAAAAGAAAAATAAAAATAAATGGACTCAAAGGTCCTTGTCTTGTCGAGGGAATGAAGCGGCAGGCATGAACTTATGTAGAGTGGTTGCCCACGGGGAAACCGTGCTAGGATCCTTTCACTTTTTGACATGGGGATGGTGGTATTAGTCTTGCCTCTAGTATTATTCAGTGTGTACAGTGGCAAGGATGATGGTTGGTGTGGTGGTGGTGTAAAAAAAGAATAAGGGAAATTAGGAAAATGAAGGGAGAAAGATAATGGAAAAACAAAGGGGTGTGGTAGGTAGATTTTGGGAGAAGAAGAATTGGGGAAGAAGGTGAGAAGAAGGGGGTTTAAATAGAAATCAAGGCACCTAGTTGCTGCCCACGCCCGTGTACCCTGGGCGTGCTAGGTGACACAGCCGTATCACACGGTCGTGTGGTGCCTCATTCATTTCTCCCTCACCTGTGGAGAGGTTTTCAAGCCCATGTTGCATAATGAGTGTCACCACGGCCTAAAAGCACGGACATGTCTTACTCCCGTGTTACTTTCTCAGTGTCAACCACGGCCGTATCGCACGGCCATGGCTTTTTTCGCAGCCCGTGTATTGGGGAAAATTTTTGTCCTTGGTTCGCATGGTCTTTGCCACGCCGATGTACCTATTCATGGTGTCCACACGACCATGGCCACACCCGTGTGCAAGGCCATGTGGTAGGGAAGCCTATGCTTTATTGGTTTGGTTAGTTTTTGGTTAGGTGCTAAAAATTGAAAATATGAAAATTAATGGGGTTAGTGCTCGGGTTGCCTCCCAAGAAGCGCTCGTTTAAAGTCTTAAGCTAGACTTACCTTTCATTCTCATAATCATGGTGTTTTGAGGAGTTGAAACTCTTCATTTTTGCTATCAATTGTATTAAAATAAGGTTTAGACGAGTACGATTTACCTTGAAGGTGCCAAATTGAGAATGAGTTATCTCAACTGTACCGTATGGGAAGGTATTAAGTATCGTGAATGGAGTTATTCCATTAGGTTCAGAAGTGGCAACACGACGATCTATATTATCCATTAGAACTCGGTCTCCAACTTTGAAATAATTTGCTTCATCTTTAAGTCCGTTATGGAGTTGCCTCAGTTCTGCTTTGTGTGTTCTTGGTTTCTCCTTGACATGTGTCTTCCACTCGTCTAGTTCATCGATACAAAGTCTTCGCTCCTCATGAGTTATTTCTTTTTGGCACGAGGTCTAGGATATGGATCAGTTGTGTAATTTCGTGGTGTTTCCTAAAAAGAAGGTTGAACCAAATGGTCATTAATAGAATTTATGTTCTCACCTTTATTACTCGATGTCCTAGCCGAATCAAGAGCCTGAAGAGTGATCGTTTCGTCACCTACACGAAGTGTGAGTTTACCTGTACCAACATCAATTCTAGTTTTAGCAGTTGCTAAAAAGGGTTTTCCTAAAATTAAAGGAACATTATTGTCCTCATCCATGTCTAAGACAACAAAGTCTACTGGAATATGAATTTATCAATTTTTACTAGTACATCTTCGAGTATACCCCTAAGAACTCTAATAGTTTTATCAGTTAATTGAATGCGCATCCTAGTTTGTTTGGGTTTTCGAGACCTAGCTGTTTAAACATTTTATAAGGCATAACATTGATGCTTGCGTCTAAATCTGCTAAATCCTTATTAATAGATAAACTACCAATTAAGCAAGGAATCATAAAACTCCCTGGATCTTTTAACTTTTGTGGTAGTCTATTTTGTAATATTGCTGAGCACGTTGCACTTAGCTCCACATGCGACGCCTCGTCTAACTTCCGTTTGTTTGTCAAGAGCTCTTTTAAAAAAATTTTGAATTGGGCATCTGCGAAAGAGCTTCAATAAATAGTAAGTTAATATGTAATTTTTTTAAAAGTTTAAAAAATTTACCAAATTGTTCATCTCTGCGATCTTTCTTCGTCGCATTGGGATATGGCGCACAAGGTTGGTATTCTGTACTTACCAGTTTTGGTTTATCATGGCTTATCTCAACCTTACCTTCCTCTACCACATTCTCTTGCCTCAATTTTGGTTCATCTAACCCTTCACTATTGTGAGCAGTAATGGCATGAAGTTGCTCCTTTGGGTTAGTTTCAGTGTTGCTTGGCAAGCTACCTTGTGGTCGTTCAGATATGAGCTTAGCAAGTTGTCCTAATTGGTTCTTGAGCCCTTGAATCGATGCTTGCTGATTTTTTAGTGCTGTTTTGGTGTTTTGGAAATGGGTTTCTGACGACCGCGATAAATTTTGTTAGCATATCCTCAAGGTTCGGCTTTTTCTCTTGTGGATAGGGTTGCTGTTGAAAGCCTGGAGGGGGTTGTTGTCTCTAATTTCCTTGGCCACCCCATGAAAAGTTTGGGTGATTCCTCTAACCTGGATTGTAAGTGTTACTATAAGGGTTATTTTGAGGTCTAGAATTGTTACCCATATAGTTCATCTGTTCGTTTTATATGCAGGGTTGTAGGGTGGGTATTCTGTATTGTTCATCCTTCCTCCATTTGTATCGCACTGCATCATTGGATGTACCTGCGAAGTATCACACAAACCATCAATATTTTTATTTAACAGTTCTACCTAGTGATGGTGGTGGAAAAAGTCTTAAAATTTATATAATGAATTATCGAGCCTAGAAACTAACTATCACCACGATTGAGGCAGGCGCACCTATCAAACAGTAGTATAATTTAGTGGCAAGACCGGATTGTCGAACTCAAGGGAACCAAAAGTACTAATGCTAACTTTCTTTTTATTATTCAGCCTAAGAATTAAGGGAATTGTTATCTAATCTAAAATTAACTAACTACTAAGCTAAAGATGCTAAGACACAGAAAAGGAATTGAGGAAATACTTGTGGGAAAACCAATTGATTAAGGCAATACCCGAGGAAGAATCCACCTAGACTTCACTTGTTATCTAACTCTGAACTAGACGATTTATTCACTTGACTTGACCCGTAGGATTCCTTAATTTATATTAATACCTCTCTCAAGGCTACTAACGTCTAACCTTAGGTTGATTAATTGAAATCTCTTTCTAATTAAAACCCCTAGAATTGCATTAACTCGATCTATGGACTCTCATATTAGGTTTGACCCTAATCCGGCAAATTTTTGTCATCCTATCTCTAAGGTTGCGATCAACTCCGCTTAACTATGCTAGATCTACTCTTAAACAGAGAATATTCCTCCTCTGCCTAAGCACATCAATACTTGAATCAATATCCTGAAATATCAAAACAAGAATTAAGAACACATAATTAAGAACAAATCAAGTATTTATCATATAACTTAGAAAACAATAACAAGATCCATCTTAGGTTTCATCCCCCTCAAGTATTTGAGGGGTTTAGTTCATAATCATAAAAGAATACATCCGAAAAAAAATAACAAAGCATAAAGAAAACCCTAAAACCTCCTAAAGGAATTGAAGGAGAGATCCTCAGTCTTGAGTGTAATTTCGGCTTCTGGGATGGATCAACTAGCTTTCTTCGAGTGAATTCCACAATTTGGCCTCTCTGGCTCGCCTCCTTGGCCTAGCTGAACGCCCACTTTAAGGTTAGCCTCTAGGGTGTTTATATAGGCTTTTGGAATGTCTTTCTTTGCCTCTAAGTACCCTAATCCAAATGGAACTCTTCTTTGCTGCGGCAGGGACATGCCCGTGTGGCACACCCTATGTGAATCGAATCCTGGCCGTGGTCGGATCTACTAAAGAGGCACGACCGTGTGTTTCGGGCCCAGGCCGTGTTAATTTCGTACTTTGGCTCATTTCCTCCTTTTTCGGCCCGTTTCTCATTCTTTTCATCCTCTGGTGCTCTCCTCAGTATAAAACATGAAATTATAGGATTAGGAGCACCAAATTCCACAATTCAGGAAATAAATCATCCAAAAGTATGCTAAATATGGGATTAAAATATGAACATATTATGGTTTATCAAATACCCCCACACTTAAGCTTTTGCTTGTCCTCAAACAAAATTCTCAACTCACAATTAAAACGAACTTCCTTAATTCATAATATTCATCAATAATGCTTTATCATAATTCATAGAGAATTTATACATGGATAATTTAACTAAAAGAGTCCTAAAGATTCAAACAATCAAAGTCATAGTTTTTGTAGCATGAAAATATAGGTGTTTTCCCTTACCTAAATAATTACTTTTGATTCAAAATCGATAAGAGTTGACATCCTCACTAAAGATTCACTCAAATCACTCACAGTGTTTAAGGTTCAAAATAAAGCACTCATCAGTCAAACATGAAAAGTTAATCCCATAGGCTTGCCTGAAAATCAAATCTCCACCACTATAAAATGAGATGATACACAAATTAAAAGGTCTTTAAAGGGATGTAATGGGGCTTAGGTTAAAGGTGTGGATAAATGCTAAATTAAAGGGTTAGAATCGAGATTGAATTGACAATTTTCCTAACTAGAAAAATGAACTAGTCATGAATAATCATATCAATTGAAAACTAATAATAGGAGCTTCTTCTTCAAGATGTTGAATTTAAACGTATATGCTCACATAATCATAGAACTAATAATGAATATACTTTGATTTTTTTTAAGAACAAATCAACAATAATAATAAAGAACTTTAACAACTGAAATATAGAACATAGTTAGGCAACTGCTCAAAATCAAATCTTGACAAAAAGGGTAGTCAAGAAGAATGGTGATAACAAATACAAGATGGGTTTTAGGTTAATATTAGTGGTGAATCAATAAAAGGGTTGTTAGGATTAAAGGGATTTACTAGGGCTTAATTGTGAAGGTAGGCTTTTTGGTGGAGTAAGTGGGTTAAAACCTAGGTGCCTTTATCATCTCAGTATATCAAATCAAAGGTGTGGTCTCAACATGTATAATCGAAGCAAGTTCTAGAATAACAAATCAATATTGACACACTCAAAATAAAAAAAGTGAGCATGAAAAGAATGTATGCTCTAAAAGGCTCAAAATCTCACAAAAATTATGGTTTTTGATGACAACCTTACAAATTTCAAACTTCAAGGTAATATTCAAATTTAGGTCAACAACCTAGCAAATTTTTAATTCTGAAAAATAGACTTATCATGCTTGATTCTCTAGTCTTCTAAGATTTAAATCATCAATGCACAATTAACTATGACTTAATTCAAAACATATCAATAAAAATTATAAATCAATAAAAGTTTCATTCTAATTAGTGATATGAGAAAATTACTTAAGAATAAGGCATAATTCAGGGATTTTCAAATAATACTATAGTTGACCCCCCACACTTAAGACGTACATTGTCCTCAATGTACAAAGATAAATAATGATTAGTAAGAAAGTTATAAGAGAGGGAGAGAGGTGAAACTTCCTGAATTATGGATAAAATCCTTGGAGGATGATCAATGATGACTAGGTATAGGTGAAGGTGGTGGAGAATACTCCGGTGATGTGTTCGTTCCTTGAGTGTCACCTTGAACCTTTTTAAACTGCGAAGTCATCAGTAAAGTTTTTAGGGAGTTCTTATTTAATGGACGTTTGTTATAGTTGCTCGAGAGTTAAACAACCAGAGATAAAAGAAATCAAATTATACTTAAAAATTTAAAGAGCTTGATAATAAAGGGAAATGAACTAAAACAAAAATAAAAATAAGAATAGAAATAAAAATAAAAAAATAAAAGGACTCAAAGGTCCTCATCATCGGTGTGATCTCGAAGTGGTGGTGGCGGCGATATGTGAAAAAGGCGATAATGTCGACCACGGCCGCCTCGCACGGTCGCGTGGATTTATCGTAGCCTGTGTTCTTCAAGCAGTTTTGACGATGGCCGAGTCGCACGGCTGTGGCGTTTAGTTGAAGCTCGTGTCTTGGGGAAAATTTTCGTCTTTTTGCCCTACGACTATGACCACGCCCATGTACCTACTTGTGGTGACCACACGGCCACGGCTGTGTGCAAGGTCGTGTGGTATGGAAATATGTACAGTTAGTTCATAATTAGGTGCTAAAAGGAAAAAAGAATAGAAGTAAAAATAAAAATGTAAAAATTAATCGGATTAGTGCTCGGGTTGCCTCTCGAGAAGCGCTCGTTTAAAGTCTTAAGCTAGACTTTACCTCTCATTCGCATAATCATGGTGGTTTGTAGAGGTGAAAATCCTTTCTCATGCTATCAGTTTGATTATCAATATATAGTTCGAGTCGAGTAGTGTTTACCTTAAAAGTGCCGAATATGGGGTTACTTACCTCGACTGTTCCGTATGGGAAGACATTAAGTACCTTAAAAGGGATATCTTCGTTTGTCTTGAGGTTTGAAGTGGAGATTCGGGTCTGTTTTATCTAGCAGTACCTGATCTCCGATCTTAAATTTGTTTGCCCCATGGAATGGCGTTGGTTCTGCTTCGTGTATTCCTAGTTTCTCCTTGAAATGTGTCTTCCACTCGTCTAGTTCATCGATCTGAAGCCGTCCCTCCTCATGAGTTATTTCTTTGTTGTCATGAGGTATAGGATCTGGCTCAGTTGTGTGGTTCTGTGGTACTTCCTGAAAAGAAGGTTTAACCGAATGGTCATTAATAAAAATAATTTTCTCACCTTGATTACTTGATGTCCTAGCTGAGTTAAGAGCTTGAAGACTGATTGATGCGGCACCTACAGGAGTATGAGTTCTCCTGTACCAACATCAATTTTAACTCTGGCAATTGCTAAAAAGGGTCTTCCTAAAATTAAGGGGATACTATTGTCTTCAGCCATGTCTAAAACAACAAAGCCTATTGGAAATATGAATTTGTCAATTTTAACTAGCACATCTTCAATTATACCCCTAGGAATTCGAATAGTCTTATCAGCTAATTGAATACTCATCCTAGTTTGTTTGGGTTTCCCTAGACCTAGCTGTTTAAATATTTTATAAGGCATAATGTTTATACTTGCCCCTAAATCAGCTAACGTGTTATCAACAGATAAACTACCAATTAAATATGGAATTGTAAAACTCCCTGGGTCTTTTAATTTTCATGGTAGTTTGTTTTGTAACATTGCTGAGCACACTGCATTTAGTTCCACATGCAATTCCTCATCTAACTTCCTCTTGTTTGTTAAAATCTCTTTTAAAAATTTCTTTGAATCTGGCATATGCGAAAGAGCTTCAAGAAACGGTAAGTTAATATGTAATGTCAACTTACCGAACTATTCATCTGTGTTGTCTTTCTTCATCGCATTGGGGTATGGTATTCGAGGTTGGTATTCTTTAATTACCAGTTTTGGTTTTTTGGCTTACCTCAACCTTACCTTCACTTACAATAGGTTCTTGCCTTGGCTCAAATTCAAATTCCACTACCCTTCACTGTCATGAGTTGTTATGGCTTGAAGTTGCTCTTTTGGGTTAGTTTCAGTGTTTCTTGGCAAGCTACCTTGTGGTCATTCGGAGATCAGCTTAGCGAGTTACCCTAACTGGTTCTCGATCCCTTGAATCGATACTTGTTGATTTTTAAGTGTTGTTTCGGTGTTTTGGAAACGTGTTTCTGACATCTCTATGAATTTTGTCAGCATCTCCTCAAGGTTCGGCTTCTTTTCCTGTGGGTAGGGCTATTGTTGGAAGTTTAGAAGGGGTTGTTGTCTCTGATTTCCTTGACCACCCCATGAGAAATTGGGGTGGTTCCTCCAACCTAGATTATAAGTATTACTATAATGGTTATTTTGAGATTTAAAATTGTTATCCATATAGTGAACTTGCTCGTTTTTAGCGTTCGGATTGTAAGGTGGATATTCTGTATTGCTCATCCCTCCTCCATTCATGTCATACTGTATAGCTGGATGTACCTGCGAAGAACCACATAAGCCATCAATTTTCTTAGTTAAAAGTTCTACCTGGTTTGATAGCATGGTTACTGCGTTGAGGTTGAAAACACTGGCAGCTTTTGTTGGCCTTGTCCTTGTGACTTGCCACTAATAGTTATTCAATGACATCTCTTCGATGAATTCGTAGGCAGCCTCAAGTGTTTTGTTATTTAGGGTTCCGCCGACAATCAACTGCTTGGTTGAGGGGTTCACACCGTTGTAAAAAGTTTAGACCTGTAGCCACAAGGGTAATCCATAGTGTGAGCACCTTCTCAATAGATCTTTGTATCTCTCTCATACATCTTATAGTGTTTCTAGATCCATCTGCACAAAAGAAGAGATATCATTCCTTAATTTGGCAGTTTTGGCCGGTGAAAAATATTTTAATAAAAAATTTTCGATCATTTGTTCCCATGTAGTGATTGATCCTCGTGGAAGAGAATTCAGCCACTGTTTAGCTTTATTCCTCAAAGAAAAGTAAAATAATCAAAGACGGATGGCATCATCAGAAACGCCATTTATTTTGAAAGTATCGCAAATTTCTAGGAAATTCACCAAGTGATTATTTGGAACTTCATCCTGCAAACCATCAAACTAAACAAATTGCTATATCATCTGAATTGTGTTAGGTTTTAGTTCAAAATTATTTGCAGTAATAGCAGGTCTAACAATAGTTAACTCAGTTCCTGTTAAATTAGGTTTAGCATAATCATACATAGTTCGAGGAGCATGATTTTCGGCCACCTACTGAGATAGCGGATTATTCTTAGCCATCTCTTCGGTAGTATTAATTTCATTCTCTTACTCTTCTTCTATGTAATTTAAGCTTCGCCTTATTTCTCGACGATTTATGCGAACAATACCTTCAATATCACTATCGTAAACTAAGGGTCCTGTCGGGTTCCTTCTAGTCATAAACTAGAGGTACCTGCTAGGAACAAATAAAAAGAAAAAGAAATTTAGAAAAGTAAAAATAAAATTTAATTGCAAAAATAAAATATGGCTAAAGTAATAAAAATTAAGCGCTCTTGTAATGGCCTAAATTAAAGGTTATCGGAACAATGGTTTCGTAACCATAAATTTAATTTAAAGAGAAATTTATTTTAATATTTTTGCATGAATATTTATATGGTAGGAAAATTATATTAAAATATCGATAGAAAAATTTTACCGATTTAGTGGTTAGTTAGAAAAAGGAATTATTGAAGGAATTGGGTAAAACAAGGTATCGAGACCTTGATCTCATAAAATTGAGTAGGAAATATTTTATAAATATTTATAAAATGTTAGTAATATGGTATTGTAACACCCCAAACCCGCCCATGAGTCCTAACGGATCCGGTATATTCTTGGGTAAAATATTTTGGGCCAATTTGAAAATTTGGAAAAGTTTGATAAAATTTGATTAAGGTATTAAGCGGAGTTTGAAAACTCAATTGGGCCTTTTATAAATCTGAGTTGGGCTTTATAAACCCTTTTGAAAACATTTGATCATGTATATTTTAAAACATCAAGTTGTAGTTGACTAGGTCTAATTTTTGGTTACCCGATGGTAACGTCTTTGAAAACTCGTAGAAGTTATAAGTTTGAAAATTTTCTTTTAGCGGTTCATTTAATATTTATAAAATTCCATTTGTATGAGTAAAATTAAGCCATAAAATAAGACATCCAACAATAATAATAGCGGCCTTATTACAATCCCAAAATAAAAACTTAGAAAATAAATAACTAAAACTGAATTAAACAAGTTCCAAATATGAAAAACAAGCATGGCAGCCGAGTCCTCTCGGCTCCATCTCCATGATCTACTCATCGCAAAATGTTAAGGGAGAGGGTGAGTCACCAAGACTCGATGTGTAAATCCCTACCAGATAGCACTCATACACAAGATATTAATTAACATGTAAATATGCAACCCAACCTAGCCATCCATACTCCTCAACTACCCCGTGTGGTCAAAACCACTGATGACTTAGAGTCACAATTTAAATGATGGGGCCAACCCATCGTGTGGTCAAAACCACTGATGACCATAGGTCATAAATAATCAAGTGTGGTCAAAACCACTGGTGGTACCAAACCACTGGGACTTAGTCGCAATTTATCAATCGGTGTGGTCAAAACCACTGATGACCATAGGTCACAAATAATCTGATGGGGCCAACCCATCTTGTGGTCAAAACCACTAACGACAGTCCATAATTCATCCCCCTCCTCTTACCAATCCCACCATCACATGCTTTTATATCAATTTTCATATATCATGTCATAGCATTTAATATTATGTGATAGCATGCAAATCATATATCAAAAGTCACAAGTTAGGGGACTTACCCGAAAACCATGATTATGCCACAAGCTAATCACAACCAAAAGATTAAGGGAAAACAATAAAGTCATGAAATTAATAAAGTGTGTATTGAGATCTTACACACCTGTTTCTACCGGAACTCCTAGATCCCGAAAAGCCGATTTATAACGTTAGATCTCTTAACCTATAATTAGCCATTAACATAATTAGGGACATTAGGCCTATTCGGCCAAACCAAGTAGTATCAAAGGAACTTACCTTAAACGGATTTGATTTCCTAACAAATCCCAAAGCCTTGATTAGTCCCTAAATCCATGGCACATGTTAGTTTCGGCATTTAACAAAACTTTTTATTTGAAAAGCCCTTAATGAATGTGCTTACCAACTCACCTTGGAAAATAAATCCAAAGCTTCCTACAATTGGTTTTAATCAAGTTAATACTGAATCATAGGCCATAATTTTAATTCCAAAGAGAGGATTACCTCACGCACTTATTGAAAATTGGCAAGACCTTGTTGGAGATATGATATTGACCTAATGCACAATTGGAAGGGCTGAAAATTTTTGTGAAGGAGGAGGGTGTATTCGACTAAGAGAAACAACATGCTGAAATTTTACGAACAATTTTGGCTAAGAGTTTACGGGAGATTTTGAACACAATGAAGAGAGGAATAAGAGAAAGAGTTTGCTGGAAATTTTCTCTTAAAGAGGGGTATATTCGGCTAGAAGGAAGCAAGAAGAAGAGAATTTTGAAGAATTTTGACAAAGAGGCTAGGGAAAATTCGGCGAAGAAGAACTTGGAGAAAAGAAAAGAAGATTTTGAAGAATTTTGGCCTCTTCCTCTAGGTGTTTAACCGCAAATTGATGCCCCAAGGAGTCCCATTCTTGGCCAATTCCTCTCTTTTAGGTGATAATTCCAGCTCTTAATTATCAAAAATAGAGCAGAATTATCCTATATCTTTATCTCCAAATCTCCTTCAACAATTTAATAGCAATTAAAACACTATTACTCCCCCTCTTCCAGCCGATTATTAGCAAAAAAATAGGCTTAAGTAAGAGTCCTATATGCTGCCATTACTTCCCTCCAACGCCAGTTGCTTGGAAAAAAAAATAAAAGGAACCAAAGTGCAGTCCCTGGGGTTCGAACCAGCGTCCCCACTGCAGCCCCCCCTTTCCAACGCCCTTGCCACTTCTCCCCTTTAGACTTTCATGTCATGAGCCCTTACCTTTTTAAATATAAGCCTTATAACTGAGCCCTTTTCCCTTTTAGCGCCAAAGCCCAAAAAAATAACACTCATTGCGTCCCTTGCGTTTCGAACCCGAGACCTTTGTGCCAACACCCTTAAGTGGCGCCCCAAGCCACTCCGCCCACCGCCTTTCATGTCAATAAGCCCTCGATTTAATTATAAGGCCTTCCTAGGCCTAACTTAAAAAAGCCCACAAGGAAAAAATTTTCCCCTTGTTCCTGCCGAGGCTCGAACCTCCCCCCTAGCAACCCTCTTAGGCGCACCAAGCCACTTGTACCAAGCCCATTCTTATGTCATGTTCCTTCTAAATTTTATTTAAACCCTAACTTCTCCTAGCTCCTTTCTTTTAAGTACCTTAAAGAGAGTTTTTTTAATTCCAACTTCGACCCAATTCGGGGTTGTTTCTAGACCCTAAATCATGCCAAATAAAATTATATTTATTTATTTCTTGAAGCCCACATGGAATTTATTTAAATTACAAATAACCCCTAATTCAGGGTGTTACAGGTATAAAAATTTCGTTAGAAAATTTTAACGTTTGGGTAGGTAATTAAATGAAAAAGACTAAATTGTAACAAATACAAAATTATAAGAAATGATTAAATAGTTTAAATAATAAAGGAAAGAGGGCTTAAAAGGAAAATATACCAAAGGTCTATTTGGGCTGGACGGCAAGGGCATGAAATCAGCAAGAAAATAAGGAGAATTAAGGGCAAAATTAGAATATTGCAAAATTTACTTAATAAAGCTAGGACTAAAGTGGAATTATCTAGATTTCTCTTCACTTTTCTTCATTCTCAACAGCTAAAAATGCCATAGAAGGGTTTTCTAAGCTGGTATTTCATAATTTTTTCACCAAGTAAGTTAATCCTTGCCTATTTCTTGTAATTTTTGTGTTTTTAAGACTTTTACAAATAGGTCCTACTATTAAATTCATTAGTCTTTGATTTCATGAATGAATTTGAAAGTTATCATGGTTGAGTGCTATAATTTTATGATGAAATAGAATGAAATTGAAGCTTTAATTTGTTTATGAGAAGATTTTATTAGGTAATTTCATTAGAAATTGATTTTTAGGACCTAATTATAAAAATGTTTGGGATTAAAGTTTATTACTAAAATTATGATTCCTAAAGGTTATAAAGTAACCTAAAGTGATAGAATAAAGTGTTAATTGAGAAAAATCAGCTCAATTGAGAGGTTAATTGAGCAGGGACGAAATTATTTATTGAAAGCTTAGGAGAAAAATGGTAATAAACAGCTTGCACTAAAATAGTTTTGGACAGCAGCAGTAGACTAACTTTGAAAAATCACCATAAATTTTAGAAATCGAATTAGAAGATGAAAAAATATGAAATTAAATTTTATTGAGTCTAGTTTCTCATAGAAGAAACGGTGTAAGAAATAGATTTGTAAATCATGAGATATAATGAATTTTGTGAGACAAGGTCAGAATGAATTCTGGTTCCCCTGTTCTGACTTTGAAAAATAATAAAAAATTAAATAAAATAATTATGGGCTTAAATTTATATGTTTAGAATACTTAATGAGTCTATTTTCAATGAAAACAAACATAAACATCATCCGAATCCTGTATGAAGTGATAATTGATTTTTAGTGAAGAAAGGTCAGAACTGTCAGACAGCAGAACAGGGGTGACTTTAAAGAATAAACTGTACATATTGGCTAAACCAAAAATTATAAAAATTTTATGGTAATAATATATGTGAGTCTAGTTTCAGGGAAAATTAGCGGATCCTAATTTTGAGTTTTTAGCTCAATATAAAAATAATTTAGTGAATATGACTCAAGTAGACAGCTTTGAATGAACTATAAATAATAATAGAATTATAGTGAATGCTACATGTGAACATGAAATGTATTGAATTGATGATTGAATTTATTTATTTAGATCCAAAAAACTCAAATATGAAGCTAGATCAAGGAAAGAAAAAAGTCCCGGATTAGTAGATTTTGTATACGAACTAGTATCGAGGTAAGTTCATGTAACTTGAATTATATTCTTAAATGCTTGAAATGTATGTTATTGATGTGAATATAATTTGAATGTTCATTGTATAAAGATTGATGATAAATTAATTTATTTAATAAAAAGGGAAGAAATCCCGGTTGAATGAAAGGAAAATTCGATGGATCTCTGAAAAGGAATTGACGGTAAAAAGGATCTAGCCCGGATGGGTGATCCTATCCTAATATAGCCCTCCCAAAGAATATGTGTAAAATGGATTTAGCCCAGACGGGTAATCCGAATTAGGGTCTGAATTTAGCCTGGACTGGTAATTCAGCTCCAAGCTCATTAGAGTAATTATGGTTGCAGGGGATTCAGCCTGGACTGGTAATCCCGACAATACTCTATGAGTTTATATTATAGTGGATTTAGCCTGGACTAGTAATCCCGCTGTAAGGATGAAGTTCGCGGGAGTGTGCTCTTTGAAATGGAAATGTGCGCACATGAATATGAATTGATGGACCCGGATTTGTACACTAAAGTGTACCTCTGAAAATCCATCAAAAATTCCAAGAAATTCAACAGGATAAATATGGAAAAATAATAAGGAAATGGAAATCATGGTATTAATGAGCTCATCAATCATGGTATGAAAATTATTGGATTAACTTGAATGTTGAGTTTGTGCATGTTAGGGTAATAATGCATTGAATGGATATATGAATGTTTATTGCTTCGTATTGAAAATATTAGGTAAGTATAATTCTTGTTACATTGACTTACTAAGCACAAAGTGCTTACCCTATTTCCTTTTCCCCTATTTTGTAGTGTTAAGATGCTCGGAGGTCGGATTCGGTCGGAGACACATTACACTATCAACCCCAAGATTTTGGTATATAAAGAAACTTTATTTTGGAAATCAATGGCATGTATAAGCTAATAAAGTAAATGTTAATATGAAATGAATGTAAGGTCAACCATTGGTATGGCTAACAAATCTTGGTTTTGGTATGTGATGAGGTTATCTTATAAATAAACATGAATCTATTTTGAAAATATGTTGAATTGGATTGGTTGATGTGGATTGGTCTCGGTTTAAAATTCACAGGGAAGGCTAGATATCTATAAAGAGGCTATATTGAGTAAAAAATTTAAATTAAAATTAATTCATGAACTCCGGTAATGCCTCGTACCTTATTCTGGCAACGAATAAAGGTAGGGGGTGTTACAGTTCTTAATATTTCAGTAACCCGGCAACGGCACCAAAAACTTGATGGTGGTGAAAAAAGTCTTAAAATTTATATAATGAATGATCGAGCCTAGAAACTAACTATCACCATGATTGAGGCAAGCGCACCTATCGAACAGTAGTATAGTTTAGTGACAAGACTGAATTGTCGAACCCAAGGGAACCAAAAGTACTAATGCTAACTTTCTTTTTATTATTCAACCTAAGAATTAAGGGAATTGTTATCTAATCTAAAATTAACTAACTACTAAGCTAAAGATGCTAAGACACAGAAAAGGAATTGGGGAAATACTTGTAGGAAAACCAATTGATTAAGAAAATACCCGAGGAAGAATCCACCTAGACTTCACTTGTTATCTAACTCTGAACCAGACGATTTATTCATTTGACTTGATCCGTAAGATTCCCTAATTCATATTAATTCGTCTCTTGAGGCTACTAACGTCTAACCCTAGGTTGATTAATTGAAATCTCTTTCTAATTAAAACCCCTAGAATTGCATTAACTCGATCTATGGACTCCCATATTAGGTTTGACCCTAATTCGGTAGATTTTCGTCATCCTATCTCTAGGGTGGCAATCAACTTCGCTTAACTATGCTAGATCTACTATTAAACAGGGAATATTCCTCCTCTGCCTAAGCACATCAATACTTGAATCAATATCCTAAAATATCAAAACAAGAATTAAGAACAAATCAAGTATTTATCATATAGCTCAGAAAACAATAACAAGATTCGTCTTAGGTTTCATCCCCTTCAGGTATTTGAGGGGTTTAGTTCATAATCATAAAAGAATACATCTCAGAAGAAAAATAACAAAACATAAAGAAAACCCTAAAACCCCCTGAAAGAATTGAAGGAGAGATCCTCAGTCTTGAGTGTAATTCCGGCTTCTAGGATGGATCAGCTAGCTTTCTTCGAGTGAATCCCACAATTCAGCCTCTCTGGCTCGGCTCCTTAGCCTAGCTGAACGCCCACTTTAAGGTTGGCCTCTAGGGTGTTTATATAGGCTTTTGGAATGTCTTTCTTTGCATGTAAGTACCCTAATTAGAATAGAACTCTGCTGCGGTAAGGACACGCCCGTATGGCACGCCCGTGTGAATTGAATCCCGATCATGGTCGGATCTGCTAACGAGGCACGACCGTGTGTTTCGGGCCCAGGCTGTTTTGATTTCGTACTTTGGCCCACTTCCTCTGTTTTCGGCCCCTTTCTCATTTTTTTCATCCTCCGGTGCTCTCTTAAGTATAAAACATGAAATTAAAGGATTAGGAGCACCAAATTTCATAATTCAGGAAATAAATCATCCAAAAGTATACTAAATATGATATTAAAATATGAGCATATTATGGTTTAACACCTGGTATGATAGCATGGTCACTTGGTCGAGGTCGAAAACACTGGCGAATTTTCTTGGTTTTGTCCTCATAACTTGCCACTGATAATTATTTAGTGCCAACTCCTCTATGAACTCATAAGCCGCTTCAGGGGTCTTGTTATTTAGGGTTCCACCGGCGGCTGAATCAATCAACTGCCTAGTTGAGGGGTTCACACCATTGTAAAAGGTTTGAACTTGTAGCCACAAAGGTAACCCATGGTGAGGGCATCTTCTCAATAGATAATTGTATCTCTCCCATGCATCATAAAGTGTTTCTAAATCCATCTGCACAAAAGAAGAGATATCATTCCTCAACTTAGCCGTTTTAGCCGGCGGAAAGTATTTATGTAAAAAATTTTGGTCATTTATTCTCATGTAGTGATTGATCCTCGTGATAACGAGTTCAACCACTGTTTGGCTTTATTCCTCAACGAGAAGGGAAACAACAGAAGACAAATGGCATCATCAGAAACGCTATTTATTTTGAAAGTGTTGCAGAATTCCAAAAAATTTGCCAAGTGATTGTTTGGATCCTCATCCTGCAAACCATCAAACTGAACAAATTGCTGAATCATCTGAATAGTGTTAGGTTTTAGTTCAAAATTATTTGCACAACAAAGATTAGGCAGTTCAAAAATTTACTTGATTAACAATACTTGATTAGGTTCTGTTAAAGTAGGTTTAGCATAATCATACATAGTACGAGGAGCAGGATTTTGATTCACCGGGTTTGCGGCAACCATAGGAGGTAGCAAATTATTGTTGGCCATCTCTTTGGTAGTATTGGTTTCGTCTTCTTGCTCTTCTTCTATGTATTGTAGATTTCGCCTTATTTCTCTTCGGTTTCTGTGAGCGGTACCTTTTATATCACTGTCCAAAAAGTAATGGTCCTTACGGGTTCTTTCTAGTCATAAACTGAAAAGTTCCTGCCAGGAGCAAAGAAAGAAAAGTTAGAGAAGTAGAAATAAAAAGTAAAATTAAATTGCAATAAAATAAGAATGGCTAAAGTAATAAAAATTTAGCATTCGGCAACAGCGCCAAAAACTTGATGTGTCTCAAACTAACTACGATCACAATGAAGGCAAGCGCACTTATTGCTTAATAGTATAGTTATGGTAAGAACGATAATATCGTATCCACAATGACCAAGAGTACTAGTAATTACTATCTTTTTATTATCTAGCCTAAGAATTGGAGTGATTTCTTTTAAACTAAAAAAACTTAATTAAAAACGACAACGAAAGAATTAGGAAAATACTTTAGACAACTTATATGAGATATGCAATACCTAAGGAAGAATCCACCTAGACTTCACTTATTACTTTTGATTCATATGATTTATTCACTTGACTTAATCCGTAGAAATCCCTGATTTATGTTAATATCTCTTTCAAGACTAAAAACAACTAACTTTAGGTTGATTAATTGAAATTTCTTTCTAATTAAAACCTCTATTATCGCATTAACTCGATCTATGGATTCCCTTATTAGATTTGACTCTAATCTGGTAGATTTTCGTCGCCCTATTTCTAGGGTTGCAATCAACTCCGCTTAATTGTGTTGATCTATTCTTAAATAAGGACTTTTGCTCCTCTGAATAAGCACATTTGACTTGAATCAATAACCTGAATTATCAAAACAAGAATAAAAACTCACAATTAAGAATAAGAACAAGTATTTATCTTATAAATCAAATAATAATAAGATTTGTCTTAGGTTTCATCCCTTTAGGTATCTAAGGGATTTAGTTCATACTAATAGGGGGAAGGAAAACAACAAAACATAAGAAAACCCAAAAACTTTAAGAGAAATTGATAGGAGATCTTCAGTCTTGATGGAGATCCTTCTTCCGAGCTGCTCCCGATGGCTATTTTCGAGTATTTTCTACCTTCTCCTCGGCATCCTCTTTTAGGTTGCCCCTAGGGTGTTTATATAGGCTTTGGAACACCTCTCTTGGCCCACAAGTGGCCTATTCCGAATAGAATTAACCTTTGATACGACAGGGACACGTCCGTGCTCGATTCCTTAGACCGTGCTCGCTTCTGCTCGCCACACACTGCCGTATGGTCTGCCCGTGTACGTTAATCTAGGCCGTGTTTTATCCTGCTCGCATCATACAGCAGTGTTTGATAGCCCAGGTCGTGTTGATTCCTAAGGTAGGCCTATTTTGTCCCGTTTTGGCCCGGTTTATCGTTCTTTTCGGCTCACTATGCTCTCCTGAGTATAAAACATGAAATCAAGGGATTAAGAGCATCGAATTCATCAAATATAATGAATATTCATCCAAAGTAAGCCAAGCATGGGGTTAATTAAAATATGTATAAATTAAGGTTTATCAATAGACAACATAATAGTAATCAAACTATAGACCATTTGAATTACCTACTAATATAAGTTGTCTTCTCGCATTATGATCTGTCCATATAATACAACTTAATATTAGTTAAATGTAAGGTAATCAGTGAGGTAATATTTGTTTATACATTTTGCTTTGCGTGCAAAAACCAACGAAGACATATGCAAATGATAATAATGTGAATGGTGGAATTTTATAAACCAATTTGTTAAAAAGTTATAAGTATATATGACGAAAAATTACACTAAAGGCACTAAATCCCAACATTCCTAAGGAAACTTGATGGCTTTGCTCTTTTAAAATGTTGCATTTCCCTTCTTAACTCGTAAATTTATTCTTCAAAAATATCCTCGTCAAGTAGTTGACTTTTTCCTCTACGATGATCTATAGGATTGCTCTTGCTCTGAGGGTTGCATTGCTACCTATGTGTGAAATAGATTGTTTCATCTTCTTGAGGATCTTGCCTTTAGACATCCCTAATTGCCTTCAATTCCTTAATGATTTTTTCATTTCTTAAGTTTATTTATCGTTGTCTCTGTAGTTGTTCTTGAAGAAACCTTTGTTGCTCCTAATATAGTCTCTATTGGGAAGACAATTGCTTCTCCAAGTGTTTTCATCTTCTCTTGTATTGTATCTCTATAAACTATTGTGAACTTGTTTGAGAATTTTAGGAATTTTGATCAATCGGGGGGCACTGACATGGTTTTGAAGGTATTGGCCATAGTATTAAGGTGGTGGGTACTGATAATATTATTGATAGGGGTTGAAATGCATGTATTGTATTTCCTGAATTGCTTTCTCGGTAGTTGTTTGAGGCTAGTCATGAGTGATGTTTCTTGGGGGTGTTTGGAATTGGGGGATGGTATCTAGGTCAATCATGGTCAGTCTATACTCATCGCATCAATTGTTGATGACGGAAACCAACAAATGAAGAAGGACGATAAGAGAGGTGACAGTCCACCCATGGCGGAAGCTATTATATTACGGTGCTGAGGATAGCAGGAAATGTTGTAAGAGAGGAATGCTAAATAGTCAAGGGTTGGTTTTTACTTTGGATGTTGCTCCTGAATGCCCTGTTAAAGTAGTAAGAAAGTTTATATACATGAGATAGAGGGGATGGCATGTGTCGGGACCTGACTAACGACAGAGTTATATATTGTCTCTTTGCAGAGATGACAATGTGATCCTATAGATCAGTGATGTGACATCATAGGATAGTTTGATAATCAATGAGGGTGAAGTTTTTTGAGTAGTGCGCATCGGAGGTTTGTTTGTCGTGAGGTCCACTCAAGGGTAGTTCCACATTAGAGGCTCGCTTAATGTGAGGTTCACTTTAAGGTGACACGTGTAACTGTTTGGAAAGGTGGTATAACAAAAATTTTGATGAAATCCTTTAGTCTATTTATTTCATTTCTCATTCTTTTTTCTAGTAATACAGAGAATTACAAGGATTCTAATCAAACTCCCCATGGGAACCCAAAATTTTATACAAATTCCAAGCAATGATAATTTAACTTTGAAGAATAATTTTTTTGACTCTGTAATGCTCTGTCGCACCACCTAGTAATGCAGGCTGGCACCATGAAACATGCAGATAGTAAGTTTAAAATCAGGCCGTCTTTGTATTCAAGTATGTGAAGATGATGGCAGTGAGGAAGGGGAGCAGAAACACAGCCCATATGGCGCATTTGAGCTCGAACGACAAGGGGATCGAAAGAGTGTGGGTGAATGCAGCTGCTGCCAGGAGGAGAGCAAGTTTCTGCAATGCATTTGAAGTTGTGGTGCAATATGGGTTGATAAAGAAAGCACCCAACATCAAAATGAAGGTAAGTAGAACAAGGAAGGAAAGCAAAACCATGGGAAATGGGAGGTGTTGATTGGACTGATGGGGTGTCGCATATTGGAGGGATACACCCAGTGCATATGAAAAGCAAAATGCTATTACTGTATTTTGCCATTGTTGATGGTTCTGGAGTGCAAGTAAAGGGTGTAGCTGAGAGGGCAATTGAGGTTGCGGGGATGATGATGATGGCTGACGTTCGATGTCGATACCGGCTACGGTTGCTGGCCGTTGCAGGGATGGTGGCTCTTCTTGCTGGTATAATTCAGGACAGAGTCTAGTGAAAATTGCTACAATCGAAACAAGAAACGTCTGAAGCTTTTGGGGAAAGTCCATATCGATTGGTGTACTGAAAAAAGAAGATAAAGACACACACACACACACACACACATATATATAGTGGAGGCGGAGCTGAAAGAAGAGGAAAGAACAAAAAAAGAAGAGAAGATACTTTTCTATACTTAATTTATTGCCATATCGGATCATCCGGAGTTTGGTTAAATTATTACTGAAGAAACCTTGAAAGGTTAAATTCACATATTGGAAATAAATTAAGTATGCTAAGCCGTTAAAATAAAATGAAAAATGTAAGGGGGTTGGAGCTCCGGCTTCTGTATTTGTCTTCATGCTGTGATAGCCCACAAAAATGTAGGTCTTCAATATTGAACCGAAGAGGACAACAAGGTCTTGTGTTTTGGCTGTTGTTGCTACTTTTTCTTCGCTTGAATTAATGCATGTCTAGCTTAGACTATAGTTAGGAAGTTTCTGTTTCGTTTCCCTTTTTTCCCTCTCCTTTTAAATTCCAATTTCAGATTTAGCGGTTCTGTCTGCGTTTTAAGGTCGGTTGAAAACCTATAATTTTGTTAGATTGTGGTGCCATAGATGAAAACTTTTATTTAATAAATTTATTAAAGAATTAATATAAAAATCAAATGTTACGAGACGATAAAATTGAACTGATAAAAATTATGTTAATGTTTTGAGTTTAAATATCATTATATATATTAGAGTTTATATAAAATGTGAAAGGATAAAATTAATATTATTTTGTAAAAATAATGAATTTTAATAATTTCAAAATTAAATTAGAATTTAGTTGATTGTGATACCAATTTAATCAAATTCTTAAGAAGAAGAAAAATAATAATAATAATAATAATAATAATAATAATAATAATAATAATAAAATTAGTAAATCGATCTAAAATAACTAATTGTATAATTTGAGTTTAATGTAAAAAAATATGATTTCAATATTATGTATTTATTTTGTTGGGATCGACCTGTATAAACAACGAAATAGAAAATGTGGAGAAGATCAAACACACAAATTTTACGTGAAAAACTCCTCCGAAGAGGATAAAAATTACGAGCAAATGAGGCTCCAGCTTTTCAGTAAATGAGTAAACAAACGAGAGTACAATACGAAGAAAAAAAAACTTAAATGTATTAAACATACAAACTCAAACCCGAAAATAAAGCCCTAACTCTCATAGAGTTCTCTCAAAAGGAGTACAAAATTCTCTCCATAGTTACCACGAAAACTCATCAGCTACTACATCTTGTCGTAGTACTACATATTTAATTGCCCTCTCAAAACAGGGATACAATGCCCCTTTAAATAGACTAAGATTAGAGGTCTAATCATACTAAAATATCTCTAAATTAATCAGAATTTAATGGAAAAAAATAGTATAATTTAATTGAGAAAAGAAACTAGATTTATATGGGGGACACATTGCAACGTCCCCATTCACGTCATACGTTATCGCAACATTGAAAAATTTCTTATTATGACATCGTCGTCTGTTCGACCGAAAATACGAAGTAGAACCCACAATTTTATTTAAGGGGTTTGGTTAAGAATAAGCAAAACCTAAAGAGTGCAACACCATGCAACACAAAACAACACTTTTCAATGTTCGCATTGCATCCGAAATAAATTTAATACAATCAAAACCAATTTTCATTATTCTATGTTTGCTTTTGACCATTGCCCCCACGCATTTATATATAACACAAAGATCCGACTCCAGTTTTCGTAAGATATTGTGATAAGTTCAATAAAGTCAAAAAGGAGTATCCTCAACTTATGACAAAAGATTATGCAATGCATTTGCTAGACCCTTGAGCTATCCATAAATTTATTTTTCTTGTAATATGCCGTCAATTTTTAAAATTTTTTAAATGACTTGATGTCAACTTGGCAGTATTTTGTATTTAGCTTTTTATTTTGTCAATTTAATTATTTTAATTAAGATAATTACTTGAATTGGTCATTATTATTAAAAATTTTATTAATCCACTAATCGATTGCTGACATGACTTCTTCTTTTTTTTTTTTTTTTTGACTAAAATTAAGGACATCTCTATAATTAGTCCACAATATTTTTTTTAGCTTATTTGCAACATGAAGATTTCAATGGTCACATCATCGACATTTGAATCCTCAAGGAATCCAACGACAGCGACAACGAACCATGACCCCACCCTTTCCAATGAGCCCATTGGCCATTCTACCTCCACCGACAACCACGACGACAATGTCTCTATTGTTACTTCAAGTAATGCTTCTCTCTTTTACTTTATATTTTTATTTGTTTGATGACTATATTTTTCTACAATTTTATATTTTTATTTGTTTGTTTGATGTTGAGATTGTAGCAATTGAAAAAATAAAAAAATAACACTTAAGAGCTTATTGATCTTCCAAAGGGGAAAAAGACAATTGGAGTGAAATGAGTTTATAAAACTAAATTCAATGAGAATGGTGAAATCAACAAATATAAGGCACGTTTCGTGGCCAAATGTTACAAGAAGAGTTTGGTGTTGATTATAAAAAAGTATTTGCATTGGTAGTTAGACTTGATACCATCAAATTAGTGGTGGCGCTAACAGCTCTAGTCAATTTATCAGTTAGACATGAAATCAGTTTTTCTACATGGAGAGTTGCAAGAGCAAGTATTTATCGATCAACCCCTGATTATGTGAAGCATGGAAGTGAACATAAAGTTTATAGACTGAAAAGGGCATTATATGAGTTAAAACAAGCTCCAAGAACTTGGTACAGTTGTATTGATGCTATATCAATAGGACATGTTTTCAAAAATGTCCATATGAGTAGACATATTTTACAAAATTTGAAGATCTTATATGTTGATGATTTGATTTATACTAGGAATCATATTACATGGCTTAAAAATTTTAAGCATTCAATGATGATCGAGTTTGATAAATCAGACCTTAGTTTAATGCATTATTTACTGGTGGAATTTTTATTTCACAAAACAAATATATTTAGTTTATTTTAGAAATGTTTGGGATGCAAAATTGTAATTTTGTCACCACACCTACAAATATAGGGCTGAAGTTAGAGAAGAATTCTTCAGAGAAGAAGATTGACATCACTCTTTACAATCAGATTGTAGGAAGTCTAATGTATTTAACAACCACTAGACCTGACATAATGTACTCTGTTAGTCTTATTAGCAAGTACATGGAGAATCCAACAGAAACTCATTTGTTGGTAGCTAAAAGAATTCTCAAGTATTTGCAAGGTACTATTAAGGACTAAGTAAACAAATAGTTGTTAAACTGTTAAGTAGTTAAAATAATTATTCTGTTAAGAAGTAGTTAAAGCAGTTCAAGTCCTGTATAAATACTGCATGATCAGTCTCTATGAATCATCTTTTGAAGAGGAATGAAATTCATATATTTGGTTTATCCTTCTACTGAGTTTCTTTTCATGGTATCGAGCTAAGGTTTTTTTCTTCTTTCGTCTTTCTCCGAGAATTGTGGCACCAGAAGTTGTTGCAGATAGTCATCATAATTCTTCAAATGGTGTTGGAGAGCAAGTCAATTTTCCTTGTTCAGATCCTGTTTTTGTAACTTCTGTTTTTGGAAAGAAGGTTCAACATTTTCCTAAACATGACACCGTTAAACTTTATGAAAGCAATTTTATTCTATGGAAGCACCAAATCATATTGATTCTTGAAGGTTATGGTGTGCAGAATTTTGTTTTAGGAACTACCAGTGTTCCTGCCCAGTTTGTTATTGATATTGATGGCAGTTAGTCAAGAATTCTGATTATGTTTTGCATGTTCAACAAGACAAGCTACTAGCTTCTTGGCTACTTTCGACTGTGCCTGATGAGATCTTGATCCATCTTACTAGTGTTCGTACTGGTTTTGATGTATGGGCTGCAATTGATAAGAAGTTCGCCACCAAGTCTACTGTCAAGATATCAAGTCTACGACATGCGTTGTATTCTCAGAAGAAAGGTCATTTATCCATTAAAAATTATTTGGCAAAGATTAAGTCAATGAGTGATGCATTGGCTGCTGCAGGAAGCATAATATCAGAACAAAAATAGGTCAGCATCATTCTTGTAGGGTTATCAGTTGAATATGAGTCTGTACGAGTGGTAGCCTACTTGTCTTTCCCTTGATCTGTTAACTGAAATGCTACTAAACTGTGAAGCACGACAAGCTGAGTTCTTGGTTAACATTCCAGTCCAAGCTAATTTAGCTAGTAAACAAGCCCATGATGATGCAAGATCATCAAAGAATTCTGGTTATCACGATCATAAACAACAATACTGTGGTGGTGGTTTTCAGCGGCAGTGAGGCTTCTATCGTGGTAGGAGTCGTGGGGGTCAGTTTTCTTACACTCACCCTCAATGTCAACTATGTGGTAAAATTGGCCATATTGTCCAAAAATGTTACTATAGGTTTGATGAGAGTTTTGCAGGTGTTTCTGATGAAGGACAGTCCATGTCCGTGAATCATCATCAACTTCTTGATTCAAGGCAGGTAAAAAGGTCTACTTCAAATTATGCAATGCATCAATATTACAATCGAACTCCTGTTTCTCAAGACTATGGTGGTCAACCATGCTGTCATTTTTTAGCAATTTCCACTAATGATGCTGGTCAACTTTGGTACCCAGATTCAGGTGCCACAAATCACATTACCAATGATGTCTCGACACTTACTCATCTTACTGAGTATGCAGGTACGAGTCAACTTCTGATGGGCAATGGTGCTCATGTTCCTATCGCTCATGTAGGGACCTCCTCGATCGTTACTAGTAGTAGGTTATTACATCTTAAACATGTTTTACATGTTCCAAATGTCTGCAAAAATTTGATTTCTATAGCACAATTTGCAAAGGATAATCAGGTGTTTTTTGAGTTTTATCCCTATCATTATTTTGTGAAGGATATCAAGATAAGGACAGTTTTACTAGTGGGTCACATCCATAAAGGGTTGTATCGATTTGATACATCACTTCCACAAAGAGTTTTTGCTGGTTCTAGTGTTGGTTTTCAATATGCACATACTGGTGAGGTTCATCCTCGAGATAGCTCCTGTTCTGAGTTCGAGCTATGGCACAAAAGGCTTGGCCACCCATGCACAAAATTTCTTCATCAAGTACTTCGAAGTTGTAATATTTCTCTAAATAAATCTACATTGCCTAGGGTGTGTGCTCCTTGTTAGCTAGGAAAGTCTCATAAACTGGTTTTCAATAGCTCTCAGACTGTATATTATTCACCCTTTGAACTTGTTGTGACAGATTTATAGGGACCAGCTCCTCTTTCTTCTAAAGGTCATCTCTATTATTTGTGATAAACCGTAAAAGTAACATATTTTAATCCCACATTTAGCATACTTTTGGATGATTTATTCCCTGAATTGTGTAAAAAAGGTGTTCTTAACCTTTTCTTTTCATGTTTTATACTCAAGAAAGCACCTAGGGACAAAAAGAACAAGAAACGGGCTCAAAACGGACCAAATTGGACCAAAGAAAAAATCGACACTGCCTGGGCCCAAGACCACACGACCGTGCCTCCCTAAATTACTCTAACACGGCCTGGACCCCGAAACACACAGGCGTGTCTCTTCAACAGACTCGGCCACGACCAGAAATCGATTCACACGGGCGTGTGCCATGGTCGTGTCCCTACCGTGGCCAAGAGGAATTTTACTCAGAATAGGTACTTTAAGGCAAAGAAACACATTCCAAAGCCTATTCAAACACCCTAGTAGGAACTCTACTTGAATTAGGATATGTAGGGGCCAAATAAAGCATTCTAAGAGCCTATATAAACACCCTAAGCATAACCTTCAGAGGGGTTAGCTAGCGTTCAGCTAGGCCAAGGAGCGAGCCGAAAAGGTCAGATTTGTGGGAATCACTCGAAGATAGCCTGTTGATCCATCTCAAGAAGCAGAAATTATACTCAAGACAGCAGATCTTTCCTTCAATTCCTTTAGGGAGTTTTAGGAATTTCTTATGTTTTGTTTTATCTTTTCTTTTGAGTTGTTTTTTTTATTGTTATGAACTAAACCCTTCAGATACCTGAAGGGGATGAAACCTAAGACGGATCTTGTTATTGTTTTCTAAACTATATGATAAATACTTGATTTGTTCTTAATTCTTGTGTTAATATTTTCGGGATATTGATTCAAGTTGAATGTTGTAACACCCCTTACCCGAGACCGTTGCCAGAGTCGAGCACGAGGCATTAGTAAACTTGACTTACCGATTCGGGCATAAAATTGAAACCATCCATCTGCGTCATGTTAAATAAATCAATTATAACTTGAGTTACTGAAACTCAAAATCTAGATCCGTAAATTTTTCCTGAAACTAGACTCATATATATTCTTATATAATTTTTCCAGAATTTTGGTGTGGCCAATTAGTACAGTTTATTAGTTAAAGTCTCCCTGTTACATAGACCGATAGTTCGACCCTCCGTACTAAAAATCAATTATCTCATAATATACAACTCTTTTTCCTACACCATTTTTTTTTTTGATAAAATAGACTCAATAAGCTTTAATTATATATCTCATGGCCAACATAATTCCATTTCTACTAGTTTTGGTGATTTTTCAAAATCACGTCCTTCTTCTTGTCCAAACTGTTCCCTTGCATATAATTACATAATTTCTTTAAAATAACTATCAACTAGGCATTTCATAGCATCCAAAACATGTTCTTAATTAGCCATTTTAATGGCTAATCATTACCAAACATTTACAAGCCAATCTTAAGCCATATCATAAGGACATACACACAAAATGGCTAAGTCCCTATACATGCCATAACTTAAAATGTTCGAGTCACAAAATACCAATATAATCCTTTGATAGTGCGTAACGATTTCCGACGTCTTTGTGATTCCCGAGTTGGCTTGTAATACTATAAAAAAATTAAAGAATGGGAGTAAGCATAAAGCTTAGTAAGTTTACATGTAAATAAATAACAACATTCTTAATCAATTATCTTATTCTTTTCTTATCAAGATCACTTAAGCTTTTAACTCAATATACTTAAACTTGTATTCTTACTTGTATCTTTTAACATGAATTTGCCTTACCTTACCTTTTTAGCTTGAACTTGTCTTACCTTTACTTTGGTATACTCTTTGAATTTTCCCGTTGAACCACTTGGAATACTAAGGATACGCGGGTACCTTTCCTTGTGAAACTTAACCATTGCCATGTCTTGACATGGTCTTACGTGGTATCCTTGCCTTATGAACTCACCAATGCCATGCCTTGGCATGGTCTTACATGGGACCTTTGCCTTATAAATTCACCAATGCCATGCCTTGGCATGGTCTTACATGGGACCTTTGCCTTATAGTAACTTATCAATGCCATGTCTTGTCATGGTCTTACATGATTTTCTTAAACCCTAATGTCATGACATTTGTATCCTATACATTCCTAAGGTTCAACCGGGACATTTCGAGATTGCTTCTTCGTTAATTCATGCTTGAGTCTTTAAATGATAAATTTATAGAATAAATATGTAAATTCTGGAATTTAATAGTATCAAATGTAAAATAATAGAATATTACATTTATTTACATAAACTTACCTCGAAACAAAATACGATCAACTATATCGATTTAGTCCTCTATCTTTTTCTTTCCTTGATCTAACTCTAGATTTCGTTCTTCTTGATCTATAATAGAAAATTTATCTTATTTAATACTCATATTCATCAAAACAGTCCTTAACTCTTAACTTTGGAAAATTACAATTTTGCCCCTAAACTTTTACATATTTACACATTTGCCCCAAAGCTCGAAATTAAACTTTATCCCTTATTCTTATGTTTTATGACATGCTGATGATTTTACCTTCTATGTCAACATCAAATTCTCACTCTAACTTGTACTTATGAACATTAGGTATTTTTACCGATTAAGCCGCTTTTACTCGCTTTTCACTTAAAATCACTTAGCAAAAGTTGTTTAACATAATTTCAGACTTCATATTCTATCATAAAACATCAAAATAAACACATTTCACCTATGGGTATTTTTCCAAATATGAACCCTAGCATGAATTATTGATAGAATAAGCTAAATCGAGCTATCGGGGCTTCAAAAATGTAAAGAACATTAAAAACAGGGCTTGGAATCACTTACTATGGAGCTTGGAAGCTTGAAACAAACCCTAGCTATGGTGACCACTTGAAAATTCGGCATAATGAAGAAGATGAGCATATTTTGCCATCTTTTTCCCTTTTAATTCCTTTTTATTACCAAATGACTAAATTACCCTTCATTAAAAACTTTGGTTCTTTCCACCTATATATGTCCATTTTTGTCCATGAAAATATAATGGTCTAATTACCATTTAAGGACTCCTACTTCAAACCCCCATTTCAATCAAGTACTCTATAAATTAGAACCCCTATTTAGCAACTTTTGCAAACAAGTCATAATAGGCAATTTAAGCATGAAATTAATAAAATTTCTTATCAATACTCTAACACATGTATTTAATCACTCGATAAATCATAATAATTAATCATAATAAACTTTTATAGCTTGGATTCATGGTTTCACAACCACTATTCCGTTTAGGCCTTATTTCGGGATGTTACATTTCTCCCCCCTTTAGGGATTTTAGTCCCCGAAAATCTTACCTGTAAAGAGGTTTGGGTACTATTTTCGCATAATCTCTTCGGGCTCCCATGTAGCCTCTTCTATCCCATGCCTATTCCATAATACTTTCACAAGTGCAATACTTTTGTTCCTCAATTGCTTAACCTCTCGAGCTAGAATTTTTACCGGTTCCTCACCGTAAGTCATATCTGGCTGAATCTCAACCTCTGTTTGTGAAATCACATGCGATGGATCTGAACGATAACGACGTAGCATAGAAACATGAAACACATTATGAATCTTCTCTAACTCAGTCGGCAAAGCTAACCGATATGCCAATGGCCCAACTCTCTCGATCACCTCAAATGGTCCAATAAAACAGGGACTTAATTTACCTTTCTTGCCAAATCTGAGAACTTTCTTCCAAGGGGATACTTTCAAAAATACCCTGTCACCAACTTGAAATTCAATTTCTTTTCTTTTCAAATCTGCATAGGATTTACATCTATCTGAAGTCGCTTTCAAGCAATCTCGATGACTTTTACTTCTCTTCTGTTTCTTTGACTAGATCAACCCAGAATCGATTTTCCTTAAGCTCTATCCAATACAAAGGCGTGCGACATTTACGTCCATACAAAGCTTCATAAGGTGCCATCTTCAGACTCGATTGATAACTATTATTGTAGGCAAACTCTATTAACGGCAAATATTTCTCCTAACTACCTTGAAATTCCAATACGCAACATCTAAGCATATCTTCAAGTACCTGAATAACTCTCTCTGATTGACCATCAGTCTGAGGATGGAAAGCTGTACTAAAACTCAACTTTGTACCTAAAGCTTCCTGTAATTTCTTCCAAAATAGTAAAGTAAATCTCGGATCTCTATCCGAGATAATCGATAATCTGATACTTCATGTAGTCTCACAATCTCTAAAATATACAACTCACCAACTTGTCAAGTGAATAATCCATACGAACCGGGATAAAATGAGCCGACTTCGTTAACTTATCAATCACAACCCATATCGCATCTTTCTTTCTGGTCAAGGCAATCACATCACAAAATCCATAGTAACTAGGTCCCATTTCCACTCGGGAACTAATACATCTGCAATAAACCTAAAGGTATCGATGTTCGGCCTTTACCGACAAATCAAACATCTAGAAACAAACTCGATATATCTCTTTTCATTCCTCTCCACTAATACATATTCTTCAAATCATTATACATTTTGTACTACTTGGTGAATAGACCAAGAACGCTATGTGCTTCTGTAAAACCTTCCGAATAAGATCATCATTCTTTGGTACACATACCTGCCTCTAAACATCAAACAACCGCCGATCGATCCGAAAATCGACTCTACACCGACTCAAGACTTGAACCCTTTTGACTTGCAACTCATCGTCATCCTTCCGAGCTTCACAAATTTCTTCAAGAAACATCGGTTTAGCTCTCAACTCAGCTAAAATAGAACCATCATCTGACAAGGCCAAAGTAGTGTGCAAAGCTCTCAATGCAAATAACAATTTTCTACTCAAAGCATCAGCAACAACATTTGCCTTACCCAGGTGATAATCGATCACTAGTTCATAATCTTTAATCAACTCTAGCCATCTTCTTTGCCTCAAGTTTAGATCTTTCTAAGTCATCAAGTATTTCAAACTTTTATGATCGGTGAATATTCGGCAGTTCTCACCATACAAATGATGTCTCCAGTTTTCAATGCAAATACAATAGCGACTAACTCTAAATCATGTGTCGGATAATTTTTCTCATGTGGTTTTAACTGCTCAGAGGCATAAGTAATTACCCTTTCTTCCCGCATAAGTACACGACCTAGTCCATATAAGGATGCATCATTTGTAAATCACAAACTCTTTACCCGGTTCGGTTGTACTAAGACAGAGCTTTAGTCAAAAATACCTTTAACTTGTCGAAACTCACGACACTTCTCGGTCCATTCAAACTTGACATCTTTCTCGTAGCAATCTTGTCAATGGAGTAGCTATCATGGAAAATCCTCTACAAATCATCTATAATAACCGCAAGACCAAGAAAACTTCGACCTCGATACATTCTTGGGAGGCTTCCAATCGACAATGGTGAAATCTTATTCGGATCAACTTTAATACCTTCACGAAACAATGTGTCCAAGAAAACAAACTTCCGTAACGTAACTCACTTTTCCTAAACTTGGCATAAAGTCGATTATCTCTCAAAATCTATAAAGCGTTCTCAAATGCTCTGCATGCTCAGTCTCATCACGAGAATAAATCAAGATGTCATCAATAAACACAACTACAAACTTGTCCAAGTAAGGTCTAAAAATCCGGTTCATTAAATCCATGAAGATGGCAGGAGCATTGGTTAAATAGATGGTTGATCTACAACTACCACTCCAAATGTAAGTTTTATGTAGTTACTTTCGGAAAGCAACTATCACGCAACTTGTTTTACGAGATTAGTTCTTCAATCCTCCATAACTTCTGTAACATAGGTTTCTTTTCTAAATTGCAACAAATATAGTTATCAAACAAACAAAAAAAAAAAGGGAAGAAAATCTTTACTTGAAGTAATAATAGAGACTGCGTCATCGTGATCATCAGCAGTGGTAGGGTGAACAGTGGTGTTATCGCTGGTAGGTGAGCTCATAATGGTTCGTTATCGTCATCGTGTAACATGTGGCAGCATATGATTGGTTGAATATTCAGTCGTTAGTTTTTAATGTTCAAATGACTGAATTGAGAACATAACTCGAGTAATAAATATGACAACTCGAAAACTTTGATGATTATTACATAATTTTTAATAATTGAATAGTTAAAATTTAATATTAATCTTATTTAATGACCGTTTCTTTAATTTTAACAAAAAATTATTTCATGAAATCATCCCCTTCAAACACCATCGTCATTGACATAAATGTTAACTCATTGTCATATAATAACATGGATGACGGACAATAGAGAAGAAGAAGAAGAATGACTGAAATCTCTGAAAGTGCCATGCCATTGGAAAGATAATGAGATCCATGCGATAGCTTGGAGGGGAACCAGTTCGTGCAATATGTCACGGAATGCATTTTAATCCTTATATTTTAAAAATGAAGTTGTTTTGTAGCAATGAGGAAAGAAAGTTACTTATGAAGTGTTTTAATTAAATGATGCAGCATTAGTAAGAGATGCTACAAACCCAAACTATTACATTTAATTCGCAATTTTCTTTCCAACAGCTATAAACATAATCATGTTACTTTCTTCTTCTTTTTTCTAATAACTTGCAAAATTCTTTTACTATAATATAGAGAAGTAGAGTATTCTAACCATGACCAGACGCCCCATGGAAACCCAAAATTTCGTAGAAACTACAAGCAATCTATTAACAGAAATGCAACTTTGAAGCTCTTTCGACTCTGTAATGTAATGCAGGCTGGATCCGTGAAACAAGCAGATAGTAAGTTTTAAAATCAGGCCGTCTTTGTATTCAAGTATGTGAAGATGATGGCAGCGAGGAAGGGGAGGAGAAACACAGCCCATATGATGCATTTGAGCTCGAACGACAAGGGGATTGAAAGAGTGTGGGCGAATGCAGCTGCTGAAAGGAGGAGAGCAACTTTCTGCAATGCATTTGAAGTTGTGGTGCAATATGGGTTGATAAAGAAAGCACCCAACATCAAAATGAAGATAAGTAGGACAAGGAAGGAAAGCAAAACCATGGGAAATGGGAGGTGTTGATTGGACTGATGGGGTGTCGCATATTGGAGGGATACACCCAGTGCATATGAAAAGCAAAATGCTATCACTGTATTTTGCCATTGTTGATGGTTCTGGAGTGCAAGTAAAGGGTGTAGCTGAGAGGGCAATTGGGGTTGTGGGGATGGTGATGCCATTGGCAATGGCATCCTCACTGCCTGACCTTCGATGTCCACACCAGCTATGATCGCTGGCTGTGTTAGTGATGGTGGATGTTCTTGCAGCCTTTGCAGGTATAAAAATTCTGGACGGAATCGGATGAAAGTTGCTGTAATTGAAAAAAGAAATGTCTGAAACTTTTGTCGGAAAATCATATTGATTGGTGCAATGAAGAAAGAAGATAAACACACAGATAGATATATATATATATATAGTGTGTGCGTGCGTGCGTGCGTGTAGACTGCAGTAGGGCCGAGCTTGATATAAAAAGAGAATGAAAGGAAAAGAAAAGTAAGGGTGCACTTCCTTTTTAAAAACACAAACTTGGACATCCGAATTTGTTGAACTAAGCATATAGGGTTTGGATGTTAGATTTATCACGTCTTGTATGTTGTTTAGATTTGGCAACATGACAGTATTGGAAAGCAACCCCTTTTCCCTTTTCCCTTTTCAGATGATTTGTTTTTTTGAGTATTTTTTCACACATTTGAATAATCATGTAATCATCATTGTTTACAGTTCCGGCGGTCCGACTCCTATATTGGTTTTGTCAAATGCATGGTTTAAAATAAAGAAAGAAGCCAAAGGTTGGAAAAAGAAAGGGTAAAGGGAAGGAATTGTGAAATGGTCTTTCCTTGGCAAATTAAAGTTTTTTAAAAAATGGAAACTTCATGACCATGAACACCAAAATCATATTATATTGGGGGGAGTGGAGTGGAGCCCCGATTACGGTATTAATCTTCGTGCTGACTGATAATAGGCCAAAGTCATACTATCTTTATCTTCTAATAGTCGATCCATCAAAGGATTATCTTTTGTCTTGTACTCATATTTATGGATGTTTAAATCATAAATCCTTCTATTAATCAAATTGAATTAGTATTAATTGAATTAATTAAATTTTTAATCTTTTAATTATTAATTAAATCGAAATTTTTTTAAAAATAATTTAACAAGGAAGATGCTAATGTTTTGTTTATATTTTTAATTTCTAAGAGATTAGATTGTAGTTTTATCATGTTAAATGTATGATTTCATTTTTTTAAGGATTAAACAATTTTTAAAAAGTTAAAATATAATCTTATCATATATTAATTTTAATTTTAAAATTTTTTGAAGAAATTTTTTAAAAAAATTCATTTTTTTGGAACAAGTCCCTTCCCTGAACTTGAATTTGCCCCTATTTAAAGATAAGAAACATAGTAATCAAGCACTTTGTCATAAGTTGATGTAAAGTGTGAGTTGTGGTTGACATGAGAAATTGAGAAACCATCTTTTAATCGGACTATGGACAAGTCCGAAACAAAGTTGGTCCCATTATTTTGTAGTGACAACATGGAGAAAGATCAAAGGCATAAGGAAAATTTTGTATGACATGTTTTTCAACCTTTGTGATCAAAAAGTTACTAATACTGCGTTTTTCCTCACTATTTTGACATAATTTATGTTGTTTTGGTGATGGTTTTCTTTTCGAATATTTTTTAAAGGAGAAGAGTCGAAAATGAAAGAAATGTTTGGAATATTGAATTTAGTGTTGTGGTATCATAAAATGGAAACTAAGATGTCCTTCAACTAACCTCACCACTTCGCATAAGTTGTGGGTTTAGTTTTTATACATTGATTTGATCAATTTTAGTACTTATAATTTTTAAATTTATCAATTTTAGTCTCCATACTTTTGAATTTTAAAATTTCAGCCATGATCAAACGGTAGCAACTAAATTCATATGGTTAAATAATGCTATTAGTCTTGTATTATACGTAAAGTTATACATTTGGTCTATGTTCTCCATTTGGATCACTCTTACTCTCTATACAAATTTTAAAATTTTAGTCTTGACACACAATAGTAGTTTTTTTTTTTTTTTTTTTTTGGTGAAAAAGAAACATACTGAATTACATCAACTTCATAAGACAACTATTTACTTTATCTACTTGAAGTAAATCTATTATTTCCATAGGAGCTTCATTAATGACTTGTAAGCTCGATTTCCAGCTCAAACCAAGTTTAGCAAGACGATCCGCGACCAAATTCTGGTCTTTTGGGACATGCTTAATCTTCCATTCCCCTTCCAACCGCTAGACGCGTTGAGTTCTGCATAGCACTATAATTCCGAAACCTTCCAAATCCAAGTCCTCCAAATTCTGAGTGACTTCAAGGTTGTCAGTCATGATAATGCCCTGTCTATATCCCTTATTGAGCAAAAAAAGGATCCCATCAAGGATGCCCCAAACTTCAGACTCAAATGGGGAACATACACCTAAGAACCGAGTGAATCCCACAATCCACTCACCATCATGGTCCCGAACTACTCCTCTAGTTGCCGCAAAACCAGAACCTTCGGCCACAGCCCCATCAGTGGATAAAAACACCAGGTTTCATCTAGGTTAATAGTGGGATTGAAACTAGGAATGTTGCTTTTTTGTCCACCAAGATAGGCTTCGTATTAGCAAGCCCAACAGCTGAGACTTTAACCACTTCCGTTGCTTTCTAGGAAATATTCTTCCATAAGCGCCAAGTGATTAGTCCAAAGAGACATGACAAAGTGAGTCCACTATCCTACAATCTTTCATGAAAATAAAGGATAAGTAAAAGCCAATCCTGAAAATAGACAGAGAAAAACGTTTGTTTTAGCTGCTCTGGGATCACAAGCATCCACACGTCTTTCGCTGTAGGACAATCTCTAAAACATGTGCCAAATCTTTAAAACCATGCCCACATAAGGTACACGAGCTACTGTGGCTGATACCTCGTCTAGTTTGTTCCGAGTTAGTGAGAAGTCTTTGTTTAAAAGCAAACCAAATAAAAACTCTAACTCTTTGTGAACTTGAATATTTCCAAGTAGTCTTCCAAAACCCCTCTTGAGGATTCCAAGAATCCTCTTTTAGAGTCTAATAAGCACTGCGAACTGAAAAGACTCTTGACGTTAAACGAGCCCAAATCACTCTATCTGAACCGGAATCGGGTGTGGAGGGGGAATACTAGTAATCCTACTAATGACATCATTAGGAAGCCAAATACGAAACATGTCCAAGTTCCAGCTCCCATATAAGTTAACCATCTCCCTAACACAACAATACAAATCAAGGTTAGTATAAGAAGGAATTTTAGAGATCAAGGGGCCCATACCTGGAATCCAAGGATCTTTCCAGCAGGAAGCTCACACCATCTCGATAGACCAAATTAAATTTTCACGAAGAAGTGGCCAAATCCTAGAAAGAGATCTCCATAAATGAGAGCATTAATTCCTACCAATAGAATAAAACCAAACAAACCCAAACTAAGCAGCCCAAAACACTAATTTTAGAAAAACAAAAACCGCTCTTTCCAACCATACTTAGCGAAGAAGAGACATCATTACAAAGACATGAACCTAAAGAGCATTACTTTTAGAAACAAGGTTAAAACCAATCTTCATAAGAAAAGACGAATTTTGGTCACTCAGATGTCTAAATCTAAGGCCACCTCGAAAGCTCTTTTTTCATGTAATACACTTTCACGCGTCGCTTTGGGTCGGAGGCCTTTAATGCCCAAAACGACGTTTTGTTTTCAAAGAAAGATGGAATGATTTTTTTAAAATTTGGATCCGCGTGTTGACCCTTTAACCAAAATGACGTCGTTTCACCGAGACTAGAGGATCCGCGTGTTTTTGTTGATTGGACTAATTTCCTTCCGCCCTTCCATTTTTTTTTGTGTTATAATTAGATTTTCCTTATTTTTGAGTTTCGCCCAGTAATTTATTTTGATTTTCATTTTGGTCCCTGTCAAGACGCTGCGTTTTAGGAGCAGGGAATAATTTCCATCTCAGTCCCCCTCATTTCACGCGCATTTTAAATAGGCCCTTTCCCTTCTTTTATTTCTAATTAGCCCTAAACTTTCGCTTTTAAATTCAATTTGGTCCCTTTTCAACTATCTTGTAATTTTTTTTATATATTTTATTGCTATTATCATTATTTTTATTATTGATTATTATTAATTAACATTATTGTTATTTATTGGTATTATGACTATTATTTTTATTATTTCCTTATCTTTATTGCTATTTTTACTATTATTTTGTTTTTGTTTTTTTTCTTTCTTCTTCATTATTATTAGTTACTAATATTATTACTATTACCATATTATTATTTCTATATAATACATATATCTTGTTACTATCATATTGGTTAGTCAAGAATGTTATTATTATATTTATTTTCAATATTGACGTATTTTTTTATAAATGTTTTACTATTATTTTATTTTATTTTTCTTTTATCTAAAAATTATTACTATTATTTTACTTCCTTTATTATCCATTATTATTATTATTATTATTATTATTATTATTATTATTATTATTATTATTGTTGTTGTTGTTGTTGTTATTTTTTCATTATTATTATTTCGTCATATTTTCTACTCATCGTTACTATCGTAATACTTCCAACATATTATATATCATCCTTACTTATACGTATATGTGTCCTTTTATTATCCTTTTTTACGCATAACATCTATTTTTGCGTTTTCACGCTAATTTGTCTCGATGCCTCAGTTTCATAACAATCGATATTTTGTATTAGAGATTCAAGAAGATCGAGCCCTAACTCACTGGGTTCCTATTTTCCTCGTTTAAACTAAACAACGGAATATCCCTTTTGAAATCGTGATTTAAGTTTTGAACAAAACACTTAATCTCGGATATTCGAAATGTCGCGCCCTAACTTACTGGACTCGACGTCTAGATACCTCGAGATAAGTTTCTTTTTCTTCTAAAATAGAGGCAATATCCCTAATTTGGATTTTCGGGAAAACGAGCCCTAACTTACTGGGCTCTGGTTTCTTGTTCGACAAATGACGGAATATCCCCTCCAAATATACAACCGAGTTTTAAAATACAAGCTTAGTTTCGGGAATCTAAAGTATCGCGCCCTAACTTACTGGGCATGATACTTCATCTCTTCGAAAATAAAAGTGTCTTATCGTCCCTTCCGATTCCTTCAAATTTTGGAGAATAAAAAGTATCGTATTTTCAAATCATTTCAAAGTTTTCAACATTAGGACATCAATCAATCAATTTGGTACCAATTTTGGGAGTATCGAGGGTGCTAATCCTTCCTCGTGCGTAACCGACTCCCAAACTCGTTTTCTGGATTACGTATACCAAAATCGTTGGTTTTGATAAATCAATCTGTTTATTAAAAACAACTGTTTTACTAGGTGACCCGATTACACCTCATCAAAAAAAAAAAGATTGGTGGCGACTCCCATTTTATTTTCGTTTTTCAAAAACCACAAGTCGACCGCGTCGTTTCCTGTTTTATCAAATAAATGGTTACGACAATCAGCATATCCCCAAATGAACTGTCTAACCAGTCTTTCAATCTCATCGAAACACCTTTCGGGATCATCAAAGACTGCATAAAATAATTAGGAATGGAGAGGAGTACTGATTGAGCCAAGGTTATTCTTCCTGTAATAGAAAGCTTCCTCACATCCCAGTTCTACAATTTCCGCCTTACCTTATCAACAACAAAACTTAAGGTACTTTTGGCTACCCTATCATGGAAAAGAGGGACTCCTAAGTAAGTGTCCAAATTCTGAGCCTCCTGGAATCCAAAAAGTTGGCTAATTTGACTACGGATATCAACTCTAATGGACTTGGAAAAGAAAATATTGCTTTTCCTCACACTGACTCTATGACCGAAATCTCACAAAGTTAAAGAGGATGCTATCCAAAAGCCGTGCTTGAGGAAGTTGAACTTTGCAAAAAATCACCAAGTCATAAGCAAAGAATAAATGAGATACTGCAGGGCCATTTTGAGATAAGCGAATTGGGTCCCAATGACCATTATCCATTTCAGCCCGAATGAGATGTCCCAACCATTCCATGCAGAGCACAAAGAGATAGAACGATAGAGGATATCCCTGGCAAATTCCCCTAATCGGTTTAAACATCTGTGTAAGCACCCCATTCCAAAGGATTTGTATAGAAGAAGAAGAGATAGCTGACATAATCACGTTGCGTAAAAAAATAGGTATTCCAGCCGCAACCAAGGAGGCACTAATAAATTCCTAACTGACTCTTTCATAAGCTTTCTCCAAGTCCAGCTTAATAGCCATCCAATTCATCCATTTCGTATTGCATCTCATAGAATGGATGACTTCTTGAGCTAAAATGATGTCGAAATGTTGCTCCCAACTATAAAACCAGCTTGCTCTGGGATATTAGTTTAGGAAACAACACCTTAAACCGATTTGCAATCACTTTCATCACCAACTTAGATAGAACAGAACACAAATTAATGGGCCTAAATTGGTTGAAGTCCTTAGGATTCTCTTTTTTAGAAATGAGAACAATCAACGAATTATTCAATCCCTGATCAATCAGCCTACCAGCAAAAACATCCTTAACCCATTGACACACATCATTTCCAAGGATATCCCACTGGCTTTGGAAGAAATGGGCATGGTAACCATCACTACCAGGGGCTTTTAGAGAAGCCATGTCGAATAACGCTCTTTTAATCTCCTCGTCAGTTATAGCAGCTTCCAATAAAGAAGTCTATGAGGGATTGAGACAAGGAAACCCAAATTTAGGAATGCCCCTCAAGACAGAGGGTACCTTACCATAAAGTTTTTCAAAGAATTTCACCGCCTTAGATTGCAGAGTATCTTGATCAAAGCATCATTCTCCATTGTCAATACGTAAGGATGTGATTCGATTAAACTTCCTTCTCCTCATCGTACGGCTATGGAAAAATTTAGTATTGTGATCACCCAATTGAAGCCAATCACACCAAGCTTTTTGTCTACAGAGTAAATCTTCATGGACCAGAACATTTTCCAACTCATCCTGAATCTCCATCTCCTTTCTAGCTAAACAGGTAGAGGTAGAGTTGACTAAGGCATTTTGAATACTATTTAGCGATCTCATGAGGTTCTGCTTACGAATACCCAAAAATTCATACACATTTTTGTTCCAATCTTTGACAAAATAAGTAAATTTGGTTAATGAATCAACCATATTACCAACAAATTTCCACTTATCTCTGAAAAATTAGGGAAATCATTGTGCTTCATCCATCCTGCTAAGAATCTGAAGGGTCTACCTCTGTTTATACGAAAATCTGGTCTAGTAGACAATAAGAGAGGCCGATGATCCAATTTAATCCAAGTGAGATGATGAATTAAGCACTATGGGAAGGTTGTCATCCAAGCGTCATTTGCTAAGGCCCGATCGAGTCTGACAAAAGTGTCACCTCGTTGCCAAGTGTAGGATGGACCATTATACCCTAAATCCTGCAACTCGCTAGAATTAACAAAATGTCCAAATAAATCACATCGCTTACCTACAATGAATGGACTTTTCTTATCCACAAGTAATAAGATGGCATTGAAGTCCCCCATAATAAGCCAAGGGATGGAATGGTCAGGGATAACAAATTTTAACCCCTCCCAAAGAAGCTTACGTTTCGATCTATCTAGGCGGCCATAAACAAAAGAAATAAATAGAAACTTATTGAGGATAAAATTATCAATACGTAAAAAAAATAAATTGAGGATGATTTCGAATGATTTGAACTTGAATAGACTCTTTCCACCTGACCCAGATACCACCTGAAAAACCAATAGCTTCAACCCGATGTGAGTAATTAAAACCTAATTTCTCAATAATAGAGATAGCCTTAATACCACTCACTCTTGGTTCAACCAAACAAATAATATCAGGCCGGTGTTCTACATTGTATTCCCGAAGAGCTCGAAAAAAAATTCTGCTAGCACATAATTGACAGTTCCATGTAAAAATGTTTAAATTTAGTCCCATAAAAAATAAATAAAAAGATAAAAAAAGAAACCATAAAAAAACTGATTTAACACAGCAAAACATTAAAATAAAACAAACCCCAAATAACCATAAAAAATGGAAATCCCTAAAGGATCAGCAAAAACCAATTTTACTGTTCAAGGAGACCAGCTCCCACTTGTTATTCATCAGAAATCGACGCCATTTCAGAATCAAGATCTCCTCCAGATAAATTCGAAAGACTCTCAGCCAACTGCGCCATAGACTCCTTCAACATCACTTGGTGTGAGCCAGAGTTTTTGAATCGGGTACTATTACCATGGAAGGTTCTGCTTTGTTTTTTGGTAATTCCCCTTCCCTTGTTTCTCATTCCTTTCCCCGTGTCAGATAAAGCCATTATAGACGGGTCCATAGTGCTTTTAAGAGAATGGTCACTGCTGTTAGTGCTTAGATTTATATTTTCAGGGAACACCACAGCTGAGTGTTTGCCGGAGTCGAAACCTCCAACTTTCACCAGGATTTCGTTTTGGTCGTGTGTAGCAGGTGTTGATTCAACCCAAGCGGTTAAATCCCCGCCTTCAAGATGGAGAACTGCCTCAGAATGAGAATTCCTTTGCGATTCGACCGCCGCCGGAAGCCTACTGCAACTGCCGGCCACATCGGGGTTAAGCTGGGCCACTGGCTTCGGGCCAACCTTGTCCGACATATCACAGGCTTGTAAATCCGGAGAGGCCCCAAAGTCCAGGTGCTTAAACGGTTCTTTAGAAAAGTGTAAGCTGTTACAATTCCCGTCCAGTTTCAAATTGGGTCCCCCCTTTGGCCTCATGCTCTCTTTGGAAGACGGGCCAATGCCAATATTAAGGCCCACTTCCTTGAGTTTATCTTTAAAGCTATTTTTTCTTATTTGAAACAGTCTGACCGTTGTCCTGGAAGTCAGAATCCTTCTTATGGAAATTTCCAATTGCAATTTCTTTCCCTCTAGGTCTCTGGGAATCTAGCAAATTTCCCTCACATTTTCTTTGGACAAATCCCTATTGTTAAAGATCCTAAAACGGGAACTTTCCTTATCCTTCTCCTGATTTCTTGAAGAGTTTTGCCCATTCTCTCTAAACTTCCGCCTTGATTTCCTTTCAACAATCATCCATGGCCTGTAAATTTCGTTCGTCTTCTCTGACCCGTCCACGGCCCTATTTCGACTTTCCGATGGCACTTCCGGTGAGTTAATATTCTTTTCACCGGTGGAAATATGGTTTCTAAAATTACAAAAATTCTCCACATGCCCATATCTCCCACAGTAGAAGCAGATTGTAGGTAAAGATTCGTACTCCACATTTTGTCTTCGACCATTAATCAGGATTGGGAAACCAAAGGTTTATCCAAGTCTACGTAAACAATCATTCTAGCAAAGCGTCCCCTCGCCCTGTTGTCGGTGTTCATATCTAACTTGACTACTTTTCCAACCATTCCCCCTATCTCAGTAATGATTTTATGATTATACAAATAACCAGGTAGGCCAGGAAATCTGATCCATGCCATCATAACACTTGGAAAAGCCTGTGTAGGGTCAAAGGCTAACGTCCAGGGTTGGACAGTCAAATATTGACCAAAAATGGTCCATGGACCTTCAGAAAGGGCTCTTTCACAATCCAGTTTATTTTGAAATTGGACCAAGAAGTACCCATTTTCATTATCCATCATATGCAAGGCTCAACGGGTCTCCACAAGTTATAAATTTTGTTCTGCAAGACCGAAAATCCAATATTACGAACAAGTAGTTTTAAAATTTCAGTGTTCTCTATGCCTTGAATAAGGATTTGATGAATCCTATCCGAGAAAGTTATGGCAGGCACTCCATTCCCAATTGATTTCTGGATGTCTCCTTCCAGTTTGTCAAGATCTTCTCTTCCTTCCGATCTATTGAGAGTGTCCTTTGGAGACTATCCGACGAGTTTGTCTGTCCACGAAATAGGTTGTTCCGAAGACAGATCAACCATCATGTCACTACCCGTATCATCATCTTTTCCTCTAAATTGAACCTTTTTAAGTATCAAGTCCTCCGTAATGGATTTTTCAGAACCAGAGTTATCATAGAGAGAAGACATTTTTAAAAGTTACACACAATAGTAGTTAAATCTATTAAATAATTTCTTTTAATAATATTTGAATAAAGCAAGCTGACATGATATTATACATTTAATAACATGTTTGTTGCATTATATTTTGAAAGTAGTAAAATTTAATTTAATGAATTTAATACCTACAACTTTCCCAAAACAAAATTTTTAAATTTTATGAAGTATAAAATTTAAAATTGTTCTAGAAAATTAATAAAACAATAAATAAAAGTAGAAGAAAATACGGAGAATTTTTCATTTTCTTATTTTCACTTACGAGGTGCTATTTATAAGTTCTTTTACATTCAATTAATGAATTTATTACATTTAATGAATTAAGTTTTCTTAATTATTTCATTTAATGATCTTACGATTATAAATGAAGTAAAGAGTCTTATCTCATTATTTTAATATGCTTAAGGGGTTATAGACATTCATTTAATTTACAACACTCTCAATTGGATGTCTTTTAAATAATAATGTGCCTCATTAAAGCCTTTATTAGGAAAAACTTTATGGGATAAAAACCTAATGAAAGAAAAAGAGTACACAATCTTATATTACAAGTTGTCTCATTAAAAACCTTTACCAAGAATATTTAGTGGGACAAAACTTTGGTTAAAGGAAAAGAGTATTGTAACACCTCTATACCAGGTTCGACCCAAGAAATTTGATATAGGAATATTATATTTGGTGTCAAAGTGATTTTGACTAATCACTAATATATTTGAACATTAAAAAATTATTATTATTTGTATTTTAATCCCTACTACGTGGAACGTACTTGATTTTCCTAAGTACATGCCATTCTATTTAAAATTTTTGAAACATACCATCTTGGCACGTAGAGATGTGATGAGATGAATGCTCACAACCTCGATTACAACTCTTCAAAATCATTGTACCTAATCTGCGTACGGAAAACAAACCGTACATTGAGGAAAAACTTAGTAGTATTTCTATAATCCGCATATTTAAAAATAATAATATAATATAATAATAAGAACAATTAAATTTATAAGGACATATTAATGTCTAGTATTTTATCATAACTATCATTTTCATTTATTAAACAATATCCTAATTCACACAATTGCTATATAAATGATTGTTCACATATCAATCATATTTATTCGTACAATGGCATCAGTCATGCAAGACTCAATTCATGAATATATTATTTTATACCATACTCAATTCATGAGTATATAACTCATAGATTTCATATATTGTCAACATATTTCACATTTTATTTTTAATTCACTATATCACTTCCAATTCTCATCTCTTTTATTTCAATCTCATAATTGCTATTCAAAAACTTTTCTCAATAGGATACACAGTTCAATTTCAATATATCAATAACCATATCAAGAACCCATTGGTTCATACATTTTAATTTCATAACTCAATTCAATATCATAATCCAATTCATGTTCAAAATCATTCAATATTATTCATATTACCAATTCATTTATATACTCCTATTAATAGGACTCGGACTTTGGTGGATATACGGATTCAACCAAAACACACCAATATGGCACCCAGTGCCTCATCGGATAATTCGAAGCAATAATATGACACCCAGTGTCTCATCGATTCGTGGTCGAAGTATCCCTGAACACTTCTAACCCTATGGCATGCCAACTATATCCGACTCAGCCCAATACAGTTAATAGGGTATTTATATCACTTTTCAATATCTAATCAATACACATTTCAGATAATTTCACTTCGATTCAATTCAATTCGATTCACTTTTCCAATATTCAAATATCATATCAATCACAAATTCACTTATATGCAATTCAATATCAACAATACTACTACTCACCTTAGTTTCACTTACCATGCATATTAAAAAATAAATTCAACAAATAATTATTAGATTCGGATTATAGAAATACAAACCGTAATTCTCGAGCTACTCCTCGTTAATCTTGTATTTTCCTTTCTTAGCCGAGGTCTCCAACACAACGTTAACTACGGAAATTAAAACAATTTAAAATGATTAATACACACAATTTCATATTTAATATTTAATTTTTTTATTCAAATTTTGCTCACATTTCAATTTAATCCTTAATCAAAACTAACTTTATTTTATTTAAAACTAGTTTCATATTTTCATTCAACCACTTAAGACTAATTTCAACCTTCAAATTTCACCATAAACTCTAATTTTGAAATTCTCTCAATGTAGTCCCTATTACTCAAAACTTATGATTTATTTTACAATTCAATCCATTTTTCACTTCTACCTTGAAATTCTATCAATGTAGCCCCGAACACTCCAATTTATTCAACATAAACAACTTCTAAAATTTCAATATAAATCAATTCATATTTTGTTCTAGGATTCTAAAAACATCAAAATTACAAGAAAAGGGATTAAATTAACTTACCAATTTGAGTTTGAACCTTAAAACCCTAAGCTTTTCTCCTTTTTCTTTCTCTTTTTCTTTCTTTCCTTTCTCTCCCCTGTTTTGTTTTCTATTCTGTTCTTGTTTCATTCTTTCTCTTTTGTTTCATTTATTATTATATTATAATATAATATATATTTTACTTATACAATAAAAATACATGTATTATCATATACATATGATTATTATTTTTACACATGTATTTCACCATTACCATACATTTGTCATAATTTGGTTTAATTATTTATTTTATAATATAATATAATATAATATAATAATATTTTCTTAAATAATAAGCAAGTATATATAATTATTACAAGTATATGTATAATATTGTTACACATGTAGTTTACTATTACCATATGATTGTAAATTTTATGGTTTATTTGCTTAATTAGTCCCTTTATTTTTTTTCTATTCTATTATTAAGCTTTCACACTTTTTTCAATTTAATCCTTATACCTAATTAACCTTAATTTAAACAAATTCACCTAACCAAAACCTAATTAACTACACTACGAATCGTCATAAATTATTTTAATAAATATTTACGAATTCGTTTTTAAAAAACGGAGACCCAAAAATACACTTTTCGATACCCGTGATTATCAAGTCGTTACAAGTACAACGTGTTTTAGACTCCCCCTAATGACAACATCACATTATATCTTTGAGTCGATGTATTCCAATCTTGTTTCGTAGTCTTTCAAATGTTGAAGTTGGCAATGCCTTGGTAAAAAGATCTGCTAAATTATTACTAGAACGAATTTGTTGAACTTCTATATCACCTTTCTTCTCAAGATCATGAGTGAAGAATAATTTTGGTGAAATATATTTCGTTTTATCACCTTTGATATAACCACCCTTTAATTGAGCTATACATGCTGCATTATCTTCATATAAGATAGTTGGCATATTTTCCTGTAAAGGCAAATTACATATCTTCTGGATATGTTGGGTTAATAACATTAGCCAAACACACTCTCGGCTTGCCTCATGCATTGCAATTATTTCAGCATGATTTGAAGAGGCAGTAGCTAATATTTGCTTTTTCGAACGCTATGATATGGTAGTACGTCCACATTTAAATAAATATCCCATTTGAGATCGACCTTTATATGGATCCGATAAATATCCAGTATCAGCATAACCAACTAATAGGGATTTTGAATCATTTGAATAAAATAACCCCATATCAATGGTCTCTCTGAGATATCTAAATACATGTTTAATTCCATTTCAATGTCTACGTGTTGGAGAAGAACTAAATCTTGCTAACAAGTTTACCACAAAAGCTATATCAGGTCTTGTGTTGTTTGCATGATACATCAATGCTCCTATGTCACTTAGATATGGTACTTCAGGACCAAGAAGCTCTTCATCATTCTCGCAAGGACGAAATTTATCTTTATTCATATCAACGATCGTACAACCATCGGGGTACTTAATGGATGTGCTTTATCCATATAAAATTTCTTTAAGATCTTTTTTGTATAAGTTGACTGATAGACATGAATTCCATCTTTTAAATGCTCAATCTGCAGGCCAAAAAAAAAAACTTTATTTCTCCAAGATCTTTCATCTCAAATCCTTTCTTTAAATAATTTCCTGCATTTTAAAGCTCTTCAGGAGTTCCAATAATATTTAGATCATCAACATAAATAGAAATTATCACAAAGTTTGATTCGGAACTTTTTATAAAAACATATGGGCAAATTGGATCGTTTTTATAACCTTCCTTTAACAAATATTCACTAAGATGATTGTACTACATACGTCCAGATTATTTTAATCCATATAAACTTTTCTTTAATCTGATTGACTAATTTTCCCGGAAAACTCTATATCCTTTAGGGATTTTAATTATTTCTGGGATTTTTGATAAACCATAATTTATACATATTTTGGCCCCATGCTTGGCTTATTTTTGGATGAATTTTTATTAGATTTGATGAATTCGATGCTCATAATCCCTTAATTTCATGTTTTATATTCAAGAGAGCTTAAGGAGTCGAAAAGAACGAAAAACGGGCCAAAAAGAGACAAAATGAACCTACCTTAAAACCAACACGGCCTGGGCTATCAAACACGGCCGTGTGTTACGAGCAAAATCGAACACGGCCTTGATCAACGTACACAGCCTTGATCAACGTACACAGTCATGTGTGGCGAGCAGAAGCGAGCACGATCTAAGAAATCAAACACGGTTGTGTTACACGGGCGTGTCCCTGTCGTATCAAAGTTTAATTCTATTCAAAATAGGCTACTTGTGGGCCAAGAGAGGTGTTCCAAAGCCTATATAAACACCCTAAGGGGCAACCTAAACAAAGACGCCGAGTAGAAGATAGAAAATACTCGAAGACAGCCATCGGGAGAAGCTCAAAAGAAGGATCTCCATCAAGACTGAAGATCTCCTATTAATTTCTCTTGAAGTTTTTGGGTTTTCTTATGTTTTGTAGTTTTCCTTATTTTAAGATGTTTTCTTTTATCATCATGAACCAAACCTCTCAAATACCTAAGGGGATGAAACCTAAGACAGATCTTATTATTTGATTTATAAGATAAACATTTGTTCTTATTCTTAATTGTAAAGGCTTATTCTTATTTTGATACTTCAGGTTATTGATTCAAGTCGAATGTGCTTATTCAGAGGAGCAAAAGTCTCTGTTTAAGAGTAGATCAACACAATTAAGCGGAGTTAATTGCAACCCTAGAAATAGGGCGATGAAAATCTGTTGGATTAGAGTCAAATCTAATAAGGGAATCCATAGATCGAGTTAATGCAAAAATAGGGGTTTTAATTAGAAAGAAATTTTAATTAATCAACCTAGAGTCAGTTGTTTTTAGTCTTGAAAGAGATATTAACGTAAATCAGGGATTTCTACGGATTAAGTCAAGTGAATAAATCATATGAATCAAAAGTAATAAGTGAAGTCTAGGTGGATTCTTCTTTGGGTATTGCCTATCTCATAAAGCTGTCTAAAAGTATTTTCCCAATTTATTGTTTGTCATGTTTTTAATTAAGTATTAGTTTTAAAGAAATCACTCTAATTCTTAGGCTACATAATAAAAAGATAGTAATTACTAGTACTCTTGGTCCTTGTGGATACAATATTACCGGTCTTACCATAATTATACTATTGAACGATAGGTGCGCTTACCTTTATTGTGATCATAGTTAGTTAGAGACACACCAAGTTTTTGGCGTCGTTGCCGGGGACTAAGATATTAGGAACGCTAAATTTTTATTACTTTAGCCATTCTTATTTTTATTTTAACTTGCTAATTTTTCTTTTATTTGTTTCTGGCAGGTGTCTCTAGTTTATGACTAGAAGAAACCCGTCAAGACCCTTACTTTTTAATAGTGAGATAGAAAGTACCGCTCGCAGAAATTGTAAGGAGATAAGGCGAAGCCTACAATACATACAAGAAGAGCAAGAGGACGATATTAATACTACCGAGGAGATGGCTGATAATAATTCGCTACCTCTGGTGGTTGCCGAAAATCCTGCTCCTCGTACTATGTATGATTGTGCTAAACCTAATTTAATTGGGGCTTAATCGAGTATTGTTAGACCTGCTATTGCTGCGAATAATTTTGAATTGAACCCTAACACTATTCAAATGATTCAACAGTTTGTTCAGTTTGATAGTTTGAAGGATGAAGACCCAAATACTTATTTAGCTAACTTTTTAGAGTTGTGTCATACTTTCAAAATTAATGGTGTTTCTAATGATGCCATTCGCCTTAGGTTGTTTCCCTTCTCGTTAAGGAACAAAGCTAAAGGTTGAACTTGTTACTACGAGGATCAATCACTACATGGGAATAAATGACCGAAAAAATTTTACTTAAATATTTTTCTCCGGCTAAAACGGCTAAGTTGAGGAATGATATCTCTTGTTTTGTGCAGATGGATTTAGAAACACTTTACGATGCATGGGAGAGATACAATGATCTACTGAGAAGATGCCCTCACCATGGGCTACCATTATGGCTACAGGTTCAAACCTTTTACAATGGCGTGAACCCCTCAACTAGGCAATTGATTGATGCAGTTGCCGGTGGAACCCTAAACAACAAAACTCCTGAAGCGGCTTATGAGTTTATAGAGGAGATGTCACTAAATAACTATCAATGGCAAGTTATGAGAAAGAAGCCAACAAAAGCAGCCGGAGTTTTTAACCCCGACGCAGTCACCATGCTATTAAACCAAGTAGAGCTTTTAAATAAAAAGATTGATGGTTTGTATGATTCTTCGCACGTACGTCCAGTGATATAGTACGATACGAATGGAGGAGGAATGGGCAATACAGAATATCAACCCTATAACCCGGGTATGGAGAATGAGTAGCTGAATTATATGGGTAATAACTCTAAACCTCTAAATAATCATTACAATAATACATATAGCACAGGATGGAGGAACCACCCAAATTTCTCATGGGGTAATGAAGGAAATCAAAGACCGCAACCTCTTCTAATTTTTCAACCACCATACCAGCAAGAGAAAAAGTTGAACCTTAAATATATCTTAGCAAAATTTATTTCGGTGTTAGAGACTCATTTTTAGAATACCGAAACAACGTTGAAAAATTAGCAAGCATCAATTCAAGGGCTTGAGAATCAAATTGGACAGCTGGCTAAGTTAGTTTCCGAAAGGCAACTAGGTAATTTACCTAGTAACACTGAACCTAACCCAAAAGAGCATGTGAAGGCAGTTACACTAAGGAATGGGAAGGTGTTGGTTGAAGCCGAAAAGAAGATGCCACAAGAAACTGATAAGGAAAAAGATGAGGAAGTAAACGAGAATGTAACACCAGTGCTTGAAGAGTATAAACCACCAATCCCATATCTAGCAAAGTTGAAGAAAGACCACGTGGACGCACAATTCGGTAAATTTCTTGAACTTTTTAAACAATTACATATTAACTTACCTTTTGTTGAAGCTATTTCGCAGATGCCGACATACGCAAAATTCTTAAAAGAACTTTTGACAAATAAAAGGAAGTTTGAAGAACTATCAACCGTGGAGCTTAACGAGAAATGTTCAGCTATTCTCCAAAATAAGCTACCAACCAAATTGAAAGATTTAGGAAGTTTCACTATTCCCTGTTTAATTGGTAGTTTAAATATTGAGAAAGCATTAGCTGATCTAGGTGCCAGTGTTAATTTAATGCCTTATAAAATGTTCAAGCAACTTGGTCTTGGGGAACCAAAACCCACTAGGATGAATATTCAATTAGCTGATAGATCTATTAAATATCCTAGGGTAATTATTGAAGATGTTTTGGTAAAAGTTGATAAATTCATATTCCCTGTTGATTTTATTGTGCTTGACATGGATGAGGACGTTGAGGTGCCTTTAATTTTAGGACGCCCATTTTTAGCTACTTCTAGGGCTGTTATTGATGTAGGTGATGGTAAACTTGTGCTCAGGGTAGGTGACGAGGAAATTATTTTTAAAATTTATGATGTTATGCGATACTCTAGAGAGCAAGATGATTCATGTTATTTTATCGATGCTATTGATCATTTTATTCAAGATTCTTTTAAAAAAAAAAACATACATGAAGACACGTTGGAACTGTATCTTACCCAAGGTGAGGAGGCAGATGACGATATTAATGAGATGGGGAGATACAATTCGAGTTAAATTCGAATACTTCTTCCCCAAGACAAAAGAAGTATGAGGGCATTCAAATAAATAACAGACTAAAACAAAAACCCTCTATTGAAGAGCCTCCCAAATTAGAATTGAAACAGTTACGAAATCACTTAGAGTATGCATTCCTAGGAGATAATTCTATACTACTGGTAATTATTTCTTCAAAATTGGAACCCAATAAGAAAGACGAGTTACTACAGGTACTAAAAGAGCATAAAAGAGCCATAGCTTGGAAAATTTCTAACATTAAAGGGATAAACCCATCGTTTTACACCCACAAAATTTTAATAGAAGATGAATATAAACCATGTGTGCAACCTCAAAGATGATTAAATCCCAACATGAAGGAAGTTGTTAAAGCTGAGGTAATTAAACTTCTAGATGCTGGAGTTATTTATCCTATTTCTGACAGTACTTGGGTAAGTCCTGTGCAGGTTGTTCCAAAAAAGGGAGGCATGACTGTTGTAGCCAACGAGAAGAATGAATTGATTCCAACAAGAATAGTCACAGGTTAGAGAGTTTGCATTGACTATAGGAAGTTGAATAATGCCACGAGAAAAGATCACTTTCCTTTACCCTTTATTTATCAGATGTTAGAAAGATTATCTGGGCATATGTATTATTGCTTCCTAGATGGACTCTGTGGCTACTTCCAAATCCCAATAGCTCTTGAGGATCAAGAAAAGATAACATTTACATGTCCATATGGTATGTTTGCTTATCGTAGAATGCCTTTTAGATTATGTAATGCTCCTGCTACTTTTCAGCGCTGCATGCTAGCCATCTTTGATGAACTTGTGGAAGATATTATGGAGGTATTTATGGACAATTTTTTGGTATTCGGTAATTCCTTCCACTTTTGCCTTAAAAATTTAAAATGAGTTTTAATGAGATGTGAGGAAACGAACCTTGTGCTTAATCGGGAAAAGTGTCACTTTATGGTTCGAGAAGGGATTGTGTTAGGTCACAAAATTTCTAGTAAAGGAATTGAGGTTGATAAAGAAAAAATTGAAACCATAGAAAAATTACCTTCCCCTAGTTCAGTTAAGGCTATTAGAAGCTTTTTAGGACATGCTGGGTTTTATAGAAGATTTATTAAGGATTTTTCTAAAATAGCTAAGCCATTAACAAAATTACTAGAAAAAAATGTGTCTTTCAATTTTAATTAGGAATGTTTAGATGCATTTAATACCCTCAAAAATAAATTAATAAATGCTCCAATAGTAATTACACCTGATTGGAATCTTTCCTTTGAACTAATGTGTGATGCGAGTGATTTTGCAGTAGGTGCAATTTTGGGACAGCGAAGAGACAAGTATTTTCAATAGGGCGAGAACAAGGGGTGGCATGGGCCGGGCCCCTAAAATGTAAAATTTTAATTTTGACCCTTAAATTTTTTAAAATTTTAAATTAGTAAAGGTAAAATTACACTTTGGCCCCTAAAATTATAAAATTGATTTAATCCTTTACAAATTATAAAATATAAACTATAAAAATTAAAATTTTATCCCCCAAAAAATTTTTCTGCTTTACCGATTTCAAACCGATTTATTACGCTAGCAAAACATTGACTACCGACAAGAAAATTACACCACCACAGAAAAAGAGTTGCTAGCTGTGGTTTTTGCATTTGATAAATTTAGACAGTATTTGATATTATCTAAAGTTGTCATTTACACTAACCATTCAGCTAATCGTTATCTTTTAACTAAATCTGATGCAAAACCTCGACTCATAAGATGGATTTTACGTTTACAGGAATTTGATTGGAAATTCAGGATAAGAAAGGAGCTAAAAATTTCGCGGCAGACCATCTTTCTAGGCTTGAAAATCCATATATCAAAGAACTCGACTAGAGTGAGATAAATGACTCGTTCCCTGAAGAACAACTCTTTGCTATATCCGACTCCGAGGTACCTTGTTTTGCAGATATTGTGAATTATTTAGTTGCTAACATCGTACCAAAAGGGTTAACACATCATTAAAAGAAGCGATTCTTTGCTGATGTGAACAACTATTTTTGGGAGGACCCTTTTCTTTTTCGTATATGTGCAGATCAAGTAATTCGGAGATGTGTTACAAAGGTAAAAGTAAGCAAAATTCGAGAACATTGCCATTCAGGACCAACAGGAGGACATTACAGTGGGACTAGGACAGTACATAAAATGCTCGAATCAGGTTTTTATTGGCCGGCTCTGTTCAAGGACGCTAACAGGTGTGTTACTTTGTGTGATAGATGTTAGAGAATAGGTAATATCTCTAAACACGATGAAATGCCTCAAACGTATATGCTATCATGTGAAATATTTGATGTATGGGGTATTGATTTTATAGGTCCATTCCCTAGTTCATTTGGGAATAAATACATCTTAGTAGCGGTTGATTATATGTCAAAATGGGTGGAAGCTCAAGCTTTACCTACTAATGATGCTAGAGTGGTAGTAAGATTTCCTAAGAAACTATTCTCTCGATTTGGAACACCTAGAGCAATTATTAGTGATAGGGGTACTCATTTTTGTAATACTCAATTTGATAAAATCTTAAAGAAATATGGAGTGCACCACAGAACAGCTACCCCTTATCACCCTCAAACCAGTGGGCAAGTTGAAGTAGCCAATCGAGAGTTTAAGCGTATTCTAGAATCAAACAAGAAAGATTGGGCATTAAAAGTAGACGATGCTTTATAGGCCTATAGAATCGCTTTTAAAACTCCCATGGGAACATCCCCATACAGACTTGTCTACGGGAAGAGTTCTCATCTACCATTTGAATTAGAGCACAAAGCATTTTGGGCTATAAAATTCCTAAACTATGATCTTAAACTTGCAGGTGAGAAAAAATTGATGCAGTTGAATGAGCTAGTTAAGTGGCGAGCTAATGCCTACGAGAACTCACGTTTATACAAGGAAGCAACAAAGCGACGCCATGATGCTCGGTTGAAGCAACCAAAGCAATTTGAAGTTGGAGATCTTATTCTACTATACAATTCGAGGCTGAAATTGTTTCCTGGAAAGCTAAAATCAAGATGGTCAGGTCCATTCGTAATCAAAATTATTTTTCCCTATGGCACAAATGAGGTAACTCATCCGACTTATGGCACGTTTGAGGTAAATAGTTAATGACTTAAACTATATAATGGTGAAGATTTTCGGAATATGAGAGAGGAGCTTCAGCTCTGTGAACCTTCATACAAAGATGAAAACAGGGTAAGTCTACCTTAAAAATTTAAACAAGCGCTAACATCACCAACATCCATATTTTCTATTTACCATCTAATTAAAAACTAAGCATATTAATAGGCGCAGGTTTCCCTACCCACACTGAAACACCCCAAACCCAGCCCACAAGCCCTGACCGGATCTGGCATGCTTCTAGGAAAAACCATTCGAATCTTATTTGAACCTTCCCAAAAACTTGTGTGTCTTTGAAGAACCATTTATTTGGGTTGGGCTCAAATTTTAAAACCCGTGTTGATTAGGTGTCAAAACATTTAATATTTATACTTAAGAAAAATGGACTTTAACTTTGAATTAATAAAAATCGTGTCATACTAAAAAAAATTAAAAATGCATGCATAAACAGCTCAAACCAATGCCTTATTACATCAAATCAAAACCCAAATTAAAGCCAAAGTACTTAAAAAGAGAAAGCCTAAAATTAACCAAATAAATTCAGAGCTGAGCATGGCCACCACTTGAGCTCCTGCCGACCTGGTCCATTACTGAGTGTCACCTGAAAAATAATCCCACAAAGGGGTGAGTCAAACAGATTCAATGTGTACAACCAACACAAGTCTCAATTAATTCAGGCATGTCAAATCATACATAATATACATATATAAATCATGATGCAAACCCGAACCCAAACCTAAATAACCATCCGCTACACATCACCCGTACCAACTATCACACCGTGGGGACTACTAAGTCAACCCTCCATCTGCTACACATCATCGAAGGCAGTCGCTGCATTTAATTGCTCATCGCCCTTATAGTTTCGTGGCATAGCCACCAGATATTAATTCGTGACATAAGTCACCACATTCGATTTGTGTAACATCCCAAATAGGGCTAACGAACAAAGGTTGCGTAAACCATGAATCCAAGCTATAAAAGTTTATTATGATTAATTATTATCATTTATCGAGTGATTAAATACATGTGTTAGAGTATTGATAAGAAATTTTATTAATTTCATGCTTAAATTGCCTATTAGGACTAAAAGTTGCTAAATAGGAGTTCTAATTTATAGAGTATTTGATTGAAATGGGGTTTGAAGTAGGAGTGCTTAAATGGTAATTAGACCATTATATTTTCATGGACAAAATGGACATATATAGGTGGAAAGAACCAAAGTTTTTAATGAAGGGTAATTTAGTCATTTGGTAATAAAATGAATTAAAAGGGAAAATATGAGAAAATATGCTCATCTTCTTCATTAGGACGAAATTACAAGGGTTCTCCATAGCTAGGGTTTGTTTCAAGCTTCCAAGGTCCATAGTAAGTGATTCCAAGCCCTGCTTTTAAAGTTCTTTACGCTTTTGAAGCCCCTAGAGCTCGATTTAGCTTATTCTATCAATAATTCATGCTAGGGTTCATATTTGGAAAAATACCCATAGGTGAAATGTGTTTATTTTGATGTTTTATGATATAATATGAAGTCTGAAATTATGTTAAACAACTTTTGCTAAGTGATTTTAAGTGAAAACGAGTAAAACTAGCTTAATTCAGAAAAAATACCTAATGTTCATAAGTACAAGTTAGAGTGAGAATTTGATGTTACCATAGAAGGGAAAATGATCAGCATGTCATAAAACATAAGAATAAGGGATAAAGTTTAATTTCCGAGCTTTGGGGCAAATGTAAATATGTAAGTTTAGGGCAAAATTGTAATTTTGCCAAAGTTAAGAGTTAAGGACTGTTTTGATGAATGTGAGTATTAAATAAGCTAAATTTGCTATTATAGATCAAGAAGAACGAAATCCAGAGTTAGATCGAGGAAAGAAAAGATAGAGGACTAAATCGATATAGTTGATCATATTTTGTTTCGAGGTAAGTTTGGCAAAGAAATAAATGCAATATTCTATTTTTTATATTTAATACCGTTAAATTCCAGCATTTACATATTTATTCTGTAAATGTATTATTTAAAGACTCAAGTATGAATTGACTAAAAGCTATCCTGTGAAGTTCCGTTGAACCTTAGGAATGTATAGGATACAAATGTCATGACATTAGGGTTTAAGGAAATCATGTAAGACCATGTCAAGACATGGCATTGATATGTTACTATAAGGCAAAGGTCCATGTAAGACCATGCCAAGGCATGGCATTGGTGAGTTTATAAGGCAAGGATACCACGTAAGACCATGTCAAGACATGGCAATGGTTAAGTTTCATAAGGAAAGGTACCAGCGATCCTTAGTATTCCAAGTAGTTCAACGGAAAATTCAAGGAGTATTCCAAAGTAAAGGTAAGACAAGTTCAAGCTAAAAGGTAAGGTAAGATAAATTCATGTTAAAAGGTAAGGTAAGTATACAAGTTTTAAGTATATTGAGTTAAAAGCTTAAGTGATCTTGATAAGAAAAGAATAAGAATGTTGTTATTTATTTACATGTAAACTTACTAAGCTTTATGCTTACCCCCATTCTTTAATTTTTTTTATAGTATTACAAGCCAACTCGGGAATCACAAAGACGTCAGAGATCGTTACGCACTATCAAAGGATTATACTGGTATTTTGTAACTCGACGTTTTAAGTTATGGCATGTATAGAGACTTAGCCATTTTGTGTGTATAACCTTATGATATGGCTTGAGATTGGCTTGTAAATGTTTGGTAATGATTAGCTATTAAAATGGCTAATTAAGAGCATGTTTTGGACATTATGAAATGCCTAGTTGGTAATTATTAGAAAGGAATTATGTAAGTATATGCAGGGGAATAGTTTGTACAGCAGCAGTGACGTGATTTTGAAAAATCACCAAAAATAGTAGAAATAGAATTAGGTTGTGCATGAGATATATAATTAAAGCTTATTGAGTCTATTTTTATATGAAAGAAACGGTGTAGGCAAAAGAATTATATATTATGAGATAATTGATTTTTAGTACAGAGGGGTCAGAACTGTCAGTTTGTGTAACAGGGGAGACTTTAACTAATAAACTGTACTAATTGGCCACACCAAAAATTCTGGAAAAATTATAGTAAGAATATATATGAGTCTAGTTTCAGGGAAAATTTACGGATCTAGATTTCGAGTTTCGTAACTCGAGTTATAATTGATTTAATGAACATGACGCAGATGGACAGTTTTAAACTTTTATGCCCCGAACTAGTAAGTTAAGTCTAGTAATGCCTCGTACTCGACTCCCAAGAACGGTCTCGGGTAAGGGTGTTACATTTATTGGTATCAGAGCAAGGTTTAGTCGATTCTCGAATATTTAGTATGAGTAAGAGTCTATCTATACATGCCATACTTATATTTTGATAGTGTGACGACTCTTGACGATTTAAAAAATATTTTTCTTTTATAGTTATGGATCCCGAACGAGCTGGTGCAGATGATGTAGAGAGTAGTGCACCCACTCCCGCTGAGGGGACGGTGCCACAAGATAGTCATGAAAGGCCCGTTACAGTTAGTCAGGGAGGAGGGGCTCGAGAAGCCTTCTTCCAAGCTATGAATGAATGGTTTGCTGAGTTCGTTCGTACGAACCCGGCCGTTAGACCTCCACCCCCTCATGATCCACAGACCACCCATGTAGCTTCCCCACATGACATACAGTAAGAGAGAAGCCACCTGCTGACAAGATCGAAAACAAGGGCTGAAGAGTTTGGCTACCAAAGATGATGATGCGAGAAAGCTGAATTTTGGCTCAAAATACTATCGAGTTTTTGACGAGTTATCCGCACACCGGAAGAATGTATTAAATGTGTGGTGTCACTTAGGGATTCACCTACCAAAGGTGGAAGACACTTGTATCAAGAGTACCGAAAGAAAGAGTTACTTGGGATTTCTTTCAGAGGAGTTCCGTAAGAAGTATATCACCGAGGTTTATTGACCGTAAAAGAAAAGAGTTCCTTGAATTAAAACAGGTAAGATGACCGTGGACCGACTATGAACGTGAATTTGTCCGACTCAAAGAATTATGCTCGAGAATGTGTGTCTACAGAGGCTATCATGTGCAAAAGATTTGAGGATGGGCTCAATGATGATATCCGACTATCGCTTGGTGTTCTAGAGATAAAAGAGTTTGTGGTTTTAGTTGATGAGCCCTGTAAGGCGAGGAGTTGTTGAAAAGAAAGGGTAAAGCTGAAATTGAGATGCAAGATACGAAGAAAAGACAGATGAGCAAGTCATTTGGTCTACATCCAAGAGGCTCAGAGAGTTCTCTACGAGATCTAATTTTTCACAGGTATTCTAACCAAACAGAGGTGGAAGATTTATGGATTCAAAAGCTCAAACCACTTCGATTATGAAGTGTTGGTAGTATTCACCTAATAGACCCGAGTGTCCTCAATGTGGTCGACGCCATCCGTGTCAATGTCGAGCGATCGAGGTTGGTTGTTTCGATGTGGTGCACCGGATCATTTCATTCGGAGTGTCCCGAGATGGTAAAAAAGAAGTAATACCGAGTGCAAGATCGTAATGCCCCGTTAGAGGCGTATATCGAGAAACCGGAGTAGGGGCGTAGAGGTGCATTTAGAGATACAAGAACGAGATCGGATGTTAGAGCACCCGCAAGGACTTATGCTATTCGTATCGTGAAGAGGCATCCTCCCCGATGTAATTACCGTACATTTCTCTTCATGATGTTAATGTTATTGCTTTGATTGATCCGGTTCAACCCATTCCTATGTTTGCATGAAATTAATGCCTAGTATGAACATGCCCATAGAGTTTACGAAATTTGTGATTAAAGTATCGAATCCATTTGGTCAGCATGTGTTAGTAAACAAAGTATGTAAAAAATGCCCTTTGATGATTAGAGGTTCTTGCTTTTCCTACCGATCTCATGCTATTGCCATTTGATGAGTTTGATGTGATTCTTGGTATGGATTGGTTAACTACACATGATGTGATAGTGAATTGTGGAAAGAAATTCATTGAGTTGAAATGTGAAAATGGTGAGATCCTTCGGGTTAATTCAGATGAGTCAGGTAGTTCAATTTCCATGATTTCTGTTATGTCTGCTCAGAAATGTTTAAGGAAAGGATGTGAAGCTTATCTTGCTTTTGTGTTGAATACTAAAGACCCAAAGCTGAAAATTGAATCAATGCATGTGGTAAATAAGTTTCCTGATGTGTTTCCGGAAGAATTACCAGGTTTGCCTCCTATCAGAGAAGTTGAGTTTGGTATTGAATTGATTCCAGGTACCACACCTATTTCTATTGCTCCTTATAGAATGGCTTCAATAAAATTAAAAGAATTGAAAGCTCAGCTACAAGAATTAACTGATAAAGGCTTTGTAAGACCTAGTTATTCACCATGGGGTGCACCAGTGTTATTTGTGAAAAGAAGGATGGTTCCATGAGATTGTGCATAGACTATCGGCAGCTTTAACAAGGTAACCATCAAGAATAAATATCCACCGCCTAGAATAGATGATTTGTTTGATCAACTGAAGGAGCCACCGATTTTCTAAGATAGATTTGAGATCCGGATACTATCGGCCAGAGTTAAAGAGTCGATGTTCCAAATCGCTTTTCGAACTAGGTATGGTCATTATGAGTTTCTTGTGATGCCATTTGGCTTAACCAATGCTCCTGCCATCTTCATGGATTTAATGAACCGAATTTTCAGACCTTACTTGGACAAGTTTGTAGTTGTGTTTATTGATGACATCTTGATTTATTCTCGTGATGAGACTGAGCATGCAGAGCATTTGAGAATAGTTTTACAGATTTTGAGAGATAATCAGCTTTATGCCAAGTTTAGCAAAAGTGAGTTCTGGTTACGAGAAGTTTGTTTTCTTGGACACATTGTTTCAGGTGAAGGTATTAAAGTTGATCCGAATAAGATTTCAGCCATTGTCGATTGGAAGCCTCCCAGGAATGTATCAGAGGTTAGAAGTTTTCTTGGTCTTGCCGGTTATTATAGACGATTTGTAGAGGGATTTTCCATGATAGCTACTCCATTGACAAGATTGCTACAGAAAGATGTCAAGTTTGAATGGACTGAGAAGTGTCAGCAGAGTTTCGACAAGTTAAAGGTATTGTTGACTAAAGCTCCTGTCTTAGTACAACCGTAACCGTAAAGAGTTTGTGATTTACAAGTGATGCATCCTTACATGGACTAGGGCGTGTACTTATGCAGAAGGAAGGGTAATTGCTTATGCCTCAGACGCTTAAAGCCACATGAGAAAAATTATCCGACACATGATTTAGAGTTAGTCGCTATTGTATTTGCATTGAAAATCTGGAGACATCATTTGTATGGTGAGAAATGCCCAATATTCACCGATCATAAAAGTTTGAAATACTTGATGACTCGTAAAGATCTAAACTTGAGGCAAAGAAGATGGCTAGAGTTGATTAAAGATTATGAACTAGTAATCGATTATCACCCCGGTAAGGCAAACGTTGTTGCTGATGCTTTGAGTAGAAAATCATTATTTGCATTAAGAGCTTTGCACACTAGTTTGGCCTTGTCAGATGATGGTTCTATTTTAGCTGAGTTGAGAGCTAAACCGATGTTTCTTGAAGAAATTTGTGAAGCTCAGAAGGATGACAGTGAGTTGCAAGCCAAAAGGGTTCAAAGTCAGTCGTGTAGAGTCTGATTTTCAGATCAGATCTGACGGTTGTTTGATGTTTAGAGATGTGGTATGTGTACCAAAGAATGATGATCTTATTCAAGGTTTTAAAGGAAGCTCATAGCGCTTCTTGGTCTATTCACCGTGTAGTACAAAATGTATAATGATTTGAAGAAAATGTATTGGTGGACAGAATGAAAAGAGATATATCGAGTTTGTTTCTAGATGGTTGATCCGTCGCCAGTAAAGGCCGAACATCGTGTACCTTCGTGTTTATTGCACTGTATTAGTTCCCGAGTGGAAATGGGACCGAGTTACTATGGATTTTGTGATGTGATTGCCTTCGACACCGAGAAAGAAAGATGCGATGGGTTGTGATTGATAAGTTAACGAAGTCACTTCATTTTATTCCAACAGATGGATTATTCACTTGACAAGTTGGTGAGTTGTATATTTCGTAGATTGTGAGACTACATGGAGTATCGTTATCGATTATCTCGGATAGAGATCCGAGATTTACTTCACGGTTTTGGAAGAAATTGCAGGAAGCTTTAGGTACAAAGTTGAGTTTCAAGATGTTTTTCCATCCTCGTGATCGATGGACAATCGAGAGAATTATTCGTACTTGAAGATATGTTTAGATGTGTGTATTGGAATTTCAAGGTAGTTGGGAGAAATATTTGCCTTTAATAGAGTTTGCTTACAATAATAGTTATCAATCGAGTCTCAAGATGGCACCTTATGAAGCTTTGTATGGACGTAAATGTCGCACACCTTTGTATTGGATAGAGCTTAAGGAAAATCAGATTTACTTGGTTGATCTAGTCAAAGAAACAGAGAGAAAGTAAAAGTCATCGAGATTGCTTGAAAGCGACTTCAGATAGATGTAAATCCTATGTAGATTTGAAAAGAAAAGAAATTGAATTTCAAGTTGGTGATGTGGTATTCTTGAAAGTATCGCCATGGAAGAAAGTTCTCGATTTGGTAAGAAAGGCAAACTAAGTCCACGCTTTATTGGACCGCTTGAGGTGATCGAGAGAGTTGGGCCATTGGCATATCGGTTAGCATTGCCGATCGAGTTAGAGAAGATTCATAATGTCTTCCATGTGTCTATGCTACGTCAGAATCGCTCAGATCCATCGCATGTAATTTCACGACAGAGGTTGAGATTCACCAGATATGACTTACGGTGAGGAACCGTAAAAATTCTAGCTCGGAGGTTAAGCAATTAAGGAACAAAAGTATTGCACTTGTGAAAGTATTATGGAATAGGCATGGGATAGAAGAGGCTACATGGGAGCCCAAGAGATTATGCTAAAACAAGACCCAAACCTTTTTAGGTAAGATTTTGGGGACTAAAATCCCAAAGGGGAGAAATGTAACATCCCTAAATAGGGCCTAACGGAATAAAGTGGTTATGAAACCATGAATCCAAGCTATAAAAGTTTATTATGATTAATTATTATCATTTATCGAGTGATTAAATACATGTGTTAGAGTATTGATAAGAAATTTTATTAATTTCATGCTTAAATTGCCTATTAGGACTTGTTTGCAAAAGTTGCTAAATAGGAGTTCTAATTTATAGAGTATTTGATTGAAATGGGGTTTGAAGTAGGAGTGCTTAAATGGTAATTAGACCATTATATTTTCATGGACAAAATGGACATATATAGGTGGAAAGAACCAAAGTTTTTAATGAAGGGTAATTTAGTCATTTGGTAATAAAATGAATTAAAAGGGAAAAATATGAGAAAATATGCTCATCTTCTTCATTAGGACGAAATTACAAGGGTTCTCCATAGCTAGGGTTTGTTTCAAGCTTCCAAGGTCCATAGTAAGTGATTCCAAGCCCGCTTTTAAAGTTCTTTACGCTTTTGAAGCCCCTTAGAGCTCGATTTAGCTTATTCTATCAATAATTCATGCTAGGTTCATATTTGGAAAAATACCCATAGGTGAAATGTGTTTATTTTGATGTTTTATGATATAATATGAAGTCTGAAATTATGTTAAACAACTTTTGCTAAGTGATTTTAAGTGAAAACGAGTAAACTAGCTTAATTCCAGTAAAAATACCTAATGTTCATAAGTACAAGTTAGAGTGAGAATTTGATGTTACCATAGAAGGGAAAATGATCAGCATGTCATAAAACATAAGAATAAGGGATAAAGTTTAATTTCCGAGCTTTGGGGCAAATGTAAATATGTAAAGTTTAGGGCAAAATTGTAATTTTGCCAAAGTTAAGAGTTAAGGACTGTTTTGATGAATGTGAGTATTAAATAAGCTAAATTTGCTATTATAGATCAAGAAGAACGAAATCCAGAGTTAGATCGAGGAAAGAAAAAGATAGAGGACTAAATCGATATAGTTGATCATATTTTGTTTCGAGGTAAGTTTGCAGTAAATAAATGCAATATTCTATTTTTTTATATTTAATACCGTTAAATTCCAGCATTTACATATTTATTCTGTAAATGTATTATTTAAAGACTCAAGTATGAATTGACGGAAAAGCTATCCCAGGAAGTTCCGGTTGAACCTTAGGAATGTATAGGATACAAATGTCATGACATTAGGGTTTAAGGAAATCATGTAAGACCATGTCAAGACATGGCATTGATATGTTACTATAAGGCAAAGGTCCCATGTAAGACCATGCCAAGGCATGGCATTGGTGAGTTTATAAGGCAAGGATACCACGTAAGACCATGTCAAGACATGGCAATGGTTAAGTTTCATAAGGAAAGGTACCCGCGTATCCTTAGTATTCCAAGTAGTTCAACGGGAAAATTCAAGGAGTATTCCAAAGTAAAGGTAAGACAAGTTCAAGCTAAAAAGGTAAGGTAAGATAAATTCATGTTAAAAGGTAAGGTAAGTATACAAGTTTTAAGTATATTGAGTTAAAAGCTTAAGTGATCTTGATAAGAAAAGAATAAGAATGTTGTTATTTATTTACATGTAAACTTACTAAGCTTTATGCTTACCCCATTCTTTAATTTTTTTATAGTGAATCACAAAGACGTCAGAGATCGTTACGCACTATCAAAGGATTATACTGGTATTTTGTAACTCGACGTTTTAAGTTATGGCATGTATAGAGACTTAGCCATTTTGTGTGTATAACCTTATGATATGGCTTGAGATTGGCTTGTAAATGTTTGGTAATGATTAGCTATTAAAATGGCTAATTAAGAGCATGTTTTGGACATTATGAAATGCCTAGTTGGTAATTATTAGAAAGGAATTATGTAAGTATATGCAGGGGAATAGTTTGTACAGCAGCAGTGACGTGATTTTGAAAAATCACCAAAAATAGTAGAAATAGAATTAGGTTGTGCATGAGATATATAATTAAAGCTTATTGAGTCTATTTTTATATGAAAGAAACGGTGTAGGCAAAAGAATTATATATTATGAGATAATTGATTTTTAGTACAGAGGGGTCAGAACTGTCAGTTTGTGTGACATAAGTCATTGGCCACACATTCTGGAAAAATTATAGTAAGAAGATATATGAGTCTAGTTTCAGGGACGGATCTAGAAGTCACTCACATTGGACAGTTTTAAATGCCCGAACTAGTAAGTTAAGTCTAGTAATGCCTGTAAAACGGTCTCACCGTGACATAAGTCACCACATTCAGATTAGGTTCACCACATTCAGATATTGGGGTGTAAAACCACCAATTCACTTCCCCTTTACATATCACTCATATGCCCCATGTCATACAAATCATGCAATAACATGCCTTATTCTTTAGTTCACATTCTTATCGAAATTCTCATATGTGCCATAACAGATATTTATGCTATCATAACTACAGTAGTAGTAAGTTACGTACCTGAGTACTTTGTACCATTGTATGGTACTCTTAGCCACATCTTACATATTCTTACTACCACATTTATTAACACATAACCGTAAATTTATTAAGGCTTAGTGTGGGGTACACACCTGATTTACTTAGCAAGTTTACTGAAAATCTCGAAAACCCGATCTAGTATCCTAGATCCCTAGTTCCTACATTCGGCTAACCCTACACATGTTAGCAAACAGCCATTCGGCTAACTAGCCAAATCCCGAAGGAAACGTGACCGAAATCTTACCTTGCTTGCCGATTTGAGTACTCCTCAAATCCTGAAAACTTTGTAGTGCCTCTTTTTTGAAATCGGCTAGCACTAAATCACTTCATAGGTTAATTTTCGGCTTTTGAATAAATATGTAATAGATCTAAAGCACCAAATATAGCCTTGGCCGATTACATATGTCCACTTACCTTGTGATTCTTAAATCCCGAATTTGATCCTTGCTTCTTTAGTGATGTCGAGATTCCTATAGGCACATGTTAGATCCAATCTAACATTAAAACATAGTAAATGGCCCTTGGCCGAATGACTTACCTGAGATCTTTAAAAGTCCCGAAAGATCCTTCCTTGTAGTCGACAATAGTAGAATCGCAAAATTCCTAAAAGAACCAATTTCATGTTTGATTAAATGCCAAATTTCGGCTTTTGTTCCACACATGTCGACAGAGAAAAAATAAGGAGAAATAATAGAGATTCGGCCATAGCAGACTTACCTATCCAAACCGATTTGAGAATGGATCAAAAGAGATCTCTAACTTGGTTGCTATTCGGCCAAGACTGAGAAGAGATGAGGTAGAAGAATTTCGGCAATGGCTTAGGAAAATAATGAAGATTCGACTTCAATGGAAAAAGAAAATAATATTGTGGGTCGGCCTTTTCAGGATGTGGAGAGGGAGAGTGTGAAGCTTAGGAGTTTCGACTATGGTGAATATAGGAAGAAGAAGATTTCGGCTAGAAAAGAAAACTGTGAGAAAAGGAAAAGAAGGAAATTCGGCTAGAGAAAGAGATGAGAAAGAAAAAGAAAAGCAAAGTAAAAAGATGGACACTCTTGCTAAGAATTTCGGCTAACACTCAAACACTAGCCTTTCCTTGCTTTTCTCCTATTTTATCTCTTCTTCCTCTATTCAAAATAATTAAAATAAATCTACATTTATCTCCTTAGCTTTAGCCAAATTTTAAAAGAATTCAAACCCATCTAAAGCTCCTTCCTCAGTCTCCCTATGCCGTCCACCTCTACTCCTTATTGTCGCAAAATAAAAGTTCTTATTTTGCCTCCCTTGTGACTCGAACCCTGGCCCATTTGCACCTGCTTGTGGCGTCACTTACAGAGGCTTTAAGTGGCGCCTCCAAGCCACTTAACCAAGCCCATTTCTGTGTCATAACTCCCCTACATTTTCTCTTAAGGCCACCCTGCTTAGCTTCCTCTTTTAGATTTAAAATCTAATAATTTCTAAGGCACTATCCTATTTTCTAAAGTTCACAAAATTCATACAACACATTCTTAACACACAAAGGCATGCTATTTTATATAATTAAGCAAAAATGCATAAGCCATAATCCGGGATATTACATACACGACCTTGCACACGGGCGTGACCTTGGTTGTGTGGATACCACGACTAGGTACATCGGCGTGGCGGAGACCGTACGGGAATAGGACGAAAATTTTCCTAAAACACGGGCTACGATAAAATGCCACGACCATGCGATGCGGCCATGGTCGAAACTGACTCAAAAACACAGGTTGCGACAAAGTGCCACGACCATGCGATGCGGTTGTGGTTGATATTGAGTAAATGACACGGGCGTGTGACACGCCCGTGCCCAAAAATCATGGTTAAAACTGAATAAATCACACGGGTGTGGGACATGCCCGTGCCTATAGGTCGTGGTCGATTCTGACTAATTACCACGGGTGTGTGATCCTAAGCACGGGTGTGGGAGAAACGAATGTGACCCAACACACCCAGGGAACACGGGCGTGGGCCACGACTCAGACGTGCCCTAATTCAAAATTTACGAAACACACAGGCTAAACATAGAACACACGACCGTGGGCCTCGACCATGTGCCCTAATTTCTATTTAAACCACCCTACTGTTCATCTTCTCCTCAAAATTTTCCCCCCTAAATACCCTAGCCGCTCTCCACTCTCTCTACTTAGTTCCCCTATTCCACCACCACTGTCGACTCCCCCTCCTCCCTTCGCGTCCCCTTTCTCCTCTTTCCCTCATCTTTCTCCTTTCCCTTTCCTCTTTCCCTTTCTTCTCCATGCGTACAGCACGCAATCCACGCCTATGTAAAACCACTACGTCCGTGCGCCATCACTACGTCCGTGCCACCGCTCTAACACCTCTATCGGTTCACTTTTCTCCACCATTTTTGCTTATTTCATTCATTCATTTTTTTTAATTATTTGTTTGATCTTTTTTTTTTGTTCTTATTATTATTTTCATTATTATTACAACTTAAATTTCTACTTCAAATTCATTAGTTCTTTTGATGTTTGATTTTAGTTTGATAGTTTATTATTATTTAATTTTAGTATACTCCTTTTCCGTATCTAATTTCAGCATCTGATTTTAGCATTCCATGATAATCTAACTCACTATCAAGATTATACTATTGTTTAGAACTACTAGGATAGTACATTGTGGGCTGGCGATGACACTTGATTTAGTGAAAAAAATCTTTGGCTTTTTCAGGTACATAATGACTCCCCTACGCAGCAAAAAAACTGTTGTCCCCGTGTCGAAAAAGTGGAAGGAACCCGGCGCGACCTCATCGAGCGCCTCTGCCAAAGTACGCCACCCGTTCTTACAATTTCCTCCAGGACCCAGGAGGAACTCTTTCAGATATTTCGCGCGCGACCCCTCGGTATAGGGAGGTGCATTGATTGGGCCGCATTGGAACAGGTCCAATTAGTCGATGTTGTTCAGGCCCTTCTTACTATCGACCCATGGGGACATTTCTTCTAGATTGTCGAGCCGACATATTTAGAGTTCACTCTGGAGCTCTGTTCCACATTCCACCTTCAGACGATGATGACCAACTTTGACTACCCAGGCACAGTCCAATTCCGTCTAAAGGGTCTCGTACGAGAGATGAGTATCCCAGAGTTTGGGGTCACCTTAGGACTTTACACTGAGGAGTTCATGGAGGACGACGATTTCGAGGACCTCCATCGCCACATCCACAACTCCCCTTTTGCTTATTGGAGAGATTTAGTCCCTATCTCGGCCACTTATGACCTTAATCACTCCAAGGCGTCAGCTCTCACCCCATTAGTGAGGTACTTACATGCTATCCTAGCTCAAACTTTGAAGGGTAGACGAGAGAGCACCGACATCGTCAACACTCACGATGCCTACTTTTTGTGGTGCATGGCACACGAGCATGTTTTTGACTTAGCTTACTTCATCACCCTCGCCATTCGGCATCAGACGGAGTGACATAGGAGAGGAGTCATCTCCATGGGCCTATACATCACGCGCTTGGCTCGATATTTTGGGCTCCTCAACACTGCAGCTCCTCCTCGCTCACCCTTATCGGGTAGATGTCCCTGTAGGGCAACCAGATGATACTTCATATGAGTACGATTGAGCGTTGACGTGGGTTCGATCCTTCCCAGTACCAGCTATCCCAACCCACCGAGCAGGACGACCTGGAGGACATTACTGATGATGTCCCTCTACATCATGAAGCGCCACCTACTAAGCCACCACCGCCACACCGACCAGTTCATGCGGTTGCTTCACTGACTGACATCTTTGAGTGCCTCACTCGATTCGAGCAGTACTGTACTCAGCAATTTAACGACAATGCTCGACGATTCGACGGCACTGATATGACCCTTCAACATATTTGTCAGCATTATCATATCTCGCCGCCACCCCCACCTCGCGATCCATCTGCTGATGAGGACTTTTGAGTCCATTTATTTTTTCGTTTTCTTTTATTTTAATTTTTAAAATATTTCTCTATATCTTTCTTGTCTTTAATTTATATTAGTATATTTTGATTTCTTTTTATCTCTGGTTGTTTATTATCGAGTACATAACGAAATCCATTAATAAAATCCCCTAAAACTTTACCGATAACTCTGCAGTTTCAAAAGGTTCAAGGTGCTATTAAGGAATGAACAAACTACCAGAGTATTCTCCCCCACCTTCACCTCTACCTAGTTCATCATACTTATCATTGGATCGTTTTTTACAATTTTCACTCTCTAAGGGTTTTATCCATAATTCAGGAAGTTTTATCTCCTTGCCTCTCTTATTTCTGCTTATATTGTCATTATTTATCTTTGTACATTGAGGACAATGTACATCTTAAGTGTGGGGAGGTTAATTATAGTATTATTAGAAAATCCCTGAATTATGTCTTGTTCTTAAGTAAATTTTCTCATACCACTAATTAGAATGAAACTTCTATTGACTTATGATTTTCATTGATATGTTTTGGATTACGTCATAGGTAATTGTGCATTGATGGTTTAAACTTTAAGACATTAGAGAATCAAGCATGATAAGTCTATTTTCAGAATTAAAAATTTCTAGGTTGTTTTCCTAAATTTAGATATTACTTTGAAGTTTGAAATTTGCAAGGTTGACATAAAAAAAACCATAATTTTGTGAGATTTTGAGCCTTTAGAGCATACATTTTTATTGCTCACTTTATTGATTATGAGTGTGTCAATATTGATTTGTTATTCTAGAACTTACTTCGATTATGCATGTCGAGACCACACATTTGATTTGATATACTAAAATGATAAAGGCACCTAAGAATTAACCCACTTACTCTACAAAAAGCCTACCTTCATAATTAATCCTTAGTAAACCCCTTTGAATCTTGATAAACCGTTTCTTGATTTACCCTTAATATTAACCCAAAACTCACTCTTTTTGATTCATTAAGAATTTTCTCTATTGAGTTAACCCCTTTTTGTCGAGATTTTATTTGAGCAGTTACCTAACTATGTTCTTTATTTCAGTTGTTAAATTCTTTCTTATTATTGTATGTTCTTATTCTAAAAAAAATAAAAAAAATTTGGGAATTTATTAATTATTAGTTCTATGAGCATTAAAACGGTTAAATTCACATCTTTAGAAGAAGCTCGTGTTATTAATGATAAGTTTTCAATTGATGTGATTATTCAATAATAGTTTATTTTTCTAGTTAGGTAAATTGTCAATTCAATCTCGATTCTAATCCTCTAATTCAGCCTTTATCCACACCTTTAACCTAAGCCCTATTACAACCCTTTTAAAAAACCTTTTGATTTGTGTATCATCTCATTTTATAGTGGTGGATATTTGATTTTCATGCAAGCCTATGGTAATAACTTTTCATGTTTAACTTTTGAGTGCTTTATCTTGAACCTTAAACACTTTGAGTGATTTGAGTGAATCCTTAGTGAGGATGTCAATCCTTGTCGGTTTTGAATCAAAGGTAATTATTTAGATAATGGGAAATACCTATGTTTTCGTGCTACAAAAATTGGTGACTTAGATTGTTTAAATCTTTAGGACTCTTTAAGTTAAATTATCCATGTATGAATTATCTGTGAATTATGACAAGATATTATTGATGAAAACTATGAATTAAGGAAGTTAATTTTAATTGTGAGTTGAGGATTTTGCTTGAGGATAAGCAAATGCTTAAGTGTGGGGATATTTGATAAACCATAATTTATACATATTTTGGCCCCATGCTTAGCTTATTTTTGGATGAATTTTTATTAGATTTAATGAATTCGATGCTCCTAATCCCTTAATTTCATGTTTTACATTCAGGAGAGCTTAGGGAGTCGAAAAAAACGAGAAACTGGCCAAAAAGGGACAAAATAGACCTACCTTAGAAACCAACACGGCCTGGGCTATCAAACACGGCCATGTGTTACGAGCGAAATCGAACACGGCCTGGATCAACGTACATGGGTAGACCACACAGTCGTGTGTGGTGAGCAGAAGCGAGCACGGTTTAATAAATCGAACACGGACGTGTTACACGGGCGTGTCCCTGCCATATCAAAGTTTAATTCTATTTAGAATAGGCTACTTGTGGGCCAAAAGAGGTGTTCCAAATACTATATAAACACCTTAGGGGGAAACCTAAATGAAGACGCCGAGTAGAAGGCAGAAAATACTCGAAGACAGCCATCGGGAACAGCTCGGAAGAAGGATCTCCATCAAGACCGAAGATCTCCTATTAATTTCTCTTAAAGTTTTTGGGTTTTCTTATGTTTTGTAGTTTTCCTTATTTTAAGATGTTTCATTTTATCATCATGAACTAAACCTCTCAAATACTTGAGGAGATGAAACCTAAGACTGATCTTATTATTATTTGATTTATAAGATAAATACTTGTTCTTATTCTTAATTGTGAGGGCTTATTCTTGTTTTGATAATTCAGGTTATTGATTCAAGTCGAATGTGCTTATTCAGAGGAGCAAAAGTCCCTGTTTAAGAGTAGATCAACACAATTAAGTGGAGTTGATTGCAACCCTAGAAATAGGGCGACGAAAATCTACCGAATTAGAGTCAAATCTAATAAGGGAATCCATAGATCGAGTTAATACGATAATAGGTGTTTGAATTAGAAAGAAATTCCAATTAATCAACCTAGAGTCAGTTGTTTTTAGTCTTGAAAGAGATATTAACGTAAATCAAGGATTTCTACGGATTAAGTCAAGTGAATAAATAATATGAATCAAAAGTAATAAGTGAAATCTAGGTGGATTCTTCCTTAGGTATTGACTATCTCATAAAGTTGTCTAAAAGTTTTTTCCCAATTTATTATCTGTCGTGTTTTTAATTAAGTTTTAGTTTTAAAGAAATCACTCCAATTCTCAGTCTAGATAATAAAAAGATAGTAATTACTAGTACTCTTGGTCCTTATAGATACGATATTACCGGTCTTACGATAACTATACTATTGAACGATAGGTGCGCTTACCTTTATTGTGATCATAGTTAGTTAAAGACACATCAATTTGCATATAAATTTCATTATCAAGTGTACCATACAAATAGGCTGTAACAATACCCATTAAACGCATGTCAAGTTTTTCACGTACTGCTACACTAATGAGGTATCTAAACGTGGTTGCAACCACCATAGGAGAATATGTCTCTTCATAATCAATGCCGAGCCATTGTGAAAATCCTTGTGCTACAAGTCGTGCTTTATATGTTACAACTTCATTTTTTTCATTTCGTTTTCGCACAAATATCCATTTATATCCTACTGGCTTTACATATTTAGATGTTTGGACTATAGGTCCAAAAACCTCACATTTAGAAAGTGAATTTAATTCTGCTTGAATTGCGTCTTTCCATTTTGGCCAATCTTTTCTATTTCTACATTCCTCAATAGATTTAGGCTCAGGATCCTCATTTTTTTTTCTGTTTCAATAGCAACATTATAAGCAAAATTGTTGTCAACAACTATATTTTTTCGATTCCATCTTTTTCCTGAAGTAACATAACTTATTGAGATTTCTTCATTATCACCATTTTCAAGCACTTGAACCTCTTCTGGGGTTTTTTGATTAGTTATATCTTTGGCCTTTTCTTGGGCACTTACCTCCACAATATTATCATCTTGAATAATTGCTCCTTTCCTTTTACGAGGATTTTTATCTTTGGAACCGATTGGCCTTCCACGCTTCAGGCGTGAATTACTTTCTTTTGCACTAACAATTTGCCCTACTGGGATATCAATTCGTATTAGAGCATTTTCAGCTGGTATGTGAGATTTTATAATTCATTTTAGGTCAGTAAATGAATTTGGCAGTTGATTGGTGATGTTTTGCAAATGTATGATCCTTTGAACTTCTTGTTCACATTGACTTGTGCGAGGATCTAATTGAGATAATGATGATCCATTCCATGTAATTTCTTTCACAAGTTGTATTTTCTCTCCCCTTAATGTTGGGAATGTTGCTTCATCAAAATGACAATCAATAAATTGTGCAGTAAATAAATCTTCAGTTAATGGTTCACCATATTTAATTATAGAAGGAGATTCATAACCAACATATATTCCAAACCTCCTTTGAGGACCCATCTTTGTGCTTTGTGGTGGAAATTGGAACATATACTACACATCCAAAAATTCTAAGATGGGAAATATTTGGCTCTTGACCAAAAGCCAATTGTAATGGGGAGTCCTTATTATAACTTGTTGGCCTTAAGCGCACAAGTGCTAGTGCATGCAAAATAGCATATCCCCAAGCTGTAATAGGGAGTTTTGTTCTCATAAGCAATGGCCGAGCTATTAGTTGGAGGCGTTTGATAAACGATTCAGCTAAACTGTTTTGTGTATGAACATGAGTTACAGGATGTTCAACTTTTATCCCAATTGACATACAATAATTATTAAAAGCTTGGGATGTAAACTCACCAACATTATCAAGACGAATAATTTTAATTGCATAATCTGGAAATTGTACTCTTAATCAAATTATTTGAGCAAGTAGTCTCGCAAACGCCAGGTTGCAAGTCGATAATAAACACACATGTGACCACCTACTAGATGCATCTATTAATACCACAAAATATCTTAATGGTCCACATGGTGGATGAATGGGCCCACATATATCACCTTAAATACGTTCCAGAAATGCGGGAGATTCAATCCCAACTTTAGCTGTGATGGTCTAATAATCAATTTTCCTTGAGAACAAGCAACACAAGATAAATCCTTGAATTCAAGAATCTTTTGGTTCTTTAATGGGTGTCCAATTGAACTCTCGATGATTCTTCGCATCATAATAGATCCGGGATGGCCTAATCGGTCATGCCAAATAGTAAAAGTATGTGGTTCTACAAACTTCTGGTTTGTAGTAACATGTGACTCAATTGCACTAATATGTGTATAATATAAACCTGTTGAAAAAGCAGGTAGCCTTTCCAAAACATATTTCTTTCCACGTTCAACATTTGTAATATATAGATATTCAATATTTTTCTCATTCATAGTCTCAATATGATATCCATTAAGACAAATATCTTTAAAACTCAATAAATTTCTTTGAGACTTAGTGGAATATAAAACATCATCAATGACAAAGTTTGTACCTTTAGGTAATAATATAATAGCTCTTCCAGAACCTTCAATAATTTTTGAACTACCCGATATTGTATTAATATGGGCATTACTCATTGTCAAATGAGAAAATATTTTTATCTTTGAGTATCATATGTGTTGTAGCACTATCTACAAGATACATGTCTCTATTGATTTTGGGTCCATCGAAATTTTGTTGAATATTCATATTCTTCATAAAACAAACAAAATATAATATGAGAAACATTGGAAATATTTATTAAATATATAAATTATTTTTATGCAAGAAAATAAAACATACTTAAAACAACATAAAATGTCAAAATAACATAAATTTTTCTAATGATTCTTAAAGAAATCTGCCACATCTAGGCGAGTTATATTATTAAGGTCATTAAATTTATTACCCTCGTAAGCATGTTTAGTTTTAGTATTATAATGAATATCTACATCTTTTGCCACCATTTCATCATTTCGGGATATAAAATTTGTCTCCATATGGTTTTCCTTCTATTTAATGGATGCTTGATAAAGTTTCACTAAATGCTCAGACGTATGACAAGTACGTGACCAATGGCCCTTCATTCCACATCGGTAGCATATATTCTCAACAATCTTTGAAGGATTATTTTGACCACTTCTTTTTTGTCTTTCATTGTTATTATTTTTCTGGTGGTTAGAAGTTTCAATGTTATGACCACCATGATAACGCTTACTAATACGTCCTCGACCACGTCCCCCACTACGTCCACGACCACGCCGCGACCTCTATATTTTCTATTTTCATAATTATTGTGTACTGCTACGTTCACTTCAGGGAATGGTGTAGAACCAGTTGGACGAATTCCATGATTTTTCATCAATAGCTCATTATTTAGTTCAGCCACCAAAAGGCATAAAATCAATTCAGAATACCTTTTAAAACCTTTTCCACAGTATTGCTGCTGCAGGAGCACATTAGTAGCATGAAAGGTTGAAAATATTTTCTCTAACAAGTCATCATCAATTATGTTTTCTCCACATAATTTTAGTTGAGAACTAATTTTGAAAAGTTCTAAATTGTATTCACTTACAGTATTAAAATCTTGCAACCGTAAGTGCATCCAATCATAACGAGCTTTAGGGAGTATCACAGTTTTCTGATGGTCAAATCGTTCTTTCAAATTTTTTCACAACTCAAGAGGGTCTTTCATAATGAGATATTCCACTTTTAACCCTTCATGTAGTTGATGACGGATGAAAATCATTGCTTTTGTCTTGTCTTGATTAGATGCTTCTTTATCTGCTAATATAATATTTTCTAGACCTTTAGCATCTAGGTGAATTTCAGCATCTAACACCCATGACAAATAATTCTTGCCTGAGATGTCTAAGGCCGCAAATTCAAGTTTGGCAAGATTTGACATTATAATCACTTGAATCGAAATAAAAAAATATTAGTAAAATAATAAGTATTCTCAATCGTAAAATAATTCAATTATATATACCAAATTTGTTAAATAATAATATGTATGTCAAATATTGACATAGAGATGAATAGTTATAATAATAACTTAACACAAATTACATTAATTGAAATATCTTTTAATAATAAAAACATGTATATATAATAATCATTATTAGATTTTTGTTGAAAAATAAATGTGCAAATGTTACTCAAAGCAAATATTTCATCTAGAAAATAAAATAAAATAATTATAAAAATACATATACCGTATATAGTTTAACGGGAGTTATACGGGCAAATTATATAAAGTCGAAATGACGTGAACTTCACTATGAACTCGTAGAAGCTCGTGCTGATAACGTGTTATAGAAAATTAATAAACCAATAAATAAAAGTGGATGAAAATACGGGAGAATTTTTCAGTGTCTTACTTTCACTTACAATGTGCTATTTATAAGCTCCTTTACATTCAATAAATCAATGTATTACATTTAATGAACTAAGCAGGGGCGTAGCTAGGGGGCTGGCATGGGCCCCGACCCCCCCTAAAATGTAAAATTATAATTTTGGCCCTTAAAATTTTTTTAAAAATTTTAAATTAGTAAAGGTAAAATTACACTTTGGCCCCCCCTAAAATTATAAAAATTCGATTTAATCCTTTACAAATTATAAAAATATAAACTATAAAAAAATTAAAATTTTATCCGCCCCCCTAAAAAATTCTTCTGGCTTCGCCCCTGGAACTAATTTTTTTTAATTACTCCATTTAATGATCTCCTGATTTTAAATGAAGTAAAGAGTTTTATATCATTACTTTAATTTGCTTAAGGGGTTATAGACATCCATTTAATTTACAACAAAATGACCAATTTAAAATTTAGGGATTAAATACACAATTTATGCATAATATAATTATTATATTTTAATTATTTTTAAAGAGTAAAACAGGTAAATCATTAAATAAAATTAATTAAATTAGCTTTGCATATTGTCATTCATCAATAACCTTTCAACTAATCCTCTAGAGAGTAAAGTGGAAATTGTTGAAATAAAATGTTCAAATAAATTAATTAAATCGATGATTTAATAACTTTGATCATCGATCTAATTTTAAAAACCCTAAATTTCGGATTACTTTAGCTTTATTCAATTTATAGCTTCAGTTGACTGATAACATAAGTAGTTAGGTTGTCAATATCTTATCATATATTGTCACTAATGTTGGTCTCTCTCAAGTGTCAACATACATCAATATTATTAAGGGTGTTTACAACCTATGTATTCTAATCTCACATGTTCATGTGTTGATGTTGGATTTCCTTTTTCTTTCTTTTTTATTGAGGATTGGGTTAATTTACTCCTTTAATAGACTTAAATGTCAAATAATTACAATATGTTTATATTGTGAATAAAATATAGAATCGAAATAAATATATTTAAAATACTAATTAAATCAAATATTATAAAATCGAACGGTTCAATTTAAATCGACTTTATTATTTTTTGTCTCAGCTCTACTTATATCATAATATGGCAACATTTGGGAGGAAAACCCCAGAAATGTTGGAAAAAAGTGAGAAAATAATGATTTAACAAAACAAGGGGCAAATGTTGAACATGGATGCAAATTGGCCTGCCTGCACTGCACCTCTCTCAATCTAAGGCAAGAAAACAGAGTGATGCAGAATTCTCACATGGACATGGGGGCCTAACCCACACTTTTCTTGGCTCTATGCTCCTTTCTTACCAAGGATATATTCTCTTCTTCTTTTTTTTTTTTTTTTTTTTTTGTATAATAGATTGCAATTTGTAATTATGTCTATAAACATATTGGAGATAGTTCAACTGATCTTTTAATCATTTATTCAACCAATCAATTTAAGAAAACTGTTTAATTATGATTTTAGTCCCATCTATTGTGCTAAATTTTGGGTTTAGTCCTCCAAGTTGACATGAATTAGTCCCTTTACTGATATATGTTATTAGAGCCTAGCAGTTGATCATTTATTCACCTCAACTAACTTCAAAAAATGATTCAGTTATAGTCTTAGTCCCTCTACTATACTGAAATTTAGGATTTAATCCCTCTATTTCAATTTGATATAATTTGATAGTTTCTGCTATTATAACGTTATCAGTATGTCCAAATTGTTAAGTCAGTTAGTTATTGCAATTAATCATTCACTCAATCAACTTTAAAAAAGAAACCAATTCAGTGAGGTGTAATTCTTTTACTTTTATAATGTTATTAATAGGTCCAAATTGATAATACCATTAGTTGATATCGTTAAAGTGATAACATAGAATTTTCTTTTAAAACAATCTTAAACATATGATCAACATGTAAATTTATATCGACTAAATATAATTGATTGGATTTTTTCCTGACCCTAAGTATGCAATCAACTAATAGTAATAATAATAATATAAAATAAAACATCAAATTATGCTAAATTTGAAGGAATTAATTAAGTTATTATAACAACTCCAAAAACACATCATGGAAGAAAGAGGAGTAATTTAATTTATGAAAGAATATGTTTCATTTAGATCTAATGGTTACCTAACCTTTCTTTATTTTTAATTATTTTTTTAATTAGAGAATCATTTTCAATGTGTCTTGGCATATGCATGGCAGATCTACTTTCATAGTTTTGTGTGATTTGTTATAATATTTTTCCTATTAATTATAATTTATTTTAATAGGCTAAATATGCAGGACCATCCATGATTTAGACATTTAGCTAGTAAACCACACCCAGCTCATAAAGGAATATTTATTTTATTCTCCTTTTTTTGTTCATCATTTATTCTTGATAGCAATGGTGACTTCCATTGGAATATATTTTTAAAGTGATTCTTCTAGCTATATTAGGGTTGAGTTAAATTTAAAGTCGGAAATTCATAAGTTTTGAATCCAAAATTTTAGAATAACTAACTAATTCGAATAAATTTGAAAAAAATCCACATATTTATATATGTAAAATTTGAATTTAAATTCTTGATATTTTTAAATTTTAAATTTATTACTAAATCGAATACTCATTAATCAAATTTTTTTTGGGTATTGACTATAATAATTGAAACTTAATGTAAAAAAAAAAAAGAGTTTCCTTAAGAAAATTGTTAGCTTGATGGATAAGGTATGGGGAATATGGTTGATGGATTTTATTAATTTAATTTGTTACAATAAAAGGATAAGCAACCAGACATCATAAATTTTGAATGGAAATTGTCGTTGAAATTTGGAAACAGTAGCCTCAAGTGTCGGATGTGTTTGGTGTTTTGATGAGACCCATTACCTTCTTACATTTACATGATCCAATGACTATACTTAAAAAGGAAAAAAAATTAAGGATCAAAATTAAATTTTAATTTTTATGATAGTAAAAATATAATTTTATAATTTAAATAACATATATTTTATAATTTTAAAAGATTAAATTAAAATTTTATCATTTTTAAGGAGTTAAAGTATAATTTTAACTTTATTAATTTAAATAAAAAATTTTACATTTTAGGAAAGATCAGCCTCTCTGCTGGCTCCTCTTAGCTACACCCCTGTACTCAATGCTAAACCTATCATATGTGTTTTTCTTATATTGTTTTTTTAATAATATAACCATATTTAAAACAATGTATAAATTATATATTTCATAAGATCAAACATTAGATACCATATTAATATTTGAACCCATATTCAATAAGTTATTACTACATATATATATATATATATAAGTTGGGTAATTATTCATTACTTTATCATTTTAATCATAATCTCATTTGTTTTAGTCCCTTTACTATATTGAAAGTTAGGGTCTAATCTCTTAAATAGGTATAGTTTGATTCATCTATTTTTATAATGTTATTGGTAGATTTAAATTGTAGGGTTATCGGTATGAATCTATTAGTAAAATTATAAACATAAAACCGAATTTAAAGAAGAGATCATCCCAAATTTCAACACAATAGGGGGACTAAAACCACAATTAAGGAGTGTAGCCAATGGCCACCACCTTTGCTTAACTTATTGATAAGCCCACTTTAATCAATTTCATAATGATGGTTTAAGTTCCCTTAATTAGAAGAAATCAACTGCATCTGCTCTGCTCCAACCGTTGACCAACATTAGTTGGCAAGTTTCGCAAATTCTCATCTTCATCTGACGCTGACGTGGCAATATTCCAGTGGGTACCTGCTCTACATTGGGTCTTTCATCTTTGTTTTAGCATTGGAGTTAGCCACCAAATCAACCACTAACCCCCACACCAAAAACAGCCAAAGCTTTATATAATAATAACAATAAGCCTTCACTGTGAAAGAAAACAAATTATTTTCCATCAAAAAGAGAGAGAAAAAAGCTTGTGAAGAATCTATGCCATGAAAGGAAGAGAATTGAAGCTCAAAGATTGAAACTTTGTTGCAAAGTTTTGTTCTTTTCACCTCTGGTGCTTGAAGAAGGCAAAAAACAGAGAGGTAAAAAGGACCCTCTTTTTAAAGCTTTCTTCTTTGTATTTGTTTGTTGATTCTTGAGTTAGATTGGGATATTTCATATTTATATGTCAATATAGAAGATATTGAATTTATTTGAAAAAAAAGTGAGCATATGGTGTAATAGTGAATTGAAAAATGCGTGGTCTTAAGCTAATAGAGAGGTTCAAAGGCACTCAAGTTCATGCCTTGAATCCACCAGATACCACTGTTGTTAACTCTACTGGTTCTTCTTCCACATCCAATAAGCTTGTTAACCATAGGGTTAAATTTATAGGGTCAAAACTGAAATCCAATAAGGCCTGCTCTGGTTCAGGAGCTAAAACTTTGCTTCCTTTCGGACCCCTAGGACTGACCTTCTTGAACCACCCATAGAACCTCACTTGAAATCCATCCAGTTGGTAGAAACCTTATCCAACCTATATCGCCGGTTTGAGACTTGTTCAGAGTCGGAGAAATCGTTGGTATGCATCGAGCAGTACTCGGTTTTGAGTAGCCTTGGTGATCCTAAGTTACTTAGGAGGTGCCTCCGTGCTGCGAGGCAACATGCCTTTGATTTGCACTCCAAGGTAGTTTTGTCGGCTTGGTTAAGGTATGAGAGGAGAGAAGATGAGCTTGATGGTGTATCGCCGATGGATTGTAGTAGGTTCGTTCTTGAATGTCCTAAGGCTGCCCTCGTATCTGGGTACGATCCAAATTCTATTTATGACCACTGCAAGTGTTATCAAGAGAGTAGTGAGTTCACACAAGTCTCTAAGGGGGATGAGTTTTTGGCATTGGAAGAAGATAGTGATATCTGTTTTCGTGTTGGCAATGAGGATATTAATTGTACTCGATTTAAGATTGCTGCGCTTTCAACCCCATTTAAGGCTATGCTATATGGGAGTTTCACGGAGTCGAAAAGTTATAGAATTGATTTTTCGCAAAATGATATCTCTGTGGAGGGAATGAGAGGTGTGGATTTGTACAGTAGGACTAGGAGGGTGGACTCGTTGTCTCCCGAGATTGTTCTGGAGCTATTGTCTTTTGCAAATAGGTTCTGTTGTGAGGATATGAAGTCTGCTTGTGATATTCACTTAGCTTCTTTGGTCAGTTGCATAGAGGATGCTTTGGATCTTATCGAATACGGGTTAGAGGAAAGGGCGAATGCTCTAATAGCTTCTTGTTTGCAAGTGTTGCTAAGGGAGCTCCCAAGTTCTCTTTACAACCCCAAAGTGATGAAAATATTTTGTAGCTTCGAGGCCAGGGAGAGATTGGCTTCAGCCGGGCATGCTTCTTTCCTCTTGTATTATTTCCTAAGCCAGGTGGCTATGGAAGACAGTATGGTGTCAAATGCAACAGTGATGTTGTTAGAAAGGCTGGGAGAATGTGCCACGGAAAAGTGGCAGAAGGCTCTAGCTTTGCATCAACTGGGTTGTGTGTTGCTGGAGAGGAAAGAGTACGTAAGTGCTCAATGTTGCTTCGAAGCAGCTAGTGAGGCTGGTCATGTTTATTCATTAGCTGGTATGGCAAGATGCAGGTACAAGCAAGGGCAACAGTATTCAGCCTATCGGTTGACAAGCTCTCTTATCTCAGAGTATAAAGCTGTTGGGTGGATGTATCAGGAACGGTCTTTGTATAACGTTGGGAAGGATAAGATTGCCGACTTGGAAACTGCAACTGAGTTGGATCCCACCCTGCCATTCCCATATAAATATAGAGCAGTCTCAAAGGCCGAGGAGAAGCAAACCAGGGCTGCTATTTCGGAGATTGACAGAATCATCGGTTTCAAGCTTGTTCCGGACTGCCTGGAATTGCGAGCCTGGTTCTTAATGGCGATTGAGGATTATGGAAGTGCTTTGAGAGATATTAGAGTACTGTTAACTTTGGATCCAAGTTACAAGATGTTCAATGAGAAAGTAAAAGGGGATATTTTGATTGAGCTCCTTAACTATAAGGTTCAGCTAGGAAGTCAAGCTGACTGCTGGATGCAACTTTATGATCGATGGTCTTCCGTAGATGATATTGGCTCTCTAGCTGTCATTCACCAGATGCTGGTTAATGATCCTGGAAATAGCCTCCTTAGGTTTCGGCAATCTCTGTTACTTTTGAGGTAAGCCTTATGTTATCAAGTTTTCATTTAGTGAAATTCTTATTCTCTATGTCGATTTTTAGTGAGGTTGTGAAACCATAGTCAATCACTGCTGTCGTATGCCAGGATTGTTCAAGTCTCGTTTTCTGGGATTTTGTTGTTCACAGCTTTGGTCCTACCACATTTGATTAGATGAGCAATACTGAATGTACATAACATTGCAGGCTAAATTGTCAGAAGGCTGCTATGCGATGTTTGCGGTTAGCCCGTAACCATTCTAGTTCTGAGCACGAAAAGCTAGTTTACGAGGGATGGATTTTATACGACATTGGCCATCGTGAAGAAGCTCTTGCTAGAGCTGAGAAGTCCATTTCGATTCAGAGGTCATTCGAAGCCTTTTTCCTGAAATCATACACATTAGCAGACTCCAGTTTGGATCCCGAGTCTTCTTCTTACGTCATTCAGCTTCTGCAGGAAGCCCTTCGATGCCCTTCAGACGGTCTTCGGAAAGGACAAGTGAGTAACTCTACGCTCAGACAATGTCATTGGACAATCTTCTTCATACTATTTGATTGCTTTTGGTAATATTTTACAGGCACTCAACAATTTAGGCACAATCTATGTGGATTGTGGTAAACTGGATCAAGCTGCAACCTGCTATACAAATGCCCTTGAAATCAAGCACACAAGAGCTCACCAAGGGTTAGCACGCGTATACTTTTTAAGAAATCAGCGGAAAGCCGCATACGACGAGATGTCCAAACTAATAGAGAAGGCACATAATAATGCCTCAGCATATGAAAAGCGATCTGAATATTGCGATCGTGAGACAGCAAAGAATGATCTCAACATGGCAACGAAACTGGATCCGCTTAGAACTTATCCATACAGATACAGGGCTGCTGGTAATTTTCAAATTTTTGTTTCTCGGTTTCTTAAATTTGATTCTTGTTTGAGACCCGGATTTTTCATTATTGTTCTTTAGCCGACTCAACTCCTCGCATACGAAGAAAACTAGTTGAGAATCTGAAATTGCTTGCATTCTAAGCTAGTCTGGCTATCATGAGAAGGGCATGAAATTCATAACTAGATATATATACATATGATCTAATAAATCTCAAAGTCAATACTGACATGCTGCATTGTATGATTACTTTGTTAGTGTTAATGGATGACCAAAAGGAAACCAAAGCAGTGGAAGAGCTTTCAAAAGCCATAGCTTTCAAGCCTGACTTGCAAATGCTTCACCTTCGAGCGGCATTTTACGAGTCGATGGGTGATATGAAGTCAGCTCTCTGTGATTGTGAAGCAGCACTGTGCTTGGAACCGAACCATATGGACACGCTCGATCTGTATAGTAGAGCACGAGACAGAGCCATCAATCCACAAGAAATGTGAGAGGCATCATCGTCATTACATTTCTGATAAACTTGCCGGATGTAGCAGTCAGTTACAAGGAAAAAGAATCATGGAGTCTTTTCCCATCGAGCCGCTGAATGACCCTCACCGTGGAAAGGAAAGGACCCGGAGAGAGTTGCTTGCAAATGCGAACAGGCCTTATGGAATCAGGTGTACCTTGCCACATAAGAAAATATTTAGCCTTGTAGGTTTAAGGGATCACACTGTTGTGACTTTATTCATTCCTCACAAAAGGAAATCGTATGCAAGTTCAGACCCGTTGAGGGGTTGACCAACTCTCCATGGACAACACTTCGAATATTCAGTTTCGTGTTAGACAGTAAAATGAACCCTGATTGTTACATTTTATTTGGAAATATGGGAAAAGAGCAGCTATTTGTGGGAATATGACAAATGCCAAGGACAGTAAAATGGAACTTGTGCTTTTTCTTTTTCCAAAAAAAAGGGTTGAATTCTGATTTTGGATCACTCTATTATGCTCAAATTTGCAATTTAATCCTTATATTCTATTTTTATGATGTCATTAGTCCAAACTAAGTACTTTTAAGTTTTAACAAGAATGAGAATCAAACTATAAAAGTAACTATTTGAACTAGCTAATGAAATTATAAAAATAGAGGATCAACTTATATGAAATTAAAATGTAATAACTAAATATCAAATTTAAACATAATAAAGGAAGGAGAATCAATTCTTTTATTTGGTTTTTAGCTCAAAATCAGTAATTCCGGTGGATAATGATAAAGCCATTTGTTAGCAGCACCCAGTGTAGATGGCACTAAAAAGATGCCATGAAATGGACAGTCCATCATGAAAGAAACAAGAATAATTTGATAGGATATATTTGGATGGTAATGGCAATACTTTGCAGTAGTAGAAGAAAAAAGTGATATAATGATATGTTTACACATGGAGACTGGACCCATAGTCTGGTTTGTGGACCAATGATTGCTTAAAACCGGGTTTTTTTTATTAAAATAACTTAAAAATTAATTAATTATTAAAATGACTCACTTTTTTAATTGAGTATTAAAATAACTCAAAATCTACAATAAAATTGGTGGAATCAAAATGTGAAATTGCTTTAAAAGCGTCTCAATTTTCTAAATTTTACAGTATTTCCCTTATATTTTATACAAGTAGCGCCATTTAATATGACTCCACAAAAAATTATTTTTTATGCCCATTGTTGACGTGGCAAGTTGGTGGAGTCATATAATTTGACTCCACCAACTTTTACTATAAATTTTAAATGATTTTAATATTTAATTAAAAATATAAATTATTTTAATAATTAATTAATTTTTTTAAATTATTTTAATAAAAAAGCCCTTAAAACCAGCTGCTGTTTGGTTTATGAGTAGAAACACATCACCTGAAGTGGGGTTTGTTTACCTGCTAAAAGAGACAAGACAACCTTGGCAGATGATGTTGACTTGATGACAACATTTCCATTGATTGGCTCTGCTTATTACTGCTATAGTAAGTGGTTTAAGTCTCAAAGGCATGGCCCAAACTGATGCTATTGTAACTTTGCAGTTTCGAAATGGGTTTTTTGGATAGGAAAAACCATAAAGAATTGGGTCCTAAAATAGCCCATAAAGAGCGTTTTGAGAAGCGAAAGGGGCTGTCAAATATCTTTTGTCATGAGTCTAGAATTTTTATCTCGTTATCTCTATGATCTTTGTTAAATTTTTAGGGTACAAATCAGTCTAAATTGACTTTAACTTTAGAATTATCAATGGAAATAAATATGGAGTAACTCAAAACGAAAGAGCAATAAAAAAAAAAAAAATGTCAGAAGAAAACAACGCATACAAGATGTTCAAGTAAAATGTTCTCAAAGTATCTCTACTACTTTGAAAGATTACAAATGAAAGGGAAGGTTGAGTTCCCCAAATCCAATTGTACAGATCGAATTACATTAACGGTTGAGATTAATATCTATCAACAAGATGAGAATCCTAATAACTCAAGTTTTACTGGAGTGTCTCATTAGGTCACAAGACTTCAAGTAGATGAACTTCTTCATATGTTCCACTAATCGAACTAGTTCAAGTGAATTAAATGAGCCTTATTTGATCAATTAACCTTTATGAGATGTTCCGTATACATTTGTCAGGGGCTTTAATTTGCAGCCCGTGACACTTTCTAATAGTAATATGGTTCACCAAATCCATTTTGAGTTTGTGTTGTTTAGATTCAAGGTTTGGTTCAGATTTTTTAAATCAAGTTATTACGAATTTAAACGTCTAAATAATTTTTAGTTACTTATTCGTATTATTTAACTATAAATCCATTTAGGTTCGAGTTGTTAATTTTTGGGAAGTAAATTAAATTGATATTGGGACTGGATTAATTAGATTAGAAGTCTTTTCAAGGTTTTTGTCCCTGTCTACTACAACTACAACCATCATCAATTCAATATTAACCCTCCATATCCCTTTCTATAAAGGTTACATAGTTTATTCAACATAAGCTGGAAATTGCCCATATGGAGCAATCATTTTATTAGGAGTGAGAACGTTTGGTTGGGGTCAATTTTAGAAATAAAGGAAAAAAAAAAAAAAGAAATTACGATTATCTTGTAAAATTTGGTTTTATTTTATTTTTATTTTTAACAATAATTTGTATACACTTTTAAAGTATTTTTATTTTAAATATTTATTTTATATATCATAAAATATTTATTTTATATCCTAAAAGGAAATTGATAAAATTAATTTCACTTGGATAACAATAATAATTTGTTTACTTTGTAAATAAAAAATCAAATCAGATTGAACTAAAATGATTTAAATTTAAATAGTAAAGAATCAAGATCGAATAAATTTAGATTTAAATAGAGATCAAATTGAATACTACAACTTAAAAATAAAATGAAATCAATGACAGATTTAGATATCCAAATATATTCAAAAATGAATATTTAAAGATTAATATCTAAATATGCAACATGTGATGTCTTGACAGTCAAGGGTAAGAGTGTTTAGTCGGTTAACCGACCCGAAATAACATTAATCGAATTAACCGATCTTTTAAAATTTTTAACCGCTAAGCAAATCAAAATTTTTTCAAAAAATTAACCGAACTAAAATTTTTCGATTAATTCGATCGATTAACCGAATTAACCGAAAATTATATATTTTTTATTTTTGGTTAAAAATTAACTAAATTAACCGGATTACCCGAATTAACCGAATTACCCGATTTATCCGAAATGAATCACTACATAATTAAAAAGATTACATAATTTTAGTTTTAGAATTTTATTTTTTATTAAATTATTTGTAATTTTTATGATTGAATTGGATTGGATAATTGGGTTGAGTTGAATATTTGGGTTTGAATTGGGTTTAGGGATTATAATTTTATTTATTAATTTTTCGGGTAAATCGAAAAAATTCGATTAATCGGTCGATTTTAAACCGAATTAACCGTTAACCAAAAAATCACAAAATAATTAACCGACCTCCAACTGAAAAAATTTGGTTAACCGACCGATTAACCAAATTCGACCGGTTAACCGAATTTTTTAATTTTGTATACCTCTAGTCAAGGGTGTTCATTGCCCTAGATGTGACTTATATTCAAGTCGCACTAGTTAAGTTGTTTGAATTTTACAATTAATAATTCAAAAAAAAATCCTTCCATCACTTAAATTTGGAACTATCCAAAATGATCCCACCAAGGAACTCAATTATTCAAATGGCCAAATCCAAAATCATAAACTTAAATGAAGCGAGCCCAAAACCTAGAGTAAAAATCATTTAAACCCTAAATCAAGTCTTACGGGTGACAAGACAAACAAGGTAAAAAAACTGCCCGTAAATCCTGGATCCATACTCACCCAGCTTTTCTTCTCTTCATTATCAAGCCTACTAATTATGGAAAGAATCTCTTTAACATGCAGGAACCCAGATTTTTTGGCCTCAAATAGGAACCCCTGTTTTGCGGACAAACCCCAACATCTGTTCTTGCAAACCATTATTTTATTTATTACTGCTCTCGCATCTTTCAAAACATCATTCTAAACAGTTCCAGGGAATGTAATAACAAGACGACCTTGTAACAAAGTACTAACTTGTTCATGATAATCGAATAATAATAGGGAAAAAAAAAGAAAAAGAAAAAACTCTACCCATTAACACTAAAATCAATTACAGTTACACAAAACTTAAGCATGCTAAATGCTACTGTTCGTCCCTTTCAATGTTCACTGCTTTTTAATGCTACAAAAATTACAAAAAAGGTCAGTTTTTTATTGTTGGAATCCAACGTTAACGTTAGTAGCTAGATTGGACTCCCATTAAATTCAGAATCAATTCAAGTCAGAGCTATAATAGAATAGAAGGGGGCATAAGAGATCGAGCTAGAGCCATAAGCGAAAATTTTCCCTTTTATAGTCAAAAGAAAAAGGTGTTAATTTTTTTAGAGGGGAGCATAAGAGCAAGAAGGGCACCTGATGAGACCATTTTCGTTACAGTCCGTACAAATCTTGAACCCAGATTTTTCAGTGTAAATTTTACGGCTACCGTTACACTCGTCGCACAACACGAACCTGTAACCGCCGCAGACGCCGCAGGTAGCGGGTTCGGCTGCCGACAGTCCTTCCATTAACTTCTTGAGTTCGCCGGTCTCGTGTAGCTGCATGATTTCCTCCGCCCCGCCCAAATACCTTCCTCCGATGAACACCCGCGGCAAGGACAACTTGCTTTTCCCCAAGATGCCCTTCAACTCGTCCAAGAACCGTGAGTCCATCGACAGATCTCGCTCGTCAATCGAGACACGGAACCCCCGGAGGATCGATCGTACGGCTTTGCAGTCCTCGAAGGTCGACCGGACCACGCGCAGGCTGGTGTAGTAGACCACAATGCGCTTATCGGCGTCCGGGATCGAAACGGAAACGGATCGATCCGAAACCGAATCCAGTAACTTCCTGTTGGATTCGGGCCGGCTTTCGGCCCAGGAGCGGAGTATAGAGTTGGCGATCCGGACACGGTGGAAGACATTGGCGGTTCTTTTGGCTGCCGAAGAGAGGGGAAGAGAAGAAGAAGAAGGAGAATAATCTTCAGCGCAAAGGTGTAGGATATCTTTGAAAGACGAGCAGGAGAAAGGAGATGAAGTGTCGTGAATCCGCCGCACCGGTGATTTTTTGCTGCTACCCCACGGCCGCCACATTTGATCGATACTTTTTTCCCCTTACCAAGACTCAATTTGAAATTGAAAACACCATTAAAGAATGAAAGAAAGCTTGCTTTAGGTTCTTGGGGGCTTGTTTGGTTAAAGGAAGAAGGGCAATGATTGAAGAAGGAGGTGCAAAAGAGGGGGGTGGGGTTAGGGTTTTTTTATCGTATTCTTTTTTGTTTGGAGGTTTGGCAGGGGCTCTGTGGGGAGGAGGGATGAGGGAGGTGGGCGGTTAGTCTATTGGTGAAGGTGGTTGAGAGGGTGGGTTTTGCATATTTTAGCTTTGAAAAGGGGTTTAAAAAGAGGTATCAAACTGTAACAAGGAGATGGGCATTACATTTTGGGTTTCTATATTCATAATACCCGGCAAGTCCACTTGATTATGTATAGGATGAACTCTACTTATTTTAAATTTTAAAATTATCCGTAATTGAGTATTAATTTGATTGATATTATAGTTATTGTAATAATATAGAATATATAAGTTTAAATTTAAAAGTTATAGATAAAAATGGAGTTTAGGGTCAATTTTGGATTTCTTTTATTTTCTTGTCAATTTTAATTCATTTTGAGTTCGGATAAATTGACTTTTTAATGATTAAATCGACTTAAATTAAATTATTAGCTCAAGTTTCCTTTTTTTTTTGGTATATCACATATGTCTTCATTCATTTTACGATTTTTGAGATTAATCTTGTTGATATTCAAGTAAAATTTTTTCAACAATCACAACTCCAAGATTTGAACTTAGTTCAAATACTTGAGAAAAAAGTTCACTTCCACTCCTTCTAATTACTTGGTGGTACACTCCTTTGTATTTGAAAATGTATGCTAGACAAATCGAGCAAAGTAATCACTCCAACTGTGACATAGAATATTGTAATTTTACAAGAAAATTTAAGATGTTATCCCCCTTTTATTTCTCTTTATGTTTTCTTTTTAATTTTAATATATCCTAAAAATATAAATGTAGTGAATAAATTTCTTTACACTTTAGCCTAATTATTTATATTAATTATAACACATCCACAATGTGGATGGCAAGCTTCATATAACATATACTTGAAAAAATAATATAAAATTCAAAAGAGACTTTAGTTGAAATGATAAAATTAAGAGATTAAATACCATGATGTTTTAGGTTTAAAATCGTATTATATATATATTTAGATTTTATATAAAATATAAAAAAACTTGTAATAATATTTATTATTTTTTAAATTTTAACTGAATTAAAACTCAATCCACTATTTGATTCTTTTAATTAAATTTTAATTTTAATTAACCCCTTGCCCTCATCATTCATCTTTCATTATAGATATTTCCAGTCACACTTCTTTTATCTAGCATTCTTTGGTGGGACATTAGGTTGAATCTTGAGTCAAGCAAAATTATAATTTATGCATCATTATATTAAATTATTTAAATATTATATAATTTAATTAGTTTTAATTTTTCATTATTATGTTCAAAATGATATTTTAATCTTTAATTATATATTTCTTTTGGCAGCAATTGATAACTGTAAAATTAACAAATCACTCCTTTTCACAACATTTTTATCGGTTAAATTATGCTTTTGGTCCTTATACTTTGCAAATTTTGTGGATTTACTCCTTATACTTTAATTTGGTCATTTTTAGTCCCTATACTTTTTAAATTTTAAATTTTGAATCATCACCGGACACCAAACAATAACCATTAAATTCATTTAAGTTAAGTTCTATTATTTCTAAAATTTAATGCATCAAACATATTATCACATGTGTAACGTCACGCCAGCTTATTATTTTCACATATTACTCACTTAAAAATCCAGTTAATAGATTAATTATCATCATTTGCATCAAGAATGAAATTTCAAAGATTCGAAAAGTATAGGAACTTAGAATAAACCAATTGGAGAAAATGGACTAAATCTATACTATACAAATAGCACATGACCAGTAATTTAACCAAATGGATTTAACTGCTACCATTTGAATCAGGACTAAACTTGATCAATTCAAAAGTACATAAACTAAAATTAACTAATTTGAAAAGTACATGAACTAAATATAAAAAAATATAAAATACAAAACTAATAGCAAGATTTAATATTTTTTTATCACACTTTTCAACTGAAATAGTAACGAAGAAGTAACACTAAATCCCTTACCACTTGATCCATCAATCCCATCTAACTCTTATACAGGGGCGAAGCTAGGGGGTTGGCATGAGCCCGGCTCCCCCTAAAATATAAAATTATTATTTAGATCCTTAAATTTTTTAAAAATTTAAATTAGTAAAGGTAAAATTATACTTTGGCCCTCCCTAAAATTATAAAAATTTAATTTAATCCTTTACAAATTATAAAAGATATAAACTATAAAAAATTAAAATTTAATCCGACCCCTCCTAAAAAATTGTTCTGTTTTTCCCCTGCTCTTATATAATGCATTATTGCCACTAACGCGTTTTCACTTCACAATCACATCCCAATAAGATGCCCCAAAAGAAATTGGAGGGTTAAGGTAAAATGGAATAAGGGTTTAGTAGAAAATGAGTTTTGGACAGCATCTGCATTCAACATTTATGTCTTTTTGTACATAAAAGATACCTTATTCTGATGTATTAAAAAATCTCACTTCTGCTTAACCTGCTTCTTAACTAAATTTACTTCATGGAAAACACATTAAATTTTGGCCATTTATCAAGCAGACGGGAATTTATGTATTTGCAGGCTTATTTTGACATAACGTTAATGAAAAACATGGACATGTTAGTGAGAGATTGTTGTTCTTTTAATACTCCTATGACACAGTAGCACCTCTCTGCAGAATTGTGAGATTTTTAAGACGATGAATTAACATTGGAAAGGGAGGGACAAAGATGGATTCTGACATGTGGTGTTTGGGACCATAACCCCATCCATAATGCCTGTAACACTGGACAAAAGTGTTTCAATGGACTGAATCAATTTTTTTTTATTAAAGTTAAAGGTTAAAAAAGATCAAAAAACATATTTAAAAAAAAAAGTCAATTTACAGATTTGATTCCTTTTTATGCTTAAATTTTAAATTTAATTTTTATACTTTAATTTTGTATAATTCAATTGTATAGTATCATTAGTTAATCGATATTTTAATCACAGTAATTAAGATAATAACTGTTTGAATCAACTAATAATATGATTGAAATTGAGGGATCAAATTATAACATATTAACATACAAGGATTAAATTTTTAAGTATAATAATTTGACCCAACCAAAGTGAGTGGACTCTGAAAAGTTTCACATGGCTGGAGGAAGAAAGTGGAGAGGGGATAACATAATCCACATGCTGATTGATGGAAAATAAATTCTTGGATTTGTGATTCCCAAAAAAGACCAAAATTTGTATTTTCTTTTCCCACTGTTAATGGATTCTTGTAGCGAGGACACTAAATTAAGGCAAGTTGTCTTTTGCATACTTTGGTCATTGGATTCCAATGTTTTTCACGCTGGGAAAAGAAAATTTCTTCAGCTGAAATTAGTTTCCCAAATTTTAGAGTGGATTTAGATAAACGGTGTGTTTATCTGTGATTAGTATAAAATAACGGCGGTAATAATATCAAATACTATAACGATACTGTAACATAAGACAAAAATAAATTAAACGCACCGCATCACACACCACCGTCCATCCAAATCATGTTTAAAAAATGTAAATTTTGGAGAGGAAATTTGAAATGTGAATAGGGAATCTCAATCATTACATTAAGAAATCATTGGTAAATTCACGTGACCAGCACAAGCTCAAGTATTTTATCACATATATATATACATAAGTGAATGTGTTTGATAGATACTTTTATTATAGAGATTAGTCTCTTTATTATTAAATAAGTTAATTTAATTTTTATATTGTTAAATTAAATTAAAATTTAACAATAGTTCAACAAAATATATGTTTAATAGAATTAATATGATGAAAGTTTTATGATTCTAAAAATAAAATTTTTGTTTAGAGTTAAATTAAGAAATACAAAAAAAATATTTCCACGTTATGTCTAAAGAGTAAATGTTAAGTCTATTACAATTTGGTCTTCTTCTTTTTTTTTTAATAATAAAGGGACCTATTTGATCTATTTAATAGTAGAGTAATTTGATCCGCCTCTATAATAGAGGGACTTGGCAAGTATTTTACTGTATTTATAATATTATTTAAAAGTATAACTGAGTTCGTATCCTTTATCAACTGGATTTCAATTCAATTAAAATTATCAAAAACTATTTTTTACAAAGTAGAAAATATTATAAAAGTGTCTTTTTTAATATTTTATATAATATCTAAAAAATTTATATATAATAAAACTTGAACTTGAAACGTGTATTAATGTACCATTTCAATAAAAACAATTTATATTTATATATTTTATAAATATATTTGTTATATTTTTTATCAGCATAGTGCATTTGTGATAATATAATCTTGGCTTAATATATAGATTGTCCCTTGACAAATTTTCTCTCATTGGCCTCTTAACTTTATTTTGAGTCACATTGATCCTTGAGGTTGGTGTCCCTTATATAAATTAATTCCTACACTAACACCATTTGTTTTTTGAAGAATTTTGCCGACGTGGACAAATATGGAGGTGACACGTGGATAAATAAAAAGACAATTCGTGAATTTGTTTTTAATCATTCTAAGTAATTAAAGAAAAACCTTAAAAACTCAAAAAAAAAAAAATTGAAAAATATAACAAACTAGTTTTCTTTCCGGGCAATGCATGAGTTTATTGTGTGTATTATTTAACTTTTCTTAAAATGCAATACATAATTTTTTTGCTAATATTGTAATAAAAATTAAAATATATTTTTCATTATCGTATTTATTTTTCGGACTTCAAAACGTAACAATAATAGATTTATTTTTCTTTGATAATTATTTTCAAAAAAATAAAATTTATAATTACTTAAATGATTTATTTGTGATTGAAAGACAATAAAATTGATAGGATCTGATTTTGTAATTTTAATAAAATAATTTCTTAAATTTTAAAGGGTTGAAAATAATGAGGATTTAAATTGTGGATGAGATATGTGGAATAACATGTACGATCATGCTTATTTAAAATTACTTCATTTGTCACTACGCACAATTTTATTAGTACACTATTAATATTTATCAATTTCCACAGTGGTTAATATTTGCAAATAATGAACTTAAGAAATTTGTTTATTTAAATTTTCAAAAATATTCACTAATTAATTTCCATAATGTATGTTTTAATTCATTGGTAATAGTATTTTATTTCAATAACTTCACCCAATAAAGATTAAAGTATTATAAACAAACAAATACTTAACAATAAAATGTGTCGTGCATTTATTTGTCATTTTACACGTATCAACTTTCAACTATCAGTTAAGTCTTACCAAACACTTTTAAATAAACAGTTAATAGAATCAGTTGGTCAAACCAGCCACTGCAATTAACAATCAGTTATCAGCCAATTGTGAAATAGGGCCTATGCCATATAAGATTTGACATTCCATTAAATAGTTAAATTAATGATTTTAATAATGAAATGACTTGATTGATATAACATTGATAGTTTAGGGATATAATTAGAATGTTTTGAAATTTAGAGGCCAATTTAAAATGAAAACTATAATTTGAAGATGTTTGGTGCAATTAACTCAATAATATAAACAAATTATTATAGAAACATAAACATTAATGCACACTTTAGTGCCTAAAGTTTAGTGTTCTCTACTTTGGTCCATAAAAATTATTTTTCGTCCACTTTAATCTCTAACATTACTAGATGTTCTCAAATCAATCATTTGAACGTTAAAAAATTAATGGTTGAAATATTCAATGAATCATATATTGCCATGTGTGATGTGATGATGTCACAATGACATTATCGAAAAACTTAAAAATCTTTAAAAGTGAAAATATATAAATAATTTACAAAAATATTAAAATACAAAAAAATTATAAAACTAAAAAAACACACATTTACTAATTTTTTAAAAATATTAGAAATTTAATACTTTTAAAATTTTATAGATCACATCTATCGAGTTTGAACACTAGATTGTTGTCTCTTAAAAGTATACCACCTATAATAACTTTGGATAACTTTTTTTAAAATTATTTAAATAATAAAAGTAATGTTATTTCAATTAAATAATATTTTAATTATTTCAATAACAAATTTTACAATCTTTTACAAGTTGTAATCATTTTTTTAATTTTATAGTTTTATTACCTTTACAATCTATACTAAAGGAATGCCTTCTTTACTTGACACATGTCGATTTCCTTTTTTTTCTTTTAATGGCTAAATTTCAATTCTAATCCTTTATTTTTAGATTATATAAAAATAGTTAATTTTCAATTTTGATTCCTATATTTTGCTCAAATTTGAGATTTAATCTCTATACTTCAATTTTGATATAATTTGGCACCTCAACTCTTATAATGCCATTAGTTATTCTAAATATTTTATTCGATTAAAATGTTGATATGAATTTTTAAGAATTGCTAACACTGTTAAAAGTTTCTATTAAAATCAGGTCACAATTACAATGGCATTTTGTTACATGAATACCAAGTGAGTATTTTTGTTTAATTTCACACCAACAAATTTAACAAATGAATTTTAACAGCATTAATAAATAAACTTACATTTTTAAACTCGAAAAGTAAGACTAAGTTCTGAAAATAAAAATATAAAGACTAAATTCCGAATATATGAATAGCACAAGAATTTAGAGCATATTGCAACCTTTAAATATTTACTCTATAATTAACAAAAAATATTTAACCCAATGCGAAGTGTGAGTGAGAATCATACTAGTTTTATTAAAAAGTATAACATATTTTTAAAATTTTTAAAAAATAATTTTAGGTTTTTTTTGATGATTTCATTGTGACATAAGTATACCTGTTCATGGGCTGAGTTACTCACCCAAGACCAAAGTGCCGCCCAAAATTTGGGAGAAATTGGAAAAATATTAGGCTCGAAAAATGGATTTAGGCAAAAAAATTAGACCCGTTTAAAATATGAATTGAGCTCGAGGTTGAACATTCAAGGTCCAAGCCTGACTTGACTTATTTTTCTAAGTTTGTAATGTTTTATATTATGTTATTTTTATATATTATGTAATTTATAATATATAAAAATAAATTCTATAATAATATATAATACTACTATAATGTAAACTTTTAAAAATTAAGATGACTATATATAAAATATATAAATAAAAAATGTATTAAGTTATTAAATAATAAATTAAAATAAATATAAAATATGTTTTTAAAAATATAGGCGGACTCAAAATAAACTTAAGTTAATCCTTTATAAATATGAGTAGACTTGAGTAATATTTTAAGCTTATATTTTAAGCCATTTATGATTGGTTGGATATCCCAACCATTTTTTTAACTTCAAAGGATTGAATTGGAAACATATGATAACATTAAGAATTGAACTGAAAATTTCAGATAACATTAATGATTGAAGTGAGTAAAAAAATATTTAAAGATCAAAGTGAGAAAAACGATATACTTTAATGACTAAAGTATACATTAAACCTTTATAAATTATTATAACAAAATCAAATATTTAAACTAATTTTAACAAAATTTTAATGCAATTGATGAATTTTTTACTTATAAACTCTATTTTGATTATTCAATACCAATCAAATTTGTCAGTCCTAAATTCGGTTGGTGGATGTGATCTAATTCTCACGACCATCGCTATACAAATGAAACAAATGGAATAGCAATATACCGAATTTGCAAAGCTAAATCCAAAGCCAAATTTAGGGTTGTAGAAATTATGGAAAAAAAATTCAATTTTTAAAAGATTTGTAGAAATTTGAGAATTTTCAAAGTTTTAAGAAATCCTAACCACGTTGTTTTTCTTTTTAAAAAATTGTCTCTTTTCATTTCATCTAATTTAGACAGGGATAAAAATTAAACATTTGTTGTGGTCAGATGCATCAAAAACTTCCAAGAAATGAAGAAAAGGTTAGGAGAAATTTGATGGATGATGTGGGATGTTGAAACAAGAATCAATACTCCATGTTTTGAGGGACTGCCATGGTGCGAATGCTGTGTGGAGTCAGGTGATATCTCAAAATTCTTTATTGTATTTCTGTGCGAATGCCATGGTGCAAATGCTGTGTGGAGTCAGGCTTGTGTTGGCTATTATGGAAGAATAGAAATATGTATATTTTCCAACAATATAACAACACTACTGAGGAGTTAATTTGTGGCTCAAAGACTGTTACTAGCACGATCAAAGATGCTGTTGCAAATACAGATAGATCGAGACTAAGTCGGCCAGTGCGGATTAAATGGTGTCCATCTAGTGTTAGTACTAATCTCCGGTGAGGAAAATCTCGAACACACGAACGAAACTCGAACAGAAGAAGAAATAGGACAAGGCTCCAAGGCGTGTATCAAACCACTATCTTTAAGGTTATATTCGCCCCCACCTATCTTTGGTGTGCAAACGAGTTCCAAGTAAATTAACCTCGACGATACAATGAAGCCAATGACTATTTGCGTTTTGCACTGACGAGAATAGCCCACTACACACTGAGCAATGTATGACAAGAAACTCAATTTCTATAAAGTATTTTTGCAGTAATACTTTATAGAACAATCTAACAATATTAAAAATTGAAGGAAGAAAGAAAGAATATTAGAATTTTTTGGTATATGTCCAAATGAAATCTGATTCCTATTTATAGGAATTTTCATGTCTCTTCATAGAGACATCTTTCATCAATAGATATCTTTCGAATAATAATGTTTTAAAATAAAACATAATTATTCATTTAATTATAACTATGCAAATAATATTATTTAAATAGTTATAATTCTTTTTAAAAAATCAAAAATATAATCTTTTGATTAATTACACCCATTCATTTATAGTTATTGGAACACTATAAATATTTGAAAATGTTCCAACAATCTTCCTCCATTTTCAAAATATTTTAGATTTTGATATTCTTGAAAATCAATTTGCATAAATGAAGTTATATTACGATTGAACCTTCACTTAGTGAAAACATGTTAAAGTTTGTCGAAATTGCATGGTAGACTAAGCTTTGAACCAACTATTTCATTTGATTAACCGAATGCATCTCACACAATGATTTCAACATCGGTCAATGTATAATGTCTAGGGACACTATTTGGCCATGTGTCTGTGTCCTCTTTTCATGAGTGCTGTTAGAGCCAAGCCCTTGAACTCCTAGAAACAGCCACACTTCCACTCACATAGGTAGGTCCCATAAGAGTGTTCCCGTAATTATAACACTCTAACATATTTATATTATGGGTCTATTAAGAGTACATTACTCATCCTTCCCTTATCATTACGAGTACCTAGCACTTTAATCTTAGGATGGATTTATTTATACTGCTAACAGTCACATACTAATGATGTACTTTGTCTCATTGAAATCAAGACTTGACGTTATACCAAGCGTTGAGTCGAGTTTCCATCATGGATGACTCTAATTAATGGGCTTGAGTCCCATCCCCTTTGAGATCATTTTTATTGCATCTCTAGCAAGACTTTTGTCAAAAGATCTGCCAAATTTTCACTTGACCTCACATAATTAATAGTGATCACTCCATCAGAAATTGATTATCGGACATAACTATGTCTTAATCCAATGTGTCTAGACTTTCCATTATATACTTGGCTATATGCCTTTGCTAGAGTAGCCTCACTATCACAACGGATAGAAATAGGTGAAATTGGCTTAGGCCATAAAGGTACATCATAAAGCAAATTTCTTAACCATTCTGATTCTTTAGATGTAGCGGCTAATGCAATAAATTCTGCTGCCATGGTGGAATCAGTAATACATGTTTGTTTCTTGTAACCCCAAGAAATGGCTTCTCCACCAAGAATGAAGATCCATCTACTTATAATCCTTCTAAAACTGGAGGATATCCATTATTACACAATCCATAGTTAATATTTTTCTTTAAGTACCTAAGTACTCTATTCAAAGCTTGCCAATGCAAACTACTTAGATTACTTGTGTACCTACTCAATTTCCCAACAGCATATGCAATATCTGGTCTTGTACAAGTCATTATGAACATAAGACAACCAATTAGACTTGCATATTTCAATTGATCAATTTTCCTACCAGCATTAGATACTAATTTTATTTGAGGATCCATGGGTATAGATGCTGGTATACAGTTGAAAAGATCAAACTTTTTAAGCACATTTTCAATGTAATGTGATTGTGATAAAGCTATAGTGCTTTCATCTCGGGTTATTTTAATCCTAAGAATAACATCTGCTACACCCATATCCTTCATAGCAAAGTTGTTTGACAAGAATTTCTTTGTGTTTTCTATTTGTTCCAAATCCGTGCCAAAAATGAGCATGTCATCTACATATAAGCAAATTATGACACCTTTTCCATTTTCAAATTTGTTGTATATGCACTTATCGGATTCATTTATTTTATAGCCATTAACTAAAACAACATTGTCAAACTTTTGGTGCTATTGTTTTGGTGCTTGTTTAAGTCCATATAAAATTTAACAAGCTTACATACCTTATGCCCTTGTCCTAGAACAACAAATCCTTCCAGTTGTTCCATGTACACTTCCTCTTCCAATTCACCATTTAAAAATGCAATTTTAACATCCATTTGGTGAACAACCAGATTATATATAGAGGTAAGTGATATTAAGAGTCTAATTGTATCAATTCTTGCTACTGGAGCATAGGTATCAAAGTAATTAATACCTTGTTTTTGTGTAAAACCTTTGGCTACCAACCTTGCTTTAAACTTATCAATGGTTCCATCGACCTTCATTTTCTTTTTGAAGATCCATTTACAACCTATTGGTTTGGAACCTGGTGGAAGATCAAATAAGATCTAAGTTTAATTTCCCATTATTGAATCCATCTCATCATTTATTGCTTCTTTCCAAAAAGCAGAGTCTTAAGATTTCATTGCCTCTTCAAATGTAATAGGATCAGATTTCGTATTATAACAATAAGGTATCTTATTGCATATACTTTCACATTTTCCTTCTACAAGAAACATAATGAAATCTGGTCCAAAATCTTTGACCTTTTTAATCCGCTTACTTCTTCTTAATTCTTGACAAGATTCATCATTATTATCAATTAGTTCCAATGGAATCTCATTCTCATTTGAAAAATGAATCAATTATTGTGGCTGTAGTTGTCTTAATATAGAATTAAATCTATTTTCATAAAAAATGGCTTCTCTTGATTCAATAATAGTATTAATTGAAATTGAACCATTTGGTTCAATTACCATGAACCTATATGCCTTGCTATTATGTGCATATCCTATAAATATGCATTCAATTCCTCTTTCACCTAACTTTTACGTTTAGGTGTTGGAACTTTGACAATAGTTTTACAACCCCAAACCTTCAAATAATTAAGGTTTGGTTTCCTTTTCTTCCATTGTTCATAAGGGTTATTTTAGTCTCCTTATTAGGAACTCTATTCAATATATGACAAGTCGTTAGAACAACTTCTACCCAAAACCTTGTCCAAGACCGAATATGATAACATTGAATTTACCATTTCAGTCAATACTCTATTTTTCCTTTCAGCTACACCATTTTGTTGTGGTGTGTAATTTGAAACTTGATGGATAATCCAATGGATTCAAAATAACTTGGATTATAGTATTCTCCACCTCTATCCGATCTTAAGCACTTGATAAATGATTCACAATGAAGTTCAACTTGATTTATAAACTTTAAATTTATCAAGTGCTTCATCTTTGAATGCAATAAATATACATAACAATATCTAGAACAATCATTAATAAAAGTAACAAAATATTTCTTTCCACCTAATGTAGAAGTATTATGCATGTCACATCAATCACTATGTATCAAATCAAGCAATTTTGTTTTTCTTTTAACCTTAGGGAAAGGGTTTCTTATAATTTTAGTTAACATACATGTATTGCATTTTTCAATATTATTATTAAAATCAGAATTAAATCTAACTTATACATGTCATTCAATTTTCTATAATTCAAATGACCTAATCTATAATGCCATAAACAAAAAGATTCAACCATATAAGCAGAAATAGTATTTTCATTCTTAGTAATAATATTCAGTTTGAACATACTCTCATACATATACCCTTTCCTTACAAAAATTCCTCCCTTAGATAAAATAAACTTATCTGTCTCAAAAACAAGTTTGAAACCAAACTTATTTAACAGACTTCCAGACACTAAATTCTTTCTAACTTCTGGTACATAATATACATAATTTAAGGTTAAAACCTTTCCAGAAGTGAATTGTAGTTCAACAGACCCTTTGCCTTTGATTGCTGTGGTGGAAGAATTTCTCATGTACAAGACATTGTCATTTTCACATTGTGTGAACTTTGTGAACATGCTTTTGTCTTTGCACACATGTTTGGTTGCTCCGGTATCAATCCACCATGTATTATCATCTTGTGCCATATTAATTTCAGATATCATTGCAACAAACTTTTTGTTATTGTAACACCCCGAAAATTTTTACAGTGAAATATTATCCTTAATATAGTAAAATAAGAAAATAAAGTGACGAGAAGGGGAAATCTGGATTATGTCAACATTGGGAAATATATTATGATATATTACATTATTAATTCAAGATAGGATTAAATTGTAAAAGTGAGAAAAGTTTTATTACCTAAGAGTAAATACTCAAAATTTGAGGGTTAAAGTGTAAATATGAAAAGTTTAAGGACCAATAGTGTAAATATTTTAGGGGTGGAATAATCTAGAAATTAAGGGAAATGGATGAATTAGGACCAAATTGAATAGGTAAAGAATTATGAGGACTAATTCAAAATTTTATCAAATTATGTGATGATTCAAGGGTGGAATTTAAAAGATCACAAAGGGCAAAATGGTCAATTAGAAGAAAGAGAAATCTAGAAAGTGAAATCCAGAAAGTAATGATAATAGTGATGATATTTTATAATTATTTAATTAGATAATATTATTTTATTAATATTTTGATAAGATATTTTATTATTTATTATTATTTATGTAGTATATAAGGAAGGAAAGATGATGAATTATCATCATCTCTTTCCCATGCTAACCAACGTGAGAAGAAGAGAAAGAAAAGAAAGTTTTGCTTTCTTTACAAATTAGTCCTTCCACCAAAAATCCACCATTTTCACTTAGAATTCAAAAGAATTTACATAGCCATCAAGAGAGAAAGATGACAAGGAGACTATGGGGAGCAAGAATATCAAGTTTGATTCCAGAAATAGAAGCTGGAGGAGAGAGAAAATCAAATTAAAGATTGAAATCTATAAAACAAGGTAAGAACGTCATGTTTTCAATATATTTTAAGTTTGATATTGTGGAAAAAGCATGGAAATGATGTTAATGTAGAGTTTTATTATATAAAGTTTTATGTTCTTGATATGTTAGAGAAGGAAAATAAGAGAAAGTAATGGGAAATGTTGTAGAGAAAGGAAATAAAAGTGTTATAAACTTGATAATTAACATTTTGCATTAAAACAGTTTTGGACAGCAGTAGTAGTCTAACTTTGAAAAATCACCAAAAACTGTAGAAATTGAATTAGAAGTTGAGTGAGATATAGAATTAAAGCTTATTGAGTCTATTTTCATATGAAATAAACATGGAAAGCAAAGGAATTCTGTGTTCTGAGATATTTATATTTTTGTAAGACTGGTTTAGAGTGATTTCGAGATCCCCTGTTCTATCTTTAGAAAATCATCAAAATTGAATAAAAATAATTAGGGCTTAAATTTATATGTTTAGAATCCTGAATGAGTATATTTTCAATAGAAATAAACAAGAACATCATCTAAATCTTGTATGAAGAGATAAATAATTTTTAGTGAAGAAGGGTCAGCACCGCCAGACAACAGAATAGGGGTGAATTTGATGAATAAACTGTACTAATTGGCTAGGCTAAAATTCTGGAAATTTTATGGTATAAATATATGTGAGTCTAGTTTCAGGAAAAATTAACGGTTTTTCATTTCGAGTTCTATAACTCAAGATATAAATAATTTAGTAACTATGACTCAAATGGACAGTTTTGAATATACATATGAGTAAATAGTGAAATTATTTATAATGTTACTTATAGCATGTTATATACGTTAAGGATGTGGAATGGAGAGGAGGAGGAGGAAAATATGTATAAATATTCAGCTAGCATGGCTAATTTGTAATGTTTTAGGCTCAAGGACTAAATTGAATAAAAGTAAAATTTTATGATTAGTTTGTAAAAAAATGTTGAAATGACCAAATTGCATGAAATGGATTATTTTATTATTGAAAGTATGAAATTATTAATTTAGATTAGATCGGTTGAAAAATTTATGAAAATAGAAAATTACCAAAATGCCTTTAAATTTTGGTATTTCATAAATTTAACTAGATAAGTTCGTAACTTAATTATGTGATATAAGGAAATATGAGTTGATGGTATGTGAAATATTAATATGATGAATTAACTGATTTATGTTTATGAAGAAGAGACAAGTGAATGATATTTATCATGATATGTAAATATGTGATTATCTTTAATATGTTAATACAAGGTAATTAAGTATGTTGGGACGAGTAATAAATTTAAGTAAGACATGACGAGAAAAATAAATATGTTTAAGGGACAATATGTTTAATTTTGATTGGTTTCAAATATAAAAAAAGAAATGAAATAAAAGGTCCGATAAATAAATTTGTAATTCCGGTAATGCCTCGTACCCTATTCCGCGTTGAATACGGGTAAGGGTGTTACATTTAGTAGTATCGAGCTATGGTTTAGTCGGTTCTCGGACCAAATATAGTATATGTAGAGTCTAGAAATATATGCCATTATTAATATATAACTTGAGACAATGTGATATCTTTTAATTTTGATGATATTTGTATCACTATAATTCAAACTTTATCATTATTATGTGTAATTTACTAATTATTTGTGGTAAGTATTTTAAGGTAAGTGTTTAGTAAAATGATAAATTTATGATTGGGTAATGAAATTGAAACCGATACTAAAACTGAATATTATTTTGAGTAATTGAACTAATTTGTGAAGTTCTTGAATATTGTTATGTGTATTGCATTAAACTATGAATCATTGATGTAATGAATTATCGCAATACCGTGAAACCTGATCGAAATAAGAAGTGAAAATAAAATGAACTGAATTTAGAAAGTTATTTAAATTACGAATCGAATTATGAATTATTTGAATATTTGAAGGTATATTAAATAAAGAAAATATGCGAGTAATTGAAATGTATATTGATTGAAAAGTAATTAATGATTTTAAATTTGATTGGACAATAAATTAAAAATACGAATTGAATAAAATGCATTAAATTGTGAATATGTGTAAATATATGAATCGTGTATTGATTGAAAAGTGGTTGAACCGAATTGAAGTATGATTATATGTGAATATGTGAAATATGTATTGGTATTGAATTGTATCTCGATTAGAAAATAAAAAAGTGAATTTGAAATAATAAAAAAAATTTAAATACCCTATTAACTTATCAGACTAGATTGGATACAAATGGCATGCCATAGGATTTGTGATGTGATGAGGAGATTTGAAGCTCAGCCGAGGTGATAATTCTGTATTATATTCGTCGGTTTATCCGAAGAGGCATTTAATGCCTTATTGGTGTGTTTGGGAGGATATGATATCTTGGTGTGTAATGGAGGATTTCATTATTTTGGTGTGATTGGTTGGAATCCGTATCCGTCAAAGTCCAGTCTTGTTAATAGGATAGATATGAATATTAAGTGAAATTAAAATGAGAATTGATTTCCTATTAACTTGTCGGATTAGTCGGATATAATTGGCATGCCATAGGATTTGGAAGAGTACGGATTTATCGGCTTTGCCGATCGTGCACTTTATGTGTCGATATCGTGCACCTCGTGTGTCGATCGTGCACTTTATGTGTCGATCGTGCACCTCGTGTGTCGATCGTGCACTTTATGTGTCGTATTTTAGGCACCTCGTGTCGTATACTAATCGTACTATGTACCGTTTAGGCACAATGTGCCGTCTTGGTGTGTTTGGGTTGGAACTGTATCCGTCAAAGTCCGGATTGTTAATAGGGTGAATAACCTGAAATGAGAAAATTAAATAAATTGATTGACTGTACTACTAAAAATATAAGAAAGATATTCGAGTTAAATTGTGAATCGAATTGAAATGTGAGAATTGAAAGATGAACTTAAGGTTCATAAATTTGCTAAAATATCGAATTATTGATATTGAAATCAGTTGAATAAATGAAATGAGAAAATTGAATGAATTTGATCGATTGAATTGTTGACAAGACGAAAAAAAATGGAATTATGAATTAAAATTGATATATAAATTGAAAACTTGAACCAAAGGTTCATAAGTTGATTAGATAATATAGATGATATATGATGCTATTTGATGAAAGATTATTGTTGAGGTATGAAATTAAAGTATAAATTAATACATATGACTTATATTGTTACATGTTTGACGTCTATTATTTAATATTAAATGTTAAATTTAAATTATGCGTATAGTAAATGAAGTGTGAGGTAAGTGTTATTGTTGAATTAAATGGAAATTGGATTAAGTGATGGATAAATATTAGTATTGAATTGTATATTGATGAGGAAGTGAAATTAAATTTAGTTGTGAATAAATTGAAAGTGAAATTGGAAATTGGAAAATGAAATGTGAAGTACATAATAAGAATTATTAGTAAATTAAGAATGACTAGTAAATATTGAAATATGTTACATATATTAAAGTAAGAAAATATATAAACATTCAGGTTTTTAGCACAATGATTAAATTGTAAAGTATGTAAAAACATTATGCTAAAAGTGTAAAAGTGATATGCGTGCATAATGTAATTTATCCAAGTAAATGAGATTAGATCTACTAATATATTAGTTGTACACCATTAAGGGACTCTAACGCATTCTCTGATAATAACACCTTGGTACTCATCAAGTGCTATCTGATTAATAGTACATCATAATACACTTTTATATTTGTTCCGTATATCTTAAATGTTCTGTTTAGTCTATTGGGCCTCTTATAAAAAGGTAAGCAATTTTCGTTATAATTAGGTATGTTCGCAATATTGAATTAAAAATAAATTGTGAATTGAAAGGATATGGAATGGATATAAATGATAAACTAAATAAATATGTGTGTACAAAGGAGCTATAGATATTGTGGAAATAATGAAGTTCATGATCAATAAGAAAACAAGAAAAATTTCGAGGACGAAATTTCTTTTAAGGGGGAGGGAAATGTAACACCCCGAAAATTTTTACAGTGAAATATTATCCTTAATATAGTAAAATAAGAAAATAAAGTGACGAGAAGGGGAAATCTGGATTATGTCAACATTGGGAAATATATTATGATATATTACATTATTAATTCAAGATAGGATTAAATTGTAAAAGTGAGAAAAGTTTTATTACCTAAGAGTAAATACTCAAAATTTGAGGGTTAAAGTGTAAATATGAAAAGTTTAAGGACCAATAGTGTAAATATTTTAGGGTGGAATAATCTAGAAATTAAGGAAATGGATGAATTAGGACCAAATTGAATAGGTAAAGAATTATGAGGGACTAATTCAAAATTTTATCAAATTATGTGATGATTCAAGGTGGAATTTAAAAGATCACAAAGGGCAAAATGGTCAATTAGAAGAAAGAGAAATCTAGAAAGTGAAATCCAGAAAGTAATGATAATAGTGATGATATTTTATAATTATTTAATTAGATAATATTATTTTATTAATATTTTGATAAGATATTTTATTATTTATTATTATTTATGTAGTATATAAGGAAGGAAAGATGATGAATTATCATCATCTCTTTCCCATGCTAACCAACGTGAGAAGAAGAGAAAGAAAAGAAAGTTTTGCTTTCTTTACAAATTAGTCCTTCCACCAAAAATCCACCATTTTCACTTAGAATTCAAAAGAATTTACATAGCCATCAAGAGAGAAAGATGACAAGGAGACTATGGGGAGCAAGAATATCAAGTTTGATTCCAGAAATAGAAGCTGGAGGAGAGAGAAAATCAAATTAAAGATTGAAATCTATAAAACAAGGTAAGAACGTCATGTTTTCAATATATTTTAAGTTTGATATTGTGGAAAAGCATGGAAATGATGTTAATGTAGAGTTTTATTATATAAAGTTTTATGTTCTTGATATGTTAGAGAAGGAAAATAAGAGAAAGTAATGGGAAATGTTGTAGAGAAAGGAAATACAAGTGTTATAAACTTGATAATTAACATTTTGCATTAAAACAGTTTTGGACAGCAGTAGTAGTCTAACTTTGAAAAATCACCAAAACTGTAGAAATTGAATTAGAAGTTGAGTGAGATATAGAATTAAAGCTTATTGAGTCTATTTTCATATGAAATAAACATGGAAAGCAAAGGAATTCTGTGTTCTGAGATATTTATATTTTGTAAGACTGGTTTAGAGTGATTTCGAGATCCCTGTTCTATCTTTAGAAAATCATCAAAATTGAATAAAAATAATTAGGGCTTAAATTTATATGTTTAGAATCCTGAATGAGTATATTTTCAATAGAAATAAACAAGAACATCATCTAAATCTTGTATGAAGAGATAAATAATTTTAGTGAAGAAGGGTCAGCACCGCCAGACAACAGAATAGGGGTGAATTTGATGAATAAACTGTACTAATTGGCTAGGCTAAAAATTCTGGAAATTTTATGGTATAAATATATGTGAGTCTAGTTTCAGGAAAAATTAACGGTTTTTCATTTCGAGTTCTATAACTCAAGATATAAATAATTTAGTAACTATGACTCAAATGGACAGTTTTGAATATACATATGAGTAAATAGTGAAATTATTTATAATGTTACTTATAGCATGTTATATACGTTAAGGATGTGGAATGGAGAGGAGGAGGAGGAAAATATGTATAAATATTCAGCTAGCATGGCTAATTTGTAATGTTTTAGGCTCAAGGACTAAATTGAATAAAAGTAAAATTTTATGATTAGTTTGTAAAAAAAATGTTGGAAATGACCAAATTGCATGAAATGGATTATTTTATTATTGAAAGTATGAAATTATTAATTTAGATTAGATCGGTTGAAAAATTTATGAAAATAGAAAATTACCAAAATGCCTTTAAATTTTGGTATTTCTAAATTTAACTAGATAAGTTCGTGTAACTTAATTATGTGATATAAGGAAATATGAGTTGATGGTATGTGAAATATTAATATGATGAATTAACTGATTTATGTTTATGAAGAAGAGACAAGTGAATGATATTTATCATGATATGTAAATATGTGATTATCTTTAATATGTTAATACAAGGTAATTAAGTATGTTGGGACGAGTAATAAATTTAAGTAAGACATGACGAGAAAAATAAATATGTTTAAGGGACAATATGTTTAATTTTGATTGGTTTCAAATATAAAAAAGAAATGAAATAAAAGGTCCGATAAATAAATTTGTAATTAGGTAATGCCTCGCACCCTATTCCGGCGTTGAATACGGGTAAGGGGTGTTACAGTTATTATCAGCCTTAGAAGATGATTTCTTCTTTAAAAATAGACATTCATTCTTGAAATGTCCCGGCTTACCACAATGATAGCATGAGCCTTTTTGTTTCTTTTTAAACTTAGGTGCTCTATTAGTCTGTTTGAACTTTCTCTTGAATGGTTTAGTAGTCTATACTTCCTCCGCAACATGTACTTTGTCATTTTCAGAATTTAGATTATGATCTTGCTTTTGATACTCTTCTTCAATACGAAGATGATTTGCCAAAGCCTCAAGAGATATTTCCTCTTTCTTATGTTTTAGACTTCTTTTAAAGTCTTTCCAAGATGGAGGAAGTTTGTCTATTATGGAGGATACAACAATCATTTCATCCATTTTCATATCATATTGTTGGAATTGATTCAGCATCTTTTCAATATCACGGAATTGTTCCATAACAGAACAACCATCAATCATTTGATAATTATTGAAACGACTGACAAGAAATTTCTTACTTGTAACATCTTCGGTCATGTATCTTGTCTCCAATTTGTCCCATAATTCTTTAGCGGTGACTTCGTTTTGGTAGGTGTCGAACAAACCAACAGATAAACCATTCAATATGTGGCCCATGCACATGTAATCAGCAATGTCCCATTTTTGTCTTTCTCGGGTTGCAGCAACAGATTTGTTTTCAGTCTCCTCAGGTCTTGGAGATCCAAAACATAAGCAATCTTCGAAGTTGATAATAAAAAGTGCATCTTTTTCTGCCATCGTCGAAAATTGTCACCATCAAACCGATCAAGTTTGACAAAATTGGAAGCCAACTCCCTTAGTGTTCCACTATCTTTGGTGTGCAAACGAGTTCCAAGCAAATTAACCTCGACGATACAATGAAGCCAATGACTATTTGCATTTTGCACTGACGAGAATAACCAACTACACACTGAGCAATGTATGACAAGAAACTCAATTTCTATAAAGTATTTTTGCAGTAATACTTTATAAAACAATCTAACAATATTAGAAATTGAAGGAAGAAAGAAAGAATATTAGAATTTTTTGGTATATCTCCAAATGAAATCTGATTCCTATTTATAGGAATTTTCATGTCTCTTCATAAAGACATCTTTCATCAATAGGTGTCTTTCTGAATAATAATGTTTTTAAAATAAAAACATAGTTATTCATTTAATTATAACTATTCAAATAATATTATTTAAATAGTTATAATTCTTTTTCAAAAAATCAAAAAATATAATCTTTTGATTAATTACACCCATTCATTTATAGTTATTGGAACACTATAAATATTTGAAAATGTTTCAACATCTAGTTTGGGTTGGATTAAAATAAACACTGATGGAGCTTTTAACAGAGATGGTGACATATTAGCAGCTGTAGGAGTGATACGATATTCACATGGCAACTGGGTGGTAGGATTTAAAAGGTTCATTGGTCGAGGAAATGTGGTTAACTCGGAGTTATAGGCTATCCTACATGGGCTTGAAATAGCTCGGATGATAAATTACACCAAGGTAATCATGGAAAGTGATTGTTTGCTAACTATTGAATTGATAAAGGAGAGCAACACGAATCTTTCTTCTTATACGCTTATTATGAAGATAAACGAAGTAACAAGACACATCCAAATTGTTAAATTCCAATATGTTCCAAGACAAGGAAATATGACGGCGGATTGGTTAGCTAAATCTTGTACTTGTGAGGACGATGAACTTAGAATCATTGATTTCCCGAATTTTTATGTTAGAGAACTACTTCTAGAGGATAAAATAAGTACATTTCATGTAAGAGATTGTTAATTAAGACTATTTATTTTGCCTTCTTTTTATTATTAAAAAAACAAAAATTAAGGTCGAGTTTGGTTCTATTTAGTCAATTTTTTTTATCTTTTTCAAATAGTATATAATAATTCAGTTTGATTTAGTTTTCGGTATTTTCAAATTAAATTTAAGTTTTGAATTTTAGAACCTTATTTTAATAAAAATATAGCTTTTAAATATTATTTAATAAAGTTTTGAGGTGTTTTACATAAATATTTTTAAAAGACAATTAACTTTTAAGTAAAAAAATCAATATTATTTTTTGAAAATAATTTCTTATATAGAAAATTCAAATTGTTTTTACTATTTTAAATATTTTATTTTTACCAAAAATAAAATTAATGATAAAAAACAATAAAATAAATGGCAAAATAGGAAATAAGAAGAGCATTAAGATGTTTAAAGTCATTGCAGACTTTTAAACTATGTAAAGTTCAAAAACACTGAAGCTGACGCATAAAAGCGAGACAACCTTGTTCCAATTACCAGTTGAAGAACTTCCAATTAATCGAAGAACAAAACAAAATGAGCAAAGACGATGGTGAAAGCAGCGCAGATATCAACATAACTGTGAAGTTCAGCGGAAGATCCATACCAATTTCCATACCTAAGGATTCAACCATCAAACAACTCAAATCCCATCTCCAGCCTCTCACCAATGTTCTTCCTCGCGGCCAAAAGCTTATTTTCAAAGGTTCTTTTTCTCTCTCTCTTTTTAAAAAAATTTCTTGTTTAATTTTTTGGGAAACCCTTTTTATTTCTCTTTATTTTTTTGCCGTTCTTGATTCTTTATTGTTTGGGATTTTTGTTTGTTTGTTTTTCTTTCAATAAGATTTCTGGGTTTTCTCTAATATTTTATAATTCTACAGTTTTTTAAAAATAATTTTGTGGTTTGAAGGGAAGCTTTTGGTGGATGCAATGACGTTGAAGGAATCAGAGGTCCTGAATGGAGCCAAGCTCATGCTTATGGCTTCCCAGGGTTTACACCAAGGGGTAATTTTTCATAAAGGAATTCTCTTTTAATACTTTGGGATTGTTGAAAGTATCAAACTGAAGAACTTGAAACTTGAACTTTGATTTCATATAATTGATTATATGAAATTTTGATTTGATTTAGTTTGTAAACCACTACTATGATTATCAAGGTAATTAAAATAAATGGACATACCAACATTTGAATCAACATCAAAGTCTTGTATGTACAATTGAACCGAAATCATGGTTGCTCCAAATCAAAAGCTTATCGATTACATTACATTGATGTTTGATCAAAGTTCATGTGTGAATTCGAGATTTCTCCTTTATTGTTTTGAATGAACAGGGTGGTCCTATTCTAAAAGAAGCTCAAACTCGGCCTATTTCAAGGGGGAAAGAAACTGAGTATAAAAGACCTGATGCGAGGACTGAAATTGTCATGGAAAAAGACCGTTTGCAACGATGGAAAACTACTGGAGTTATTGCATTAGCAGACTGTAATTTGAAGGTATTTTCATGATGATTTAGGAGCACTGTATTACTCAGTTAATCTTTTTTGCTTGTATTCATAGTTTTAAGTGTGATGTTTTTTGCTTATTTATTTACTTATGATAGCTTGAAGAAACAATGTTCTTTCATTGACAAACAATTTTTTATGTTCAACAATTACCCAGTTATTATTTTGTTGATTTGATTTTTTAAGGCCATACCCAATGAAGTATGGGATTGCGGATCTTCTGCTAGAGTCCTAGATGTCAATAACAACAGCATCCAAGATGTACCAAACAAAATCAGCTGTTTGAATTCCATTCAGGTAAAAATGACCTTTTGTTTCCCTTCATGTTCCACAAATGTCATTTGAGATACTCTGTGTTAATTTATTCCTATACTATTTCATATGTATTAGTTTTTGAACCTCAATGCTTTGTAGAAACTGTTCCTTGATGGTAATGGCATTTCGGATGAAGCCATTCAATGGGAAGGATTGGCATCTTTGAAGTATTTAACAGTTCTATCCTTCACTCGGAACCAGTGAGTTCTTTCTCCTCTTGTTATCAACTTTTTTTCTTTTGTTGGATTTGAACCGTGTTCCCAATGTACTATCCCATGGTTTTACTTGCAATACCAGGCAAAATCTTCAGTTTCCTAGCTTTTTCACTTTTGACTAAAGGATTTTGACGAATAAATGCGACTCTTTAAGGTCATGGAGGAAAATGAAACATTGATGAAAGCTCGTGGATCACCATTGTATTCTACTCACTTTATCAATATTAAGTCTCCTTTCCAACTCAAAAGGCTTAGACCTTTGATCTAAACCTGCTATAATGCTTATGAAAAAGTATTTTATAGTTAGATTCCACTTTTATGAAACAAATTTCCAATTTTCGTTTCAATTGTTTGTGAAAGCCATGCATTTTAAGTGCTAGTTGCTGCTGAAGCCCATCTTTGAGGTATTAATGAGTTTTGGTCATTGCTCTCTGTACTAAGCATAATTCATTGGTTATTTGCTGCATTGTATTGCTCATAATATGACAGCATTTCCATGGTGAAGGGTCAGAAATGTTAATGACGAATTCGATCTGCAGGTTGATGAATTTACCTTCTGCACTTGGTTCTCTGGCTTCTCTAAGGCAACTCCATGTCGCCAACAATAAGTTGACTAGCCTTCCAAATGAAATAGGCATGCTAACTCGGCTTGAAGTTTTGAAGGCCAATAATAATAGGTAGGTAATAGTTTGATTAGGATGCATTAGAGGCTGCTAAATAGTCTTCTTTTCTTTGCATTATAAAATCACTTGCTATGTTTCTTGGACTTCCATTTTTTGTGAAGTACCCACGTTTGACACATGGATATGGGGATATGATATCCGAGGATCCTCAAAATATATGATATGTTTAGAAAAATCTAATTATACCCATGTAGGATACATATCCATATCCGATGTTTGCATCCAAGTCCGAGTAATATAGATCACTTGTGTTTCAGTTGGTGTTACTCGTTTTTTGGTATTCAGGATAACCACTGTTCCGGCATGCATTGGAGAATGTAGTTCTCTTATTGAGGTAGAGTATTCGTTGCCCTTGTCTTTGCTTGTAATCTATAGTACACTAACCAAGTGAAGTGCATAGTTTAACTGAACTGCTTAATATCTTTCAGGTCGATCTTTCAGCGAATCTTCTGTCAGGGCTTCCGGACACATTGGGCAATTTGTACAATTTAAAGGTCTCCACTAGGTTCTTTTTTCTATCAGTTTTATCTGCTAATACGCACACACATATAATTGTGTGTGTATATCAATTTGGCTCGAAATATGTTGTCAGTACATGTACTTGAAGAAAGTTTGAGATTTAGTTCATGTATTTAAAAATTAAAAATAAGTCTAGTTACTTTTTCAATTTAACAATCTTAATCTAATCATTGACACCTATAGTATTTTTGGTCAAAATTTGCCATCAATACACCCATGCCATCATACTATCTTAAGAAGCGAATCCTTATAAACTTGGTATACCTAGTAGTAAGCAAATTCTGACGGGAAATACGGATGGTGTCCATGATTGGACTAAAATTTTTAAATAAAAAAGTAACTGGATTTGATTTTTAAGTAGAAGAAACTAAATTTTAAATTTCAAGGTGGCATATTTTGTTCATCAATTTGCTCTATGTTGTTTTAACTCATGTATTTACTGCATGTCTGCAGGCATTGCATCTCAGTAATAATGGCCTAAAGTCCCTGCCTTGTACATTATTCAAGCACTGTCTGCAGCTCGCAACATTGGATCTCCACAACACAGAAATCACAATGGATGTGCTACGCCAGGTGTGTGTGGGTACTTGTCTTCCTATATTATGTTATTGGTTGAACCAGGCCTCATTTTCAGTTTTGGTCATTTGAGATGGCCTAATAACGACTAATCTTTGAATAGTTTGAAGGGTGGGAAGAATTTGATGAACGCCGACGCTCAAAGCATCAGAAGCAGCTGGATTTTAGAGTTGTTAGCTCTGCTCAATTCGATGAAGGCGCTGATAAAAACTAATTCCTTCTCTTACATCGCTTTGTAGTTTGCTGCAGGAAACAAGAAAAGAAAAATTTGCAGACATTGATTCTGTTTAAATGGTTCAAAACCTTAGTTTCGTTTTTGAAAACAGTGCTATGTTGGAGTTCATACCAAATTAGGTTCGGCTTGAATGGATTTGGACAGTCTGCTGCTGTTATCATCAAACTGAATTGAATTTGTAGTTTTATTTCTTTATCAAAATGGGTTGGATTGAATTTTGTAGTTTTATTAAGGAAAGCATCTGAGAAAGTCAAATTAATTTAATCCTTTTATTATGGAAAATAATAAATATTTACTGTTTAAAAATGTAAATCTATGTTATTGATGCATTTAAATTTAATCTGGACCCTATATCATATCACCCGTAAATACAGGTGGATAAAGGTAAAATATAGAAATGCAAGCAATCTATGGGAATGCTTCCACTGGATGAAGAAGATTATTACACGTGATGAACAGCAAGTCAAAACAAGATGAAGACCAAACAATTAGGGAAGAACATAATCTTGGAAACTTAAAAGTTACGATGAATTTAATTTAAAAAAAAATATCCATTTTAATAACACTGTAAAAGTTTTGTGCTTTTAGATCACAACCCCAAGCAGCAGGGAATGAGAGATGAGAAAAACAACCTTAGGCCTCAGCTGAAGTAGATGGAAACCTGAGGAATGTCGACATCATTGTCGTCGTCATCCTCACAAGCCACGACAACATCAAGATGCTTTCTATTCGGAGGCAAATCTGCCTTTGCCACTTCCCGGGCTAGATCTACAACCTTCTTGTCCATTCGCTCCCTGTGCCGAGGGAACATACTATTATACAGCAAGCAACTTCCGTAAGATATGCTGTAGGCATTCAAGCCCTTATCCTTCAGCCATTGGATGAGTTCTCTTAAAGTTGGGTTGTCTCTCAGGATCCATCGGTCCCAAACGGTCCAGCTCATGTCACCGTGTTTGATGACTTTGGGTGGAACTGGCTCAGCCATGGAGAACAGAGGCAGTGCAAGGTTTGCAAAAGTGTTGCGGTAATCCTCTACTTTGTGGCCTCCATCAAGAGCCTTGTAAAGCTCTAGGCAGACGAGACCGGTGGCCATGGCTGTGGAGGTAGCAATTGCTGGGATGATTCTCCCAGCAATAAACTTGGCTTTGAGCTTATCCACTTCAGGAATGCTGTAGTTCCTGGCCCTCATGTTTGCAAGCCCAGCTATTAGATCCATGTGGTAGTTTGTATCATCATCCTGCAAATTCATGAATCGATATTAACGCATTTGTTCCAGTTCTCATGAGTGTTAATCAGACCAAGAAATACGATAAACCTTTTCAAACTGAATAGGTTTCATCTTGAATCCTTGAGGCAAATTTTTTGTGCAAAGTTCTAGCTTGAAGATGAGTTCGTTGATAACTGCTGCATCATCAATAGATGCAGTTGAGAGAGTAGTAGCCTTCTCATCTGTTACTATTTTCGCATCTTTCTTCGGCTGGAAATCTGGGACTGTCACTTTGTCAACAGCCTCTGCCAACATCTGTGGATGCTTAACCCAATCAGGAATTTGAATGCCAAATGTTTCAGCACGCAGGATAGATGCAGCCATAACAAACTGCAGGTGGCTTGGATCAGCTGTTGAGAATTGAAGTGGATGAGGGAATCGTTTTGGAGCAGACCAGAAGGGAGCCCCTGTACTGGTTGCAGCATCTTCGGGAAATGTATAAATCAGCTGCTTTACACGATTCACAAAATAGTCCTCAAATCTGAGCAGAAGAGAAGGATAAAGTCAAGCAAATGCAACAAAAACACTATAGTCAATAATGAACATAAAATTAGATCAAACATCAAAAGTACCTTAGACGAGCCCAGGAGATGCAATCCTGGAATGTCACACACTTCTCTTTCTCGAGGCATTCAAGAATACATTCCAAATTATCTCTTGCCTGAGCATCGCCAGCAGTCCTTTGTGCAGTTTTATACTCAACTGGGTTGGACAGATAAGCATTCACGTCAGCAGGAGTTTTCTCCAGTAGACCCTCAAACTCAGACCGAGCCCATGTCAGACAATGGTCAATATTGTGAGGAAATGAGTGCACTGTGCACATAGGAGCTTGTTTCTCAGGTGGGTCTCTTGAAGCACCATAGTTTTCAGTTAGGTGAGGAATAACCATCTGTGTGTTGCATTTGGCACCAAGAGTTCCAGACTCGAGAAGCGGTTTCTGGAAATATAAGCACCTCTGATCAACATAAAGCCTGGCATTCACGTTATCCAATGCATTAATAACCACTGTTAAATTCTCCCAGAAGGTATCATCGAATACATTTTCAGTTTCAGGACCGACACGGTTTTGCAAAGCTTCAATTTTTAAACAGGGATTTATTGATGCTGCAGCAGAAGCAGCAACTGTGGATTTGGCCTGCCCAATGTTCCAATCCCGGAAAAGGAACTGCCTGCTGAGGTTGCTCCTCTCAATAACATCATCATCTGTGATTGTCAGCTTTCCTTGGTTACCACATGAAACTCCCATCAGAGCAATATTTTTTAGGAACTCACAACCTAGTGCACCAGATCCCACAATAAACACTTCTGCATCCTCCAGTTTCTTTTGGAGCTTGGACCCAAACACTGAAATTTGTGCATCATAACGGCTATTCAGCGGTCTGAAATCACTAGGGTCCACAGGCTCAGTTGGAAGCGACTCCATAGAATCAAAATAAAAGAACTGTAATGACAGAAAATTAGTTAAAGAGAAAGGGGGGAGGGGAGTTGTACAAGTTTCAATAAACTGTAAAGAAAAATTAATCAATGCTCATTTTGAAGTTTCTGATACTGTAATAAAAATGAGGAATATGGGGGGAACATATTTGAGATACAAATCAAGGTATTCCATCCTATTCTTAAGTGTAACACCTTTCTTTCCAAGACCAAGATTAACTTTTTAATCTGATACAACCTCTCTTTTCCAAATCTATGCCAAAACTAATCAAATTTAACCTTTTCATTTCCTACTCAAAGAGAATTGCTCAAAGCACATATAATTCCGAAAATAATGTGCAAGGGTGAGCGTGAGTGGGATAAATTCTAACTTATCCATTCCAACTAAAATAAATTTGCAAAAGGAACAATGAACGCTGACCTGAAAGACAGGATGAAACTTTCCAGAGCATGCTTTGACAACCTCTTGTCCCACAATTCCCCCAAACATGGCAGCCATGGGATTCAGCACAGCCCTGGAACCAAAGGCAAAGTGTCGCAAAAGTTTTGGGTTGATATCTTCCAATCTACCATCTCCCAAGCTCTCATTCATGTTCCCAGCAATAGAAATAAGCTTATTAGCATCCGCTTCAGAACCAGCAAGAGGAAAGCGTCCCAAATCGGAGACAAACTTATCCAATGCTTGGAATGCTAAGTGTAACAGAGGTGGACGATCAAATTTTGAAAAATCACTCAGCAGAAAATCACCAGGGTCTTTGATAGCATCTCTTAGTGGTTTGAAATTTAATACCTTGGGCTGTTTCACTTGTGTAACAATACCACCTTTTATATACGTACCGAACTGGGTGGTATCCTCCTCAAGAGTAAAAGAATATGGCTTTGCATTCTTAATCTTCCTTGGTTTTCCATCATTTAGTTCTGTCATTCCATGAACTTCAGAGAAGACAACAAGATCCCCATCTTGAAACTCGAGCCTTTCATCATCAACACATGATACAAGTGCTGGGTTGTCATTGCTAATAGATGCAATTATACCCGTGTGAGGATCCTCTCCATCAACATCAACTACAGTGAACTCAGGTCCAAAATCACAAAATATAGAACCAAAAAGACCTCTAACTTCAGCCTTGATGAAAGAGATGGGAGGTTGATGATTATGACAGTAATCATTGAACTCAATGGCCTTCTCAAAACTGATATCAGTAAATACAACAGCCTGCAAAACAGCGATGTAAATGAGTTATGTGATGAAATATGCAAAGACATAAAATCATCAAAAATACAAATGCAATATCAGCAAGATTTCAGATCAAATTGCAAACACTTTCCTAGAGTAAACATGCTTTCCCTCTCCTTCACGCCTCATATCTTCCCAACTTAAAAGCACCTGAACTTAGTTTTATTCCTAAACTGAATTAGACGTAAATAGTGGAATTTTGAGATGATGATAATGAATCTTCAGCATTCTTCTCTAGGTTTCTTATGAAATATAAGGTAGCTATTCCAATTTCAGTTAACCTCCAATACTGAAAATATAGCATGGTAAGCAATAATAAATTAGGAGACCCAAAGGCAAGGAAATACCTGAAAGTCAGAAAGTTGTTCCTTCGTTAATTTTGTTGTTAAGGTGGAAATGATCACTGCATTGTTAAGCTCTTGTAACTTCTGGAGAGAGGCAAGAGCCCTGTTTTTACCAACATCACTCTCGGAGAACACAAAGTTACCGGACAAATCCCACAACTCCACATTCCCTTCATCATGCAAGGTCACAGACTTGACACCAGCAAGAATGAGATTTTTTGCTGCACAAGCAGAATAAATATAAATATAAATATAAATATCAGTGAGGATATCAGCCCTGAAAAAGGCACCAAACAAATCTAGGATATCAACACCCATTCTGTTATTAATTATGGCACAGTGTCAACCTATAAGCATCATATATTACATCATACAAGGTAACAAGAAAAGAGCTTTAAACCCATGGGATAGATAACCATGCATTCTATAAAGATCATAGACTTATTAGTTCTAGAAGATTACCCTCACTACTTTAACGATCATTTAGAAACTCAAATACCAATCTTTGCCCAAGAAAGTTCAGAGAAAGAGACGACCCATCAAATGGGATTATCATAAACAAGACAAAAACAAATTTTAGAACCCTAAACATCGATTCCTTAAAATCTAATCAACTTCTACATTACTTCTCATCACTCCAAGCAACCTTGATACAAAAGGAAAAACAACTATGATTGTGATACGACACAAATCAATAAACAAATCCTCGAAATTTCGTAAAAGGTAACTGAAAAAGAGTTTTAAACCCAAGGGACTAGGAATCATGCATTACATAAAGAGAATATGTTTATTAGTTCTGGAATAATTTCAAGCTCATTATTTTCAACATATGCAGATGGCTTTCCCACACTTTTTTAACGACCACTAAGAAACTCAAATACCGATGTTTGCACGAGAAAAACCACAGAAAGAAACGACCCACTATATGAAATCAGAACAAAATTTAGGAACCCTAACATCGATTAACAACTGGGTCTATGTTGATACAAAAGGAGATGATAAAACTCAAATAACCAATTACGGGGGAAAAATGATTTAAGTTTTGAAAATTCATACCAATCTCAGCACCAAGACCCTGCATCCCTGAAACAAGAATATTCGACGCAAAAAGCCGCCTCATAGTCTCACGTCCATAGACGGCAAGCTGCCGGCTATGGAGATCCTCATCAATTTCAGCATGATTGGATTCGCCGAGAGCCATGGTCGACGTTGAAGATCCAACAACTCTACTATCACTCCGATCTCCTTTTCCTCTTATTCCACTCTTATCCCCGTTCTCAACCGTTGATCCGTTACCGGCGGCGGCGATTACGCAGCTATCACGGCGGTGCTTCTTGAAGGACGATGCGGTGGCACCGTTGTTGTTGGAAGTTTCGGGGTCAGCAGCTTCTTTAACAACAACAACTTCACCAGAAGCGGTTCTCTTTCTAGAACGCATATAGAGAGGTAAACTGCCGAAAATGCCACAGAAACCCATGGAAATTACGGTGAGTGCCACGATACAACAATATAATAAAATTAATAAACAGCTACGGTGGGTGAAAGGATCGAAGTTTTGGTAGAAATATCCGATAAAGATCGGCACAGAAACTATAATAAAGCCCACCCAAAACCCTAATTTCAGCATTTGATTCTAAGCCAAAGCAGAGAAGCAAATGGATAGCACACCGATTTAGACAATCACCAACTGAAGAATAGAATCTTTTAAGAGTTAGCTTAGGAAGATAAGTTTTTTAATAGATTGTTATGAAATCTTTCAGGGGATTAAATTATTCAAAGAAAATTGCCCTGAAGAAATGAAGGCAAAGGTAAAAGGACTTACACTGAAAGGGGAAGGACACAGAATCGGGGGCTGTGGTTTTGTTGTAGTCCCTTGTGGGGACTCAGTGAGTCTGTGATATATAGAGGAATGACTGTTTTTGTTGGGTTACAAAATCTTGGTTAATACATTTTATTGTCGAGAATTTATAAAAATAATATAATTGGTTAATGTTTTTGTTATTCCTACACCACGCGTTGCTCCACCGTGAGTTTTGATTGAGTTGAATTGAGTTAAAAAATTTTGAGTTAGTAAGTTTATTACAACAACTAAACTTAATTGAATTTTTTTAAATTAGATCGAATCGAGTCAAAAAATTTTGAGTCAAGTCGAGTTGAGTTAACAAATACTATTATTTATACTCAATATTACGTTTACATGAACCGATTATTTAACTAGTAAACAAAATATAAAATTATTTAACTACATAAACAATCTTTTTAACTTAATGAGTAAACATTTATCAATGGCGTAGTTTTATTTTTTCTTATTCAATTTTTGAATGACTCAAACATGTAATTCATATTAGAGTTAAATTAAAAATTTAATTTTTATTCGAGTTGATTCAAATAACTTAAATAATTCAAATAACTCGAACTATTTAATTCAAAATTTAAAATTTTATTAAATTTTTCGATTTGAATCGAATCGAATTTTACTCACCCTTATTCACATGTCCTATATGATAGAGTTAACAACAGTTAGTTAGTTAAAGCTGTTAGAGAGATTAGTTATTCTGTTATTAATCCTATTCACTATCTCTTGTATTAAATACGTGAAACTCTTTCATTAATGGACAGTTTACTTTTCATGCAATGATGTATTTCTAGCATGGTATCAAGAGCCACAAATTTTTTCTTTGCAGTTTTGTTTTTCTAAGGTTTTCCCATGGATTCACCACGACATTCTTCCAACACCGACGGGGTGCTTCCTTCTCAAGGTCAGCCTTCTTCTTGTCTATCCCAAATACAATACTTTTCCAAGCATGAGACAGTCAAACTTAGTGAACGAAACTTCCTGTTATGGAAGCATCAGATTCTGTTGATTCTTGAGGGGTACGATCTTGAAGGTTCGTTCTGGTAATCGCTTTCGATTCGATTCTTTTATTCCTGGATCGGATGGACAACTTGTGGCTAATCCCCTGTATCTTCTTCACAAGAAGCAGGATAAATTCCTGGCTTCTTGGCTGCTTTCTACGGTTACGGACGAGATACTGGTACATCTTACGATGGCCAAGACTAGTCTTGATGTGTGGACTACTATTGAAAGACGATTTGGTGCTAAATCGAATATTAAGGTTTCAAGCATGCGTCATGCTTTGTATTCAGTCAAGAAAGGTAATCTTTCTGTCAAGGATTATCTCGCAAATCAAGAATCTCGTGACGCCTCACTCGTCACTTGGAAGTCACATCACCGACCAAGAACAAAGTTAGTATAATTCTAATGGTCTCTCAATGGAGTATGAATCTATTCGTGTTCTTGCCTCGCATCACCTATGAGTCTTGATATCTTAACGGAGATGTTACTAGACCGTGAAGCACGCCACCTTGAGCTATTAACGGAGGTCCCTTTGCAAGCAAATCTAGTCTCGTTCAAAACATGATACTACCACTACCTCACCACCTACTGAGTCTTCTGGAGGGTATCAACGAGAGTTTAAACCCAGTCATCGAGGCAATGGTCGTAGTTGGTCTCGAGGCAGAGGTCGTTCGAGTAGTCGTGGTTGGTCTCGGTCTCAGGCCGCAATGTCAACTATGTGGAAACGTTGGGCACTTAGTTCGGACTTGTTACCACCGATTTGATGAAACATATCTGGAGTTAATTCCAATCAATTTGCTTGAAGAACTATCATGCGGTTGGAAGTAATGATAGTTCCTCGGTGCCTACGTGTTCTCATCACTGCTGTTCGTCCACCACGTCTTCTTTATCTCCTCCTTCTTTTCGACCATCAACTCAAGTTTGGTATCCGGATTCTGGTGCTACAAGTCATGTGACTCCAGATGTGACTTCTCTTTCCAATGTCAGCCCGTCATATATGTGTACGAATCATGTCTCTATGGGTAATGGTTCTTCTGTTCCTATTGCTAATATAGGTACAGCTGGTCTGATGGCTGGTTCTCGACTGTTGCGTCTGCAAAATGTGCTTCATGTCCCTACCGTATGCAAAAATTTGATGTCCGTCGGTCAGTTTGCTAGAGATAATGCTGTATATTTTGAGTTTCATCCTTTCCTGTGCTTTGTGAAGGATATACAGACAAGGAACACTCTCCTAGTGGGCCACATGCATGAGGGACTTTATCGGTTTGATGTTTCACGAACGTCTAAGGGTGCTTCTTCTCCACCTACATCAGCTCACCTATGTACCACACAACATTCTTCTCCTACAGAATTATGGCATAGGAGACTTGGACATCCATGTTCGAATGTACTTGGTGTTGCTTTACGCAATTGTAACATTTCTTTTAATAAAAACAGTATTTCTTCTGTTTGTTCTGCTTGTCAAGTGGGAAAAGCTCACAAATTACCTTTCCCCTCATCTACAACTGTTTACTCCACACCATTTGAGCTAGTGGCTTCTGATGTTTGGGGTCCTTCTCATAACAAGTCAAATGGATTTCTTTACTATGTTACGTTTGTTGACATGCATAGTCGCTATACATGGATTTATTTTCTCAAGTCCAAGGCTGACGTTTTCCAGTGTTTTCTTCAGTTCAAACAAATGGTCTCTGTTCAGTTTGGTCATACCATCAAGGCCCTTCAATCTGACTGGGGTGGGGAGTATCGGTCTCTTTCAAAAGAACTTGCTCGCCTTGGAATTCAAAGATCGAGTTACTTGCCCTCATACATCCGAAAGCGTAATGGGGTGGCGAAAAGAAAGCATAGACAAATTGTGGACATGGGACCGACTCTTATGGCACAATCTGGCGTACTTTAGGTTTCGGTCTTATGCATTTGCCCATGGTGTTCATCTTATCAACAAAGTTGCCAACGCTTTGTCCTACAAGAAAGATAGTCCTTATGAGGTGTTGTATAAAGTCAAGCCATCCTATTCACATCTAAGAATTTTTGGTTGCGCGTGTTATCCATGCCTGCGACCTTATAATACACATAAATTGCAGTTTCGGTCAGCTCAGTGTGTGTTCCTTGGTATTGGACTGCATCAAAAGGGATATAAATGTCTTGACAGCAGTGGACGAGTCTTTGTCTCAAGGCATGTTAATTTTGATGAATCGTTGTTTCCGTTTCAGCAGGGATTTTCTCAAGAGTCTTTTCCAAAGTTAGAACGCGGCTCATGGTCGATTGCATGTCCCAGTGGTGACGGCTGGAGTTTCTACATCATACTGCTGTGCTACCTTCTATTCCTCCAGAGATAACTTCTCCTAGAGCTCAATCTTCTATGGAGGTCCCTATTCCCTCACCAGCGTCCCATGCATTGCCTGACGCCGTCCATTCAACAACAGACCCTTCACCCACATCACATCCCATTTCGAACCCGGTTCACTCAACTTTTTCTACTGCCTCTCCTATACAGTCCATTCCTTCTCTCAATGTTCATCCAATGAAGACAAGGTCTAAATGTGGGATTTTTAAGCCAAAGCTGTTTACTTCTGTTTTGGAAGATGCGGAACCCACCTCTATTACAGCAGCTCTTCAACATCCAACTTGGGCTGCGGCTGCTCATGCTGAGTTCAATGCACTGGTAACAAACCATACGTGGGACATTGTACCTCTACCTACAGGTAGGAAGGCAGTGGGGTGTAAGTGGATTTTTAAGATCAAGCTTAATCTTGATGGGTCCGCTGCAAGGTACAAAGGACGCCTAGTTGTCAAAGGATATCTCCAAGAAGTGGGGTGGATTTTAGGACACTTTTAGCGGTTGTAAAACCAACAACCATTCGGATTGTGTTAACTCTAGCCTCACTAGGGTGGTCCCTTAGGCAAATAGACATCAATAATGCCTTTCTCAATGGCGATCTTCAAGAAGAGATCTATATGGTGCAACCTCCGGTTTGAAACGCAAGGACACGATGGACAAGCAGCTGGTGTGTCGTTTAAGGAAAGCTCTCTATGGTCTCAAGCAAGCACCTAGAGCCTGGTTTCATAAGTTGAAGGAATTCCTGGTAACAACTGGCTTCGTTGCCTCCACAACAAGCGCTTCTTTTTATTCAACGATCCGGACCACAACCATCAGATGTTCTCGTCTATGTTGACGATATTATAAATCATCGAAACAACTCTCAAGCCATCAATTGTTTTGTTCGAACACTTGATGCTCAGTTTTCGTTGAAGGATCTTGGTCGCCTCAGTTACTTTCTTGGTATAGAAGTTCAATACACGTCAGACGGCATCTTTCTCAATCAGCGAAAATACATTGGGGATCTTTTGGAAAAAGCCTCCATGGCTCAGTCGAATGCTGCACCAACACCTATGGTAACGTCGCCTCCTTTATCAGCAAGTGTAGGTACTCCTGTGGCTGATGATCATCTTTACAGAAGCTTAGTAGGAGCGTTACAATATGTTGTCATTACACGACCAGACATAGCTTATGCGGTCAACAAAGTCTGCCAATTTATGCATCAACCATTGGATACACATTTTAAAGCGGTGAAAAGGATATTGCGCTATCTACATGGTACTATTGACTATGGTCTTACCTTTACAAAAACTTCGAAACTCATGCTAGAAGGGTTTACGGATGCCAGTTGGGGATCTGACATAGACGATAGAAGGTCTACATCTGGGTACTGCGTCTTTTTTGGAGGTAATCCGGTCTCGTGGAGTTCAAAGAAACAGCCGGTGGTCTCTCGCTCATCTGCAGAGGCTGAATATAGAAGTCTCGCTCAAGTTGTTTCTGAAATGGTCTGGATTCAGTCCCTGTTAACTGAGCTAGGTGTTCCTCCCCGAGGCAAAGCTCTTGTATGGTGCGCGCGATTCACTGCAATAGCTGTTGCAGGAAATCCAGTTCAACATTCTAAGTTTAAACACGTTGAACTTGATCTCTTCTTTGTACGAGAGAAAGTGGCGCAAGGATTATTTCAAGTTGGACATGTTCCAGGGCAAGAACAGGTCGCGGATGTCTTAACCAAGCCTTTGTCAGCAAGTCTGTTCAACAAGTTTGTGAGCCAGCTTCAGGTTTCAAAATCTACTAGTACGGAAAGGAGTTCGACAAGCTCGGGGCATGATAGAGTTAACAACAGTTAGTTAGTTAAAGCTGTTAGAGAGATTAGTTATTCTGTTATTAACCCTATTCACTATCTCTTGTATTAAATACGTGAAACTCTTTCATTAATGGACAGTTTACTTTTCATGCAATGATGTATTTCTAGCACTATAGAGGCGAATCTCTCAAGCGAATTTCTAGTGTCGAACCTCGTATCATGGCGTAGTGGCAAACTTGCATAAGATCATCTTCGGTAGACATATATGGAATGTATGTGGTGGTCCAAACTCATTAATTATCCTGTTGTCTTAATAAGTTGTATTCTAAGACTCACATCACTGTTGCTGTAAGGAAACAATGACCTTAATATCAGCAGGCTTTAGACATTTGGACATCATGGCTTCCTAATATATAAGCTCTTGATAACAACTAAAGAGGGATAAGTCTTTCTTCTCTCAGAAACCTTCCACCAGAAAACCCATGCAGACTTCAATGGCTCTCCGCCTTGACCTAAGGTGAACTATTACTAATCTCCTTCTTGTTAATTTCATTGGTTAACAATTTGGTACAACAAGCGTGGACAACCATAACCCTACCAACGATCAACAAACACGAGATCCTCTGGCTGGCATACCATCTCAAGATATACCATCCCAAACCTTAGATAAATCCTACACAAGATCCCTTGTATGTAAGCCAAAATCCTTATCAGCAAACACGATCTAACCCTAACCAGTAAACCCGGAGTAAACCCCATCAGTTTAACCCATTCCAACAGTATTATCAATATCCTTCCCCATGGTACTATAATTATCCACCATAAGCTCCAGTTGATGCTTCTCCAGCCGGTCAAGGTTCACAAAATCCATAGTCGAGGTTTTAACAATACATTGACATGCAGGAAAGAATGAAAGCAATGAATGAGCAAATTTCCTCATAACAAAGAAGATATGAAAAGCAACAGGTGTTCATCCAAGAGCAAATAGAGAGACAAAGACTGGCAAACATAAGGAATGAGAGAAACGATAAAAGCTTATCGAGGAGTTGAGAACAACTAGAGTTGCTCGGAGACAAGATCCATTGGATAGATAGAAGGAAACTGTTCATTCCACCCATAGACATCAACATATTAGCAGGGATAATGTTGATCTTGATGATGAAGATGACATCCAAAGTTGGGAGCCAAGTCAAAACACGTTGGAAGAAAGAATAAAATAGTTAAAAAAGGAAATACAAAGTTACTAGAAGTCGGAATCAACAAGGTTGACCAAAAAATATACAAATGAGCCTCTAGCTATTGAGATATTGCGTTTTCATGTCCCTCCAACCTTTAAATTTTCCAAGATGTATGACGGACTAGGAGACCCTCAAGATCATTTGGCGCACTATATTAACCACATGAGTATTCTGGGTACCTCGGATAAGGTAAAATGCAGAGCATTTTCGATGACCCTCAAAGACTTCGCTCAAACTTGGTATATGGCGCTTCCGCAATATTCCATTTCCAATTTTGAACAGCTGGAGGAATTATTCATGAGCAGGTTTCTGGTGAACAAAACACTTCAACAATCACAAACATATTTGATGTCCATTAAGCAACATGAGGATGAACCTCTGTGGGACTTTGTGAAGCAGTTTAATGCAGCAACCATGATTATACAAGATGTACTGGAAGAGTTTTCCATTCAGGCGTTTATGTCAGGTACTAATCATCAGTTTTTGAAGTCTATCCTGGTTGATAAACCTCCTGCGAGGTTGTTTGTTCTTATGAGACAGTACATAGGCTTGTTGAGAGCAATGAAATCTAGAAAGCCAATACTTGATCCTAGCGGAGTTCACAGCGAACCATGAGGAATTTCAGTACTTCCAGGTAAGGCAGACCCCTATTAGGAGACAAATCCATGAGAGATTATTCAAGCCACCTATACTTAGGGGCAACAAGTTTATGATTCTGGTGACTTCTATAATTTGCTTATAACGGCAAGAGATGACAAACCTCACCAACAACAGCAAAGATAGCAACATAGGGATCCCTACAATAAATTTCATTCCTATCATGATCTGACAACCTCGCCAGCACAAATTCTTAGTCAAATTGAACAACAAGGGATACTCCAACCTCCACCTCCATTAAGACCTAGCATTCATAAAGAAAGTTCTAGAGGAATGAGTGAATTCCATCTTGCACCTAGGCATAGATCAGAAGAATATGTTCATTTGAAGAATGCTATTGAATCAACAATATGTCGGGGCGGTTGAAGCAATTTCTAACCCGTCCAGGGTAGGCATCCAGGTACAAGGATTCTAACAGAGCTAAAGATTCTTCAGGTTTGTGCCAAGATGACAGAGGTAAAGGAAAGCAAGTTGTTAAAAGAATGATGAATGCCATTATTGGCTCTAATGAAAAGTGGACGAAGTCTAACATAAAGAGGAAGACATATTTGCGCAGTGTTATCTCTGTATCAACCCCAATAAAGAAGCCTCATTCGACTCAAACATGGAGAGTAGGTTTTTCCGAACATGATGCAGCGGACCTGCTTAACACTAGAGGTAATAATCCGTTAATTGTTTTGGCTCTCGTTGCAGGTTTTAAGATGAAAAGAATTTTGATAGATACGGGAAGTATTATCGAAGTGCTGAATTGGCAAGCATTTAGGCAAATGGGATTGACAGATTCCGCATTAAAACGAGCCAACTTCATTTATGGCTTCAACAATCAGCCAATAGAAGTCAAAGGATCAGTACTGTTGCTAGTGGTATTTGGAGACGACAAGCATACGATCACTGAAATGGTTGTAGCAACTTGTTTGAAAGTCAAGTTCCCAACTCCTACGGGAGAAGGATTCGTGAAGTTAGATCAACAAGTAGCATGACAGAGTAACATCTTCTCTTTGCAGTGGACAGAAAAAGAGAAGGGTCATTCTCATGCACCAACAGGAACGGGTTCTTCCGGAGGTGAACCAGATGTCAACCTCACCAATAAATCTATGATTAACATGGAGAGCTTGGATGTAAGAACAGAAGAAAAATTCAATAAGGCTGAACCTGCAAAAAAGACAAACTATTGAACTCTTTCACGATGACAAGGAGTGGACCACCAAAATAACATCCCTGTTATCAAAATCCGAACGGAGAATGCTAATTAATTTGCTGAGGAACATTGTGAACATATTTGCTTGGTCAGCGGTGGACATGCCAAGTATTCATCCTTCAGTCATTCAGCAACATTTGAATAATAATCCAACTGTTGAACCGATTAAAAAAAAAAAAAAAAAAGAGTCGCTAAGGTTAAGATTCAAACAATCAGGCAAGAAAGGCAGAAGTTGTAAGCGGTGGATTTTATCAAAGAAGTCTCTCACCCTGAGCGAGTGTCTAATGTCGTCATGGTGGTAAAGCCTAATCACAAATGGCAAATGTGTATTGACCTCAATAAAGCATACCCCAAGGATAATTTTCCATTACTTTCCATTAATAGGCTAGTGGATGCGACGGTGGAACATATGTATATGAGTTTTGTAGATACCTTTTCTAGCTATAATCAGATCCAGATAAGAGAAGACAACTATTATCACTGAAGATGGTTTATTCTGATACAAGTTCATGCCTTCTGGGCTTAAGAATTTAAGAATACCCTGTCGGAGGCTGGTTAATAAACTTTTTAGAAATAAATTGGTTTTGTAACAGCTGGTTTTTCGTTTTTAATGATATCGGAAATAGTAGTTTCGGAACCCATTTTTCGATGATCGACCCAGTAAATATTTAGTTAATTAATTAATATATAGGAACTAAATCATAAAAACTGTAAAAATCAGTTGCTATTGAATTTTGTTTGATAAAAAGGCTCATTAAACCATTTATCAAGGTTTAAAATTATAAATTTATAATTATACCCTTATGAATTTTAATGGCTGGTTGGTGGACTTTATTTTGATAATTATGTTTAGATTATGTTATTAATTTAAGTTAAAATAATGATAAAACAAAAATAAAAAAAAAAAACCTATATCTTTAATCTTTGTCTTCCCCAACCGCCCAACACCAAAAAAGAAAGAAGGAATTGCCATTTTTTAAGCTCAAAGTTGAGTCGTTGCATGTAACTGGTTTTTAAGCTATTTTTTTTTTTTTTTTTGTAAATTTTATATTTTTGAGACTGTTGTAGTTTAGTCTAACTAACCCGAGTACTAAATCATAAAACTATCAAAGACTTTATAAGTTACCATTATTGTTTTTGAAGTTTTTTTGGATGTTAATGGTTGAGTTTGGAACTTTGATGTGAAATATGACTATTTTATAAAGTAAATTTTGTTAGTTGTGAGTTTAGGGACTAAAATAAAAATATATTTAAATTGGCATGAAATCTTTATAAACATAGATGCTTGAGGACTGTTTAAGGATGAGATTAAAGTTGGATTAAAAGTTTGGGGTTTAAATGTGAAATATATGTTTGTTTCAATTTGAGGAACTAAATTGAATAAACTGTAAAACTTTAGGGAAATTATAAAAGTGATAATAAGATATCATATGCATGAAATAAGCTATTATAAGGTATACAAAACTGATAATTTGAAATGAATTATTGTATAAATCAAGAAATGAATCAACTTGTAGATAATCGAGGAAAAGGAAAAATAGTATATTAGTCCCTAACACTTCTACTATTGTTCCTTTTACCTAGTAAGTTCATACGGTATAGTTTTATGTATTTTGTAGTGTTTATGTTGAATTGTGTATTTTGAATGTTCGAATGTATACTTAAATGTTGCAAATTGGTACGAATGTGAAAAAAAAAAGGGCTGAATTGAAAAGTGTTAAACTGATATGTGTATTGAACCCAAATGAACATACAATTGGCATGCTAATAGGGCTATTTCGTGCGTTGTACGGGTTTGATATGAGATGGGATGATGACATACTATTTATTCACTAAATGTACCGGAATCCAACATTTGTTGCGAATTACTGAGTTATCTTTACAGTGATTTGGTGTGTTTTAAGGGGATGTGTAGCATACGGGCTTGGCACTTAATGCCTAGGTGTGTTCTTGGATGGTATGGCTCGTATGAGCAATCATATGTATTTTGGGTGATTACCCACATATCCGCATTTGTTCATTATAGTTCACCGGGCTAAACTAATATGGCTATTGAATAATGATGAACGGTAAAAGTATTATAATGAGATAAAGTATAACTTTATAACGTAAAAGTGCATATGTTCAATGGTTTGATGTTATAGCTTCGATTGAGATTGAATTATATTGAATGAAATGTTTCATGTGTTATATATATCCGATGAACTCACTTGATGATATGAATTATTGTAACGGGGAAAATTGTTTAGTTAACTGTGTTATTTGTAATTGTGGGAACTATGGTAAGTTATATGTTTCGAACCTATAAACTTACTAAGCATATTAGAAGCGTACTCTATATCGTTTTCTTTTTCCTGTAGTTATCGTTTTGCGAAACTCAACGATCGGATCAACTTGCAGATCACACTATCTAGTCTCCCTTTTTGGTAGACTTTTAATCGTTCAACTCGATTATGTGACATATAAATAGGAGTTGAATTGTATATAAGTGTTTTGTAAAAGCTTATTGTGAATGGTAATGAATAATGTATGTGTACTTAACAGCATTTGAGTTATGTTTGTTCATGGCTTGAAATGGTAACTTGGAAGTTGGTTGTTAAGCTCGAGAAATGTGATAAATTAACATGAATATTTGGCATGTTGGGATAACAGGGAATGTTTGAATAGGTGAGATTACTTTGGAAATTGTGGCATAAAAGTTTAATGATTGATATGGATGTATTAATTTAATATGTGGAGTGGATTTTGATTTCAATGTTATAGGTTGTGGAATTGATATTTTTGGGTCTATTGTTAGAGTTGTGTGACCCAAATTCTAAGAGATTGCTTGCAAGTCAAGTTAAACAAAATATATTTTCTTTCTAGAAGATTTAGTATTTATTAGTATAATATATTTAGCATTTATTAGCATAATTTGTTTGACTTGACAATTTAGCCTATAAATAGGTTCTCTTACAACCTTAGAAATACACACAACCATTAGAGATTAGAACTCATAACATGTTTAGAGAATTTTGTGTTTACGTTTTGAGGGTTCTTTATTTTTGGATTTTCGGGGTTTAGTTTTTATCTCTATCTTTTATACTCTTCGTTCTTTTGCCATTATAATAAAATTATCTTTGCCCGTGATTTTTTTATCCTCTTTGGAGGAGTTTTTCCATTTTAAATGTGTGTGTTCAATTTCTCAATTTCTTATGCTATTTTTACTTATTCGTTGCTTAATTGGGACGATCCTAACAAGTGGTATCAGAGCTAGTTCAATTTTTATAGATCAACCCTTCAGAGATGGCAACAACAAGGTTTGAAATTATAAGTTCGATGGTGAGACAAATTTCAATCTGTGACAAGTTCGGATGATGGCAATTCTAGTTCAAACCGGCTTAAATAAGGTTGTTACTCGAAAAAGCCTGATAACCTAAATCAAACAGAATGAGAAGAGCTTGATGAAAGGGCCTTGTCTGCAATCCAGTTGTGCCTCGTGAATACGGTATTGCAGGAGGTATTGATGGAGAAAACCTCATCCGCCTTGTGGAAAAGGTTAGAAACTCTTTATGCGACTAAGTCTCTGGCTAACAAGTTTAGTGTTAAAACAACGTCTATTTACGTTTCGCATAAACGAATGTGAGCTTCTTAGAGATCACATCTGTTGGGCCTAAATTTTGCCCGGGCCCAATACCAATTGACCAAAACACAAAAAACAACAAACAGACTCAATAGCAGCCCAATACATTGCGAGGCCCAAATGGCTCAAGATTTGTTAAACCAGCAGAAACCCTAGCCATTACTTGGAGCCCTCGCGCCGTACGTCCCGTGCCAGCAGCCCCCACGTCCGCGCTCCGCCACGTCGCCACGATCGCCGAAACGTGCACCCCACATCTCCGTGTTGTACCTACAAAGGAGGAAAACCCAGCACAACAAAGGAGATTCGGGATTTGATTTTTGGGGGGATTTTTTAAGCTATAAAACCGAATATTCGAATGTAAAGGGGTTTTTTTTTGGATTGTTTTTGGTTAGGGTTGATTTTTACATCAATACGAAAAAAGTATAAAGCAGTATACACCCTTTTTTACACGACTTACACCAGAAATACAGAGAGCAGTGTACGAATTAATACTAAACCAAGAGAAGGTTTTTCCCTTTCGTTCTTATTTTTGGTGAATCTTTTTTTTCTTTTTTTCTCATTTTTGAAAGTAAAAACCCTTTCCATCTTTAGATTGATTTCATCAGTTTTAAAAAATAAACAAAGTTTTTTTTTAAGAAAAAAAAAGGAGAAGAGAAGGAATCGTGAGGGTCTCACCGTCGGTTCCTTCCGGCCGTCGATGAGGGTGCTGCTACCGATGGACTTCTTGGCGAGGAGGCCGTGACCTAGCAGAGAATTTGGGGGGGATTCATTTAGGGTTTCTATTTTGTTTGACAAAATGAAGGCTACAAAGGAAAAAAAAAAGGGTTTTAACCCTTAAAGAAAACGGCGTCGTATGAGGGATAGGGGGTTCTGCGCGCATTTGCCCTAAATGGGTAAATTGCTTGTTTAGCCCTTCCCCTTGGCGCCTGGTTTTAATCGCGTCCCACTCCATTTTTTTCATTTTTTCAAACTTGGCCCTAATTTTAATCTTTCATTTCAATTTAATCCTCGTTAAACGCACCGTAAAAAAGGGGTGGGATTAATTTCAACTTTGGTCCTCCAATGTCGCGCGTGTTTTATAATTTAGCCTTTTTTATCTTCTTTTGTTTAAAATTTGGCCCTGAGCTCCTGTTTTTGATCTAATTCGGTCCCTTTTTGATTAATTTTTTTATGCTATTGTTTTTATTATTACTACCATGGTTTATGTATATATATTATTGTTACTATTATTTATATTTATTATTATCATTATATCTATTATTATATTTATGTTTATTATTATATATCATTATTATATCTATTATTTTATCATTATCTATATATTATATTTCTTTGCTACTATTTTACTAATACTATTATTTTTTTACTATTATATTTATATATTATTAATTTTTTTACTACTATTTTTTACTATTATCCAAATTTTTTATTATTTTCATATTGGTATATATTTTTGCTTATTGTTGTCACTATCCTATTATCGTATTTATATTGTGGTATCATATTTATTTATTTTACTATATTTTTTTTTTACATTACATATAAGGGTTATTATCATCCTTTTATTTGTCATTTGCCTTAGCATTAATACCATCGTTTATCTGGTTTTTTCCCTTTGCCACGGTTTTTTTTTTTAAGAAACCTCATAAAAAGGTTTTTAAACAAGGCAATGTTTCATGTTTGGGAAATCCGAGGAATCGTGCCCTAACGTGCTGGGTTTCAATTTTTCGTTTGACCGAATCATTAAATATCTTTACTATGTCCATTTTTTTAAAAAAACAAGGCAGTATTTTGTGCTTGGAGGTTTGGAGAAATTGTGCCCTAACGTGCTGGGTTTCAATTTTTCGCTCATCCAAAGGACTGAATATCCTTTTAAAATTCTGATCGTGTTGCCTCTACTTTAAAAATAAGGCAATATTTCATGTTTGGAAATCTGAGGGATCGTGCCCTAACGTGCTGGGTTTCGATTTGTTCATTTGGCCAAATAATGAAATACCTTTTTTTAAAAATGATGACGCATGAATTTTGGGAACCATGAAATGATCTTGGTGCCAAAGGTCTGAAACATCATATCCTAACGTGTTGGATGTGGTATTTCATCCTTTCGGAACAAGAGAGTTTCGATATCCAATTTGAGTTATCCAAATATTATTTTTTTTTTTGAAGATTCATATTTTAAAATCTTTTCTAATTTTCGACGTTAAGGACATTAATCAATTAATAAGGTACCAATTTTGGGCATTACGAGGGTGCTGATCCTTCCTCGTGCGTAATCGACTCCCGAGCCCGTTTTCTTAAAATTCGTAGACCAAAATGTTTTCTAAAGTGACCTAATCGTACTTCAAAAAAGATTGGTGGCGACTCCATTTTCCTTTTCAAAGTCGGTCCATTTTCCAAACAAAAAAATGGTTTTGACAGCTTGGCTACTCCACTGGAGACCACTAAGAGAGTCAAGTCGTAGAATTGATTGATTAATGTTCTTTTATTGAAAATTAAAATCGGATTTTGACTTCTTTTTTTTCCCCATTGCATATGTTTTTTACAATTCAAGTATCTAGGATACATTTACATTATATTGCATGACCGTAGTGGTCGCACCTTTAAGTGAGGTGGGAAGCTACTTCTTCTTGAGGTTTTCACCTCCGTGCAGGGTAGTGGATCGCTTTTGGGATACATCCGTACCTATGTCTTCGTGAGGTTTTCACCTCCATGCAGCCATAGGGAAATGTATTCCCCGAACTGAACTCGGTCTGTATGAGCCTATAATAGGTGAGGATTGAGGAATCTGCTGGTTTAGGTACCCTTTTTTCCTTAGAACTAAACTACATATGGTGAATCCTAAGAGCCCACCTTAGGTAGAACTATGTCAAACCCTAGTGGTCACCCTGATAGGTGTTCTAGGTTATTTATTCTTCCTATACCAACGCGTTTTCTTTTGTTTTGATTGCATTGCATTCACATTATAGAAAAGAGGTGTTGATTTCAAATTCGATTGCTAAATAGAAAAGTTGGTCATAAGAAAATGGATTTTTTGATAAAGTGGATTATAATACGATCGTCCGAATATAGTCCAAGTGAACACAATGAGAGAAGACTGATAGTCCATGAAGGAATACAAGACCTTATCACCCAAGGATTCAAGTTGATGAAGACTATTTGAGAATTACCACATACCGGCCTTTTTGAAGAGGCTAACAAGTGAACAAGAGTCGCTGTCCAGATCAAGCAAAAGGAGCTAGAGGAGGCATCGATTAGGAGTTTACAAGATTTGAATTTTGCGAAGAAAGAGATTGATGTTCTCACTTGGATTATGAAGACAAGGCAGTGTATGCGATCCGTTTTGTGTAAAGAAATGTATTTTCTAGTAAAGTTTTTCTAATGTAACTGAATTCAGAGTCAACGCCTCTCTTTCTTTGTATTCATGCATTTACATTACATTGCATTATTCGCGTTAGACTTTTACAAAAGGACCCTAATTAGGTAAAATTTTAGTTGACCTAGAAAAATGGAACAAAGATTGGAAAGAATAGAGCAAATGCAAATACAGATGCAGGGGCAATTGACTGAAATTCAACAAGAAATGCGAGAATTTCAAAGGAATATCATATGCCGGCTAACCTAGTTACTAGTTGGAGGAATTGGAAAAATGAGAGACTCAGTAGTCAACAACATGGATGATGAGAAAGACATCGTTTATTCCCTAAAAGGTGTTCCGACTCAACTAGATACACATTCGCATGGGGGACCCGTCATTATTGAACCCCGATGTCAAGCTGATACTTCGGCCTTGTTAAAGTTCCCAATGGGTTCAGATTCTGACTTAAATAATGATCAAGCCAAACCGGTTGTGCTGGTAGAAACAAGAGGAGAATGGACCTCAAAGGCCCTGAGGAGGAAGGAAAGAGAGTAAATGATACTGGTAGGTATAACAAGAGCCATTCGGAGCCAATTACAATGAACCAGCCAAAGACCGTAACTACTAATGATCAGGTTTCTCCAAGGCAAAACTCTGAAAAGCTCTAATTTACGCCAATCCCGATGACGTATAAGGAGTTATATCAAAGTTTATTTGACACGCATATGATGTCTCCATTTTATCTAAAGCCGTTACAGCCCCCATATCCTAGATGGTATGACTCGAACGTTCAATGTGTCTACCATGTGGGAATAATGGGACATTCGATTGAAAATTGTACTGCTTTTAAAAAGTTGGTCGAAAGGTTTATTAAAATGGGAGTTGTGAGATGGTCCATCAAAACCTGATCATTTTAATGAGGTAGTGAATACGATAATTGAAGGAGGAGACAAGAAAGTTGCTACTCCTTGAAGAAATCAAAAGGGAATAAGAGAATGAAGTTTCCAAACCCTTGTGCACTTGGAAGTGTTTTGAATAATGGGACTGTGGAAGAGATCCTTGTATTTTTTAGGGCTAATCTAGAGTAATGTTTAAAACATGCTTGTTGTCTTGAGCCAGAGGCAACAAGAACTCTTTTGTGAAATAGGCTTATGTTCAAAAGTTATTTCAATAAAATGCATCTGTTTGAGCACATATTCTTTTAATTTTTTTTCTATCTTATACTGTACATTCTTTTGTTTTTTTAGAATATTCTTTTATTCTTTATTCATGACCATACCAATAATCATCCTTAGAATCATTTATTCTTTGGAGTTGTTTGCCCTCGTACCTAGGTACCCAGATATCAATAACATGAGCGACTGTTACTGACTCCCTTTTTGAATAAGATAATGGTCTAGGGGATCTCAGGACTTTGAAGATGACAGAGATTGTGACATATCTTCTGATTTGTTAAGAATGGTAAAACAAGATGAAAAATAGATCTTACTAACAAAGGATCAGCAGATGTTATGAGCCTAGAAAAGGGGTTAAGATTGAAGCCCAGCTCACCATAGAAATAATGCAAGACGTTATGGGATTATTCAAAGATATTTTTGCACAATAATATCAGAACATGCCTAGGTTACTAAGACGCGATCTTAACATAAGGATCTGGTATTGCTGATCTGCATAAAAGGGATGGTATCAGCTATGCCATATTTAAGGAGACAAGACTTATGTACCTTCTCCAATTCTTCACAAAATTTTCATATGTGAGGCATAGATGTTACGGTGACGATCTACTCAGAAGCTTCTAACAGACATTGTCATCTTTGCGATTGTTAATTACTTCACTAAGAGGGCGAAGGTCGCTTCATATGCCAAAGTTACATGTCTAAATATAATGTCAAAGTTGACGGTCTGTTCAAAGATCAGACGCCATATCAGTGCAGCAAAGGCCAAAAAAAAAAAGAAAAAAATGAAGAAAGGAACATCCAAAAGATTTTTAAAGATGATTGAGACTTGTAAATATTGGTATAGAGAAGTTACCATTTACCCTCTTTGCTTCTAGAGTATTGGCTAGGACCCCACCGGACAACACCTTTCTTATTGGTTTATGGGATGGATGCAGTCCTGCCCATCGAAGTTGAAATTCCTTCTCTTTAGATTTTTGTCAGAGCTGAAGTTAGATGAAGCGAATAGGTTCAATCTCGGTATGATTAATTGAATCTGATCGAAGGAAAAATATTAAGAGCCATCCGTCATGGTCAAATGTACCAGAAGCGAATGATATGGGCTTACAACAAAAAGTTCACCCCAAAGTGTTTCATGAGGGAGACTTGGTATTAGAAAAGATTTCCTTTATGCAAAAGGACTTCAGAGGAAAGTGGATGCCTAATTGAGAAGAACCTTATGTTGAAAAGAAGACTTTTTCTGGAGGAGCATTGATACTAGCCGAGATGGACGGCAAGAGTCAGCTAAGCCCAACTAATGCGGACTCAGTCAAGAAACACTTCGCTTAAGAAGGGAATAGGCCAAGGCGAAAACCCGCAAAGGGCGCTTTGAGGCTTTCAAAAAAAAAAAAACAAAGAGGCCAAGGTGAAAACCCGCAACGCTTTGAGACAAAAGGGGTTTTGAGTCAAAAACGAAAAGGGCGGCTCAAATTATGATCAAATTGTGATGGGGCATACAGTAGTTTTGCTACGCTTGAATTAACAATGAGGAAGTATGTTTCATCTTGGGGCATCGACAAAGTACTTCGGATCCCCTAAACACATATTGAGCTTAAATGGTCCTCAAAAGTTTGAACAAAGAAGCTCAGGCTGCGATATCTGGGGCACCTAGTTTCCATCTTACCCATTCTGAATCTACTCGCTTCAAAATACACTACCAATAAATTTCCTTTTGATTGCATTTGCTATCTTATTTGTTTCGAGCTATGCTCATAATTATTTCTTTCTTGCCCATTATTATGATCTTTTGTAAGTATTTTTCATTGAAATAACGATTAGTGGACTAATAATGCTTTCACAAAAGAAGTTTTGCATATTACTCTGAAAGTCTCTAAACAATACAAGAATCCAAAACAGGACAATTATTTAGAACTAACCAGGCTTAAAGAGCTCGGAGCACTTGAGATAAGGGTTTAAGCAGTGATGACATCGTCAGATTCTCTGTTAAAAGTATCAGCTGAACAAAGAAGACATACGTCAGGAATATCACCTTAATAACCGGTAAGCAATGACAGCCCAAGTGTTAAAAACTGGATCATTCTCATGACATTTTGCATCCATACGGTTAGAAGCATTTTTCATGACATCCTAATCATTTAGCATAAGCATATACCCCATGAAATCAATTCTACAGGTAGGTTCCCCAGAGGAAAATATAGCAAAATTGATGGGAGTTACAAAAAATTACAGATCTTAATTCCCTAAACAGTAGGGTAACAAATCGAAGACGGTGAGCCTTAACCCCCTAAGCAATAGGGTAACAGGCCGAAAATTACAGATCTTAATTCCCTAAGCAGTAGGGTGATAGATCGAAGACGATGAGCCTTAACTCCCTAAGCAGTAGGGTAACAGACTGAAAATTACAGATCTTAATTCCCTAAGCAGTAGGGTTACAGATCGAAGACGATGAGCCTTAACTCCCTAAGCAGTAGGGTAACATGCCGAAAATTACAGATCTTAATTCCCTAAGCAGTAGGGTGACAGATCGAGACGATGAGCCTTAACCCTCTAAGCAATAGGGTAACAGGCCAAAAATTACAGAGCTTTAATTCCCTAAGCAGTAGGGTAACAGGCTGAAGATTACAGAGTGAAGGCAGTAAGCCATAACCCCCTAAGCAATAGGGTAACAGGCTACAGATTATAAATCATAAGCAGTAGTGGAGCAGATCGAAACCAAATCCCTATACCCCAGGAGACGCAGTGGATGAAATGAAGCCACAAGAAAACTAGGACTCAGCAAGACCGGGCAAAATTGGCTCTATTAAAGTCTTTGCTCTATTCTCGTTACACGATAATGAGTAAAGAGGGGTAGCTGTTGGGCCTAAATTTTGCCCGGGCCCAATACCAATTGACCAAAACACAAAAAATAACAAAGCAGACTCAATAGCATTAATACATTCATGAGGCCCAAATGGCCCAAGATTTGTTAAACCAATGAAACCCTAGCCATTACTTGAGCCCTCGCAAGACGCCGTGTGCCAGCCCCCCCACGTCCGCTCTCGGTCACGTCGCCACGACCGCCGAAACATGCACCCCACATCTCCGTGTTGTACCTATAAAGGAGGAAAACCCAGCACAGCAAAGGAGATTCGAGATTTGATTTTTGGGGATTTTTAGGCTATAAAAGCCGAGTATTCGAATGTAAATGGATTTTTTTGGATTGTTTTTTGTTAGGGTCGATTTTTACAACAATACAAAAAGAGTATAAAGCAGTATACACCCTTTTTTACACGACTTACACCAGAAATACAAAGAGCAGTGTACGAATTAATACTAAACCAAGAGAAGGTTTTTCCCTTTCGTTCTTATTTTTGGTGAATCTTTTTTTTCTTTTTTTCTCATTTTTGAAAGTAAAAACCCTTTCCATCTTTAGATTGATTTCATCAGTTTTAAAAAATAAACAAAGTTTTTTTAAGAAAAAAAGGAGAAGAGAAGGAATCGTGAGGTCTCACCATCGGTTTCTCCGTATTGTCGATGAGTCTGTGCGCTGATGGACTTCTTTGCGAGGGAGGCCGTGACCTAGCAGAGAATTTGGGGGCTTCATTTAGGGTTTCTATTTTGTTTGACAAAATGAAGGCTACAAAGAAAAAAAAAAGGGTTTTAACCCTTAAAGAAAACGACATCGTATGAGGGATAGGGGGTTCTGCGCGCATTTGCCCTAAATGGGTAAATTGCGCGTTTAGCCCTTCCCCTTGGCTCCTGGTTTTAATCGCGTCCCACTCCATTTTTTTCATTTTTTCAAACTTGGCCCTAATTTTAATCTTTCATTTCAATTTAATCCTCGTTAAACTCACCGTAAAAAAGGGGTGGGATTAATTTCAACTTTGGTCCTCCAATGTCGCGCGTGTTTTATAATTTAGCATTTTCTATCTTCTTTTGTTTAAAATTTGGCCCTGAGCTCCTGTTTTTGATCTAATTCGGTCCTTTTTTGATTAATTTTTTTATGCTATTATTTTTATTATTACTACCATGGTTTATGTATATATATTATTGTTACTATTATTTATATTTATTATTATCATTATATCTATTATTATATTTATGTTTATTATTATATATCATTATTATATCTATTATTTTTATCATTATCTATATATTATATTTCATTGCTACTGTTTTACTAATACTATTATTTTTTACTATTATATTTATATTTCTATTATTAGTATATTTTTTTACTACTATTTTCTTACTATTATCCAATTTTTTTATTATTTTCTTATTGGTATATATTTTTGCTTATTGTTGTCACTATCCTATTATCGTATTTATATTATGGTATCATATTTATTTATTTTACTATATTTTTGTTACATTCATAAGGGTTATTATCATCCTTTTATTTGTCATTTGCCTTAGCATTAATATCATCGTTTATCTGGTTTTTTCCCTTTGCCACGTTTTTTTTAAAAAACCTCATAAAAAAGTTTTTAAACAAGGCAATGTTTCGTGTTTGGAAAATTCGAGGAATCGTGCCCTAACGTGTTGGGTTTCGATTTTTCGTTTGACCGAATCATTAAATATCCTTACTATATCCCATTTTTTTAAAAAACAAGGCAGTATTTTGTGCTTGGAGGTTTGGAGAAATTGTGCCCTAACGTGCTGGGTTTCAATTTTTTGCTCGTCCAAAGGACTGAATATCCTTTTAAAATTTTGATCGTGTTGCCTCTACTTTAAAAATAAGGCAATATTTCATGTTTTGAAATCTGAAGAATCGTGCCCTAACGTGCTAGGTTTCGGTTCGTTTTGGCCAAATAATGAAATATCTTTTTTAAAAAATGATGACGCATGAATTTTGGGAACCATGAAATGATCTTGGTGCCAAAGGTCTGAAACATCATATCCTAACGTGCTAGATGTGGTATTTCATCCTTTCGGAACAAGAGAGTTTTGATATCCAATTCGAGTTATCCAAATATTATTTTTTTTGAAGATTCATATTTTAAAATCTTTTCTAATTTTTGACGTTAAGGACATTAATCAATTAATAAGGTACCAATTTTGGCATTTGAGGTCTTGATCATTCCTATGCGAATCGACTTCGAGCCCATTTTCTTAAAATTCGTAGACCAAAATGTTTTCTAAAGTGACCCAATCGCACTTCAAAAAAGATTGGTGGCGACTCCATTTTCCTTTTCAAATTCGGTCCGTTTTCCAAACAAAAAAATGGTTTCGACAACATCAGTCAATTCATTACTCTTTTAAATGATTTAAAGAATGTTGAGGTTCATTTTGACGATGAAGATCAGGCTATGCTATTATTGTGCTTTTTACCCCCTTCATACAAGTATTTCAGGGAGACCCTGATTTATAGCAGAGACAAACTCTCATTCGAAGATGTGAAGGGTCATTTGTTGAGTAGAGACAAACTCGACAATGAGTTTGGTTTGGATAGCAAGGAAGATAAGCAAGCTTCCATTTTGGTAGCATCAAAGAAACAAGACAAAATGTGTCACTATTGTAAAAAGTTAGGTCACGTCAAAGTAGATTGTTATAAACTGCGAAATAAAAGAGCTGCTGAAAGTAACAAGGAAGATGTAGTTGGTGTTAATTTGGCCGATGAAAGCGGTGATGATTTCTTGTTAGTGTCAACGAGCGATAACTCCAAGCTCACGTCTAAGTGGATCCTAGATTCGGGATGTTCTTTCCACATGTGTCCCATTAGAGAATGGTTCTCCACATATAGTTCGGTTGAAGGTGGAGTTGTGCGCATAGGAAACGATTCATCTAGTAAGGTAATTGGTATTGGTACTGTTAAAATTAGGATACACGATGGGACGATTAGGACACTCTCAGATGTCAAGTATGTACCTGATTTACGAAAGAATCTCATCTCCTTGAGTAGTTTAGACTTGAAAGGATGCAGAATCAACATCGAGTCGAGCGGCATTAAAGTATCTCATGGAGCTCTCGTTTTGTTAAAAAGTAAAAGAACGGCAGTCTTTATATTCTGGAAGGTTCTACAATGACCGGTGAAATCGAATGTCCCTCGTCCGTTACGGAGTCGAAGTCAACTCGTTTGGAGCAGAGGCAACTTGGTTATAGGAGGAAAAAACGTATGACTGTTTCGTTGAAGAGATGTTCTCTTTTGGATGCAAGTTTTGAAAAGTTAGGGCACTGTGTTCATGAAAATCAGACCCGGTTTAGTTTTGATTTGGCAGTGCACAAGTTGAAGGCTAGAAGTCTTCCAACTTCTAAGCACAGATTCGACTCAGTTAATTCCCTGCATAGTTCAAGATAGGCCCATGCATGGCTTTGTAAGAATTCGTGTCAAGGTGGAGATTGTTAGAGTTGTGTGACCCAAATTCTAAGAGATTGCTTGCAAGTCAAGTTAAACAAAATATATTTTCTTTCTAGAAGATTTAGTATTTATTAGTATAATATATTTGGCATTTATTAGCATAATTTATTTGACTTGACAATTTAGCCTATAAATAGGTTCTCTTACAACCTTAGAAATACACACACCCATTAGAGATTAGAACTCATAACACATTTAGAGAATTTTGTGTTTACGTTTTGAGGGTTCTTTATTTTTGGGTTTTCGGGTTTAATTTTTATCTTCATCTTTTGTACTTTTCGTTCTTTTGCCATTATAATAAAATTATCTTTGCCCGTGGCTTTTTTATCCTCTTTGGAGGAGTTTTTCCACTTTAAATTTGTGTGTTCAATTTCTCAATTTCTTCTGCTATTTTTACTTGTTCGTTGCTTAATCGGGACAATCCTAACATCTATAATAGATGATTGAAAGTTGTATTTTGTTTGTGTATAAGGTACGTGTTTGGTCACTTTCTATATTGGCATGAATAGGGTTGAATTTTGGTATTGATTCATGTTGTGTGATGGTACCTTGAGGCATATTGGTTAGAATTAGGAAAATGATATGTTTTGGCATGCTTTTGTGCATTTTGAACAGGTCTAAAAATTTGTTAAGTGCATTCTTATGTCATATGTGAAAATTTGGTTTCTTAACTTGCACAATAGGATACCTAATTGCATACACGAGCTAACACACGATGTGCTCTTTATGAATTGGGAGGGTTTAGGTAAACATAGTTTCAGTTTGTTACATAGGCTGGCCACACGCCCGTATGGTACTGTAGATATGGTCAATGGATTTTCCACACGATCTCAGTCTCTCACACAGTCCAGCCACACGGCAGTGTGATTGTTTGTAAATTTTTGCATTTAGGTCCTCACAGCTTCAATGAGTTACATGGCTTGGATACACAGCCGCGTGACTCCATCTTTACACAGTTGCAGTTTGTAATACGGCCTAGGCACCCGGTTGTGCAACCTATTTTGTGATTTTTTCCTAATTGTTTAAAAGTTTGCAATTTAGTTTTTATTTGTACTCGAGTCAACATAAGAGCTTTCGTAAGCTTGATTAAGACTCAGAATTGTTTGTAAATCATGCTAAATATGAATTATGAATGGTTTTGTTGATTTATTGAATGTTAAAGTTAGAAATGTATGTGATTTGTTTTGTTAACTGTTGTAGCATCTTGTAGCTTGAGTTCGGAGACCAGACCGAGTGAGGGATGTTATATGTCAAAACATGGAGATATATGTGGATGACATGTTAATCGAAAGTCCCACCATAGAGCAGCATGTAGTTGATTTGCAGGAAACTTTTGATGTCTTGAGGTTGTATGGCATTAAGTTAAATCCCAAAAAGTGTGCTTTTGGAGTCGGACATAAAATTTTTTGAGTTTCATAATTTATAAGAGAAATAAATGTGAACCAATAGAAGATTAAGGCTATTTTGGATCTCAGTTCGCCTAGAAACACAATCCAACGTTTAAATGGTAAGAATGTAGCCTTAAATAGGCTTCTCAAATATGGTTGATAAATGTTTGCCTTTCTTTAAAGCATTGAAGGTCCATTTCGTGGACAAAAGAATGTCAATAATCTTTTTGAATAGTTAAAGATTTCTTCAACAAAACCTCCTTTGTTAACTTTGCCATCATTGGGAGACTCATTGTGTTTGTACCCATTGAAAAATCAAGTTTAGAAAATGCAGCAAAAAATAAATTTAAAGAAAAATCAAAGTTTTAAAATAAAATTTCAAAATAAGAATTTAGTTGTAATATCTAAAGTAATAAAAACTTAACTAACCTTTTTTATTCGTCTAGGATGAACGCTTCGACCGAGTAGTCTTCTTCACTATCCTCAAGCTCATGCCTACAGAGTGTGGGTTCACTTCGAATTAAAAATTTTTACGATAATTTCACTATTTTTCTAAACTTTTGAACTAAGTTATAAATAAAAAAAATTCTATAAATTTTCTGAAATAATCTATTTAGAGAATTTTATGTGAAAAATAATGACCCAATGTTCTCTATATATAGGAAAAGTTTAAACACTTCAACTATAATTAAACTTAATCACTTTAATATTAAATTAATGAATACTATTAAAATAAGTGTTAAATTAAATTTAATATTAAATCTATTCAAATAATATTATTTTTAAATAATTAATCTAAAATTAAATTCTTTGGTAAAATTTCAATATGAGTAATTCTTCTACTGCTCAACCACCGAAAACCTACGGTCGCTGACCATTTTTCAACCAGCCATTGCAGCCACCAGCACCCCGAGCTGGTTCGGGTCCTGTTTGTTCAGTTCAGACCAATTATATCATGCCACGTCAGCCTTATTTTTCTGATTTTAATATTAATATTAATTATTTTTAATTAATCTCAAATTTCAAAAGATTCTAATTGAATCGTACAATTATCTGTCTACCAATCAAATGCTTAACATACCGAAAACATTTGAAGAAGGTTTAAAACACTATATGTGCATAAACCACTTAAATCTAACTAATTTAAATATATATTTTTGAGATATAATTTAAATATACTTAAATCTAAGTGATTTGAATATACTCAATATCAAATGACAATAACTACTCAAGTTAGTGATTAAACCAATAAAAAAAATTAACTAATACACTGCATTAATACTTTTTAAGTTCCAAAACTAATTCAGAATTCCAATTAACATAAATAAAAATGATCAACGTAAATTTTGGTTAGTTATAAGAGAAAACTACCAGACATGGTGGGAATAAAGTTACCTAAAGCAAAATATAACAATATAAAAAGAAAGATGCATGCATGGCCAAGAAATAATATTAAAAGAAAAGGTAAAATGACAAGATTATATAAATATTCTGCAACTAAAAGTACTTCAAATTTCATATAAAGTTTGCACAATGTACTCCATTGTGTATGCTCAAATCACTATAAAACCAGAATGGAAGCCAGCTTGCTCTGAGAATTCTCTCATCCTCAACTCTAAATAATTTGGAGGTTCGAACGAAATAACTCAGCCATAGTAGATGGATACCTGAGGAATGTCAATATCATTGTCATCATCATCCTCGCATGCCACCACCACATCCAGGTGGGATCGGTAAGGAGGCAGTTCTGCCTTGGCAATTTCCCGAGCCACGTCAACTACTTTCTTATCCAATCTCTCTTTGTGTCTCGGGAACATGCTGTTGAAGAGCAGGCAACTTCCATATGATATACTGTAAGCATTCAAACCCTTATCTTTAAGCCACTGAATGAGTTCCCTCAGTGTCGGATTATCTTTCAAGATCCATCGGTCCCATACTGTCCAGCTCATATCACGGTGTTTCATGACCTTGGGTGGAACTGGCTCGGCCATAGAGAATAAAGGCAGTGCTAAGTTTGCGAATGTGTTTCGATAGTCTTCCACTTTATGTGCTCCGTCCAGAACCTTGTATAGCTCGAGGCAGACGAGGCCAGTCGCCATAGCGGTGGATGTGGCAATTGCTGGTATGATTCTCCCTGCAATGAACTTGGCTTTAAGCTTATCCACCTCAGGAATACTATAGTTCCTTGCCCTCATGTTGGCAAGCCCAGCAATAAGATCCATGTGATAGTTTGTATCATCATCCTGCAATTCATGGAATTACATTAGCATCAATCACACTAACACTGACAGCTACAAAATGTTTCTACAAATTATAATCCAGAACAAGTAGAAAAAGATTATTATAAGATATCGAAACAAAGAAGATGCGAGCAAACCTTTTCGAAAGAGATTGGTTTCATCCTGAATCCTGATGGCAGATTGTTCCTACAAAGTTCCAACTTGAGGAGTAATTCATTAATAACAGCTGCATCGTCCACAGAGGCAGTGGAAAGACTTGCAGCCTTCTCATCTGTCTCAATTTTCACACCTTCCCTTGGCTGGAAATCAGGTACTATTACTTTATCGACTGCCTCAGACAACATCTTAGGATTCTTGACCCAATCAGGGACAGAGATGCCAAATGTTTCGGCCCTAAGAATAGATGCTGCAATAACGAAGTTGAGATGGCTAGTATCAGCAGCTGAAAACTGAAGTGGATGTGGGAATCGTTTTGGAGCAGACCAGAAGGGAGCACCGGTGCTGGTTGCAGCTTCTTCGGGAAAGGTAAATATCAACTGCTTGACCCGGTTAACAAAATAATCTTCAAACCTGAATACAGAAGCAGCATAATGTCATATCTCCAAAAATTAAATTAAATAATGCACTTTCCTCAACCATATAGAGTACTACCTTAAGCGAGCCCAGGTGATGCAATCCTGGAATGTCTCACATTTTTCACGGTCAAGGCACTCAAGGACGCGTTCTAAGTTGTCCTTAGCCTGAGCATCACCAGCATTTTTCATTGAAGTGGCATATTCAACCGGGTTAGATAGATAGGCATTCACTTCGGCAGGAGTTTTCTCGAGCAAGCCCTCAAACTCGGATCGGGCCCATGTCAAGCAGTGGTCAATATTGTGTGGAAATGAGTGCACAGTGCACATGGGTGCTTGTTTCTCAGGCGGGTCTCTTGAGGCACCATAGTTCTCAGTTAGATGAGGAATCACCATTTGGGTGTTGCATTTAGCACCAAGAGTTCCTGATTCAAGAAGTGGTTTCTGGAAATATAAGCACCTCTGATCAACATACAGCCTAGCATTGACATTATCTAATGCATTAATGACCACTGTTAGTTTCTCCCAGAAGGTGTCATTAAACACGCCCTCAGTTTCAGGACCCACACGGTTTTGCAAGGCTTCGATTTTAAGCCGAGGATTGATGGATGCAGCTGCAGAAGCAGCAACAGTTGATTTAGCTTGCCCAATGTTCCAATCCCGGAACAAAAACTGCCTGCTGAGGTTGCTCTTCTCAATAACATCATCATCAGTGATTGTTAGCTTGCCCTGACTACCACATGAAACGCCCATCAATGCTAAATTTTTCAAGAATTCACAGCCTAGTGCCCCAGATCCAACCATAAACACTTTTGCATCCTCCAGCTTTTTCTGAAGCTTGGAGCCAAAAACTGATATTTGTGCATCATAACGGCTATTCAATGGTTTAAAATCACTGGGGTCCAAGGGCTCAGCAGGAAGAGACTCCACTGAGTCAAAATAGAAGAACTGTTGAAAACAAAGTGATCTACAGTTAAATTCCCACTACAAATGGAGCTTGAAGCAATCAAAGCTATATATATGCTGTGAAAAAAATCAAAATTAAATAAGTTGAACAAACAGCCCAGACCAAGTTTCTTGGGGAAATAAGAAAAGCCAAACACTCTAATTAGCAAAGCCTCCAATTATCATAAAACCAAACTGCCTGTTCTAAAGATTAATATAAAGAGGTTCTCAATCAAACTAGGTCCACAAATTTGCTAATAGATAAGACTTAAAAAGTTCCAACAGTATAGGCAAAAAGACTAATATACATGCACATGTAGATCACATGCATACAACAAAGAGAAACATATGAGAGAGAGTGAGAGAGTAATTTCTACCAACCTGAAAAAGAGGATGAAATTTTCCAGAACATGCTTTGACAACCTCTTGTCCCACAATTCCTCCAAACATGGCAGCCATGGGATTCAGTACTGCCTTGGCACCAAAGGCAAATTGCCTCAGAAGCTTGGGATTAATATCTTCCACTTTCCCCTCTCCAAGGCACTCATTGATATTAGCAGCAATTGATGCAAGCTTCTGGGCATCCTCTTCTGATCCAGCAACAGGAAAGCGGCCAAAATCAGAAATAAATTTATCCAGAGATTGGAATGCTATGTGCAGGAGAAGGGGGCGGTCAAACTTTGCAAAGTCACTTAGAAGGAAATCACCAGGTTCTTTAAGTGCTTCTCTCAGTGGCTTGAAGTTCAACACTTTGGGTTGTTTCACCTGTGTTACAATGCCACCTTTCACATATGTACCAAAAGCTGTGGTGTCCTCCTCAAGAGTAAATGAGTAGGGCCTAGCACTTTTAATCTTCCTTGGCTTTCCATCATTAAGTTCCGTCATTCCATGAACTTCAGAAAACACAACAAGATCCCCGTCCTGGAACTCCAGTCTTTCATCATCAACACATGATACTAGGGCAGGATTGTCATTGCTGATGGATGCAATTATACCCGTGTGTGGTTCCTCTCCATCAACATCAAAAACGGTAAACTCAGGACCAAAGTCACAAAAGACAGTACCAAAGAGGCCTCTTACTTCAGACTTGATGAAGGAAATGGGAGGTTGATGGTTATGGCAGTAGTCATTAAACTCAATGGCTTTCTCAAGACTAATATCAGTGAATACAACAGCCTGGATTGATTAGAAAAATAAAAATCTAAATAAGATTGACATAAGGAAGAAAACATAACACGAGAAAGCACACAAAGGAGTCCATGATGGCACAAGCCTAGACTTTAGTAAACAAATATTATTCTTCCAAGTTCCATATCCCAATCTCTGATTTACTAGCAACTCTAGTAGAACAATTAGTTAACGAATTACATTTTTATCCCCAATGCTAGGATTCAGCAGTAACAACAAAAATCACATAAAAATTTAACTTAGGCAAGAACTAGGCCCATCAACGAGAGACTTAAGTGAGGCAACTACCTGGAAATTAGAAAGTTGTTCTTTTGTCAACTTTGTTGTTAAGGTAGAAATGACAACAGCATTGTTTAGCTCCTGCAACTTCTGCACAGAAGCAAGTGCCCTGTTCTTACCAACATCATCCTCGGAGAAAACAAAATTACTGGACAAATCCCACAGCTCCACCACTCCTTCATCATGCAAGGTCACAGACTTGACACCAGCAAGAATGAGATTCTTTGCTGTAGAAAGTAAAAACCACAGTGAAACAATAAAAAATCCGGCAGTCATAGCTTAACACTGCAAATACTAAACTCAAATCAAATTAAAGATTTGTACACTATACCCCTGCAGTGGAGTTCATATGCTTGTGAAATGTTTGTTTAACATTAACTTAATAATCTAATTTATTTATTAATAGTTAGGCACACAGAAAGCATATAAACCAGCTTGTCTGGTTTAAACTTCACTGACAATATAAAGACAATAATCCATAAATTTGAACAATTGTTTACTACATACTACAAAACAAAGAAAGGCATGTCTTGAACTGAATACACAGATTCGTTCTCAGAAACCACAATGCCACGTTAATGAAATTAAAACCTCAAAGTCGAATTCGACATGCAGCACTAAAGCAAATTGCCGAAGAACGACAAAAGAGAAAACACGAACAGATCAGTCAGATAACATTTTAAAAAACAAGTGCCACAGAAAAATACAAGAAAATCTGGGGAAAAAAAGTATAAAACCATTACCAATTTCAGCACCGAGCCCCTGCATCCCCGAGACGAGTACATTAGAGGCAAAAAGCCGCCGCATCGTCTCACGGCCATACACGGCAAGCTGCCTACTGTGCAGATCCTCGTCTATATCATTATGATTCGAGTCACCCGGAGCCATGACTGGCTCGACCACGCTACTGCTACCGCTACTGTTCCTTATGGCAAAGGTGTCGTCGTTAACTGTCGAATCAGCTGCAGCGGTGTCAGAGATACGATGCTTCTTGACCGGCGACGTGACGGAGACGTATTTTATAGCGTTGCTGTTATTGTTGTTTTCAGATTCTCCTTCTACAACGTCTCCTTGACCTTCTCTCTTTCTAGGAAGCATATAGTGCAGTAAACTGCCGAAAATAACACAAATGTACACACGATTTCACATCATCATCCATCTCAAACATATCATTTCAAAAAAAAGAAGGATCCGTAAACCCTAAGCCTAATCTTAACATGATTATTCTTTTATTATTATCCCACCAATTAGAATAATGAAAATAAAAAAAAATTAAAAGACGTACCGATTAGAACACTGATTAAACAAATTCTTAAAGAATCGGAAAGAACGGAGGAGAAAGATTTAAAGCGATGAGAATTATTTTTGCAGTACGTTTATGGTTCAAGTTGTGAGGAAATGAGAATGGGGGTTTGGGGCTGATATATAAGGAGAAATGAAGGAAGGGCATTTATGGATTTGCAGTGAGGCTTAGGGTTTTTAGGCCATTTTGGGCTTTGGGCAGCAAACCAACCATTCATCTTTTGAAAGAGACGAAAGGAGAGTATAGGAAGTTTATTTACTCATGTGGAACTACATTTTGAATTGTTTGTCAAAATTAACCCTGATACATTAATTTAAGACAAAACTTACTTGTCATATAACCAAGCTAAGTTTAATTTTATGGAAACTCGTAACTTTGGTTGAATTTTTAAAATATTTTAATTATGTTATCTACCAATTATTCTATTAGCCTAATGTTAGCCATTCGGATTTATTTAAGGTTACTTAAATAATAAATACATCTATATTTTATATAATTTAATATGTTAAAAATATTTCATTAAAATTTAGGATATTATTTTTAATTTGTTAGATTCAATTTATTTATATAATATATAAAATCACAAATTTGAAAAAAAATTGAAGTAAAATAAAAATTGTAATAATTATATATTTAATATAAATTGTGATAACTATTACACATTTAAAATTATTATAATTTAATTTACAATTATTAGTTAAAAATATTGTGTTAATCAACTATTGTTTGGAATAAGGTTATTTTGCATTAATTAACTAAAATAAAACTATATTATAAGTTGAATATGTAAAAATATTTTAATTATGATTTGAAAATTTTTGAATTAATAAGTAATTATGGTTTAATTATTTTCAATAATTTAAATAAAAATATTATTTTACCTTAATTATTGTAATTATAAATATAATATTTAAAAATTATTAAATAATAAACGTGTAATTCATGTTGCATGTTACATTAGAATTTAATTCATGAGATAAATACATACATGTTTAAAATTTAATTTATGTGCTTTATATTTCACATTACATATTAGCTAACATTTAGTACTCAAACTGACAATTAGGCTAACAAAACATTATTGTTATGATACCTAAATTGAGCTACTGACTTTATTGTTATGATACCTAAAAGCCTAGTATCAAAAAATTGAAGCAAGGGGCCAAATTTACATGTCAAAAACATCTTCAAAATGCCTCCTAAAAAAAATTCACCTAACATACTCAAAATTCAATTTAAAAATGACACAAATTCAACTTAAAACATATCTAAACTTAAGTAATGTGCAAATGTCTTTGATGCAAGCATTGGTTGTAACGACCCGATTTTTAGACGGTGTCGAAAAATGTGATTTTAAAATTTTATTTCGTAAACCGAGTTAGTAAAAATATGAATAGAATAATTTACAAAGATATTATGAAAATATATTAAAGAACAATCGAGGAATTAAATCAAGAAAATTATTAATTATATTATAGGGATTAAATTGTAAAATTTAAATCGCTTTTAGTTTTAAACTGAAAATACTTGAGGACTCAATTAGTAATTAACCAAAAGACCTAAATGGTTATTAAATTATTATTTTTATATGATAGTGAAAGAATATGATAATCTTCGCCTAGTGGTTATATTATAATTATAATGTAAATATATGTCTTAAAATAATAAATTAAGTAAGATCAATTAAGTTAATTGCAGTCTTAATCTTACTATATATAACAAGTGAGTGGGAGAGAGATGAGAATCATCATCTTCCTATTTGTTTTGTCATCCAAATGAAGAAGAAAGACATAAGCTCCTTTTTACTCTCTTTACAAATTGGTCCAAAGTCCTTAAGGTATTTAAGTCTTTTCTTTGAAACTTTTATGTTTTCATGATTATCTAAGTTTGATTAAGCTTAACCATGCATTAGACTTTTCAATTGTTACATGTTTATCAAGTTGTCATTAATAGGTATTTAATGAAATTGAGTTTGATTTTGATGGGAATTTGAAGTATAAGTTTTGAGCATGTTAGGACTAAATTAGAAGGTAGTGAAAATTGATGGAATTGATTAGAAATTTAACTAAGCTTGATAGTTTATGTTGTGACGTTGGGGACTAAATTGAATAAATTAAAAGGTATTAAGAAATTATGTTATAGATTAAAAGTGCAATGTTATTAATGAAAGGATATGAAATTGGATTTTGATTCGATGTTAAATAACAAAAAATATGAGCAATTCGGGTATAATGACTAAAATGAATAAAATGTAAAGTATGTTTGATTGTGTGTTTTTCATATGATTGGGTGAAAACTAATATTGTTTCTATACTTGAATTATTATATGTAGCTAAAGACGGCATCGGACTGTCTTGAGATAAAGGAAACGCAAGAGTTGTAGATGAATAGCTATTACGGTTTGTGATTTCATGATTTGAATTTAATATATATATATATATATATGTCTTGTTACAAGCTAGCTTGATTAAGGTAAGAACCTTACTTGTCACGATTTGGTATGTATATGATGTATGAAATGATATGTATCAAATTGAGCTTGATACAAATGGTTATGTGTGAAAAATATGATTTGTGAATCATGTAAATATATGTTTGAAAACACTAGTTACCCTATCAATGTATCGAGTAAAGTTGAGTATAGTTAGTATGCCATAGGATTAATGTACGAGATTATACTTCGGCTTATAGTAATGAGTCCCGGAGTGCATATCATACTTCAGACGTTCCAATGAGGTGCTAGGCACATTTATTTACTTCAGTTTATACCGATGAGGCACAAGCCGCATATTATACTTCGGATGTACCGATGAGGCACTAGGTGCCAAATACATTGGTGTGATGGTTGAATGATTTGTGTATCCCTTTCGAGTCCGTATCTGGTTAATATGGATAATGAGCATATACTTTGTTATTGATATTTGATATGATATGTTAATGGTGAATAATATGTCATATATTTATTATGTAAAAATGTTAAGTGAAGGACCATGTGGTCAGACTATGACGAGCCCGAAGGCTGATCCAGTTGTAAAAAGAATTTGAGGATTCGAGATAGAAATGACAAAATAAAATGGACTTGGTGAAATGCAATGACATATATGTAAATGTGATATGATGATAGAAGACATTATGTGTTCATAGATGATTTACCAAATGAGATATGGAATGAGACTATGCACATGACACATGAAATGCAAAATTGATTTTGTTGATAGTTAGATCACATTTTGATTGTATTTGACATCATATTTCTATTTGAATTATTGATTTAAATCATAATAACACCATTCAGCCCTATCACTTTACGTATGGTTTATTTATTTTCATGTATAATTATTGTAGATCTTGAAGCTTCAAATTGAATGACAACATCTGGATTTAACTCTTGGCCTTAGAAAATTTGTATAGTTTTGTCTTGTTTTTAGCAAGTGGCATGTACCTAAAGTTTTGAGTTGGTATTTTGGTTCATTTTGATGTTTTGGTAATCATGATAGGAATGTTTACCCTTTTAAATATGTATATGTTTATTTGAGCGTATAATAATGAGTTTGCTTATTCAAGTTTTGTGATGCCATGAATTGAAATTAGAACGTTACTTGTATGCCAAGTAAAAGATTGTTATGCTTGAATCTAGAATAAATAGGCTTGTACTTGAAATCATCCATTAATAGGTAAGTGATATGATATGGATGATGAATTTGCATTTGAGTTAATACCTAATAAATGATAAGCTGAGATGTTTGGTCATTTAAACCATTTGGTATTAATGCTTGACAAGTTTGTGTCATGTGATGCAAAATTGGGGAAAATTGCCCTCATAGTCACGAAATCCTCTTATAGGTGTTGCGACATTAAGTCTTTGTTCCCATAGTTGTGACTCTCCCTTGCTAAGGTCACGACATAGAGTTCCTTGTCCTCAAGGTTGCGATTTACCTTGATTGAAGTCATAGTGTAACATCCCGAAATATGGCCTAAACGGAATAGTGGTCACGAAAACACAAATTTGAGCTATAAAAGTTTATTACGTTTAATTATTATGATTTACAGAGTGATTAAATACATGTGTTAGAGTATTGATAAGAAATTTTATTGATTTCATGCTTAAATTGCCTATTAGGACTTGTTTGTAAAAGTTGCTAAATAGAGGTTCTAATTTATAAAGTATTTGATTGAAATGGGGGTTTGAAGTAAGAGTCTTTAAATGGTAATTAGACTATTATATTTCCATGGACAAAAATGGACATATATGGGTAGAAAGAACCAAAGTTTTTAATGAAGGGTAATTTAGTCATTTAGTAATAAAAAGAAATTAAAATGGAAAAAGATGGCAAAATATGCTCATCTTCTTCATTAGGCCGAATTTTCAAGTGGTCACCATAGCTAGGGTTTGTTTCAAGCTTCCAAGCTCCATATTAAGTGATACCAAGCCCCGTTTTTAATGTTCTTTACGTTTTTGAAGCCCCGGTAGATAGATTTAGCTTATTCTATCAATAATTCATGCTAGGGTTCATATTTGGAAAAATACCCATAGGTGAAATATGTTTATTTTGATGTTTTATGATAGAATATGAAGTCTGAAATTATGTTAAACAACTTTGCTAAGTGATTTTAAGTGAAAGCGATTAAAGCGGCTTAATCGGTAAAAATACCTAATGTTCATAAGTACAAGTTAGAGTGAGAATTTGATGTTACCATAGAAGGAAAAATGATCATCATGTCATAAAACATAAGAATAAGGGATAAAGTTTAATTTCCGAGCTTTGGGGCAAATGTGTAAATATGTAAAGTTTAGGGGCAAAATTGTAATTTTGCCAAAGTTAAGAGTTAAGGACTGTTTTGATGAATGTGAGTATTAAATAAGCTAAATTTGCTATTATGGATCAAGAAGAACGAAATCCGAGTTAGATCAAGGAAAGAAAAGATAGAGGACTAAATCGATATAGTTGATCGTATTTTGTTTCGAGGAAGTTTAAGGAAATAAATGCAATATTCTATTATTTTACATTTAATACTGTTAAATTCCAGTATTTGCATATTTATTCTATAAATTTATTATTTAAAGACTCAAGTATGAATTGATGAAAAAGCTATCCTGGAAGTTAGGTTGAACCTTAGGAATGTATAGGATACAAATGTCATGACATTAGGGTTTAAGGAAATCATGTAAGACCATGTCAAGACATGGCATTGATATGTTACTATAAGGCAAAGGTCCCATGTAAGACCATGCCAAGGCATGGCATTGGTGAGTTCATAAGGCAAGGATACCACGTAAGACCATGTCAAGACATGGCAATGGTTAAGTTTCATAAGGAAAGGTACCGCGTATCCTTAGTATTCCAAGTGGTTCAACGGAAAATTCAATGAGTATTCCAAAGTAAAGGTAAGACAAGTTCAAGCTAAAAAGGTAAGGTAAGATAAATTCATGTTAAAAGGTAAGGTAAGTATACAAGTTTTAAGTATATTGAGTTAAAAGCTTAAGTGATCTTGATAAGAAAAACATAAGATAATTCATTAAGAATGTTGTTATCTATTTACATGTAAACTTACTAAGCTTTATGCTTACACCCATTCTTTATTTTTTTTATAGTATTACAAGCCAACTCGGGGATCGAAAGGACGTCGGAGATCGTTACACACTATCAAAGGATTATATCGGTATTTTGTGACTCGAACGTTTTAAGTTATGGCATGTATAGGGACTTAGCCATTTTGTGTGTATGTCCTTATGATATGGCTTAAGATTGGCTTGTAAATGTTTGGTGATGATTAGCTATTAAAATGGCTAATTAAGAGCATGTTTTGGATATTATGTAATGCCTAGTTGGTAATTATTAGAAAGAAATTATGTAAGTATATGCAGGGGAACAGTTTGTACAGTAGCAGTGATGTGATTTTGAAAAATCACCAAAAATAGTATAAATGTAATTAGGTTGTGCATGAGATATAGAATTAAATATTATTGAGTCTATTTTTATATGAAAGAAATGGTATAGGAAAAGTAGTTGTATATTATGAGATAATTGATTTTTAGTGAAGAGAGGTCAGAACTGTCAAACTGTGTAACAGAGGAGACTTTAACTAATAAACTGTACTAATTGGCCACACCAAAAATTCTGGAAAAATTATAGTAAGAATATATATGAGTCTAGTTTTAGGAAAAATTTACGGATCTAGCTTTCGAGTTTCGTAACTCGAGTTATAATTGATTTAGTGAACATGACGCAGATGGACAGTTTTAAACTTTTATGCCCCGAACTAGTAAGTTAAGTCTAGTAATGCCTCGTACTCGACTCCAGCAACGGTCTCGGGTAAGGGTGTTACATTTATTGGTATCAGAGCAAGGTTTAGTCGATTCTTGGAATATTTAGTATGAGTAAGAGTCTATCTATACATGCCATACTTATATTTTGATAGTGTGACGACTCTTGACGATTTAAATTTTTTTATAGTTATGAATCCGAGCAGTGGTGCAGATGATGTAGAGAGTAGTGCACCCACTCTCGCTGAAGGGACGGCGCCACAAGATAGTCATGAAAGGCCCGTTCACAGTTAGTGGGGAGGAGGGGCTCGAAGCCTTCTTCCAAGCTATGGATGAATGGTTTCTTTGAGTTCGTTAAATACGAACCCATTTATTAGACCTCCACCCTCATGATCCAAATACCACCCATGTAGCTTCCCAGTCATAGATACTGATCGGAGAGAGAAGCCACCGTTGACAAAATTAGAAAAGAAGGGCTGAAGAGTTTGGGCTACCAAAGATAATGATGCGAAAAAGCTAAATTTTGGCTCGAAAATACTATTAGAGTTTTGACGAGTTATCACGCACCTTTGGAAGAGTGTATTAAATGTGTAGTGTCACTTCTTAGAGATTCAACTTACCGGTGGTGGAAGACACTTGTATCGAGTATCCGAAAGAAAGAGTTACCGGAATTTTTTCGGGAGGAGTTTAAGTAAGAAGTACATCGATCGAGGTTTATTGACCGAAAAGAAAAGAGTTCCTTGAATTAAAAGCAGGTAAGATGGTATGGACCGACTATGAGCGTGAATTTGTCGACTCGATAATTATGCTTGAGAGTGTGTGTCTCCGAGGCTATCATGTGCAAAAGATTTGAGGATGGGCTCAATGATGATATCGACTATTAGTTGGTGTTCTAGAGATAAAAGAGTTTGTTGTTTTAGTTGTGAGCACGTAAAGCGAGAGGAGTTGTTGAAAAGAAAGGGTAAAGCTGAAATTGAGATGCAAGATCTGAAGAAAAGACAGATGAGCAAGTCATTTCGGTCTACATCCAAGAGGCACGGAGAGTTCTCTACGAGATCTAATTTTTCAATAGGGTATTCTAACCGAAATAGAGGTGGAAGATTTATGGATTCAAAAGCTCAAACCACTTCGATTGTGAGTGTTGGTAGTATTCACCAAATAGACCTGAGTGTCCTCAATGTGGTCGACGTCATCCAAGTCAATGTCGGCGAACGAGGTTGGTTGTTTCGATGTGGTGCAGGATCATTTCATTCGGAGTGTCACGAGATGGTAAAAAAAAGTAATCTAGAGTGCAAGATCGGGTAATGCCCCGTTAGAGCGGACCTCGGAGAAATCTAGGAATAAGGCGGTAGAGGTACATTTAGAGATCTGACAACGAGATCGGATGTTATAGCACCCTGCAAGGACTTATGCTATCCGTACTCGTGAAGAGGCATCCTCCCCGATGTAATTACGGTACATTTTCTCTTCATGATGTTAATGTTATTGCTTTGATTGATCCGGGTTCAACCCATTCCTATGTTTGCATGAAATTAATGCCTAGTATGAACATGCCCATAGAGTTCTGAAATTTGTGATTAAAGTATCAAATCCATTTGGTTGACATGTGTTAGTAAACAAAGTATGTAAAAAATGCCCTTTGATGATTAGAGGTTCTTGTTTTAAGTGATCTCATGCTATTGCCATTTGATGAGTTTGATGTGATTCTTGGTATGGATTGGTTAAGCGCACATGATGTGATAGTGAATTATGGAAAGAAATTCATTGAGTTGAAATGTGAAATGTGAAATTCATTGAGCTTGATAGTTGATGTTGTGACGTTGGGGACTAAATTGAATAAATTAAAAGGTATCAAGAAATTATGTTATAGATTAAAGTGCAATGTTATTAATGAAAGGATATGAAATTGGATTTTAATTCGATGTTAAATAACAAAAAATATGAGCAATTCGGGTATAACGACTAAAATGAATAAAATGTAAAGTATGTTTGATTGTGTGTGTAACACCCTGAATTAGGGGTTATTTGTAATTTAATTAATTTCCCATGTGTACTTGAAGAAATTAATAATATGATTTTATTTGGCATGTTTGAGGGTCCAAGAATAAACAAGAGCTAGGCACATCTTCGAGCTAAAATTTATTTTTTAAGTGTTAAAGGAGGAAGCTAGGTGAGTTAGGGGTTAAGAAAATTTTAAAGGAACTTGACACAAGTAGATGGTTGGCTAAGTGGTTTCATGCGTGTTGAAGAAAAAAGGGGAGTGGGTCCCAAGTTCGAGTGTGAGAGGAAGCATTTTTGTGTTTTGTGGTAATGGGCTGAGGAAGGAAGGCGTTAAAATTAATTGGGAAGGTTAAGTAGCATGAAAGTCCAGGTAGTAGGAGTGGCTTGGGGCGCCACTTGAGAGAGAGAAGTCTCGGGTCCGAGGAACGAAGGGAACGTTTCTATTTTGGGCTTTTTGCGCTATAAGGAAAGGGCCAAGAGGAAGGTTTTATAAATAAATGAGAAGGGTATTTGACATGAAAGTCTAAAGGGGAGAAGTGGCATAAGGCGTTGGAGGGGGGCTGGAGGTTCCAGGTTTGAACCTTAGGGGCAGCAAATGCATTTTCCTTTTTATTTTCTTTGCTAACGTGGGTGAAGGAATTTGGCTGCACTTTGGACTCCCAAAGTCGGCTGGAAGAGGTAAGTTTGGTGTTTTATTTTATTTCAATTTGTTTAAGAAAGGATAGAAGATAAAGTGTTATTATCTTAAGTGATAATTAATAGTTTAATTATCAGCATAGAGGGGAAGAATTGGGCGACATTAGGACTCTTTGGGAAATGTTCAAAACTAATTTTGTCTGACAAGTAGAGCAAAAAATTCCAACAAGCATTTACTCTTCTTTGTCCTCTGTCATTGTTGAAATTCCCCAGGAATTCTTCAAAATTTTCAACTTTCTTCTCTTTTATTTTGGCCAAAACCACCTTTGATTTCTCCTACTTATTCTCCTTTTCTTTCTTCCACCATTGGCGAATATCCACCACCCTTGCCAAAATTTCTTAGACAAAGCGCCAAAATTTTGCAAAATTCCAGCATCTCTTTAGTCAATTCACTCCTTGGTGTGCCGAAAATTCCCTCTCCTATTCTATAGCACCTTGGCGAATATTAAGTGGGATAGATCTCTTGAATCTTCTTTGGCAAAGCGATTTGAGAAGGTAAGTGTTTTGGCCGAATGTCTATTGTTCTTCTCTCTTATGTTACGTCGATTTGGGATGAACAAAAAGAGCGAATTATATTGATGACTAATCGGTGTTGAAAACCGATTTTATCTAGGTACTCGGGGTTGGAAGTATTCGATCAAGCCTCCAGGTCATTAGTAATCAATATTGGTAAGTGGTGGTAAGGATGTAGTAAACCATTTATTTGGTATTTGAAAGACTATTCGTGATACTAATGACGGTAGATTATAGGGAAGCGAAGCAAAGTCGCAAATCGTGTGCTATAGTTATACTTGAAGGCGTTTAGGTAAGGTTTGGGTTCAAATATAAACCCTTGGATATATGTTGGTTTGGCCGAATGGTCAATAGTACTAACTACATGTTTGGCCAAAAATAGGACCAGGAAATCTTGTGTGGCCTATTGTTTCTTCAAGGATTTAGAAAGATCGTTGGTGGCGGTGTGTACATACACACCTTATAACTTTAATATGCTAAGTGTTATATGTATGCTTAACCGATTTGTGTAGATTCGGATGTAATACCATTATGGTATAATCAAGGATTCGGGTAAGTCTTTGTTGTTATGAGCTTTATTTTGATACTTTTGGGAAGCATGGCATATTTGGTATATATGGCTTATAATATATGGCTCATGATAAATCTATTGGCATGATAATTGTTAATTCTATATTATTGATTGATGTGGGATTAAATGAGTGGAGGAAGTAATATTAGGTGTCGGCGGACACGGTGGTTTGGTACCATATTTCGTGACTACGGTCACGGAGGTTTAGCACCTCAGGAGGTTTGGCACCTCATAGCGTCTCGTCCGGTGGCTTAGTACCACGATGGGTTGGCCCCACGGATTATATTATGGGATTGGCCTTGGTGATTTGGTATCACATGTGGGTTGGCCCACCGGTGGTTTGGCACCACATTTAATGATGACTATCGTGACTTTAAGTCACCGGTGGTTTAGCATCACCGGTGGTTTGGTACCACAGGGGTAGAAAGGTGTTTGGATGGCTAGGTTGGGTGCTACATTTAGTGCATGTTTAATTGTTATAAATTGTGTATGTTGTTGCACTAAACCGGAAAAGGGTTACACTTGAGTCTTGGTGACTCACCTTTTCCTTTAATATTTTTCGGTGACACGTAGATAGCGGATGAGGGCCGGGATGGACTCGAGGTGGCCATGCGATGGAAATTAAATTTACTTTGAATTATTTTATTTTAGTTTTATTCTATTTGGGTTTTATTCATTTAAGTTGTAATAAGGCCTCTTAAGATTTATTTTTATTATTCTATCTGTTGGATAAATTATTTAAACTATTTAATGACTTTAAAAAAAAATGATTACACAAGTTTTCCTAAATTCAAACGAAAATGTTTTCTTTCGTACCACCGAGTACAATCACAAAATTGGTAACAACTTGACTTAAATATTTGAATGAACTAAGTATTGTTTTCTTTATATACCTCAACTGTTTTAAAATAAGACAACATCTTTTACTCTAAATAATATCGGCTAAACAAGGGATTTCAAAATATTTTCATCTGTAACATACCGAATTTGGCCATAATGTTTGGGCCGGGTTTGGGGTGTTCAGAATTGGTATCGAGCCGGTTCAAAACTTCATTTGTGGGGCCCAAGGCCCAAAATGTTTAGTTTTGGGATAGTAGGCCTTATTATAACGTTTGAGAAATTGTTTTGGCTTGAACGACATGGCACCGTGTCTCCGGCACCTATCCGCCCAGGTAAGTACCTCTATCAATTTTTGTGAATTCTTTTGATGTGGGGTAGAAGGGTAAATTGGGGAACGTAGACTACTAGGGTAGAAGCTGATGAACCCTAGGGTTAGCATACCCCAACAAACTACGATAAGACTTAATAATTCCTAAACAAAACACGTGAGTTGTCCTTGAGCAAAGGATGTGGAAATCGTTATCGCATGTCTAGGATTAGATTCGGTGGGAGCACGGTATTTAAGCGGTCCTCGTGACTCACCTCCTACTCACTTGAATCCTACACAGTGCGTAGTAACAGTTCATCCTAAATGAGACGACACACTCACAAGCTAAACTCGATAACTAAAACCCGAAAGGGATTAGCCTTTTGTTTTGAGGAAAATAAAAACCTTGTTTCAAAAAAAAAAAACAAAATACCCTAGGTTTGAAAAATGACCAAAATACCCGGCATAAATTACAGAATACCCTCCATATGAAAAATTTTCAAATAGAAATTTCCAAAATATCTTTCTTTTGTGAAATCACTTAGAACCCAATTTTTGGAAACCATTTTGTGAAAATACCCTGATTATGTGAAATTACTAAAATACCCTTAGGGGGTAAAATTACGAAAACACCCTTGATTTATGATATTCCCAAAATACCCACAGTTTTAATAAAAAATTTCACCACATAAAAAGTGCTAAAAAACCTTAAATTGTAAAAACGTCAAAATTTTAGAAATTACAAAATTGCCCCAAACCTACAAAAATTACCAGAATACCCCTGACTTTCAAAATTTTACAACATCACTATTTTGGAAAATGCAATTATCAAAAAGGAGCCCTCAAAGTTTTACAACTTTTGAAATATCCCGATTCATCAAATTTTATAAATTCACCACGATTTGTAAAATTACCAAAATGCCCCGAGTTTCAAAATCACCAAAACACCCCCCGAATTTTAAAAATTTTTCGAAATACCCGGGAAATTAAGAGTTTTAAAATAATTTTTGACAAAATCATCTGAGAACTTGTATTTTTGAAAAATTACGAAAATACCCACAGAGACAATTACGAAAATACCCGCAGGTAGTGGAAAAATAATCACCATGAAATCAACAACGTCTCTTTGAAAGAATAAAAGGCGTGTGCTTGTTTGATTCTGAAAGAACCACTCCTAAAGCTCTTATCATAAAATTTCTTCGTGGATAATTAGTGAAACAAGTACTAATCCATAAAATTTCGTAATCAAATTAAAGCATAATAGTTAGAATGAGCTCTAGAGGACGAGGCCATCGTGGGCCGCAGTGAGGCGGAGATAAGCGTGTTAGAACCCATGAGATCGGGTCGAGAATCGGAGAATGGGTACCACCACCACCACCCCTAATTTTTAGAGAGTGAGAGTAGGATCGGGACGGGAGGTGAGGCGATGCTTGTAAGTCGTGTTGCGAGTCCTTGAGATGGTGGTGAGGCGAGTGGAGGTATGGGAGCTCAAAAGTCATGCCAGCGACTTGATCCAGCAGGCGAGAGGTATTAGGGTGTGTCGGGAGTGGCACCCAAGTCTGGCGAGAATATTGGTTAGAATCGATTGAAAGGATCATGGGTGATCTCGATCTAACGAGATGAGGAGAAGGCGAAAGGAGCGGTGTCGCTTCTAAAGGATGAGTCATATCGGTGGTGGCTCACAGTGCGAGATGGCGCTTCTGCGGATGACCTTACTTGGGAGTATTTCAAAGTCGCTTATCAAAAGAAGTATGTGGGCACCATTACATTGATGCTCGGAGGAAAGCCTTTCAGGGTTGGTACAAGGAAATAAAGCGCGTGAGTATGAAGTAGAATTCTTGAAATTTGAGTCGCTATCTTGGGAATTGTATCAGCGGAGCATGAGCAGTGTGTCCGCTTTGAAGACGGGCTTAGGGATGATTTGAGGTCATTGATTGCTCCACATGCGGGGCGTGAGTTCTTGTTTTGGTGGAAAAGGCTAAAGTAGCCGAAGGGGTCAAAGCGTCCGTGAGGCGTAATTATGATAGAAACAAGCGAGAAAAGAGGCTTTGGATCGTCGGATCGGGTAATGCTTTTCGAAGAGGGCTAGGCGAGGATGGGTAGAATCGACAGGAAGGCCCATGGCTAATAATCGAGACCATTTCGGTCAACCATTGTGGGAAGTCACATTGGGGAGGTTGTTGGACGGTGAGAGGATGCTTTGAATGTGGATCTTTGGATCACCGTGTAAGGATTGTCCTCTGAAGTTGGCTAAGAATCGCCGGAGGTCGAAGCAGTGCTCGGGCTAGAAATGTAGGACCACCACGGAGGGTCGTGGTAATGGTAGAGGGGCAATGGTTCTAATCGAGTGTCGCAAAAATCCGGAAGAGGGCGAGGCAACCTGAGGCGAAGTAACCTGGTTTAGTCTACGCAGCGAGGCATCGAGAGGAGGGTGACGTACTGGACGTCATAACCGATACATTCCTAATTTTTGGATTTCTATGTGTTGCATTAATTGATGTGGGTTTAACGCATTCATATATTGCTAGTAGTGTGGTAGAGACTATGAACATAGACTTTGAGACTACTGCTAGGGAGATGACGATGAATTAGCCCTCTAGGTAACTCTGTAGTGGTAAACAAACTATATAGAGATGTACCCTAGAACTCCAAGGGTAGTGTTTGTGGTGACACGATGGAGCTGCCGTTTGGGGAGTTCGACCTAATTCTTGGCATGGATGGTTGGTTAAGCATCGACGAAGTGGATTCTGATTGCTAAGCGCATGGTTCTAAAGATGGTGAGGTGATGAAGTAGTCATGATAGGTAATAGAAGAGATTACCTATCCAACGTGGTGTCTGCGTTAAAGGCAGAGAAAATGGTCAGAAAAGGGTGTGAGGCGTTCTTGGTTCGAATATGTACCTTGGAGGCTAAGAATTGATGGTTGAGAAGGTCCGAGCGGTAGGGAATTCTTGATGTGTTTCGGAAGAACTTTGGGTCTACCTTGGATCGGAAAGTTGAGTTTGCATAGACTTATTGCGAAAGCAGCACTGTGTCTATAGCACCCTACCGAATGGCACCAAAGGAATTAGTGGGTGAAGGCTCAAATTTAGGAGCTCTTGGATCGAGGTTTATCCGGCCAAGTATATCTCTATGGGGCACACTGTCTTTGTTTGTCAAGAAGAAAGCGGGTCCATACGAATGTGTATCGACTACCATCGATTAAACAAGTTAACGATCAAAAACAAGTATCCGTTGCCGGATCGATGACTTGTTTGACCAAGCTGAAGGTGCGTCGGTTTTCTCAAAGATAGACCTTAGGTCGGGTTACCATCAACTTAAGGTGAAGGAGGTTGATGCTCACAAAATGGCATTCGAACTCGATATGGGCATTCTGAGTTCCTAGTGATGCCATTTGGGTTGACAACGACCGGCGACATTCATGGACTTAATGAATAGGGTGTTTCATTGATACTTGGATCAATTTGTTGTGGTGTTCATAGGCGACATATTGGTTTATTCTAAGGCGGAGGAGGAGCATGACGAGCATTTGCGTATAGTTCTACAAATCTTGAGGAGAAGCGGTTATATGCCAAATTGATAAATCGAATTTTAGCTTAGGGAAGTGGCTTTCTTAGGTCACGTGGTGTCAGCAGAAGGGATTAGAGTGGACCCTCGCAAGGTTGAAGCGGTGTTGGAGTGGAAGCCGTCTAAGTCGATGGCGAGAAATTGAAGTTTTAAGTGCAGCGAGATACTATCGAAGATTTGTGGAAGGGTTCTCTTTAATCGCAGCCCCACTGACTAAGTTATTAAGAAATAGAGTTCCGTTTGTATGGTCGGAGAAGCAGCAAGAAAGTTTTGACAAGCTAAGGAAGATTCGGCGAGGCTCGGTTACGATACGACTGAGGCGGAGAAGTTGTTCTGAGTTCTTGTGATCGTCCCATCTGGGTTGGGATGTGTATTGATGCGAGGAAGGAAGGTAGTAGCCTATCGTCTCGTCGACTAAGACCGCATGAGGTTAACTACCCAACTCACGACTTGGAGTTAGCGTGATAGTCTTTGCCTTGAAAATATGGAGGCATTACTTGTATGGGGAGAAGTCGATAGTCTATACGGATCACAAAAGTTTAAAGTATCTCTTGACTCGGAAAGACTTGAACTTGAGGTAGCGGACGGTGGATTGAACTATTAAAGGACTCATTTGTTCTATTGAGTACCATCCGCAAAGCTAACGTGGTGGTGTGCGCTAAGTCGAAAGGTCGTGGCGGACTTAAGGCGATGTTTGCTCATTTGAGTCTATCTGACGATGGAAGTCTTTTAGCGAACTACAAGTTAAGCCAACTTGGATCGAGAAAATTAAAGAAAAGCAGGTTAGTAGATGGAAGTTTGAATGCTCGGAGGTTGCAAGTCCAAAATGGCGATTTGGAAGGTATAGCTTGTGCGATAATGGAGTATTATGCTTTCAAAGGCGAGCTTGTATCTGCGAAAGATGTGGAATTGAGGCAAAAAATTCTTGAGGATGCTCATAGCAGCCCATACGCTATCATCCGGGAGGTAGCAAGATGTATGGAGATTTGTGGAAATAATTACGGTGGCGAGTGAAGCGCGATGTAAGCTGAATTTGTGGGAAGGTGTTTGACATGTCGTGAGTTAAGGTGAACATCGATTACCATCGGGATTACTTCAACCAATAAAGATCCCTCGGTGGAAATAGGAGAGGATCACGATGGATTTTGTCGTTGGGCTACCCTTACGCCTGACAAGAAGAAGGACGATTTGGGTGATTGTGGACCGTCGACTAAATTAGCTCACTTCATCTGGGTGAGGTGGATTACTCACTTGAAGCTAGCTAAAGTTTGTATGTGTCGGAAATAGTGAGGTTGCATGGTGTGCGATGTCGATCATCTCGAGATAGGGATCCCAAATTTTCGTCGAGGTTCGGAAGCGTTGCATCAAGCTTTGGGCACGATTGGATTTGATCTGACTTTCCATCCACGATCGGCGGGTAGTCGGAAAGGTCATCTGATTTTAGAAGATATGCTAAGAGGTGTGTTACGGATTTGGTGGTAGTTGGGAAGAGTACCTACTGATTAGCGAAATTTGCTTATAACAATAATTATCAGCGAGTATTGGATGGCTCCATATGAGGCCTTGTATGGGCCGAAATGCCGTATTCCTACGTGTTGGGCGGAGTTGAGTGAACGACAAGTCTTGGGTCGAATTGGTATGAAGCGGAAGATAAAGTTAAAGTGATTCGGGCTTGTCTCGAAGCGTCGGATAGGCGAAGTCTTATGCTAACCTTAAGCGAAAAGAGATGGAATATGCGATGGGAGATAAAGTTTTTACGAAGGTGTCACCTTGGAAAAAGGTATTGAGATTTAGGCGTAAAGGAAGCTAAGCCCAAGGTTCATCGAGCCATATCTGATGTTGAAGCGAGTGGGGCCGTAGCTTATCATTTCGAGTTCTTAGGTAGAGTTAAGGCAAATTCATAATGTCTTCCATGTGTCGATGCTTAGATGATATCGGTCGGATCCATCACACGTTGTGCAGTTGAGAAATTGTAGTAAATCGGACATGTCTTTCGAGGTGGGCCGGTACAAATCTTGGATCGTGAAGTCAAAGTTCTCGTAGGAAGTCGATTGCCTTTGGTAAAGGTGTTATAAGCGGAATCATAGTACAGAGGAGGCCACATAGGAACCGAGGATATGATGCGGCGTGACAATATCCTGACTCTTGATCCGAGCAATTTGGTAGAAATTTTTAAGGGGTGGCTGTAACACCACAATTAGGGGTTATTGTAATTTAATTAATTTCCATGTGTACTTGAAGAAATTAATAATATGATTTTATTTGGCATGTTTGAGGGTCTAAGAATAAACTAGAGCTAGGCACATCTTAGGGCTAAAATTTATTTTTTAAGTGTTAAATGAGGGAAGCTAGGTGAGTTAGGGGTTAAGAAAATTTTTAAAGGAACTTGACACAAGTAGATGGTTGGCTAAGTGGTTTCATGCGTGTTGAAGAAAAAGGGGAGTGTAGGTCCCAAGTTCGAGTGTGAGAGGAAGCATTTTTGCGTTTTGTGGTAATAAATTGAGGAAGGAAGGCCTTAAAATTAATTGGGGAAGGTTAAGTAGCATGAAAGTCCGGTAGTAGGAGTGGCTTGGGCCACTTGAGAGAGAAGTCTCGGGTTAGAGAGCGAAGGAGCGTTCTATTTTGGGCTTTTTAGCTATAAGGAAAGGGCCAAGAGGAAGGTTTTATAAATAAATGAGAAGGGTATTTGACATGAAAGTCTAAAGGGAGAAGTGGCATAAGGCGTTGGAGAATTTGGAGGTTCGGTTCGAACCTTAGGGGCGACAAATCGTTTTCCTCTTTATTTTCTTTGCTAACATGGGTGAAGGAATTTGGCTGCACTTTGGACTCCCAAAGTCAATTTGGAAGAGGTAAGTTTGGTGTTTTATTTTATTTCAATTTGTTTAAGAAAGGATAGAAGATAAAGTGCTATTATCTTAAGTGATAATTAATAGTTTAATTATCAGCATAGAGGGAAGAATTGGACAACATTAGGACTCTTTGGAAATTTGTTCAAAACTAATTTTTGTATAGCAAGTAGAGCAAAAAATTCTAGCAACTGTTTACTCTTTTTTCCTCTTCTTTGAGAAATTCCTCTAGGAATTCTTCAAAATTTTCACTTTCTTCTCTTTTATTTTGGCCAAAACCACCTTTGATTTCTCCTACTTATTCTCCTTTTCTTTCTTCCACCATTGGTAGAATATCCACCACCTTCTTCTTGAAATTTCTTAGACAAAGCGCCCAAAATTTTGCAAAATTCCAGCATCTCTTTAGTCGAATTCACTCCTTGGTGTGCCAAAATTCCTCTCTATTCTATAGCACCTTGGCGAATATTAAGTGGGATAGATCTCTTGAATCTTCTTTGGCAAGCGATTTGAGAAGGTAAGTGTTTTGGCGAATGTCTATTGTTCTTCTCTCTTATGTTACATCGATTTGGGATGAACAAAAGAGCGAATTATATTGATGACTAATCGGTGTTGAAAACTAATTTTATCTAGGTACTCCGGGGTCGGAAGTATTCAGTCAAGCCTCCAGTCATTAGTAATCAATATTGGCAAGTGGTGGTAAGGATGTAGTAAACCATTTATTTGGTATTTGAAAGACTATTTTGTGATACTAATGACGGTAGATTATAGGGAAGCGAAGCAAAGTCGCATAAATCGTGTGCTATAGTTATACTTGAAGGCGTTTAGGTAAGGTTTGGGTTCAAATATAAACCCTTGGATATATGTTGGTTTGGTAGAATGGTCAATAGTACTAACTACATGTTTGGTAGAAAATAGGACCGGAAATCTTGTGTGGCCTATTGTTTCTTCAAGGATTTAGAAAGATCGTTGGTGACGGTGTGTACATACACACCTTATAACTTTAATATGCTAAGTGTTATATGTATGCTTAACCGGTTTGTGTAGATTGGATGTAATACCATTATGGTATAATCAAGGATTCGGGTAAGTCTTTGTTGTTATGAGCTTTATTTTGATGCTTTTGGGAAGCATGACATATTTGGTATATATGGCTTATAATATATGGCTCATGATAAATCTATTGGCATGATAATTGTTAATTCTATATTATTGATTGATGTGGGATTAAATGAGTGGAGGGAAGTAATATTAGGTGTCGCGGACACGGTGGTTTAGTACCACATTTCGTGACTACGGTCACGGAGGTTTAGCACCTCGGAGGTTTGGCACCTCATAGCGTCTCGTCCGTTGGCTTAGTACCACGGTGGGTTGGCCCGGATTATATTATGGGATTGGCGCTTGGTGATTTGGTATCACATGTGGGTTGGCCCCACCAGTGGTTTGGCACCACCAGTGGTTTGGTACCACACGGGGTAGAGAAAGGTGTTTGGATGGCTAGGTTGGGTGCTACATTTAGTGCATGTTTAATTGTTATAAATTGTGTATGTTGTTGCACTAAACCGGAAAAGGTTACCTGCTTGAGTCTTGGTGACTCACCTTTTCCTTTAATATTTTTCGGTGACACGTAGATAGCGGATGAGGGCCGGATGGACTCGAGGTGGCCATGCAGTGGAAATTAAATTTACTTTGAATTATTTTATTTTAGTTTTTATTCTATTTGGGTTTTATTCATTTAAGTTGTAATAAGGCCTCCTAAGATTTATTTTATTATTCTATCTGTTGGATAAATTATTTAAACTATTTAATGACTTTAAAAAAAATGATTACAAGTTTTCCTAAATTCAAGCGAAAATGTTTTCTTTCATTACCATAAAGTACAATCACAAAATTGGTAACAACTTGACTTAAATTTTGAATGAACTAAGTATTGTTTTCTTTATACACCTCAATTGTTTTAAAATAAGACAACATCTTTTACTCTAAATAATATCGGCTAAACAAGGATTTCAAAATATTTTCATCGTAACATACGAATTTGGCCATAGTGTTTGGGTAGGGTTTGGGGTGTTACGATGTGTTTTCATATGATTGGGTGAAAACTAATATTGTTTCTATACTTGAATTATTATATGTAGCTAAAGACGGCATCGGACTGTCTTGAGATAAAGGAAATGCGAGAGTTGTAGATGAGTAGCTATTACGGTTTGTGATTTCATGATTTGAATTTAATATATATATATATATGTCTTGTTACAAGCTAGCTTGATTAAGGTAAGAACCTTACTTGTCTCATGATTTGGTATGTATATGATGTATGAAATGATATGTATCAAATTGAGCTTGATACAAATGGTTATGTGTGAAAAATATGATTTGTGAATCATGTAAATATATGTTTGAAAACATTGGTTACCCTATTAATGTATCGAGTAAAGTTGAGTATAGTTAGCATGCCATAGGATTAATGTACGAGATTATACTTCGGCTTATAGTAATGAGGCGCGGAGTGCATATCATACTTCAGACGTTCCAATGAGGTGCTAGGCACATTTATTTACTTGATTTATCTGGATGAGGAGGCTGCCGCATATTATACTTCGAATGTACCGATGAGGCACTAGGTGCCAAATACATTGGTGTGATGGTTGAACGATTTGTGTATCCCTCTCGAGTCCGTATCTGGTTAATATGGATAATGAGCATATACTTTGTTATTGATATTTGACATGATATGTTAATGGTGAATAATATGTCATATATTTATTATGTAAAAATGTTAAGTGAAGGACCATGTGGTCAGATTATGACGAGCCCTAAGGCTGATCCAGTTGTAAAAAGAATTTGAGGATTCGAGATAGAAATGACAAAATAAAATGGACTTGGTGAAATGAAATGACATATATGTAAATGTGATATGATGATAGAAGACATTATGTGTTCATAGATGATTTACCAAATGAGATATGGAATGAGACTATGCACATGACACATGAAATGCAAAATTGATTTTGTTGATAGTTAGATCACATTTTGATTGTATATGACATCTTATTTCTATTTGAATTATTGATTTAAATCATAATAACACCACTCAGCCCTATCACTTTACGTATGGTTTATTTATTTTCATGTATAAGTATTGTACATCTTGAAGCTTCAAATTGAATGACAACATCCGGATTCAACTCTTGGCCTTAGAAAATTTGTATAGTTTTGTCTTGTTTTTAGCAAGTGGCACGTACCTAAGGTTTTGGGTTGGTATTTTGGTTCATTTTGATGTTTTGGTAATCATGATAGGAATGTTTACCCTTTTAAATATGTATATGTTTATTTGAGCGTATAATAATGAGTTTGCTTATTCAAGTTTTGTGATGCCATGAATTGAAATTAGAACGTTACCTGTATGCCAAGTAAAAGATTGTTATGCTTGAATCTAGAATAAATAGGCTTGTACTTGAAATCATGCATTAATAGGTAAGTGATATGATATGGATGATGAATTTGCATTTAAGTTAATACCTAATTAATGATAAGCTGAGATGTTTGGTCATTTAAACCATTCGGTATTAATGCTTGACAAGTTTGTGTCATGTGATGCAAAATTGGGGAAAATTGCCCTCATAGTCACGACATCCTCTTATTGGTGTTGCGACATTAAGTCTTTGTTCCCATAGTTGTGACTCTCCCTTGCTAAGGTCACAACATAGAGTTCCTTGTCCTCAAGGTTGCGATTTACCTTGATTGAAGTCATAGCATCATGCTTCTGCCTTCCATGTCGCAAAACTCATTCTTTAATGTCACGACATAACTCTTAAATTTTTAAATTTTTACGTTTTAGTGTTTTTTGTATATTACCAGTGTTCATAAGTGCTTTTGTAATCGAGATTTGAATAAATATTGTGTTTTATTAAGTTTTGAAACTAAAATTGCTTATATGACTTGTCTATTAGATATTGGAATAAAATCATAATTTCTTCGACAATGAATGTGACATCTCGTATCTCATCGGGTCACGAGTGAGGTGTTACATGGGTCATACTTCAAAACCATATAACATCCGAAACAAGTCTATTACCATTCTAAATCATAGTTCAAAATCAATTGAGACATTTTCATGTATGCTTATAATAAACTTGTGAATAAACCAAGGCCTAGAGCCTGCCAACTAAATTCCTATGCATAAACATCATTATCATCCATAATAGCAAGACTTGATGTAAAAAGAAACTAGCATATATGCATACACATGATAAAGTATAGACTCTCCAATAATGCCACTAAGAGCGACTATACAAATAAGTGAAATTCATACTTTTCAAGCCTTGCCAATGGTGACACGATTCCAAGAAAGGTGGTTGACTTCATGGACACTCTTCAAAAATCTACGCGCAAATAAACAACGATGTGTTAAGTTTAAATGCTTAGTAAGAATTCATGGAAATTAACTTACTTACCCTTTTTTCAATAATGTAGTTAATCAATTGAAATGCTTGAAGATATAAAACATGAGTAAAGAATTATAAATTAAAGCGTATAGATATACTAAAGCATGATTTCATATTCATCAAGCAAAAATTCACTACAAAATAGATCTATTGAGTTCAAATGTATATTACGACATATTTAATGCATTTAAGAAGTTTACTATCTCATAACACATTTAAACTCATGCATAATGTTTAATCAATAAGCATAGTAGTTCACATATTTAAATTCTTAACCTTTGATAACCTTAACAAAATGATACTTGGGCATGCAAGACGACCAACCTTATTCTTCACATATTGAACCCAAAGTGTATCCAACCTAATGTCATACAAATACATATAAAATGCTCCCAAATACACATTTGTGCTATGCCACAAAGGCATCACATCACATCATTGCTTCAAATACACATCGTCATTCCATAACGTGTAATATAGTCCCTATAGGCATGCTAAATGTATCCTAACTATTTTACCAATTTTTCAAGGGCAAGATTTTTATTACAAATCATTATGTCAATATCAAGTCATACAATAAACACATATATCACATAAACATTTCATATATACACATTCGCACTTTTTAATAATTTCACACAAACATATTTCATATATACGCATTTCCCATGCCATATATAAATTTCACCATACCAAGAAGCATTTAGTTAAAATTACAATATTATTTATCCTTATATTAATTTATTAAACTTATTTAATTTTCATCTACTCTAGAAAGAAAATCTCTACGAGAACTTACCTTCAAAAGGACAAAATAGGAGAAAGATCTCCTTCTCCACCTTCATTCAACAACTCTTTCTTTTCCTTTGCTTGAAGCACTACATTCAAGCTTTTCCTCTTCAATAGATAATAAATACACTAATGAAAAAATTTATTTAAAAAACAATTTTAAATACACAGCAAAATTTTAAATTTTTTCTTAAAACTAAGTCTTATGATATTTATAATAATAAACTTTAGATCTAATTAGTACCTATGCTTTAAGCAATGCGGTCTAGGTCATTTTCTAGCTTTCACCAAACAATATTCTTTGTTATCCTTGAATCTTAACTTGCTTAAAATATGGGCTCTAACTTTACGAACCAATCACATAGAATGAAAAATTAGATTAAATTTTAGTGGAAAATTAATTCTCTCTCTAGGAAACCAAAACTTGAGCTTTCAAGAAAATAGAATTTATTTTGTAAATAAAATGGAATTTGTGAGGAAATATATTTATTTGCCTCATTCAATAAATTTGAGATAACTAATTAATTTAATTTTCACTTCAAATATCAGTTATTTAATTTCAATCAATTAAATATTAATTTAAAATTTTTAATTTAATTTCTAAGTCATCTTTCGTACATAGCGAGAAAAAGCATTCACTGCAGTTGGTGATGCATGTCGTTTATTTCTCTTATTTGCCATTTTTATTCATTCCATATTTTCAATTCTACATGCAGTGCTTTTTGGGTTATGTCAAGCTAGCAAGGAGACTGATTGAACATATATATAATTAGGGCTCAAATAATTTGTAAGTAAGTTTTGACTATTTGTCTATTAATTATAACATTATTTAATCATAAAGTCATTCCACTAAAATGACATAATTGAACTCTTCCTTATTATATACCATTACGAAAACAACTTAATAGATGTTTGTCCAATGACCTTATTATAAGTGTACTATCCTCTTGGATATCCTTTATCTCTTTGGGTTAAATTTGTTTACCTAATATGATCTTATTTTTATCTTATTGTAACCATTGGATCTTCCTTCATGAAAAAGTCATTTACTAACAAATATTAATTAAATCATTCATCCTAGACAAATCATATGTGTCTACTTTACTTTTTCATCTATCGTGTAATGCAAATGGCAGGATACCATTAACCATTTATTGGTATATGAATTTCACTATTGTAAATAAAGTTATGTCATGAAAAGTCGAATACTCAATGTATCAGCTTTCAACTCTTTAATTATTTGAACTCGGGCTTTTAATACATCAAAATATATGAGTTACGCACACATAGTCAGTCACTTGCTCAAGTTTGAGGTAAGTCATACTATGAATTTCATAAGTGAACTAATCCATAAATAAATTTAAGATTAATTTAACTTAGGTTCTAACTAATGTATTGTCAATGTAAACAACCACTTCCCTGCCTCTATCTTGTAGGAGTCAACCACTCCGATACCTAAGGCAATGTATCTCTCTTCTTAGACTTGATAGACAACATAATAGTCATTTAACTTATTTGCTCAATTTCGATTTACCAAACTATGGACCTTTTTGATTACTTACTAATACAAGTTCTCTTATTGCATTAGGATCCAAACATATTGTGCAACTTGATATTAGTTAAATATTAAGTAATCAATAAACCAATATTTGTTTATATTTTTCCTTGCTTGAAAGAATCTGTTGAGGACAAATACAATTGATATTAATATGTATAATAGAATTTTACTCAAACCAGTCTATTCGAAAAATTATAAATAAAAATGATGAATAAACTACACTTAGGGCATTGGATCTTAATAATCTCTCACATGTTTTAGTAAGGTAGATGAGTCATATTTCACATTATCATACCTTTTACATGTTTCTCAAAACTCCTAACCACCAAAACCTTCGTAAACGAATCTGCAAGTTTGTCTTCAAATGCGATTGTACAGGCCCAATTTAGCCGGGACCGAACTAAATAAAAAAACCAATAAATAATAAAAAGTCCAATAAAATAACCAGAACCAAAAATTTTCAGAAGAACTAGGGTTGCTGAAACCCTAACCCTAGCAGCTAAGGCGCCGCACCCCACATGCTATGGCAGCGCGCACCACTCCCAAGGCCTGGCTCCACCTGCTCCGTTGACTCCTAGCACCTGCAAACAAGACAGAAGCAATGCAACACGCAAACAACAGCAAAAACAGAAGCATCAAGAAAGTAGGAAAGCAAAATAACAAGCAAACAAATCAATAAATTTGTATTTCTTTTCGGTTGTATAAGCCTGAAACCAACCAATGTAAAGGGGGGATTTTTTCAATGAAAAAAACAGAGACTTTGAAACATAGAAAACAGATTCAAAATCGATTATTTTATTTTTATGTCATCTGTTTTATTTATTTATTTTTTTATTTTCCTATTGCGAATATACATACATGTATTAAAAAGAGAAATGTTTTACCTTTTTTTTGTGATTTCGGCCTTAGATCGGAGTTCCACGTCGGACGGTGTTCAAAAGGGTGACTTTTCACCTTTCCGACCACCACTGCACGTGGCGGTCATGCAGTGGTGGTCAAGACCGGATCTTGGTAAATTCAGTGGCCATGGGGGATTTGAGAGAAAAGGGGAGAGCATTTTTTTTTTTTTTTTAGGAAGGGTTGAAATGAAGTTTAAAAAAAAAATTTGGGCTTAAATAGGAAGCATAAAACGGCGCCGTTTCATTAGGCCCCCCAAACGCCAAAACGACGTCGTTTTGGGGGGCCGACCCGAGACCCGACCCGCTTCCTCAAGATCCCGTGTTTTGCCTTGAATAGGATATTTACGCGTGCGGTCCCTCCGCTTTTTAAGCCTATTACAATTGAATCCTTTTTACCTTTAATTTGGCCCCGTAATTTTATTTAATTTCTATTTTAGTCCCACGCAAAGTGACGTCATTTTGGAGGATGGGGTTAATTTCCTTATTGGTTCTTCCATGTTATACGAGTGTTCAAATGGACCCTTTTCTTTTTATTTGCTTGGATTTGCCCCCAAATCTCTATTTTAAGTTTAAATTAGTCCTTTTCGTCATTTTTGCTATTAAATTAATTAATTTTGATTATTATTAATATTATTATTGATATTATTATTTTTATTATTACTAACATTATTATTATTTTATTTAAATTTGATCTTCATTCACTTAATTTTCACCATTTATGAAATTTTTATATTTTATATTTTATTCATTATTTATTTATATTTTATTTTATTTATTATTTATTTATTTATTATTTCATTTATTTATTTATTTATTTATTGCTCCTTACTTTTTAATACTTCAAAGCAATTTATTTCTTTATTGTATTATTTATTTTATTATTATTATTATTATTATTATTATTATTATTATTATTCTAATTATTTTATGATTTTATTATTTTATTCTTATTCCACTATTGATTTGCTCATTCATTTATTTACTTATTTATAAGAATTAAATTTATTTACATATTTGGTTATTTGTTATTATAGTTACTTTTAACATTATTTTTTTCATTCTTGCATTTTTGTTGCTATATTATTTTTATTCTTAATATTATTGTATTTAGTTTTTGTGCGTTATCCATTTTGTTTTATTTCTAAGATTCCATATTTTATTAATTATGCAAGTTGATCATTAATAATTGTTATTATTACAATCATGTTCGTATCATCAAAATATTCCATCTATCATCATAGTACACTTTAGGTTTGGATATATTTATTTATTAAAGTATTATTTTAAACAAAATAAGTATATTGTTTAAACATTATGTCTAATATTAATCAAACAAATTTTCACAACGAGGCAATATTTCATGTTTGGAAATCCGAAAAATCGTATCCTATCGTGCTGGGCTTCGATTTTTTCGTTTGTCCAAATAATTGAATATCCTTATAAAAATCTCAATGCATAGAATCATGAGAGGATCTTGGCATCGAGGGTTTGAAACGTCATATTCTATCGTACTGGATGTGATACTTTATTTATTCAGAACAAGAGAATCTCAATATCCAATTCGAGTTATTTAAAATTTTTTAAACGGAATTGTATTCTAAAATCGTTTCAAATTTTTGACATTAGGACATCAATTAATCAATTTGGTACCAATTTTGGGCGTTGCGACGGTGCTAATCCTTCCTCGCACGTAACCGACTTTCGAGCCTATTTTCTTAGATGCCGTAGACTAAAATTATTGTTTTAATAAATCTAAAATATTTTATTAAAATAATCCATCTCAAGTTGACCCGATCACACCTTAAATAAAGGATCGGTGGCGACTCCATTTTCTTTTTAAAGTCGATTCTCATTTTTTTCAAACCCAATAAAAAATGGTTTCGACAGCGACTACATCCACTATTTCGTCAGTTACCGCCTCTAGGATAATATGATATTTCCAACTATTGTGTTTCGTCAATTTCCGACTTGTAATAGCCTTCTCCATACCGGAATGACTTTGAGATGAGTAAAAAAATTCTAAATCCAAACATTTTTTGTTGTTGTCACATATTGGAAGTCAAAATTTGTATATTTGATAGAAGTTAAATCTCCTCCTGAATATATAACCAAATTTGTAGAGTTGACAAAGTTGAGTGTCAAATATAAAATTTTAACTAAAACTCGGGGAATTTCTGTTATTATGATATTTTTGTTAAAATATAAAAAAATTTGGATACGTTTTCTTGAAAACCAGATCTCCCCACCGTCGCTCTCCATTTACCTTCATTTGATTTACTATCTATTTCAATGTCCGTTAATCAAATTCGTACTGAGATTCGAAACTCTCTTTTGATTCAAATGTCGGTTATTCTTAGATGAATTTTCCGTATCCATTGCCAATTCGAAGCAAAAAATTGAAGTTTATTTTTACCAAGTTGAGAAACGCGGTGATCTTTCATGGCATCTTCAAGCAAAGCCAATCTAGCTGAGCAAGATGAAGGAGAGGAAGCAGAGGAAGTGCGTTACTCATAGTTTCACTTTCGTTTTTTCCTGCTTTCGTTTTTTCCTGCCTTAGTGTTCATAGTTTCGTGGCTAGAAAATTAGAAAGCGATTTTAATTCCTTTTCTTCATAGAAAAAGTAAAATTTATATTGGATATTTGTGCAGATTGAACACTTCAATGATTTCACTCTGGCTTCTTCATGGGAAAGGTGTTTGATAATATAACAATTTCAACACTTCATCCTGCTTTATAAATGTGACATTACTGATTATCGAATTTTAGGTTCATATCTGAAATAGAGGCTACCTGTCGGCAGTGGTTAGCTGATGGTCCAAAGCGTTTGCTGGTACGCCTGCTTCAGAAAACTTGTTTTATTAAAAATGTTTATAATTTGTGCTATTTGGGTTCTAGAGAAAAGAATAAGGAATGCTGGTTAAGGTTCTGTTTCCTAGGTCATGATCACATTAAATAATAGCAGTCTTCATCTGTAATTTTGATGTAGGAAAAGGGAGAAGTTCATCTGGACTCATCTGATAACATATATAAGGTCAAATCTGAGTTAAAAAATGCTGCAAAAATCTATTCCATGGAGTACTACTTTGAAATCAGCGCTAATGGTACTTTTGGAGAAAAGATATTATCTCTTAATGATTTACCTATCGTAGTATCGTGTTTTGAGCTAATGTTTCTTTGCTTGTGTTTTGATTGGCACAGGCAAATTTGCTGACTGGAATTGCACTTTGCATGATTTGCAGCTTTGCTTTGGAGTAAAAGAATTCTTGGTATGCTCGTGACACATGCTGTCTCTTCCTTCTTTTCAATAGTTTTCTTGATAATAATATTTTTCAGATTTATATAATGCTATCCTATGCTTTCTTTACCTTTGGACTAACACGTGCCTTCAACAGGTGATTTCACCTCAAAGTGCCAGTGGTGTGGTACTTGATGCGCCAGAGGCAACCAAGCTTCTAAGTGCAGTTTCAATTGCTTTAGCAAATTGTTCAAGGTTAGGATTCTGACTGTAATTGGTGCCATGAAATACATTATAGCATGGAATCCTCTTCAATCTTCTAGCTTTTATCAGTAGCAACATATGGTGTTATTAACTTTTAAACATTCTTTTAACACTTTGGCTTATTATTTTTCCCTCATAAATGTTGTCAGAAACAGATGTTTATATTAGTCTTGTAATTAATACTTTTACTCTAGGTGTATCTGTTTCATTAAATATTAATTTAGATTTTGGTACTGCAGTCTGTGGCCAGCTTTTGTCCCTGTCCATGACCCTTCAAGAAAAGCATTTATTGGAATACAAAATATGGGAACAATTTTTACGAGACGGTTTGAGGCAGATCGTATTGGTAGCCAGGTTCCTATAAAGTTCATGCATCTGGAAGGATTGTATGAGTTGTTTGTTTCTAAGTTTGTAAGTTCATTTTTTTATATTAAAAGCCTGCAGATTCTTCTAAGTTTACGAACTATAGGGTTTGTTTAGTTTTTAATATTTAACATGGGTTTATTATTATTACTTGACAGTAAGATGATATCAGATCTTCTAAACTAGCATTTTGCTAATTTTCTTAATTGATAAAGCTGAAATTTTGTTTAATGTTGGTCTTGATCATGATGCTCAAAGTATCCTTTCCCATTGTTTGTGCAAGTTTTGCTTCAGATTTGTAATATTTTTGCATTCACATTGACTATACCCTTAGAGATAGTACTAATTGATCATCTATTTTTGAAGGCTTACTGCATGTCAGACCATTCAATGCATCTTTTCAGAGTACATCTTTTAATGAAACTCACCTATCAAACACTTCCAAATGATGAGGACAATTACGATGATATCCAAGAGGCTGATACCGAAAATGCCGAATCTGAAACAAGTCCAGGCTGTGATAATCCCAATAGGAAGCATTGGGATGATGATTGCCCTTGGAATGAGTGGTATTCCGCTGAAGATCCAGTAATGGGTAAGCTTATGTTTGTTATAACTTTTTTTATTTGGAGGACAGATATGGACATTTGCCTCCTAGAGGAATTGCAAATTTTCTGAGCTGGTGCAAGCTCTGAGGGTCTGCTTTTTCTTTGTTCAATTACTGGCGGGCAATGTTTGATGGATTCTATGCATGTAGGATTTGATTTAGTGGTCACTTGGTCAGAAAAGGTGGTTGAAAGCTCCTTGGAAATGGCTGAAATGGAAAATGCTTCACCCCACGAAGCTGAGAAGTGGATCTTAGCTCCAAATTTGTACCCCAATCTGTAAGGAGTTTATGCCATGGATTCTCCTTTTATTCTGAACTATTAAGATTGATCCTTCTGAAAATTCAACTACCTTTGTATGTTTATGGTCCCTTTGTTTCATTAATTTCTTTATATCTTTGTTACGTGATACATCTGATTACACTGATTTTTTTATGAAGTGATAGTTCAAAAGGAGACAGAATTGGATTTGCTTCCCAGTTGCATCTTTTGGTTAATGCATTGGAGATGTCATTTGAAGCTCCATTTATAGAGGATTTTGTGTCAGGTCTCGATGGCTTTATCTGAATCTCTACTTATATATTATGGAGACCATTGAGATATGGATAATTTATTTTAAATTTTATAACTGCTGCATTTATTTCTTGCAGTTGAAAATCCTGGTTCAGACAAATTGGAGTCTACTATGGTTATACCACCACCTACCGTCCTTGACCGTGTGCTTAAAGATCTCTTTCTTGAGGGTAACTTTTACCATTCTATTAAACACTTTGATGTGTTATGCCTCTAAGAATCTCTTTAATGCTTTCCCAGTTCTCTCTCTCTCTCTCTCTGTCTATATATATATATATATACACACGCGCACACACACACAGACACACACGCATATATTATATGTTCTTATTTAAAGTCTTGATGCTTACTGCTCTGGTTTGCTGCTTAAGTTACCATCTCCATTGTAGTATCTTTTACTAAAAGTAAACAAATGTCTTTTTGGCCTGAAAGGAAAATTCTCTCTTTGGTCATGAGAGGTTAAGGTGAGTATGTGTGAAGCTGTGTCAGATACAGTTGGTTTGGCTTATGTGCTTAAGTAGCTTCTTGTTTAGAAGATTTTTCATTGAGTTTTAGGCCTTACTATTTAACTTTACATCTTGCTCTGTGTATTAATTTTCTGTCTTGACATATGACTCAACAGAGAACTTCTTGTTTAGTGTTCTGCTGTTCCTTTCTAATTTCATATAACAGATCCCCAGTTACCTGATTTTGCAAAAGATGACCATAAGAGTTCTCGAGCTATTAAAGGAGCACCTGTTGAGTCTCTTTTTGCGCAGTTTTGTTTACACTCGCTATGGTTTGGCAATTGTAACATACGTGGTATGTATGAAAATCATGCATGATAAGTTGTCTTGAGATAATTTATCTGTAGTTGACCTTGAAGCTTTTTTTTTTTTTTTTTTGCTGAGTAATGGTTATGGTTCTTGTCTCTTTAGCCATTGCTGTGCTCTGGATAGAGTTTGTTCGAGAAATTCGCTGGCATTGGGAAGAGTCACAGCCATTGCCTAAAATTCCAGCCAATGGTTCAGTTGACCTAGCAACTTGTTTGATCAACCAGAAGCTACAAATGGTAATAAATTCTAATGACTTGGACAACTTTTGAATATGTTCCAGTGAAGTCAGTTAATATTGGTGGAAATCAAGGACTTTTAATAGCACTGACCTTACTGTTTCAAGTTTTTATTATTGGCTTCTCTTTCTGGCTGATGATGCTTATTAGTTACTGTCTCCTTCCTGTTTTGATTCGTTTCTCTTACATTCTTTTATACTGTTAACTTTAAGACTTTTCACCATACTCTATGATCTTGTGCCCTAAATCCAATTTATTAAAGTTGGAAGGAGAAAAGGAATACAAATAAAAATGTATTTGCCATGCAATTATCTCATGAACCCTTAGCAATTTTCTGAATTATCATCACTGCTGTAACTTATCTGCTAACCTTTCTAGTTCAAATCCGTTCAGCCATAACATTTTTTGTGGTAAAATGATTTTCTTAATCCTGAGAGTCTTCAATTACATTGAATGGGTACAAACAGTTCTGTTATTTAAGGATCTATACTGTAGTCTAAGCTTAGATCTAAAGACTGAGAAGCACAACACAGAGACACAGTGTGGTATGACATGACACATGGTAACAAATGAGTTACTTGAAAATTTCAAACGGGTACACCAATGCACAATGATAAAAAAATATTTTTTATAGAATAATTTACACTAAAAATATAAAATTGATACTTTCAGATCAAATATTAGCATGAAAATAGCTTTCTATTTCTTTCAAAAGTTTTTATTTTAAAAGCATGAACCTATAATACCCATTAGGACCAAATAGCTCAAATTCCAAACCCAGAAGGCCCTAAATCATCATATTCTAAATTACTCAACAAGAGAAACCTCCATACTTGTCTCATCATTTTCCTCTTTGTCTACTCTCTTTCATTCTCAGTCCCCATAACATATTTGCATAAATACTTCACTTTCTACTCCTACTCTTTCCTGCATTTTACTCTCCATTCTTCTTATTTCTCTCTACATCTTCTTTTCCTTTATGGATTTCAAGCATTTAAGTTCCTTAGGATATAGGCTTTTGCTCAATGTCAATCCTGTATTGGAGAAAAAAATGCCAAGAAAAAAAATCGTGTGACCAACATGTCTTGACATTGTCCAATTTTATTTTATTGACATGTCCTCGCATGTATATGTATTCTGATGTGTCAGAGCCTTCTCCAACAATTGGAAACTCCCCTGCAATGAGTGTTCTTTCATCATAAGCGATACAAGAACTTGTCTATTCCTATGACCAAGTTAGACCGACAAAAGGTTGAACACTTCAATTAAGCAGACAAACCTATTGCCCTTAAAAAGATATTTGTTCTTCTTGTAACCCCCATCTAATTTACAATCTTATGATTTTTGTCTCGAAGCCTGATACTGTAAATACTCATCATAATCTAATCCAGACAACATGACAGATTTGGCACCTTGAGTATTAGCAGTGGGAAGAGGAAGAATCCCATCTCCTTGACCTTGGGCCACATGAGCAGTGGGCCAATTATTACGAGAGGGTTGACCATGAAGAGCCCAACATGTATCACGTGTATGGCCATTTTTATCACAATACGTGCAATGAAGCCAAGATCCTGTGCCTCTTCCTTTACGATTACCTTCTTGTTGACTAGTTTTCTGTGTTGCTAGCACAAAGGATTCTCCCTCAACTTGGTTTGGGTTGGAGGAGATTCAAAGTAACCGAGCCGTCACATCGTCAAGAGTGGGAATGATTGGGCTAGCAAGGATTTGATCTCAGACCGAAGCTAAGTCAGTTCGCAGTCCTATCAAAGCAAGCACCATAAAAAATGTCTGCTGCTACTATTGTTCAGTAACACTTTCAGAAAAAGGCAAAAGAACATTAAACTTGCTTTTCATGGTTTCAACCTGACCCAAATAGCTTGACATATCCTATTGATTCTGCTAGAGATTAACAAGATCTGAGGCAATCTTATAAACTCGCTGAATATAATTAGTGTATAAATTCTTGGCCTTAGCCCACACTTTGTAATATGTTTTACAAGATTGAAACAAAGTGAGTAGCTTTGGCTCAAGAGAATGCCATGACAGACAGCATAATTGGGCATCGAGTCTAGCCCAGGTATCTTTATCCTTTTCATCGATCTAATTAGCTTCGTTTTCCAAGTGATCCTTGAAACCTTCTCCCATAAACCAGAGTTCAACCGAAGCCACCCATGACACATAGTTACTGCTACCTTGAAGTTTGACGGTGGTAATTTCAAGGGAACTAGGCAGTGAAGAGAATAAAGGTTTATAGACTCAATATTGAAGAGAGTCAAGGCAAAATACCAACGGGTGGAAATAGTAGGTCAGTAACACCACTGTGGTTGGGAGAGGAGTGTCCACCTTTAGGGAAGACTCGCGGTGTCGAACAGTGGCCAGAGAAGGTCTAATGCATGCTCACTCGTCATCACGTTTGGGGGGGGGGGCAAAAAAAGGGTGGTGGTGTTTGTGGCTCACACGCATGGTTTTCGGTGACTGGCTTTTGGCTGAAGGGTCAACGGACGGTGGGTATTTCAATGGGAGGGGTGGTGAGACTTTATTGGCTTTGATACCATGTAAATTTGAGTGAGAGAGAAGAAGAAGAAGAAGTGAGAAGAGGCTGCTGTTACACCTAACTGTTTGACTGTAATAGCCATGAGAAAATAGTAAAAGAAGAGGACAAATAGAGTGAAAGGAAGAGAGGTTAATTCTAAAATGTATTTCTTGCATATGCACATTATGTTACATAACCTATTTACAAAGAAGGAAAGCTTAATATATGATACGCCTAACTTTATGCAAGTCAATCCCTAGAATCATGACACAATAATTCCCTAAGATTACTATCACAACAGGTTCTAATAGGCTCTAGTGCCTGAAGCATCTTATCTTATTCTGTAACCAGTTCTTTTTAATATTTTCACTGTTTCTTTTTCTTTAAAGCAATATGACGGCCAAGTAATCGTTGAACTTTGTCTTTTTTCTGGTCAGCTTGCAATATGCATTGGGAAGAAGCGTGAACTAAATGAAGAATTTGAAGACTGTATTGGAACTAAAGATAATGCATCTGCAAATATGGAGGTCATCACCACCTTTTGTCTTGTCTTGGTTCCTCTACTGCTTCTGTGCTTTTTGTAACTGATAGTGAGCAAGGCAAGGTAGAAGGCAAGAAAAGGGGCCTAGCCCTATTTTCTTCTGCTTTCAACCCTCTCTTTGTCATGATATCTATTCAACTTGTTCCCTTATGGACTTAGTTCTTTATCTTGTCTCTCACTTGAAGTCTTCATTTGACAGAAAATGCAGGAAGTAAATAAAGTTGGAGATGAGTCTTCTAGTTTTCATGCTCGGAGTCAAGCCTTTGATGAGAAACGTGACAGGTGAACTAAGCAAGTGAGAGTTCTTTGGTTTCTTTATAAAAGTTGCCATCCTTACTGGCTTTTCCAAATCCTTATATTCTCTGCTCTTTCTCTTGCTACTTTTCCAGAGATACCTCTACTAGAACCATTTTAATTTATCCTTATGATGACACCTACTAAAGAGTTAGTAAGATTGAGATACCTACTGTTTATAAGCCATGATAAGATATGGTTTAAAGTTTAGGTGATGTAATAAGAAAAAGGTTTACTGTCATCTGAATATGTAGGTTACATAATTATGAAATAGTTGGCTTTGTATTACTGAAAGTTGTGATTGGAAAGAATGAGTGAGCTAGCAACTATGATATCAATGATGAATTTTTGCACCTTGTTTTATAACTAAGTGGTCCATTTAAATGATGTGGTGAGTGCTCACTACACTTTAATTCAACTTTGTCCATTACGTTTATTCTAGCAGATACGTGAGCTGGGTTCATCGCATGGCTAGAATTTAGCCGTGGAGCCTGAGTTCGAATGTTAATTAGTAAGTCATTCTAGTCTTTTAAAGATCCAATGAAATTGAAATGAGAGAATAGATCTATCAATTCATGATTAATAAAGGTGTGCAATATGTTACTGCATCCTTTACTTTGGACTAGAATTGTATAAAAATATGATGGGAACCTTTATTTATTATTATTTTTTTTTTGCAGTCTCTTGACTCCAGAAGGTTTTAATGGATCTAAAACAGTTGAATCAAAGTTCAGCGCAAATGCTCAAGATGTACATCCTGCTGATAAAAGCACTTTGGATTCTATTAGGAGAGGTTCAGCTGGTCCTGTGGGATCTATGAAGCTTCTGAAATTGTGTCAGAGCTTGCATGCTCCTTTTACGCAGGTTTCTTTTATATCTGTGAATTACTGATATATATTGTAAATTTCTCACTGAACAATATCCAACTAGGTATAATTGACATAGCAGTTGTCTTTTTCTTTGAATCGTCACAGAGTGCACCACTCATGACAGAAGACATGCATGAAGAACGACTCCGTGCTATTGAGACCTTTGGTTTTTCATTTGTAAGCATAAAGTGTTTGCAAGTTATTTTTCTATGGGTGTCATTCTGCTAACTTTTTGTTGCAACGGACCAGCCATTAATCTTAATCATATCACATTGGAATCTAATGTTTGCACATGGAATTAGTTAAGGCATCCATCTTGTTTCACACACCTCATGGTTGAAAGACTTAGTCATTGGAGTTCAGTTTACACTTGGTTGTTTATGACCCCAAAACATCTATTCTAATTAAGTGGAAGGAGATGTTGATATTATGCTTGGCAAACTACCAGGTTGAGCTTCCAAATTGGTTTCAGTAGGTACATTTTCTTTGATGTGTTCCCTCTAGCTTATTTCCAAACATATTACTTCTCTCAAGCCCAAATAAGATTTAATGTGACCTAAGGTTTGCAATAATGTGGATCACTATAAAATTCACTCAAAATTGATACTAGTAGCTTCCTTAAATTTACACTGTAGTAACAAAGGTCCAATGGTGTTTATTTCATGTGCTAAATATTTAAAATTGACAAGTTGGCTTTCTTTTGCAATACTTCATCTAGCAAATTAATAGCATAAATCCCTTCATTATATAGTGGTTAATGGATGCTTTATGGTTTGCTTTTATGGTGCTATTGGAATCATGAATTTTATTTGCTTTGCTCATCACCGTTTGTGATATGTTAACCTTTATACCTTTATCCTTTCCATGTTTCATTTATTGTGATGGATATTAGGTTATAGGATTCATTGTATTTCATGCTGTCTTGAACAATTTTATCATTTAGTGGCTTAGGTAGTTGTTTACTATTTGATTACAGAACTTTTCTGCGCAGTTGGAGAGAGAGACATTATCTTCAGGTAATTACTATGGTTAAGCGCCCTTCCTCTTCAGTGTAGATTTTGTTATGTTATGCTGTAAGTCATCAGATATTGCCACTAGTACATGTGGTTTCAAGCGATCACTATATCCATTTCATATAGAACCATGCATTTGATGTGGAGTTGGGAAACTGAACTGCAATAAAACTTTTTGACATGGAGCAAAAGAAACTGTTGAATTGTCGGCACAAATAGTCATGTTAAAAGGCAGAAGCATGTTGAATTATGTCTTAGGTTGTTCTGATAAGGCTGATAATAAAGACCAACTCTCTCTGCATTTTGAATTCCTTCTGGGAGTATGTTTGGTTGTTGCTATTTTCCTACGTGGAACTTTTAGTCCCACTTCATCAGTTTTGTAGTTTACTACGTGTTGTGTATATATATTAAAAAAAGAAGAAGGTAACTTACTGAGTGTGATCAGATTTTGGATTTTTTTTTAAAAAAGGCTTTTTGATCCAATCAATTGCCAAGGAGATTGATTCTTCAATTGCCTTCTGAATTAGCTAAAACTATTTATGTATGAAAGCAAATAGGATAGAAACAGTAATGTTCAGGCTAATATGGCATTAGCTGTTAAATGGTCCCTTTATTCTCTATTTGACCTTATTTCAGCTTTCTCTAATAAGTTTGACGTTTAAGTTTCAAATACTTCCTTAATGTAGTCTGCTCCATGTTTGTTTACATATCTTTACTGATGATTCTTTGTATTTTGCAAGACATGTCAGCTTTTAAAGCTGCAAATCCTGGTGCTGTTTTCGAAGATTTTATCCGGTGGTATTCACCTAGAGATTGGGAGAATGACGAAAGTGAGGCAAAAGGTCCATCCACAGATCTTACAGAGGGTATGAATGTTGACTGGCCTCCTCAAGGAAGGCTTTCACGGCGGATGTCTGAAAGTGGGAACTTTTGGCGAAAGATTTGGGATGATTCTTCTATTTTGCCAGCTTCTGAGCAGAAACCACTACTGGATCCAAACCGAGAAGGAGAGAAGGTGAGTTTGAACGTGGAAGAATGAACATCTTTTCTCATCTTTATTTCTGCTCGTTGCATAGAAGGTTTCTCCATTGATTTTATAAGAATTCAAGCTATCTTTTGCCTATAGAGGCGGAGCCCCCAAGGGCAGATCATTATTATTCAAATGCCATTGTTTTTGTGCTTATTTTGAGAATTTATATTTAACCTTGTCCAGCTGTGATTTTAGGGATTTAGTGCCAATGTTTCATTTACTTGGGCATTCTTAAATGATTTCAAATTAAGAATTTGATTTTAGATTTTATAGTAAACTAAGATAAAAATATTGTAATTTGGATATAACTGGGGTTGAATAGTTCTTTGACGATTACAGCTTTACCTTTTATGGCTTCTTTAATCTGCAGATCCTTCATTATCTGGAAACTATGCAACCCCATCAGCTGCTTGCGCAAATGGTCTGTACTGCATTCAGAGCGTCAGCTGACACTCTAAACCAAACAAATTATGGAAGCTTGAAGGAGATGGACACGAAAATGGACCAACTGTACCTTACTATGGCATCTACGTTAAGGCCTTTGCAAGGTATTGCTCGTCATTCTAAGAAGTTTATTCTTCTTTGAAATTGAGGTCATTTAAATTTGAATTTCTTTTGTAATGTTGCAGTGAACCTATTATCTAACACCAGTGACACTATTGAAGACCTCCGACGGCTTTGTGTTGTCTTTGAACATGTCGAGAAGTTGTTAATACTTGCAGCTTCCCTTCATCGTAGATTTAGACAAGTGCCACGAATCTCGGAAGCCATTTTCAGTAACTACTACAACTTTTACCTTCCAAACATGGGAATTGGCTTAGCTGATGTAGATACTCAGAAGGTAAATAGCCTCTATGCCATGAATCTCCGCTGCTTTAGCATTCTAGCAGATTAATCCCTCTTTTTTTCATGGGTGTTAGTGAATCAATGTTCTAGAAGGACTAATTTCAGTGGACTATTCTGTTAGAAGGTCCATTTGATTTCAGTTTCATGCTTTTGAATAAAATTGAAATGAAAAAGGGTCCATTTTACTTGGATGTCCCCAGACTATGACCTAGATTTTAAAATGTTCTAATTGAGTTCTCAAAGTATCAGTATCATATGAAGCCGATCCTTTCGTCAATCTAGTCGACAGCTTGGTTGTTAAATACCAACTTGGATCTAATGTCTACATGTTGATCAAATTTTAAACATATGTACCTACTACATTGACAGTTTGGATGTAATATGTAAAGAAACAGTGTCATTAAAATTTATGAGGGCTTTTTCTAACATGCTAGATCCAAGCTGTCTAAGTGGTAGGTTCTTACGTATTTAAAATTTGATCCAAGTGCTTTAAATATGTTTCACATCAAATCCGAGCTAGAGTTTAACACCCAAGTTGGCGAAATGATATAATTGATATGATATTGATAATTTGAAGAATCAATTAGAATGCTTTAAAGCTTGGGAACTAATTTAGAATATGGACTATAGTTTGGGACATCTGGTGCAATTAACCTGATGAAAAAAGTCGCAAATATTCAGCAATTTAGTGGTTTTCTACTACATACTGTTTGGAATTAGGAATTAACTTGAATACAATTCCAGTTTGATTTTTCTTAATTTAAAATTTGCCCACCCCTTAGAAACTTCGCTGCAATTGTCTTGAGTTTAAATTCTCTGCAACATTTATGTTGCTTAGGAATTTGACATGAAGCTGCAACTAAGTCAGAATGAGAGACAAGTTGTGTCAAATATGTTCACGCCACCAACAGCTAATCAGTCATGGAGAAAAGTTTTAAGCATGGGCAATCATCTGAACGGCCATGAACCAATCCTCAGGGAGATCATCTTCTCAATGCGCGATAATGCCAGCGACAATCACTACGCAAGCAGCAGCCCCAGGGATTATCAACAGGATACAGAAACATATCGGATGTATACATGCGGAACCTCGAATGATCTTCGGGTAGCACTTTCTATTATCTCATATGATTAAAATTCCTTTTCAAATAATATATATACTATAAATTGATCTATTGTTTTTGTTTCGTTAGGGTCTATTTTCACCCCATAGAATGTTAGCAATTGAATGTCACTGACCATAGGATATATTGCCTGGCATAGTAGGCTATTTCTTTTCTTTGGAAGCTATACATTCATTTGTATAGGCAGTGCAACTCTAGAATCTAGATGAAATAAAAGGGCAAAATTTGCTGTCAGTCCTTATACTTCCGATGAAGTTTAATATTTAGTCCATATAGTTAAAAAGTTAAATATTAGAAATCCTAGTTCAATCGTCCAATAAATACATGTCATGACATAAATGTCTACTTGGCATGTTTCAAAATTGTCAATTTAACATATTACTAAACATGCCATTGGCAAAAAGTTCAATGATCAATGATTGAATTAGGATTTTAAATCTAGAATATAATAAAATATTTTCACCAAAAATATATATATAATATAATATAATTTTAAGCATATGAACTAGATCCTGATAACTTTGCTAAAATATAAAGACGAACTGCATGTTTTAAATAAATAACTTGGATGGGGGAGTGTGTTAGTGTGAGCTGTTTAAAGTTACTGAACTAGTTATAATATGATAATGTTTTCAGTAAATTACTGAATTTTTTAATATAATTTACTAAATCTTTTATAAAATTACTTATAGTTAGATTATACTGAATTTCTTTTGAGCTCATGGGATGCTCATTTTAAAGAGGGTTTTTTTTTTTTTTTTGAGATTTTTTTCTAGGATAGTTTGTCAGTTGTTAGACAATCGCTTGCCTTTATTCTTTGTAATTTGGGTTATAATTTCATTAGATGTCCTCAAATTACAGGTTAAATTTTAAATTGATTATTAAACTTCCAAAGCATTTTGATTCAATCCTCAAATTAATGCATCATTTCAATCACGTTAAATGACATTTTGAATCTGATAGTGGTTTCTTTTTAAGAAACATATGGATTAATAACTATTTCTAAACATGTTACATCTAATTGGACATCTAACGTCAACTATTGCAGTTAAATTGGGAAAGGACCTGATTGAAACTATGCATTAGTAAGAGAATTCAATTGGAACATTTTGATATTTAAGGTTTGCCCCATAGTTTGGGAACATTTGGTGCAATTAATCTTATATTTTTTCAGAACTAAAATCTAAAACGTTCTTAGACTAATCCATTGCATTGCATGTTAAATTTGATGTGATTTCTTTTTAGAACACATGAATTAATAAATATTTTGATCCTATTAGACATTTAAAGTCATAGTTGAATAGTTAAATTGGCGGAACCATCTGATTGAAACTATACATTAGTAAGAGGATTCAAGTTCTGAAACTTAGAGTTCAATTTAAAATCTGACCCATACTTTTTGGGAATATTTGGTGCAAATAACCTTATATTTTTTTCAGAACTAAAATCTAAAATCTTCTTTAGATTAATCCATTGCATACATGTAAATTGTGCAAATTGAGTTAGTTTTGGATCAAATTAATTTGGATTAAATTAACTCATGTTTAAAATTTTCAGGTTCGAGTAAATTTTAATTTTAATTGCTTCAGGTTCAAATTATTTTAAATTACTTATTCAAATCATTTCAAGTTTGAATTGTGAATTATTTATCATCAAATTATAATGAAATCAATTAAATCGGTTTTTCGAATTCGAGTTAATCAACACACCTAATCTCAGGTATTCAAATTTTAAAAAAAATAAAGGACTATTCAAATTAATATACATGAAAGATTTCATCATTCTAATAGATAAGAAAAAATGATATTGGTGGGGTTTGGTAGGCCCATCAAAGGACGGTTAAAAATTAAATTATAGGGCCTTACACTTTACGGCCACGCAAGTGTGGGGCCGTATCGCACAATCGAAGGAGAAAAAACAAGCTTTATTCAAATTTCAATCTATTAAGATATGCCTTTTTTTCTTAGCTAACTAGCACCATTCAGAATCATTTAGTACTACTATTAAATAAACTTATCCATCCTTTCAAAAATAAATAAATAAATAAATTTAGCCAATTAAATTTTATTAATTCAAAGTTTTATTTAATTACTTGATATAATCAATTTTAATAAAATGATATTTAATAAATTTTAAATTCAAATTTTCGTATTTGCATTTCCATTTAAATCTCTCCTTTTTTTAAGAAAAAATAAAATAATCATTCATTTTTTTAATATAATTGAGGAAGGAGAATGAGGTTATTTGGGATCAAATTCAAGCTCTCTTACCTACAACATAACGCTTTTTTATTGGGCCAAGAAGTTGTTAACATCATTTTATTTATCTATACTAATATGTAAAGTTTTATGCGAATCAAATACGCTTTCAATGATCTTACTAAAATTTCTTATTTTCACAAAGGAGTAAATATTATTTTAAGGATATTTTTATCTTTTATGTTTTCATATAAAATCTAGAAAATGCACGTTAAGAATTTTACTACCTCAATTGAAGACATATTTAATATTTATATAAATTTTAATAATTTTATTAGATAAATATTTTACTCACATCATGAGTGTACGATAACCTATTGATAATTAAATTTTGATTAAGGACATGTTTTCACTCCTTTTAACTTATAAAACTTGAGCAATGTTTAATATCTTTAATGTACTTCATGAAAATTAATAACATCGTTAAACCCTGTTAAATTGCATATTTAAAACCAACAATCCAAAAATTTATATGCAAAAATTAAAAAATTCAATAATTCAACAATTTATATGTTGAAATAACAAAATTAACGATTTAATTTTCACAAAAATAGAAGAATCAAATTACATTAAATTAAAATAGATAAATTAAAATTGTAATTTTCATAGGTTCAAAATGAAATCACAAATCAAAATCTCCCATAAGTTGCTTTCTATTCATAATTCTAAAATTGGAATAAATTAATATGAGAGTCAAAATAATCACGGAAGTTGGATGAGATGGTAAGAGTTTCTCTTATCTTAATTAGTGGTCGAGGGCTTAATCCTTGCCTTGAACATGAAGCAACTTTAAAATTCGTAGCTAACATCTACCCTTTAATGAACCTATAAAATACAAAAAATTAATTACTAAATTCGCTCGATAAATACTTAGAAAAAAATTATGAGAGTCAAAATAGTAGGGTTTTGAATTTTTTTTTGTGTGCCAAAAAAAAGTTTATCCAAAAAAGCTAGACATTGCAAAGCTTTCACCACTTTTGGGTCAACATCACACGGAAATACACCCTACATTAGAAAGGGAATGGTAGGTAAGGATACTAATTAAAACAAAGGTGAAAGGTAGGGTGGGAAAAAAATCTAGAGATTGAAAATTAATTACAACTATGATATTTTGAATAGTTGATAATTCGAATTCAATTAAATTTTATTTAATTTTTATAATATAAAAATATTTTATATTTAAAAATAATATATAAAAATTATTGATATTTTACTTACCCAAAAAATTAATTAAAGAACATCAAAACTTTATCGAATAATGTAAATAATGTCCAAAAACCCTAAAAAATCAATTTTATCAAAATAAAATTTCAAAACCTAAAATTTAAAATTAATATATAAAATTAAAAATTAAATCGATCCAAATTATAATAAATAATTTAAAAATATCAAAAAAAATCAACGGAATCAAAGTACTCAACTGTCAGCTCATAATAATTAATGAACAAACATCAATGCTTTGAACAAAGATCATGTATCACTCATGCTACTTCCATTCTTATTTTTTCACTTCAATTTTGTGACCCACAAGGACCAGATTTTAATTTTTAAAATTTCAAATAAATTAATATGAAAATACCCTTTTCTTACTCCATTAAATTTTGAAAATATTAGTTAAAATTTTTAAAATATAGCATTTTGGTTATTTTCTTATTGTTGCACAACTTTTGAGATCAAAAGTTGCTTTTTATTTTTTTACAATTATTAAATAATTGAAAACGTCCTTTTGAATATTTCTTTTTGTGTTTTATATAAAAATGGTTAAATATAATTTTGGTCCCTTTACTATGCTTACAGTTAAGACTTAATCTTTATATTTGAATTTATACAATTTGATACCTAACTTTTATATTGTTTCCTTCTACTTACACATGGCACACCCAAACCATGCCCTTTCTCTCTTTTTTTTTCCATATAAAATGATTAAATTTCAAATTTGGTCCCTCTAATATGTTTAAATTTAAGATTTAAGATTTAATCTTTATACTTTAATTTTTAATATAAATTAGTCCCTATATTTTTATAATGTTATTAATTAGTTCAAATGGTTAATATGGTTAACTTTTGGTTAAAACATTACATTGTTTTAGGTTTGCAAACATCTTACCCTTTTTTTGCGCTTTTAGAAAATGATTAAATTCAATTTTAGTCCTTCTATGATGCTTAAATTTGAGGTTTAACTGGTACACTTTAATTTCTAGAGTAATTTGGTCCCTGTATTTTTATACTATTATTAATTAGTCTAAGCAGTTAATATCATTATTTTTCGATTAAAATATTATGTGGTTATATATAATTTGAATGCCCTAGGGTCTTAACATTATATACTAACTTTCTATTTCTTTTAGGTTTGCCTTACCGTATTTTTTTTACATCATAAGACAATGACCAAACTTCAGTTTTAGCCTTATACTATGCGAAACTTGAGATTTAATCTATATGCCTTATTTTTTTATATATAATTTTATCTTTCTACTTTTATAATGTCATTAGTTAATCTAAATATTTAATATTGTTAACTATTTCAATAAAATTGTTGACGGTAATTTTTCTTAGGATAATATTCCAACAAAAAATTTATTTTATCATGACGAGTTCAAATGAATACTTTTAAGAGAAAAAATCCGTATAAACATAATTACCAAGTGAATTTTTTAATTTTAAAATATCACATCAGTGGTAACAATTGGATTTGAAATTTGAAATTTAAAAATAAAGAGACTAAAATTTTGAAACTAAAAATAGGATTAGAGTATATTTTAACCTTGATTTGTATACCATAATTTGACACAAATAAATAATCATGAGAGAATCATATTTAGTTAAGTTTAAAAAGAAATTGTGCTTTTGGTTAAGTTGGCTTTTTTATTTTTTTTTTTTATATTATGGATTAATTTGAACAAAGTTCAAATCATGTCACATGTTTAGTTAAAAAAAAACATAATTTCTTATTATTATTTTGTTACACCCAAAAGGATACATGTTACCCATTTAACTCGTGATTTTTTTTTTGATATAATATTAAGAATAAAGGATAAAAGTAATACGGTTCAAACTCATGCTAAACAGTGCTTGACAATAATTTATCAAGACTACTTGTGAAATTTTAAACTCCAAAAATAATATTACTTATATTAAACATACATACTTTTGTTGACATTTCAATCCCTAACTATACATATTCTATTTTTTTTCTAAACTATATTTTTCAAGAATAATACTAAAGAATCCTCAATGATATTTCAAAATTAGCTTTCATCAGATGAATAAATATTCAATAATGTTAGCATGCAAATAGATATGCTAACCATGCTTGTGTTATAAGTTTAAAGTTGGATTCATTAATTTATAAATATAATGTAGCTTTCTTTCTAATTATATCATAATAATTAGGGGTGTAGTTAGGGGTTAACAGGTCCCGGGGCCTTTTAAAATGGAAAATTTTTATTTACATTATTTAAATTTTAAAATTTTAAATTAGTAAAGATAAAGTTGCACTTTGTCCACTTAAAATATAAAATTTTGATTTAATTCTTTAAAATTATAAAAATATAAGCTATTTAAATAATAAAATTACATTTTATTATTGTAAAAATTAAAATTTAATTTCGACTTCTCTAATTTTTTTTTTATAATAACAAAGGATAGAACTAACATGCAAAATTTCAATGAAAAATTATATATTGACAAAAGGTCCAAGCAAAGAAATAAAATGATATTTTAAGAATTTTCACTTATATAATATCATATGATTGGGATTTAGGGAGAAATTGTAAAGATGTGGGCCTTTTTATTCTCAGCTAAGCTATTGCTTCAGGGATTGATGAAAATATTGAATGAATGATTGGGGTTGGGATTTCGTTAGGCCACACGTAACTTGTTAATTTATTTTTATATTTTAATTTATTGTATTTTTTGCATTGTGAATTTTTAACTTTTATTTTTAAAATCTTATACCAAAAACATATTAATACGTATAAAAAACAATATTATTTTAATTAATAAATTTAATTGTTATTATTCTAGTCCAAATTGAAATTTTAAAATTCAAAAATATAATAATTAAATTGAATAACGATAACTAATGTATAACTCACAAGACTAATAACAAAATTTAGTTTTATAAATCTAATTGTTACTGCTTGGATTAAGATTAAATTTTAAAATTTAAAAAATATATAAAATTTAAATAAAATAAATCAAAATATATTATAAAAATTAAATCTACAACGTCCAAGAATTTTTATTATGGAATGTATAAATATAAATATTTGGAAAAAAAGAAAAGAGGGGTTTATTTGTAGTGTTGGGTTACTCATGAAGTTGACATCTCTTTTGTCTTGAATTTAGGGTCTAATATAAAGGATAATTTATTTATTGTTTTCTAAAAGGAAAAAGGAAGGTCCTTGTTGCTTTCTTTTTATGCTAATATATATATCATTTTAAAATATTTTCAAGAAGATTGCCTTTCATCATTGTAAGATTTAGCCATTATATTCATTTATTCTGCTTTTAAAAAATGTCTTTAGTTCTTTTTTTTTCATCATATTTAAATTAAGGGTTAATATTTAGTTAGTAGATTTTGATAATTTTTTAATTTGGTCATTGAATTGGATTTAATTACAATGTGATGATTTGGGTACAATATCACTTTAAATTTTTTAAAATCTATGGAAAATCTTAAAGTGCCATATCTGATACTTTAAAAATGTTTAAATTTAGAGATCAAAATGAAAACAGTTGTCAAATTTTGAACTAATATAAACTAAAAAAAAAAAGTTTAGACCAAAAATTTAATTCTACAAATGTCCCATTTTCTTTTAAAACATGTTTTCTCCATCTATTTAGATTGGTCATGTATAGAGAGATTGGACGGCCTTCAAACTATCTTGCTAAAAATTGAATGCTAATTTACCAATTATTCTTACTTGAGACCTAGAAATAATTACTTTTAATAGTATTTTTTTCCTAAAAATTGAAATTTAGCATTATACTTAAAAAATAAAAGCAAATTGTATCATACTATATAATGTTAATATCCAACAAAGGGAAACTATAAGTGATTAGTCTTAAAACAATCATACAATCATGATTGTGTATTTCATCGTAGTGGTATTGTATCGTTCAATACATATCGTTCAAGTCTTTAACTAATATTAAGTAATTTAAATTTTGTTTTAATTAAGATTTAAATGTGTTTTAACCCATTTTAACCAATATCGGCTTGCACTAATGCGTATCAACCTGTATCAATTAGTACAAATTTTTAATATTTCAAACCTAACTTTTTTTTCTTCTTTTTTTTTTTATCTTAAACATTTTAAAAATTAAAGGGACACGTAGCTATGTGACCGAACAGCGTGGATGGGGTACACGGTTGTGTGGTTAGGCCGTGTGATATTCGTAAAATTAACCTACGGAAGGGACATAACCATGTGGTAGGCCGTGTTGAGAGGTTCATGCTGTGTGCAATTAGAACTTCTAAGTTTCAGCGTGGACATGGTCGTGTGAGGGGGTCGTGTGGTCCACACGGGTGGCTCACACACCCGTGTGACCCTATTCTAGGCTTGATTTTGCCCTGATTTACCCATAAAAGAACACACCTGTCACAAGGGTCTCGAATGATGATCCTCATGTTCAAATTTGATCGGGGTTACCTACAATGAGTCTTTCAACCAAAAAATATGCAGGAATTAATAATGGTTTTCAAGAATAGTCAAGATTTCGGAGATATTACCAAGATTCGTAAAAGATCATTTAATCGATCATGAAATTAACGTGAACATAAATTCTACATGCATTTTGAAATCTAAATGTCAAAATTAGAATGTTCTTATCGATTATTGGCAACGCTAGATATGAGATTTGATGATGTTACGCTAAACCAGTAAGAAGAACGGTTGAACGGAGATCGATTTCAGATTCGGGATCAAAATAAAAATTTTACCAATGAAAGAAAAATATTTGCAAAGGAGAAGATGAAAATGAAAAGGGGAAAAATAGGGAAAAAGAAAGTAAAATTTTAGTTCAATTGGAAAAAGAAAACTAGAGTTCAATTTCGATTTGAAGAGGAGATTAATTACCTAGGTTTTTCAAATTTTGAGGGACTGAATGATAAAATACCCTTTTTACCGAAAATAATAAAAAAGATAAAAATGGGGGATGAGATTGGCATGGTATGATTCTAGGAAGTAAGGGAGAAAGTGCAAAAGCTTAATCATTTGGGTTGCTGCCCACTCTTAACATATTTCTACTTCATTTTATATATATTTCTTGGTTAACTATTATTTTTAACCCTATATATTTTGGGTGCTACAATAATATTTATATATTTTTATGATTTTTAATCATTTTATGAGAAAATATTAAATTAATTCAGAAGCTGGTACATGTTACCATTTGTTTGTTTTGTTAGTTAATTTTAACAATCTAACATGATCAATGACAAAATTGTTAATAGAGTGGCTCAATTGATTTTTGTTTGTTAATGGCAGAGACTTAATTGGATGCAAATTTAATATATATGGACTTAATTAATTTTTTTGCATTTTTAAGGAATTTTTGGACATATTAGCCAATAATTATTAATATTTATGTTTTATTATTTTATTATTATTTATTATTCATTAATATTGTTCAACGAAGATGTTTAATTATGCATACATACACATGTTTAACAACATATTCACTTAATTTAAACCAATCAACAACAACAAACATAATCTTAAATAAACAAATACAAATATTATTTTAATATTCTTAACAAGTATGAATAAACATAAAAATAAAAATTTATTTATTTAACACCCAATGCCTTAAAATTATAATTTAACCCGTAATTGTTAAAATATATCAACTTAATATATTTATTTTTATCAATTAAATATCGTATTATATGATACCATCTTAATCAACATAAGAGGTTTCAAAGAAATATCTAAAATTATTAAGGATGTTAACATTAAATTTAAATTTTTAAATAAAAGAATTAAATTTTAGTTTTAAAAAATAAAAATTAGATCTCAAAATTTGTCCGACTACATGACCCGCCGGTTTTCCCTTTCAGTCTATTCTCCACACACATTAATTTTTTCTTTGTTAACTTTTGGGGTTTACACTGACATTTAGAATCCCACTGCACACATGTCTCAGGTATTTATCCATTGGGGCCCATCAAAACCAATAAATAATGATAATCACAGCAATGTTGAATAAAGTATATGCAAAACATTATTACATTGGACCCACCCTTTCTCAGATACCATCATATAATCCAAAAAAAAAATGAAGTATTGCATACATCCAATGGATGATTGAAGAGACTTCTCTCCTATTACATATTAACTCTTCTATCGAGAAAAAATAGATAAAATAATTTTTATATTTTTGAAATGTGTAAATTAATTTTTCTGTTAAATTTTTTTATTAAATGATGAAGAGGAACATTAAGTTCTGAAAATTATTTTTTATGGATAAATTATATAAATGGTTATTTAATTATATTTTTTATTTTATTTAGTCACTTAATTATTAATTTTTTAATTTAGTTATTAAACTTTTTAAAATTAAATATTTTAGTCACTCTAAGTTGACGTGAGCTTTTTTATTGGTCTATTAACAAAATTAACCTCTATTATTTACATGTTCTATTAATTTGATCTTAATTATAAAAATTTAACAAATTTATCCCTCAATGTTCAAAATTTTTCATTTTAGATCTATTTCTAAAAATTCAAAAAATTGGCCCTCAATATTTATAATATTGTTTAATTTAGTCATAACTCTAAAAATTTTAAAACATTTTTTAAAAATAATTTTAGTCCTTTATAACCCATCACTAACCCATGTGAGATATTAAAAAAAGAAAAGAAAATAGTATTGTCTTTCAAGTCACTTGCAAAGGAACTCTAAAAAGTTAGTATAAAACACAAAAAGAATAAAGATCCAAAAGAAATAAAGACATTACAAATATTATCTGTTCGAGTAGTAATGCAACCAATTATTCCAAATAGGTTCTAAATCAATTGATTTGATCTAGTGTGAAGCCTAAATTATAGTAAAAAAAAATGTTGCAAGTGACTTGAAAGATGGTACTTTTTTTTCTTAATTTAATATATTACGTGTTAGTTGATAAGTTATAAAGAGCTAAAAATAAATTTATTTTAAAAATATTTTTTTATTTTTAGAGTTAGGACTAAATTGATAGATTTTGTAAATTTTGAAGGCCAAATTTATTAAAAATTTAAAATTAGAACTAAAATGGTAAGTTTTGTAAACACCGAGGACTAAATTTGTTTATTTTTTATATATTTAGGATCAAATTGATAGAATTTATAAAAATTAGAGGGCTAATTTTGTTACTAAAATAAAAAAAGTCTACATCAACTCGAAGTGATTAAAATATTAATTTCAATAAATTTAGTGAATAAATAAAAAATTAATAGGTAGGTGACCAAAATAGAACAAAAGGCATAGGTAGGTGACCATTTTTATAATTTACTAATAAAAAATAATTTTTAACATGAATTTAACGTTCCACATTATCATTTAACAGCTAAATTTTATCGAATAAGTTAATTTACCCTTTTTTTCAATAAAAGGGCCAAAACACAATCTGCCCCTAAGTACGGTGACTTCCCAAATGCTTTTACCTAAATTTATTCTATTAATAATGATATTATTAATTAATTTTTATTAAATTAATCTTAAAATTTAAATTAAATATTAAAATATTAACACAATTATCTTTAAATACCAACGTATATATTTTTACTAAATATAATTGCACACATTGAAAAAAAAACAACCATCACATTAAAAAATCAAATTTGAATATCAAATAATATTTATTTTTCGAAATATTTTAGTGTTCATCTCAATTTTCGAAGCTAGGAAGGAGAATTATGTTTTACCTCTAATAATTATTATAAAGTACATAAGTATTCATATTTTTGTGTGTGTGTGAGAGAGAGAGAGAGAGAGAGAGAGAGAGAGAGAGAGCCTACAGGCACCATGAAATTCCATGGAGGAGTGAAATCTGTCAATCAAAGTGAGTGTGAGAGGACTTATATTGGAATGTCGTAGCAAAGCAGGGCTTCCCTGATATGGTATAGCATTATTGCCTTTGCCTCGGGCTCAGCTCACTCCTTTTTAATCTTCACACTGCCGCTGCTTGCTTTTTGGCTCATGCATTTAACCTGCATTCAACCTCCGCTCCTCCTACAAAATTTGTCTTTTTTCTTTTTTATAAAAAACAAAACTTAAAATATTAAACTACACTGACCAAATTAAAAGTAAAACTATTTATCATTCTAATAGATACAAAAGATTAACTCCCACCAAATCAATATATATTATATTGGCAATCCGATTTAAGATTAAATTGACTTCTCTTGAAACATATCTAACCACCTAATGCTCGATATTTCGTAGTTGCTGTTGAATTTGCCTAACTAGTACTAAGTTCGGATTAGTTGAAATATTCCTCTGCAGATCATGAACCACCTCAAAGCTATCAGTTTAAATCAAGATCCTATTCAAACATTATTATTGTAGAAGGATCAAACCATCTAAAATACCTCACAACTCTGCGAAAAACCGAACACATCCCCAAAGAGTAATTAAAACCCATAATCCAGTCCCCTTGATGATTCCGCATTACTCTCCCTGCAGACGTATAATCTATACTCAAATTAACTGTATTGCAAGTAGATCCTATATTTTGAATTTAATTTTGTAGATGAAATAAAAACTTTGGGAAAATTTCTTTTTCTATTTAAGAGTCCAACACATAGTGACATGGCAAAGTAAAAAAACAATAAGGAAAAATTAAAAGATAATTTTATTATCATATTAATTCACAATTTTATAATTTTAAAAAAAATTAAAAGTAATTTTGTATTCACCTTTGTCAATTCGACTCGATTTTAACTATATTCGAACTCAATGTAATTATAAATATAAAAAATTAACCCAAAAATAAGATATTTAAAAGTTTTCAAAATTTTCAAAATTTTTATTAATTCTCTCAAGTTTTTGAATGTTTTAATTAGACCCCTCAAGGTTTTGGAATTTTCATTAAGTTTTCAAAATTAGAAAAATTTTAACTATCCCTTTCAAAATTTTTAAAAAATTTAAATTACATCATCCAAAACTTAATGCTAAGTTGAATCATTAGTCAATGATTTCGGGAACCATTTAAATATTTATCAGTAATTACATAATATCCATATTGTAACACCTCTATACCCAGTCCAATCGTGCAAACCCGGTATAAGATTATTACATTTGGTGCCAAAACGATTATGGCTATATACTGTTTAATTAAAATATTTATATATAGTATTTTAACTTACAAACCATATTAGCAAACATACTTATTGTTTTACTAATTCATTTCATATATATTAAAATACTTCAAGTAACTCAAAATAGATAGAATTTCAAGAGTCTACATTTTAGTCCCTATCACATGGGAACATATTTAAACTGCATATGTACATGCCATTTTAATTTAAAATATAGTACCCATTTTTGAAGCTCTTGAGGATGTGATGAGGTGAGAGATCTTCTAGTCGGACTCTATCTCTTCTAGTCTAATTGTACTTACGCGTTAAAATAAACACGTTAAGTCGGTGAAGGCTTAGTAAGCACTACAAGAATAAATAGGTAAATAATCATAACAAAATATTTTAAATTTATTCAATTATTATATATTTACTCACATATAAGTTTCTTTAACCATGCCTTACTTTAATAAAATTTAACTTATCTTTTTGTAAGTTATAAAACTTACCTTAACACATCAATGATTCACTTTTGTTCACAACTCATGTTCTTAGCCCAAAGTAGACTTTATAAAATATACGGATATACGGAACAAATACAGAGGTACATTATTATGCACTAGTGAACAGAGAGCACTAAAGTGCTATACAGAGAGCACAAATGTGCTAAACGGAGAGAACCAATGTGATAATAATCGGAGAGCACCAATGTGCTAATAATTGGAGACCACTAACGTGCTAATAATCAGAGAGCGCACTAAAGTTCTTTAATGGCATGCCACTAATATCCTAGTAGTTCTAAATTCCATCTACTTTGGCATTAAGACTAAATTTCATACATTTAAATACTTTACATATATATTTCGAAAAAGATTTCTCATTTCTTCATCATTACAATTTAGTGCACATTTCACAATTCACAAATATCACACCTTTTTCACATATATACTTTTGTCACAACATTATTACTAAATGTTCAAACAATATACCATCTTATATTCTCCATCTATAATTTTCTTTACAAATTTCATAATTCCATAATATATTATTATCATAATTATCATCATCATTATTATTATTATTATTATTATTATTATTATTATTTACAAATTTAAATATATATTTTATATCTTTATTTCTAAGTAATTCTATACTACAATATAAGCATTTAAATAAAAAATTTAAAAATCTTGTAGTTCTTACAACAAAAGGTTGAGATGATGTATGTTCTTCTTCCTTCACTCCTTAGCCTTCTCTTTTCCTTTTTCTTCAATTAGGTCCTCTCCTTTCTTTTCTTTCTCTTCAATTTCATATAAAACATATAACATTTATATGTTAAAAAAAACAATCAAATAACTTTCCTATGCTATTTAATAAAATAAACATGTATGATATAAAAATTCATCATTTCTTACCTTAGCTCATATTTCAATTTAATCCATAACTAAAATTATTTCTATTTCTATCACAATCTATACCTTATTTTTACTTAAATTTTACTTATAACTTAACTCTAAAATTTTCACTAATAAACCTAATTTTGAATTTCTTACAATTTAGTCCTTATTGTATTAAACTTATAACTTATTTTATAATTAAATCTTTCACTCAATTCTAACTTGAAATTCTATAAATTCAACCCCTAATTCATCAATTAAGTCAACATAAACTATGTCAAAAATCTACTAACTTTCAAATTTTCAACATATACTACGTAGTATTTTGTTCTAGGATAATAAAAACAAAAAAATTACAAGAAAATGAGTTAAATTGACTTACCAATTTGAGTTTGAACCTTTAAAATCCCAAATTTTCTTTTTTCTTTCCTTTCTCCTTTGGGAAATTTACCTAAAAATACCGAAAAAATTATAAATTTACGAAAAAAGGGCCAAATTTTGGAATATTTACGAAAGGGTCATTTCCCCACAAAACGCGTCTACGTTAGCGCGTTTTGTGGGAAAAAAGTAGGAAAGCGCGCCTTTGAGGGCGCTTTCGCCACATCGACCAAGCGTACCGACGAGGACGTGTTTTGTCGATGTGTAAAAAGCGCCCCTCAAGGCGCTTTTCCCGCAACGATAAAAAAAAATTAACCGTTGGAGGCCAACGGTCGAAAAAAATTATAAAAACCCCCAACCCTTTTATTTTTTTCACACATTAGTCCTCTATCATCTTTCTCTCAACTTTCTTTCAAATTCCTCTCAAAATTCTCCTAAAGCCCTTGAAACTTACTCTTAAATTTCAAAATAGTTCTTTAATATTTACAAAAAAGCCCTTTTTAAAATTTTTTTAATATATATTTTTGATAAATTATAAAATTTTTGATCGTCTTACCAATGGCTGGGAATTAATTCATCTAGACGATAAGCATATCTCCGTCGATCAAATGCAAATGGTAAGTTTTAATTTTAATTTTTCAATACAATTTAATATTTTTTAGGTTTATGCAATTTTGATTAATTTTTATTTTATAATTTTTAAACAATCAGTAGATCGAGTGTTGCAATGCTATATTCGCAATATGCATTGTCCCCCATCACCGTTGATCGAGAATTACCTGAGGGAAGCGAGCTTTTGGCACGTGGCCACGATAGGCCGGGGGTGCAAGTTGGAGCCAAACTTAATCAATGCGTTGATAGAGAGGTGGAGACCCGAGACACACACTTTTCATATTCCATGCGGAGAGCGTACTATCACTCTGGAAAATGTGCAGTTGCAATTGGGATTGCTGGTGGATGGATCCGTAGTCCTGGGTCCGCAACTTCTACCGATTGGACTGTCGTATGCTACAAGCTTCTGGGTGTCATTCTGGATAACATTCATGGAGGTCGGATCGAGATGGCCTGGTTACGAGACACATTCCCGGAGCCGAATGATTGTTTGACTGAAATAGAAAGAATACAGTATTCTCGGGCATACATTCTTGAGATAATTGGAGGCTATCTAATGCCGGACCTATCTAAAAAACTCGTACACTTGAGATAGCTGCTGAAACTTGTTGATTTTAAAGCAGCCGGTGAATTGAGTTGGGGTCCGTGCTATCAAAGTTGTATCGGGAGATGTGCGGGGCAACGCGGCCGAGTAAAGAAAAAATTGGAGGTTTTCTATCACTACTGCAGTCATGGGCACGGTTTTATTTCTATTTTTACGTCATCGACTCGACCACCCATATACATTCTCACTGATAACGAGGTAAATTGAATGTTATATTTTACAATTATTACATAGATTTATAGTATAATTGTATGCTAAAAATTTATTTAATTAGGTGGAACCATTTGGCGAGTTATGCTGGAATACCTACCTCTCTTGAAGATGTACGGCTTCTATTAGACCAATGGTTGGAATCACAAGTAAGTTTCGAATTTTGTATTTATAATTTAGTATTTCATTTTTAGTGTTTAGTATTATGTATATAACTAATATTTTGGTCATGTTAATATAGTTTCAATGGACACCGTACAAGGATCCGACAATTCGGGCAGTAATTCCGGAGGAGTTCTTGCAAAATCTAAACATTTGGCATGTGAAGGTCCCATTGATCAACTATGCCACCGTGGAGATGCACCAGTCAGATCGGGTTCTGCGATAATTTGGATTTCGACAACCGATTCGTGCCATCTGAGGTGCTCGATGATGAGCACAAAGTCGACTTACGGCAGTTGCACACTGATTGGCCAAGATTTTGGTCAGCATATATCGAGATGTGGGAGAACCGATATGATTATTTACCTATTCGGGAACCGATCGTCCTTCCTGAGTTAAGCGTGTGCCGAAATACATGCCATGGTTTAGGATCCATGGTAAGCCGTATTTGTTGTCGGAAGAGGAGAGGCGACTGTAACTTCGTCAACAAAGGGAACGACGGGCCCTTTAAATCCAAGGAGAAGGGGTGATGAGACGGGACCATCAACAGTGTCGACACAGTCACCAGGCCCATCAACGGCGCCCACACATTCCGGGCCCATCACTTCAGCCTCCGACACCTACATCACAACCTTTGGCCTTTATGCCAGGTGCGTACCCTAGCCCTTTATGTATCCTAACCCATATATGTTTCCTTTTCCCAATCCCACCCCAGGTTAAAATGCATGGCCTGGTTCAACTCCGTTCCCGACTACTCCGACTGCCCAGCCGATCTTGAGGCCGCCGTTGCGTGAGGAATCACAGGAGGCGCCGTCGGGGAGCACTTCTTTTTACCAGTCTCCTTCGCCTTACGGGATTCAGACACCTCGCCATGGTTTATGCAAACACCTCCGCAATCGTTATTTTATCAAGGTGGGTCATCCTCCCAACACCCACGACCAGACCCACTGCCGAAGAAACTGAATCCCGCTCGAGGTTCCACGACCCCCCTCCGAAGCTAGAAGAAGGAGGAATCCAATACAGAATCACAACCACCCCATGTGGCACTCGATTAAACCAAGCATCAACATTGATTCGACAGATTTTTTTTTTTAATTGGACTATAATTTTTTATTTTTAATAAAATAAAAGTTATTTTTATTTGTGTTTGTAATTTAATTTTAATATCTTCAATGAAATAGAAGTTGTTTATTTTTATATGTAATTTAATTTTAATATATTTAATAAAATAAAAGTTGTTTTTTATTTTTGTAATTTACTTTTAATATATTTAATAAAATAAAAGTTATTTTTTATTTTTGTAACTTACTTTTAATATATTTAATAAAATAATAGTTGTTTAATTTTTGTAATTTAATTTTAATAGCTTTAATAAAATAGAAATTGTTTATTTTTATTGTAATTTAATTTTAATATATTTAATAAAATGAAAAGTTGTTTTTATTTTTTATTTTTGTAATTTACTTTTAATATATGTAATAAAATAATAGTTGTTTAATTTTTTTTGTAATTTAATTTTAATATCTTTAATAAAATAGAAATAATTTTTTATATGTAATTTAATTTTAATATATTTAATAAAATAAAAGTTGTTTTTATTTTTAAATTTAAATTTAATATATTTAATAAAATAATAGTTATTTAATTTTTTCTCATAATTTAATTTTAATATCTTTAATAAAATAAAATTTGTTTAATTTTATTTTATTGTAACTTAATTATAAAAATAAAAGTCCAATATTTGTTTTTTATTGTAACTTAAAGTTTTTTTTTTCTAAATTAGTCCTTCTATAAAAGTTCACCGTTTTCATCAACAAATAAATAGAATTTACATAGACACCAAGAGACAAGAAAAGTTAAAAAGACTATCAATTATTCCGATTTGGACACGAGCGAGATGTATTGCCTAGGTTCCTACACCATCGGCACAACCTACGTTGGTTGGCCGTTTCTCAGATATTCATATTGTTGCGTATTTTAGTCAAGCAAGGTTGACTTTTTGGTTTGCGCCTCAGTTGTCTATCCGACAACAGCTTATACGGTGCAAGCGATACCGACGACCACTTACGTTCATCTGGGACTGGTGGGAATACGTGTCTCCACACATTGTACATGTTTTCTATTTTATACACTTCGTCGACATAACTCATGGGATCAAGATGGAGATTCTGACAAGCCGCAAGTACATGAGCCCATCGGTAACGAAGTGCATCAAATATCCCACAGTCGCAGGTCCTATTTCTGAAGTGTACACGATATTGCCCGCCAACAATACCTTGGTTTGGTCTGTCAAACACTCACACGAAACCATAGGTTGTCGCGATCGTGACAGACTGTGTGCATGGTATTGGCCCGTGCCTTCCCCTTGTTAATTTCTCGCAAGACCTTCACGCACCAAACATGGCCTCCTTGCATTTGGCCTTTATAACATGCTGCTCGCTTTGAAAATAGTGCCACTAAATGAAAATATGTCTCTCACACAACCGATGTTATCGGTAAATTGCGCGTTCCTTTTAGAACAGAATTTATGCATTCTGCCAAGTTTGAGGTCATATGACCATATTGTAGGCCGCCGATGTATGCTCGTGTCCATTGTTCGAAAGGAATATTGCATAGGTAGTTTGTACCTTCTTCGTTAACACCTCGCAAACTTGCCAACATCTCCTAAAAATGGTCCTTATTGATCTTGTACCCTACCAATATAAGTTGATAGCGAATATTACATACCACTCTTCAATTTAGAATAAATTAAATATTGCAAACAAAATTATATTAATAGATATTACATATCCATATTGGTCACTTATCGTCGTTGACTTGTAGATCGATGTTGCCGTGGTAGTTAGACGCAACATGCCTTAGGCAATATTGATGGTGTGTGCGGTGCCATAGGCTTCCCTGTTGCTCTATTGCGGTTAGTATTCTAGGGCCCCGATCCGATATAACGCAGATATCAGGTTGGGGGCAAACATGCCTCCTTAACCTAGATAGGAAGAAATCCCAATCATCAGCTGACTCTCCCGGTGTTATTTCAAATGCAATCGGAAGGATTCTTCCACTGCCGTCCAGTGCCACAGCTAGCAATAATCGATTCGTATATCTACAATACTTAAAGGTACCATCAATTTGTACCAATGGCTTGCAGTATATAAACGCGTCTCGACATTGCTTAAATATACAGAAAATACACTTGAACACTGCGCATCCATGGAGCAAACGATCGTTGTAGTACGCCAGTTCTGTTTCAATGTCTGTTATGCTACTTGGGACATACTCTCCAGCACCTGACACCACTGCCACACTTCATTATATAAAGCGTCTCACCGACCATGCAACTTTTCCAACGCCTTCTGCTTGGCTATCCAAGTCTTTCTGTAAGATGGTGTGTACCCCAACTAGCTACGAATATTACCAATTAAGGCCGGCATTGTAGTCTTGGGATCAACCTTCATAGTCGGTATTATTAAGTCAGCCAAAATCTCTGAATCCATCCCGGATGATCTTGTGTAACACCTATCAACGAAGTACGTTAAATAATGCAACATTACGTAATATTAGTATTATTCAAAAACATTGAACACATAGTGAAACTGTACCGGCAATACATGTATGTGGACTTTTGTACTTTTTGATCTCCCACAAGCCTATCATTTTCCTCAACGAGGCCATGATTTTCCATGAAATGTGCCGTCTTGCACTGCACACTTCACCTCGTACTTATCGAGCTTGGATTTAACCATGTGGTAGTTAACCTCGTTCTTGATGTTGTATTGTTTCAATGCACGAAGAAAAGCATTCTTGTTGTAAAACTCGTTACCAACTTCTAATTCGCTCGAATTTAATGACGAACTTGTACGGTCACGCATCCGGTGTGGTAGTTCAGGAAACTCCAATGCATCGTCTTGAGATAGATCGACATTAAACATGTGGGCTAGAGGCGAGTATGCCCTGAATAGCGGATCTTTTTCTTCTTCGTTTGAACTGCCCTCAACATATTCATGTACTGTTGGAACATGCTCCGGTTCAGAAAATAATCCAACTTCTGCACCATCGGGCCCGGGCTCTCGAGGTGGATCCACATCGGACTCATTATCTGACCCACCATAATCTGTAACGAACGAGGACCCCTCGTCGATAGCTGTCGTGGGGAGTACATTATCCCTCCTTAAACATTGTTCATAACGTTCCCAATCATATGTGGATTGCCAACCACTAGAAGTTGATGACTTTTCCCAATACGTATTTCTATCATCGGACGTTGAATGAAGGATATGCATGTCCCATCCACCAACCGAGTGTCATGCAGGGGTTATGGTTTCCATACTACCACCAAACACGGGCGCTTCCATATTCTGCCTCCCACTAACAGAGTGTCGGCTTGGGGTCGTGTATTCCCCTCGAATGAAAGTAGATTTTGAGGTCGAAGAAAGATCACTTGGCGATGAAAATTGTATATATACCTTAAGATAGGGTGATCCACTAGCAAGATGAGTCTCCATCATTGCCTCAAAGCTCCAAGGACCTTTGATGTCGAATGATTCATATCTCACCGGATCAACCGAAGTGCAAAATCTATACTTAATAGATTGAACTTTCATTGGCGTTGTTCCGAAGATTTTACGCCTAATCCTTTTGCGAAGTTCTAACAAATCTATGTTCCGATTAAAACCCAGTCGCGTTGTGTTCTTCGATAAAAAAGTAACCCCATTTTCGCCACAAACCTCACCATCGTAGTAAATAATAGCATTAATACGTTCACTCATTTTCAGTTTCTATTTTTCTTTTGCCTCAATTTCTATTATGCAACCCGAGAATGAAATTTGGTGATTTATAGTCATAATTTTATTGGAGACTCATCAGAGCAAAAGAGCGCCCACGTGGGAGCTTTTTTCAAGCTTTTCTTGTGATGCATCCGCTTGAAGCGTTTTCGACACTATTTGTTCGAAACGTCTTCTCAAAATTATTTTACCGAGACTCATCAGAGCAAAAGAAGCGCCCACGTGGGAGCTCTTTTCAAGATTTTCTCGACAATGCATCTTGCTTGAAGCGTTTTCGACACTATTTGTTCAGAAACGTCTTCTCAAAATTATTTTACCGGAGACTACTATAGCAAAAGAGCGTACACGTGGGAGCTTTTTTCAGTTCTCTTGCTGACAGTGCATCCTGCTTGAAGCATTTTCGGCACTATTTGTTCAGAAACGTCTTCTCAAAATTATTTTTCCAGATACAACTGCCAAAAAAATTTAAATAATTTTTATTTTGCTAATATATTTTGCCCAAAACCCTAAACATATTTTTACTAAACCCTAATTAACCATATAATCTACTCCATTAATTTTCCCCTAAAAACCCTAAATCTAACAACCCTAAAAATTATAAACCTTAGCCCTGAAACATTAAAATTTCATACCATAACACTAAAAACAGCTGAAAATCAAACAAGGGCAAAACCGCGCCCTTGAGGGAGCGATTTCCTGCTTTTTCCCCACAAAACACGCTTAGGTGGACACGTTTTGTGGGAAAATAGCCATTTTCAAAAATATTCCAGATTTCAACCTTTTCTATAAATTTATTATTTTTTCGGTATTTTTGGGTAAATCGCCCTTCTCATTTCTTTCCTTCTTTTTCATTCTCAATTTTGTTTATGTTTCTTTCTATTTTTTCTTTTACTTTATATAATAATAATAATAATAATAATAATAATAATAATAATAATAATAATAATATAATATATAATAATATAATATAATATAATAACTTACTTATTAATTAAGTAAATATAATATAATATATATTTTAAATTAAAAATATCTTAGATTTTTTCAATGTTAAACCGCCTCAATTTATAATATTGGCATATTTGCCTATTTAGTCTTTTTTACTTTCTTTAATTTATAATTAAACTTTTACACTTATTTTAATCTAATTCTTTTTCTAATTACTTCTAATTAAGTCAAATTTACCTAATCAATACCTAATTAAACACATTAACTAACTTCATAAATATTTTTAATAAATATTTACGATTCAATTTTATGAAAATAAAGACCTAAAAATATATTTTTGGATTACCTGACTATCAAGTCACTACACATATATTATATATGAAATTTAAATATACAATTTTAAAGACATAGAAGATAATATAAATATAACTCCAAGCTCAAAATTCCGATAGTCCTTTTTGACTTGCCCGTAAGTCTTTCACTTTTAGCCTTTGCTGGAATAGGGACAAGAGGAGGTGAAAACTACGCGAGTGATTGGCGAGTGAGGATTGATGGTGTATATACAAGGAAGGCGAGCGTGGAGGGGCCGCCGGGGAGCTGAACATGTCACGTTATCACCTTCATTGGGGCCACCATGTGATCTATAAGAAATATATACACACTACAAAACGTTCATATTTTAAATTAACTGTTAAATTTTTAAATGTTTTAATTTAGTACCTAAAATATCAACATTGTATTAATCAAATATTTCTTTCAACTCGAGCTTTAAACATCAGTTAAATATGATGTAGAATATATTTAAAATACCGTGTCAACAAAATAAAATAACTCTCCCAACATTTAACTATTTATTTTTAACACATTATATCTAAGTTTAACGTACTAGTCGATGTTAATTTAATGGAAGAGTTTGATTGATACCATGTTAATGCTTTAAGGATTTGAGCAACACATTTTGAAGTTTATGGATAAATTTATAATTGGGTCATATATTGAGGGTTTGGGGTTAAATAATTCCTTTTTATAATTTAAAATATATTATTATTAATACGAGTACAAATTTTAATTTGGCTGTATTCTTTTTTAAAAAGTTGAATTAAAAATTCTTGGTTATAGAAAATACTAGTAGTGGTAAGAAATATTTTTTGGATGTCTCATCATTTAGTTTTTTTTTTTTCTCTCTTCCACACTTTCTCACTTCAAATTTCTTCTTCGTTTTGATATTCATTCAAAACCATCTCTGAATTTTTTTTAAAAGCCAATCTTTGGATCCCAGCTGTTTTTTCAGTGAACCCTAGTAAAAAAGAGAAGCAGCTAGAGCAAAGAGTTTCTGAATTGTTAGTGATTTGATGGAAAATTAGTGACAGCCAATTATCATCAAAAGTGCGAAGCCCTAAGTAGTTTTTTTTTTTTTGAAGTCAATGGATTCTGCAACGAACCCGAATATCATCAAGAAGGATCCAGTATCAGTTACAGTTTCAGCACCACCGTCCACGGGTATCCAGCAAGGAGTTGGTGAGTTGCCGTCGTCTTCTACTTCCCCAGCAGCACCGAGTCGGTACGAGTCACAAAAGCGTCGAGACTGGAATACGTTCTTGCAGTACTTGAAGAACCATAAGCCGCCATTGACTCTGGCTCGTTGCAGCGGCGCACACGTGATCGAGTTCTTGAAGTACCTCGACCAGTTCGGGAAAACCAAGGTTCACATGACGGGTTGTCCTTATTTCGGACACCCGAACCCGCCTGGTCCTTGCTCTTGTCCACTCAAGCAAGCGTGGGGTAGCCTCGACGCGCTGATCGGACGGCTGAGAGCTGCTTACGAAGAGAGCGGCGGACGACCGGAATCGAACCCGTTTGCGGCAAGGGCAGTGAGGATTTATTTGAGGGAAGTGAGGGAAGGACAGTCTAGAGCTAGAGGGATACCTTATGAGAAAAAGAAGCGAAAAAGGCCTTCTGTTACAACTAGCGCTGTAGGGGTTAATGTGTCGGCGGTGGCTGCCACTCAAGCGGTTGATTATGGTGGGGATAGCGGAGGAACTGCGGGTAATCTTGGTACTGCTACTACCACTACTAGCTTATAAATTCTTCAATGATTATTATATATATTTGATATAAATGTGATATGTGGCGGTTCTTTCTTAAAATTGGATCCATATCCCCATAAACCAAATTTAGATAGAAATATAATTTTAATCTTTCTAAGGAGCAGCGCTTGAAGTGGCTACTGTAAAGTGAGAGTGCATGTTGTTGCACTGAAATGCTCACGGTGGTTGCAACCCTAACACCTCTAGGATATTGAATTACTTTGCAACCACTGGACGGCCATCGGTGCCAAAAGAACCAGAACGTATAAATGGGTGCAAATGGGTTTATGTTTCTTTATTGACCTGGTAATTAGCTCCAACCATGTCTGCACTTTCTATGGTTTTTCTTTACCATGAGTGTCTGCTGGGTTAACTTTTGTTTATATTATCATAACACTCTAAGCCAAGACAAAACTTCTTCAAAGTGTGTGGAGAGTGGAGACACTGAGAGGGTTAATGTTGGGAAAAGAGTAGAACGTACAACACATTTGGTAGCCAAATCTTTTACTACTACAACGTTTCACACGTGCAGTTGCTTTGACATTCATACACACGTGCGCCTCTCTCTCCCTTTGTGCATACTTTCCAATTTGCACTTTCAGTTTTCAGCCTCACCAACTCTTCACTTGATTAAGATTTTGAATTTCCAAGTTTTCTTTTCTTTTTCTTTTTTTATTTAAGGGGTTTTCTAATATTCATTAACTTACTATTACATCTTAATTTATGCACTAATGAATATAAATATATATATATAGGTAATAAATACAAATATTTCTCACAATAGTATAATATTTTGTATCAGTAAAATTAGTTTTTATTTTATACTACACTCAAAATCTAGGGTTTGATTCAAATACTTTATTTTATTTTTATAATATAATTAGTTAGTGAAAATAATTAATATTGTTACTATTTTAGTTCAAATATGATATCGATTTTTAAAATTATCTTTTAACATAAAAAAATAATGTGACTATGATAAGTTAGTAGTCTTAATTTTTTAAGAAAAAAATCTAAATATATATTTTCCATTAGGTTTTAGTATATAGGTTTTGAGGTTTAGGGTTTTAGGGTATATTTGATAAATCTTTATAAATTTTCATTTCATTAAATTATAAACATTTAATATTTTAAATATGTTTGATAATTATTTTAATTTTTAAAATATAAATTTTCAAATAAGAAAATTTTGAATAAGATAAGTAGGTAGATAACTACTTATCACTTAATATACAAAATATTAAATTGATTTTATGTTTATTAAAATAAATTATATATCTTTAAAAATGAGATTCAAATTATCATATTTAACTTTTCTACAAAATTATTAACAATAATATAAAATATTATATTAATAAGATTGATATAAATAAATAAAATTTTAAAATCAATATTTACTTTTATAAAACAAGATAATCATATTCAGTAATTATATTTTATTAATTTATCAAACAATTTTCTAATATAAATTTAATTCTCAAAAAATTTATGAATGAAAATTCGTTACTTAAACTTTTAGCTTACCAAATAACACCTTAGAGTTTAGGTTTTTAATTTTTGAGGATTGTGGTTTGCTTTTAAGGATTTAAGTGTTGTGGTTTGAGCTTGAGATTCGGATTCTACCCTTTCAATAATTAGGCGAAAACACTTCTAGTTTCACTCAAATTTAATCTTGAATAAATTGGTTTTTTCGAAAAAAATTAAAGTATTTAATTTATTTTCAAAAATCAGCATCTAAGAATAATTAATCGCAACACTAATATTTCTCATCAATTTTACATAATTTTATTTGGTCTAATAACAAATTTAGCCTTCAAAATTTACACATTTAGTTTATTTATATATCTTTTGAAGTTAAAATTTTCTTATATATTCTTTTGAATTTTTAGATTTTCAGACAATTTTAGAATTGGACCAACATGATAAAATATGCAATTCTAACTTAATAACGAGCTATATTTTGAAGAAATTAAAATACGCAAAAAATTATTATTTTTTTTTTTTGGTTTTAAAGCCCAAAAAGGGAAAAAACACATAAAGCCCAAAAGATGTAAGCAACAATCTTCAAACTTATTTAAGCCCATAAAAGCCCAAAGGGCCATTATTAGCTGATACGCAAAAACTCTTTTTTTAAAGAATAATTTTATTATTAATTATATTACTAAATTGACATTAAAGATAATTTATTAGTATTGTTTGATAATAATAAAATTAATATTCATTAATATAATAGTATATTAATTAATTTGGTAAAAATTCTACATAAAATATAACATAATATATTATTAATTAATAAAATTATAAATCTATAAAATCATTGAATATAATTGGATACATTACAAATAATAAAACCCCAGGCTGTTTAGTTACAAGTTTTAATTAAATAAATATAATTTTTATACATAATTATGATAATAATTATCAAGTTAAAACCAATTTTGTTAAAATTAATAAAAATAAATCTATAAATAGGAACTTATTCTAAATATTATAATAATTATTTTAGTAATAATATTTCTATTAAATCTTGAATATAAAACTAATAGATAAGTTTTACGTTCATAACAAATTATTAATAATTATAATTATTTTATTAATAATATTTTTATTTTTAGTGTAATAGTTATTATGACTTAATTATATTTTGGGTCCATATTAAATTACACTTGTTATTTTGGACTGATTATCATTTAATTAGTGTTACAGTTATGTAAAAATTAAAATTAAAATTTAGCACTATAAGTATACGCTGACACATTTTCATTCAAATAACATCTAAAAAATATCGGAAAAATCATATTTTAGGGTTCTATTTCCATAAAAAAAGGTACAATTTTCATTATTATTTGATATTCTATAGTTTTATTGTTATTTTATTTTAATAAATTTGAATGACAATTTATTTTATATAATTACTTAATATTTTATTATCATCAGTTGTACTCGGTTTTTAATTTACATTATTTTTACAATGTAATTATAATCTCTCAATTATTTTTCAAAATTAAATTATGAATTAGACCAACCTTAATTTAATTAGTAAATATGTTTTTAATTATAAAAATAAACATATAAAACCATATGTAACATATATTATATAAATCTTATTAGGATATTTTATAAAGGAAAATGTTTAATTTTAGAGATCTACTTTCCAACCTTACTTATTACACTTTTCTAAATAGTTTTAATAGTGAGAGGACGTAGGCGCATTATCCTCTCATTTATGAGTTAGAGAGGAGCTATGAGTAATTTTAAGTATTGTGGCAAAAAAATAATAATATATATCAGTATATATTTTTAATATAAAAATAATATCATATATATATTTTATTACAATATATGAAAATAATTATGGTAAGAATCCTACGTGTATTATTTTTATAATATTACCATAAAACTCGATATTTCTTGAAAATACATGTATTTACTTTAAAATTTTTACTATATACACTAGGCGACACTATTTAAAAATTTTTTTCAATGAAATCATTATGGAATAATTTAAATACTTTTTCGGGTAGTGTTACCTAACACAATAATAACAACATAAGTTATTATAAAAGATATTTTATTTTAATAAATAATTATTTTTCACTCCATTCTCTTAAATAAATTATATTATTTAAATAAAAATCGGAAACGAAAATATAGGGATTTTTACCCAAATAATACAAAATAAAAAAATAACTAAAATAATATAGATGAAAAATTATGTACCAAAATGGTACATGTAAGGTGGTACCGCTTATGGCAGAGGCATGACCACCCTACTTTGCCACATAATCTGTTTAAAAAAACCACTGTTTTTAAAAAAATAGAATCTGTCAATAAAAAAATAAAAACCGAGGTGATTTGACTGGATAGGATGGGGGTGTGTGACAGGCAGCACCGGTTGAGGGTGTGCCAGAGGCGACACCAGTGCGATGGGACACATGCATGCATGCGATATTTATTTGGGTTTTAAGGTAAGAAAAGGATAATATTTTCAAATTTTATCACTAATTAACAATTACTTTATAATAGTTTTACTAATATAAAAACTTTCAAATATATTAAAAAATTTAAAACATAACATTCACAATAAACAAATAATTAATATAAACACAAAACTTACTAACAAATCAAAATAAACAAACAAAATATCTTTAAAACAAAACATAAAAATAACAAAAACAATAATTAGGGTTATTTACTAACAACAACAACAACAACAACAACAACAACAACAACAACAATAATAATAATAGTTTATTTTACTAACAATAATACTAATTAAAATAATAATTACGGTTTTACTAATAATAATAATTAACAATAATAATAATAGTTTTTTTCCTAACAATATTAATAACTAACAACAATAATAATAATTAGGGTTTTTACTAATCCTAATAACTAACACAATAATAATAATAATTAGAGTATTTTACTAACAATACTAATAATACTAGCTAAAATAATAATTAGGATTTTACTAACAATAGTAATAATAACAACAACAATAATAATAATAATAATAATAATAATAATAATAATAATAATAATAATTGCATGTGTCCCGTCACACCGGTGCCGCCTCTGGCACACTCTCAACCGGTGCCTCCTGTCGCACACCTTCCACTCTGTCCAGTCAAATCATCTCGATTTTTTTTTTTTTATTAACAGATTTTATTTTTTTTAAACGATGGTTTTTTTTAACAGATTATGTGGTAAAATAGGATGGTCATGCCTCTACCATAGGCGGCATCACCCTACATGTACCATTTTGGTACATAATTTTTTATCTGTATTATTTTAGTTATTTTTTATTTTGTATTATTTCGGTAAAAACCCAAAATATAGATTACATATATATATTTATTTGCTATAAGAGGTATTGAGGAATCTAGGGACCCTACCTCGCGCCCTCGAAATAACTGGACAAAAAAGCACTAAAAAAAAGGCAAATGTGTCGAAATATAATTAGAATAAATCAGTATAATTTATTCTTTCAAAAAAAAAAAATCAGTATAATTTAATTGACTTTTTCACCGTTTTGTAAGGATTTTATCAAAAAAATCCCTACTTTTACATATATAATAAAAATATTAATTCCACTTAGATATCCTAATGATTTAACTCTTTATTTTTAATAAAAATATTAATATCATAATTGATCAAATATATTTATATCTCTACTTTACTGAGTTGAGTTAAATGAGATCAACTTATAGAATTTAGATAAATTTTAAATTTATATATGAATTTTGATTTAATTTGTAATGTTATGTAATTATATACATGTAATTTTAATTTTGATTCAATTTTCACATTCTACTAACACCATTATTTATGTGGCACTATTTTTCATTATGTTTGTACACACAAATTTCGAGTTGAATAGTTGATTTGAAAATTTATGGTCGAATTTTAATGATTTGAAAGAAATGTTGCAATCTCTAAAAATTTCTACAAAGAAAACTCCTTTGATTCTTCTCTCCGGTTTAACGTTGATCCAAAGCTTGTCTTACAAGCCTTGGATGGTTGTGGATTGTTGTAAATGTCGTGTTGATTTGCTATTGTAACAAGTTTGGACCTCCTTTCTTCAATTGATTTCGATTGAAAGTTAGTTTTCTTCAAAAACAACTTTTGTCTTTCTCTCCTCAATTGAATTGGATCAAAAGGTGATTCTTCTTCAGAACAGTATAGTGTTAATCAAAATTTCTTCAAGTTTTTCTGTAGGGCCCAAAATTTGCCCTAGCCCATTAACCGTTTTTAAACCCAAAACAAAAAAAAAAATCAAAAGTCCATTTACAACAAAATTACAGTAGGCCAAAATCCCAAAACCCAAACCTAGACCAAGTCCACTAAGCCCAAAACAAAAAAAAAACACAAGCAAAAACCCTAAGCTAGCAGCCCAAACCCAAAAGGAAAAAGAAACCCTAGGTCTGCTGCTTGAGCCCTCGAGTAGCACGCCCAGTGCCAGTAAGACCACTCCCCCACGCGCTGCTACCCATTTCTGCATCGTGCACCGTTACGTATATAAATACACTATAAAAAAAAAAAAAACTACCTTTTTTCGAAGTTATGCCACCACATGCGTGGGCCGCCAATGGTGGACTACCTAATCGGATTTAATTTAGGGGTGGCATGGGCCCCGACCCCCTAAAATGGAAAATTATTATTTAGCCCCTTATAATTTTTTAAAAATTTTAAATTAGTAAAGGTAAAATTACACTTTGGCCCCCCTTAAAATAATAAAAATTTGATTTAATCCTTTATAAATTATAAAAATATAAACTATAAAAAATTAAAATTTCATCCGGCCCCCCCTAAAAAATTTTCCTGGCTTCGCCCCTGGTCGAAATCTCATCGAAAGACCTCGCCAAACCCAGGCCTAGGGCGGAGAAGCAGAGAGCAAGCAAGGGCTCTCTCTTAGATTTTTTTAAAGAAGTTGAAAAATGAAATTTTTCTAAAAATTTGGCTTTTATAAGTGATTAAATGGCGCTGCTTTTAGGCCCCGCCAAACATGCCAAAATGACGTCGCTTTTGGCCAGATCCGTGTTGTGTAACATCCCGAAATAGGAATGGACATATATAGGTGGAAAGAACCAAAGTTTTTAATGAAGGGTAATTTAGTCATTTGGTAATAAAATGAATTAAAAGGGAAAATGTGAGAAAATATGCTCATCTTCTTCATTAGGCCGAATTTTCAAGTGGTCACCATAGCTAGGGTTTGTTTCAAGCTTCCAAGCTCCATAGTAAGTGATTCCAAGCCCTGCTTTTAATGTTCTTTACATTTTGAAGCCCAGTAGCTCGATTTAGCTTATTCTATCAATAATTCATGCTAGGGTTCATATTTGGAAAAATACCCATAGGTGAAATGTGTTTATTTTGATATTTTATGATAGAATATGAAGTCTGAAATTATGTTAAACAACTTTTGCTAAGTGATTTTAAGTGAAAACGAGTAAAACGGCTTAATCGATAAAAATACCTAATGTTCATAAGTACAAGTTAGAGTGAGAATTTGATGTTGCCATAGAAGGGAAAAATGATCAGAATGTCATAAAACATAATAATAAGGGATAAAGTTTAATTTTCGAGCTTTGGGGCAAATGTGTAAATATGTAAAAGTTTAGGGGCAAAATTGTAATTTTGCCAAAGTTAAGAGTTGAGGAATGTTTTGATGAATGTGAGTATTAAATAAGCTAAATTTGCTATTATAGATCAAGAAGAACGAAATCCAGAGTTAGATCGAGGAAAGAAAAGATAGAAGACTAAATCAATATAGTTGATCGCATTTTGTTTCGAGGTAAGTTTACTGTAAATAAATGCAATATTCTATTATTTTACATTTAATACTGTTAAATTCCAGTATTTACATATTTATTCTATAAATTTATTATTTAAAGACTCAAGTATGAATTGACGGGAAAGTTATCTCAGAAAGTTATCTCAGAAAGTTCCTGTTGAACCTTAGGAATGTATAGGATACAAATGTCATGACATTAGGGTTTAAGGAAATCATGTAAGACCATGTCAAGACATGGCATTGATATGTTACTATAAGGCAAAGGTCCCATGTAAGACCATGCCAAGGCATGGCATTGGTGAGTTCATAAGGCAAGGATACCACGTAAGACCATGTCAAGACATGGCAATGGTTAAGTTTCATAAGGAAAGGCACCCGCGTATCCTTAATATTCCAAGTGGTTCAACAGGAAAATTCAAAGAGTATACCAAAGTAAAGGTAAGACAAGTTCAAGCTAAAAAGGTAAGGTAAGGCAAATTCATGTTAAAAGATACAGGTAATAATACAAGTTTAAGTATATTGATTTAAAAGCTTAAGTGATCTTGATAAGAAAATAATAAGATAATTGATTAAGAATGTTGTTATTTATTTACATGTAAACTTACTAAGCTTTATGCTTACTCCCATTCTTTAATTTTTTTTATAGTATTACAAGCCAACTCTGGAATCTCAAAGATGTAGGAGATCGTTACACACTATCAAAGGATTATCTTGGTATTTTGTAACTCGACGCTTTAAGTTATGGCATGTATAGGGATAGAATTAAATCTTATTGAGTCTATTTTATATGAAAGAAACGGTGTAGGCGTTGACCCGGAACTGTCAGTTTGGAGGATCTATAAACGTACTAATTCAAAATTCTGGAAAAATTATATTAATAAGATATATGAGTGGTATAATTATCTAAATTTCGAGTTTTGTAACTCGCCCTCACGTTTCTATTTTTTTCGATTTGCTCTAATTTGGTCCTTTTACTTTTTTTTTTATTTTTCAATTTGGACACGTAATTTTCGGTGCATCTCGATTTGGTCCCTGACCCACTAATGCGTTAGGATGGACACGTGCCTAGAAATTGGGATTTTTTTCCTTTGGCCCTCGGCTTGTTCGCTTCTTTTAATTTTAATCCTTTTTAGTTATGTATTTATTATAATTTAACCCCATAATTTTGCTTCAATCCCAATTTGGCCCCATTGTTTTAAATTTGGTATTTTTTTTTATTATCTTCTTTTTGGGTTATTTTATTCAATATTTTTTGTCACCATTATTATTACTATTATATTTATTATTTTTTATATTATTCTTGTTATTTTATTATTAATGCTATTTTATTTTTCTTGTCACTTTTATTATTATTTTCATTACTATTTATATTATTATTAGTACTATTATTGTTGCTAATTTAGTATTATTATTATTTTACTATTATAATTATTATTTTAATATTACTACTACTATTTTTTATTTATAACTAACTTTATTATTATTATTATATTTATTTTTATTTTTATTTTTATTATCAACATTATTATTGTTGTTTTCATCATCATTATTATTATTATTATTATTATTATTATTATTTAGTATTATTTGCTCATTCCATTTTATTTTATTATTGTTCTCATTATTATTGTCTTATTATATATTATCCATATTATGAACCTACCCATTTATTTATTTATGTCTTTATATGCCTGCAAGGTTATGTTGCTCGTTATTATTATCGTGTTTACATTATCACTATTCGCTAAGTATGACCATTTTTACGTTTTAACCGATTTTCTATTTTAAAGGTTACATTGACTTTATCTTTTGTTCTTTCTCACTTTTTTACCCAAACTCATAAAAAGGATTTATACAAAGGTAATATTTTGTGTTTGGAAGTTCAGGAAATCGTGCCCTAACGCTGCTGGGTTCGATTTTTCGTTCGTCAAATGACTAAATATCCTTTTAAGATTTTGATAGTGTTTTCTTAACTTCAAAATTAAGGCAATATTTCATGTTTGGAAATTCGAGGAATCGTGCCCTAACGTGCTGGGTTTCGGTTTTTTTGTTTGCCCAAATAACAAAATACCCTTTTAAAATTGCAATGCATGAATTTTGGAAATCATGAAATGATCTTGGTGTCGAGGGTTTGAAACATTGTATCCTAACGTGCTGGATGTGATATTTTATTCTTTCGGAACAGGAGAATTTCGATATCCAATTCGAATTATCCAAATATTTTCTAAAGGATTCGTATTTTAAAATCTCTTCCAATTTCCGATATTAGAACATTAATCAATCAATAAGGTACTAATTTTGGGCGTTGCGAGGGTGCTAATCTTTCCTCGTGCGTAACCGGCTCCCGGACCTGTTTTCTTAAGATTCGTGACCAAAATGTTTTACAAGGTGACTCAATCACACTTCAAAATCCTAGAGATAATTTAGCAAAACCAATGGTCCTTGACTTTGATGATGCAGCAGAAGGGGAAAAGGCAAGGGCGGAGCTTCCAAAACAGTTTGAAGATCGATGCAAATGGTTGGAGGAGAAGTTCAAAGCATTGGAAAGTGCTGATTACCAATGCAAGGTGGATGCTAAGAAGTTGAGTCTGGTCCTAGATCTGGTACTCCCTCCAAAGTTCAAGATGCCAGAGTTTGAAAAATACAATGGGACCAGCTGCCTTGAGGCCCATATTACAATGTTCTGTCGAAGAATGACGGGACATGTCAGCAATGACCAGTTGTTGATTCACTATTTCCAAGACAGTCTGACTGGAGCCGCGGCTAAATGGTACAATCAGTTGAGTCGCACTCAAGTCAAATCGTGGAAGGATTTAGCACAAGCCTTCACGAAGCATTATGGTCATGTGACAGATATAGCGCCTGACAGGATCACATTACCAAACATAGAGAAAAAGTCGGGCGAAAGTTTTAGTAAATACGCCTAGAGGTGGAGGGAAGTCGCTACATAGGTCTAACAGCCACCGCTAGAGAAGGAAACGACCATACTCTTCATTAATACCCTGAAAGCACCTTTTATTAATCATATGTTGGAGAGCGCAACTAAGAGTTTCGCAGACATAGTGATGTTTGGTGAAATGATAGAGAACGCGATAAGGTGTGGGAAAATAGAAGCTGGAGAGAGCACGAGAAGATCAGCTCCGAAAAAAGGGAAAATAAAGTAAGAAATGTGAGCTCGGGTTATTCACATCCCGTTATTATCAGCCAACCAAAAACGGTAGCCATGAGCCAGCAGGCCTCACCAAGGCAAGAGCCCAACACAAAGCAGAATACCGAGAAGTTCCAGTTTACTCCCATACCAATGACGTATGGGGAGTTGTATAAAAGTCTATTCGATGCACATGTTGTAGCCTATTTCTACTTGAAACCATTGCAACCCCCATATCCTAAGTGGTATGACGCAAAGGCTCATTGTGAATATCATGCGGGAATCGGATGACACTCGATAGAAAATTGTACCTCGTTCAAAAGGCAAGTTGAAAGGCTTATTAAGGCGAGTGTCATAAAATTCGACGACGCACCTGGCGTGGGAAATCCATTACCCAGTCATACTGATAAAGGGGTAAACGCCATAGTCAAGAATATGGGGAGGAGAATCAAACTGAATTTTATTGAAGTAAGAACCCCGTTGAGAGAGGTCTAGAGAAAAATAATGGAAAGAGGTTTAATCATACAAAATATAAGGGGCAAATCCCGATAAGCGAGAAACTATTGTGAGTTCCACGAGGAGGAGGACCATGAGATTTAAAGGTGCATTGAATTCAGGGCCCTGGTGCAGGGTCTAATAAACAATAAGGAGCTAGAGTTCTTTGAGTTCACTAAAGGGGAGGACGTGTGCACCATAGGAGGAGAGTCGGTAGAGAAGGGCGTCGAGGTCAAATGGGGATCAATGACTTTTCCCCATGTATCCAATACATTTATATCGGGAGGAATTATCCATTCTGAACCGGGGATGATAAGAGTAGGAATGATGGAAGATATAATAAAAACTTTGAGCATCAACGCCGTATTTGAAGAGGGATCGAAGGAAGGAAACTTGGCGAGCATTCGCCCCTTATGAGCCTGGGTGTTTTGAACAATGGACTGTGGAAGAGATCCCTGTATTGTTAGAGTTAATCTAAAGTAATATGTAAAACACGCTTGTTGTTTTAAGCCTAGAGGCAAAAAGAGTCCTTTGGTGAAATAAGCTTGTGTCCAAAATTTTTATTTCAATAAAATGCATCCTTTTGAGCAAATGTTTTTTTCATTCTTTCCATTTCATACTATGCATTCTTTTGTTCTCTGGAATATTCTTTCATTCTTCATTCATGATCATACTATATAAATAATCATCCTTAGAATCATTTACTCTTTAGAATTTGCCTTCGTACCTACAATAGGTACCCAGATATCGAAACATGAGCAACACTGTTACGGATTCCCTTTTGATTGAAATATGGGTATAAAAGGATCTGAGGATTTTGAAGATGTCGGAAATTGTAACTTATCTTTTGATTTGTTAATGATGGTAGAATAAGATGAAAATGGACTATACCTTATAAAGGGTTAGTGGACATTGCGAGTCTAGGAAAGTAGTGAAGATCAAAGCCTAGCTCACACAGAAATAAAGCGAGACGTCATTGAGTTATTCCAAGAAGTCAAAGATGTCTTTGCATAACCGCATCAAGATATGCCTAGGCGCGAGGATACTGTAGAGTGTTTGAAAAGACATATGCTTATAGTTTTACGATAGCCAGACCGATTATGAGGTTCGGGTATTGCTGGTCTATCATGAAAGGGAGATTGCATCAGTTATTGCAACACCCCTTACCCGAAACCTTTGCCGGAGTCGAGTATGGGGCATTACTAGTCTTGACTACTAGTTTGGGGCATGAAAATTTAAAGCTGTCCAACTGCATCAGACTGACTAAATTTACCATAACTCGAGTTACAAAACTCAAAATTTAGATCCGTAAATTTTTATTGAAACTAGACTCATATAACTTTTTACCATAATTTTTCCAGAATTTTTCATGTGGCCAATTAGTACAGTTTATTCATCAAAGTTACCCTTATTTCACTGTTTGATAATTCTGACCTATCTTTACAAAAACTCAGTTATCTCACTGCACAAAATTTCAATAATGTCCTTGTATATTCCAATCAAAAATAGACTCATTAAGGATTCTAAACATATAAACTATACTCCATAATTATTTTTGTACAATTTTTAACAATTTTTCTAAGACAGAACAGGGACTCACGAATTCATTCAGGACAAGTCTCACTAAAACTTAAATATCTCATTATATATAATTCCTTTGCCTAACTTGTTTCTTTCATATCAAAATAGACATAATAAACTTTAATTATATGTCTTATTCACTTTCTAATTCACTTTCTCCTATTTTGGTGATTTTTAAAATCACATCACTGTTGTAACTAAAACTGTTTCACAACAAAAATAGTCATGAAACATATTCTTTACATATCATTTAGCAGCCAAGCTTATATAGCCAATACTCAATCAAATACATATCCATCATTTTACCTCATTATCATGCCAAATTATACCATTTCTCCTTCTTAAAATACATACACAAAATCAATCACTTAGCTACATATTCGGTCTTCCTAGAAAATCTCAATACATAACATATATTATACCATATACTCAATAATAAGAATCTAATACTTTGCGAATCATGAATCCAACATTATCAATGTATATACCATATATTAAGCTCATCAACATGAACCAATTAATAAGTCTTTCCTATCATAATCTAATATGCACAAATAATAATACCACTCTCACATGATTAAACCATAATCAAGCATAAATAATAGTTCATGGCATGATCAAACAATATCATCAAAACACGAAACAAGTTATCTCAAAATAGTTAGCCATTTTCGCATGGCTAGCATATTTACACTATTATAAAACATTAGTTATATGGTTCAATCTAGCCTATACATGCCCTTTTAAATAACAAACCAAGTTTTCAATACCCAAAAGAAAGTAGATAGTGTGGTTGACTTCACGGATGATCCTTGAGCACAGTAGTTCGATTCAAGATCTATAAAACAAAGGTAGACAAAACACACACACGAAGAAGCTTACTAGCTTAGTAAGTCCCAAGCTCAAAATGATACTACATTCAATTACTTAATCATTTAAATCATTTATCTCAACCATGTTAACATATTAAAATTTCTTACACCTTTAGCACTACTATTAGGAAAACAAATATTCATTATAGCACATTCAAGCTCAAACTCACCACATAATACTTGTGTACATCAATCGTAATCTCAATATACATATCACTGCACTCATGGCATTAAATAAACTCTAGCAACATTAAAACATATCAAACCTTACTTACTTATCTCGAGCCTTTACTAAGCACATTAGTTACGATTTACCTTGAACCACAATTTGGTTTCTCCTTGGTAAAACATCATCAAGCATAAAGCACGCTAGGCATTAAAGCCGAAATCAAACACCGGCACAAGGCCTGCTAGGCACGAAGCCGAATATGTCACACCAAGATTGAGCCTGCTAGGCACAAAGCCCGAATATGTCACCGGCACTAAGCCTGCTAGGCACGAAGCCCGAATATGTCATTACCAACTTATACACGCACGAAGCCCGAATATGTCATTACCAACTTATACACCTTACAGTAATGCTGCCCAAAATAGCATAAAACACACATTATTCAAGTCACTTTAACATGCCAACTCGTTTAGAGATATAACAACATTTCATTTCAAATTCACTATCACTTATATAAAATTTCAACCAATCCCATACCAATACTTTCACATTCGCTAACATAAGAGTTTATAGAAAACTTTATTTAATAACATCATTTAGTACATTCATAATAATTGATAATCTATACTTGCTTAAGGACTTACCTCGGTTGTCGATAGTCCGTGCGAATCCATTATTCGAGAACCTTCGACTTTCCCCGATCTAATTAGTTTTCTTTGCTCTTGATCTAAAACACATTAAAGTTTAGCTCATTCAACCACAATTCATCTCAATTTAGTCCCTAAGCACATACATGGGCAAATTACTATTTTACCCTAGAATTTCACAACTTTGCAATTTAGTCCTATTTGCATAACACACAAAATACACCAAATTAGCCAAAACTATGCAAGGGCGAATGTTCCTAGGGACCTTACAAGTCCTCACATTTCATTTATTTTGTAAATAGGCCCTCTAAAATTTATTTTACAATTTAACCCTAAAAACTCAATTTCATCAAAACTTCCAACACAAAACATATTAATCCTTTACATATCTTTCATCTAAAACCATCAAATATCAAAATCCACATGAATACAACAATGGCCGAACATCAAGCATGCTTAGATTCAAAATTACAACATGGGTCGGTTACGGTTCGAAGCAACGATCTCAAAAACGTAAAAATTACTAAAAATCGAAATCAAACTAACCTTGAAATCAAGCCTCAAATTGCCGAAATTTGAAGAACAAAACCCCTTTTTATCTTTCTCAACTTTCAGCCTTAAGAGAATGGATGATAACATGGCTTTATTTTATGTTATTATAACATATAATAAAGAAATTTATTAATTTACTTATATAACCTTTAATATAAAATAAAACCAATATATATACTTTGGATATTTTTGTCAAAAGCCATCCACTAACTTTAAAATGGGTTATTTACCCATTTAATGCTTCATATTAAGCCATGCTCAAATAGGCACTTTACACTCTAGTATGCCACTTTTACATTTTACGCGATTAAGTCCTTTTGTCTAATTCGATACTCAAACGATAAAATTTTTCTACAAAACTTTCACACATAAATTCATATATAATAAGCACTAAATATAATATTTAAATATTTCTCAGGTTTGGATTCGTGGTCTCAAACCACCGTCCGATTAGGGTCGATTCGATTCTGTTACAACTCTCCCCTTAAGGATTTTCGCCCCGAAAATCTTACCGTTAAACAATGTCGGATATTGTTGCCTCATTGAACCCTCAGCTCCCACGTAGCCTCTTCAACTCCGTGGACGATTCCATAGAACCTTCACTAACGGAATTCTTTTATTTCTCAACTCTTTTATTTCCGAGCTAGAATACGGATCGGCTTTTCCTCATCGTCATATCGATCAGATCTCAATCTCCGACGTGAGCAATCACATGTGACGGATCTGCTCTGTGTCTCACGGAGCATAGAAACATGAAACACATCGTATCTTTTCTAATTCGGAGGTAGCTTCAATCTATAAGCACAGCCCAATACGCTCAATGATCTCATACGGTCCAATGAACCCGGGCTCAACTTGCCTTTCCGCCAAAACGGAGCACTTTCTTCCATGGTGAAACCTTTAAAAAGACTCGATCTCGATCCGAATTCAATATCTTTACGTTTCAAATCAAGATAGGACTTTTGTCGATCCGATGCGACTTTCAAATTATCTCCGATTATGGCCACTTTGCTCGGTCTCTTTAATCAAATCAACCCTGTATCTTATTTTCACCGAGCTCATCCAAAGATAATGGTGTTCGACATTTTTGCCCGTATAAGGCTTCATAAGGTGCCATTTGATACTTGATTGAAAGCTATTATTATAAGCAAATTCAATCAAAGGTAGGTATCGCTTCCACGCACCTTCAAACTCGAGAACGCAACATCTCAACATGTCCTCAAGTATTTGGATAGTTCGCTTCGGACCGACTGTCTGTCATTCATGGATGGAAGGTCAGACTAAAATGAAGTTTAGTACCTAAAGCTTCTTGCAACTTCTTCCAAAACCGTGATGTGAATCTCGGGTCTCTGTCTGAAACAATGGAACTCGGTACACCATGCAATCTCACAATCTGTGATACATACAATTCAGCAAGTTTATCAAGTGAATAGTCATGTACGTATTGGCACAAAATGAGCTGATTTAGTCAGCCTATCAACTATCACCCATACTGCATCTTTCTTACTCGGTGTCATAGGAAGACCGGATACAAAATCCATTGTAACTTTATCCCATTTCCACTCAGGTATCATGATCGGCTGAAGCAACCCAGAAGGCACTTGATGCTCGGCTTTTACTTGCTGACAAATTAGGCACTTTGAAACAAATTCAGATATATCTCGTTTCATACCAGGCCACCAATAAAACTGTTTCAAGTCATTATACATTTTCGTACTACCGGATGTATCGATAGTCGGCCATTATGAGCCTCACTCAAAATCATCATATCAAATCGAAGTTCTTTGGAACACATATTCGGCTTTTAAAATTCAAACAATCATTTGCATCAATCAAAATCGACTCTGCACCTTTCTCACATCGAATTCGTTTAGCAATCATATTCTTGTCAACTTTCATGCATCACAAATTTCTTTGAATAAACATCGGTCTTGCTCGTAACTCAGCTATGATCGAACCATCACTAGACATAGCCATCTGTGCATTCAATGCACGAAGAGCAAATAATGATTTTCGACTTAATGCATCCGCAACAACATTAGCTTTTCCCGGGTGATAGTCAATCACCAATTCATAGTCTTTCAACAATTCTAGCCACCTGCGTTGTCTCAAATTCAGTCTTTCGAGTCATTAGATACTTGGACTTTTATGATCCGAGTAAACATGACATTTCGCCAAATAAGTAATGACGCCAAATCTTCAGTGCGAACACAATGGCTGCAAGCTCTAAATCATGCGTAGGGTAATTTCTTTCATGCGGCTTCAATTGTCTTGAAGCGTAGGCTACAACTTTGCCTTCCTGCATCAAAACGCAGCCCAAACCATTTAAAGAAGCATCAGAGTACACAACAAATTCTTTACCCGATTCAGGCTGAACTAATACTGGAGCTTCTATCAAAAGGGCTTTCAACTGATCAAAACTTTTTTGACATTTTTCTGACCATTCAAACCGGACATCTTTCTGCAGTAACTTTGTTAACGGGTTGCTATCATAGAAAAATCTTTCACAAATCGCCGATAGTAACTCGCAAGTCCCGAAAACTTGAATCTTGAAACATTTTTCGGTGGCTTCCAATCAAGTATAGCCGAGATTTTGTTCGGATCAACTCGAATGCCTGATGCTGAAACCACATGTCCCAAAAAGCTGACCTCTTTCATCCGAACTCACACTTACTAAACTTGATACGGTGATGATCTCGCAAAGTTTGTAGCACTAACCTCAAATGTTCGTGTTCAACTTCATCTTTGGAGTAGATCAATATGTCATCAATAAATACCACCACAAATCGATCCAAAAACTGTCTAAAAACCCGATTCATCAAATCCATAAAAATAGCAGGTGCATTAGTAAGCCCAAAAGGCATTACCAAAAACTCAAAATGTCCGTACCTCGTCCGGAATGCAGTCTTTGGCACATCTGTATCTCTGACTCGCAACTGATAATAACCCGATCTCAAATCTATCTTCGAAAATACTGAAGCCCCTTTCAACTGATCAAACAAATCATCAATCCGAGGTAACGGGTACTTATTCTTTATAGTCACCTTATTTAGTTGCCGGTAATCAATACACATTCGCATCGTTCCATCTTTCTTTCTCACAAAAAGAACTGGTGCACCCCAAGGAGAGAAACTTGGTCGTGCAAAGCCCCTATCTGTTAACTCTTGCAACTGTGCTTTCAGCTCTTTTAGCTCAGTAGGTGCCATCCGATATGGAGCTATTGAGATCGGAGTCGTTCCCGGAGCTAATTCAATGCCAAACTCAATCTCTCGTATAGGGGGTAAACCCGGTAGTTCTTCAGGAAACACATCTGAGTATTCACATACAATCAGCATGATTCAATCTTTCTCGGACACTTTATTATCCAGACATAAGCCAAATAAGCTTCACACCCTTTCTCACATACTTTTGAGCTAACATCGATGATATAATCGAGGAAACCCACCGAATCACTGGATTCGATTCTAATGATCTCACCATTCGGTGTCTCAAATCGATAAGCTTTCTTTTGCAATTCACCATCGCATCATGCGAAGTTAACCATCCATTCCCGAATTATATCAAACTCATCGAAGGCAACATCATTAAATCAATGGGAAACAAAATCCCGAATCATCAATGGGCAACTTTTACACACTTTATTAACAAACACACATCCACCCAAAGGGTTGGATACGAATCACAAACTCAAGAGACTCAATGGCGAGTCTTCATCAATACCGAGTTTCACATACATATGAATGGGTCGAACCGGGATCAATCAATGCAATCACGGTAGTATCATAAAGGGTGAAAGTACCAGAATGACATCCGGAGAAGCAAGCATCCTCTAGCTCGAGTAACATAAGCTCTTGCCGGAGCTCTAGCCTCGATCGATCTGTTGTGTTCTTTGTCCCTCTCTGACTACCACCTACATTGCCAGAATGTCTGGGTGGTCTGCCCCATACTGATGCACTACTTGGTCTAGAGTTGTGCTATATTCGACTCAGTTAACATCGGGCACTCTCGAATAAAATGGTCTGAGGATCCACATTTAAAACAAGACCGGTCACGAACTCTACAACTCCCAGGATGCCATTTTCCACAATGTTTGCATTCAACTCGATTCTGGGACGTTACCAACACTAACCATCGAGGTAGCTCGAGAACCCATTTGGAGGTCGATCACGCCTAAATGAATCAAGTAGCTTTGTGTCGATGAAGTCATCTCTAAACTTTTATATGTGGAATGAAAATTCTTACCGACGATCTTTTACGGGTGTCTCTAGCTTCATCTCACCTTTCTTTTCTCTTTCCCAAGCTCTTGACTTTGCAAGCTCGCTCAACTAGTGTCACAAATTCTTTGATCTCAAGAATGCCAACTAGTAACTTCAAATCTTCATTCAAACCGTCTTCAAACCTTTTGCACATAATGGCTTCAGAGATACACACTCCGGGCATATCGGCTCAATCGACAAATTTTCGCTCATATTCGATCAACGACATTTGCCCCTGTTTTAGTTCAAGAAATTCTTTACGTTTCTGGTCGATGAACCTCTGGCTGATATATTTCTTGCGGAATTCATTCTGGAAGAAATCCCACGTCACTTTTTCTTTTGGAACCACTGATACTAGTGTATTCCACCAGTGATAGGCAGTGTCCCGAAGCAAAGATATAGCACATTTCAAACATTCGTCTGGAGTGCAAGAGAGCTCATCAAGTACCCGAATAGTGTTATCAAGCCACATTTCAGTTCGCTCTGCATCATCATCATCATTAGCCTTGAATTCTTCGGCCCCAAATTTCCTAATTTTATCAACAGAGGCCTACTAGATCTCATTGGATCTATCATCGAAGTCTTGAAGGTACAGGAGTTGGATTATTTGGGGTGGAGGTTGTTGTACAGTTGGATTATTCTGAACAAACTGGGTAAACCATTCATTCATCATTTGGTAGAAGGCTTGTTTAGCCTCTCCCTCGTGGTTACCCGTAACTGGTTGAGAGTCTAGTGGCATCGATCCATGTGCGAGACCAGGTAGCGACACTCTCCACATCATCGCCACGGCTCTATCGGGATCGAATCCATTTACTATATAAAATACAATCGAAATTGTCAGAAGTCACCACACTATCATATATACAACTTAAAGGCATGTATAGCTAGACTCTTACATACCACGGTAGTCCTAGAATCGACTAAACCGTAGCTCTGATACCAATAAAATGTAACACCCCTTACCCGAAACCTTTGCCGGAGTCGAGTATGGGGCATTACTAGTCTTGACTACTAGTTTGGGGCATGAAAATTTAAAGCTGTCCAACTGCATCAGACTGACTAAATTTACCATAACTCGAGTTACAAAACTCAAAATTTAGATCCGTAAATTTTTATTGAAACTAGACTCATATAAATTTTTACCATAATTTTTCCAGAATTTTTCATGTGGCCAATTAGTACAGTTTATTCATCAAAGTTACCCTTATTTCACTGTTTGATAATTCTGACCTATCTTTACAAAAACTCAGTTATCTCACTGCACAAAATTTCAATAATGTCCTTGTATATTCCAATCAAAATAGACTCATTAAGGATTCTAAACATATAAACTATACTCCATAATTATTTTTGTACAATTTTAACAATTTTTCTAAGACAGAACAGGGACTCACGAATTCATTCAGGACAAGTCTCACTAAAACTTAAATATCTCATTATATATAATTCCTTTGCCTAACTTGTTTCTTTCATATCAAAATAGACATAATAAACTTTAATTATATGTCTTATTCACTTTCTAATTCACTTTCTCCTATTTTTGGTGATTTTAAAAATCACATCACTGTTGTAACTAAAACTGTTTCACAACAAAAATAGTCATGAAACATATTCTTTACATATCATTTAGCAACCAAGCTTATATAGCCAATACTCAATCAAATACATATCCATCATTTTACCTCATTATCATGCCAAATTATACCATTTCTCCTTCTTAAAATACATACACAAAATCAATCACTTAACTACATATTCGGTCTTCCTAGATAATCTCAATACATAACATATACTATACCATATACTCAATAATAAGAATCTAATACTTTGCGAATCATGAATCCAACATTATCAATGTATATACCATATATTAAGCTCATCAACATGAACCAATTAATAAGTCTTTCCTATCATAATCTAATATGCACAAATAATAATACCACTCTCACATGATTAAACCATAATCAAGCATAAATAATAGTTCATGGCATGATCAAACAATATCATCAAAACACGAAACAAGTTATCTCAAAATAGTTAGCCATTTTCGCATGGCTAGCATATTTACACTATTACAAAACATTAGTTATATGGTTCAATCTAGCCTATACATGCCCTTTTAAATAACAAACCAAGTTTTCAATACCCAAAAGAAAGTAGATAGTGTGGTTGACTTCACGGATGATCCTTGAGCACGTAGTTAGATTCAAGATCTATAAAACAAAGGTAGACAAAACACACACACAAGAAGCTTACTAGCTTAGTAAGTCCCAAGCTCAAAATGATACTACATTCAATTACTTAATCATTTAAATCATTTATCTCAACCATGTTAACATATTAAAATTTCTTACACCTTTAGCACTACTATTAGGAAACCAAATATTCATTATAGCACATTCAAGCTCAAACTCAGTCACATAATACTTGTGTACATCAATCGTAATCTCAATATACATATCACTGTACTCATGGCATTAAATAAACTCTAGCAACATTAAAACATATCAAACCTTACTTACTTATCTGAGCCTTTACTAAGCACATTAGTTACGATTTACCTTGAACCACAATTGGGTTCTCCTTGGGAAAACACATCACCGGCATAAAGCCTGCTAGGCATTAAAGCCCGAAATCAAACACCGCACAAGGCACGCTAGGCACGAAGCCGAATATGTCACGGTACTAAGCACGCTAGGCATGAAGCCCGAATATGTCACCAAGACTAAGCACTGCTAGGCACGAAGCTTCGAATATGTCACCTAAGACTAAGCACTGCTAGGCACTAAGCCCGAATATGTCATTACCAACTTATACACCTTACAGTAATGCTGCCCAAAATAGCATAAAACACACATTATTCAAGTCACTTTAACATGCCATCTCGTTTAGAGATATAACAACATTTCATTTCAAATTCACTATCACTTATATAAAATTTCAACCAATCCCATACCAATACTTTCACATTCGCTAACATAAGAGTTTATAGAAAACTTTATTTAATAACATCATTTAGTACATTCATAATAATTCGATAATCTATACTTGCTTAAGGACTTACCTCGGTTGTCGATAGTCCGCTTGAATCGGCTTATTCGAGAACCTTCGACTTTCCCGGCCTAATTCCATTTTCTTTGCTCTTGATCTAAAAGACATTAAAGTTTAGCTCATTCAACCACAATTCATCTCAATTTAGTCCCTAAGCACATAAATGGGCAAATTACTAATTTACCCTAGAATTTCACAACTTTGCATTTTAGTCCTATTTGCATAACACACAAAATACACCAAATTAGCCAAAACTATGCAAGGGCGAATGTTCCTAGGGACCTTACAAGTCCTCACATTTCATTTATTTTGCAAATAGGCCCTCTAAAATTTATTTTTACAATTTAACCCTAAAACTCAATTTCATCAAAACTTCCAACACAAAACATATTAATCCTTTACATATCTTTCATCTAAAACCATCAAATATCAAAATCCACATGAATACAATAATGGCGAACATCAAGCATGCTTAGATTCAAAAATTACAACATGGGTTGATTCTGGTTCAAGCAACGATCTCAAAACGCAAAAATTACTAAAAACTGAAATCAAACTAACCTTGAAATCAAGCCTCAAATTGCCGAAATTTGAAGAACAAAACCCTTTTATCTTTCTCAACTTTCGGCCTTAAGAGAATGGATGATAACATGGCTTTATTTTATGTTATTATAACATATAATAAAGAAATTTATTAATTTACTTATATAACCTTTAATATAAAATAAAACCAATATATATACTATGGATATTTTTGTCAAAAGCCATCCACTAACTTTAAAATGGGTTATTTACCCATTTAATGCTTCATATTAAGCCATGCTCAAATAGGCACTTTACACTCTAGTATGCCACTTTTACATTTTACGGGATTAAGTCCTTTTTGTCTAATTCGATACTCAAACGATAAAATTTTTCTACAAAACTTTCACACACATAAATTCATATATAATAAGCACTAAATATAATATTTAAATATTTCTTGGGTTCGGATTCGTGGTCTCGAAACCACCGTTCCGATTAGGGTCAGATTCGGTCTGTTACAGTTATGCCATAAATGCCAAATTGAGAAAGACAAGATTTATGTGCTTCCTCTATTTTTTCCTATACGTGGGGCAATTATATTACAGGGACGATCTCGTCAAAAGCATCTAGTCGACACCAATTCATCTTCGTGATTGTCAATTACTTCACTAAGAAGGTGAAGGTCGGTTCATATGCCAAAGTTACAAAGTCAACAGTCATCAATTTCAATTTCACATTTGAATTCAAAAAAAAAGGAAAAGAAAAGAATAAACCATCCAAAAGGATTTTGAAAGATGATTGAGACTTGTAAAGATTGGCATAGAGAAGTTACCATTTACCCTCTATGCTTCTCGTTGGTTTATGGAAGGGAAATAATTTCTAGAAGTTGAGATCCCGTTCCTCCAAGCTTTGATTGAATTAAGAATTGGAAGAAGCAGAACGCCTCCAGTAAGCTTGATTAAAAGTATTCATCATGGTCAGATGCACCAAAAAAGGATGAACAAGTATGACAAAAAAAGTTTGCCCAAGAGAATCTAATGATGGTAAAAAGGATCCTTCTCATGCAAAAAGGACTTCAGAGGAAAGCAAATCCCAAATTGGGAATGACTTTATGTAGTAAAAAAGGTATGTTCTTAAGTAGTATTGATATAGACGAAGATATGCTCAATTCGGTGAATTCGGATTCAGTCAAAAAAGGAGAGGCTAAGGCAAAAACCCGCAAAGGCGCTAAGAGACTTTAAAAAAAAATGGAGAGGCCAAGGTGAAAACTCAAAAGGCGCTTTTCAACCAAAGGGGATTTGAGTTGAAAACCCGAAAAGGGCGGCTCAAATTTTGATCGAAAGTGGGGCATACAATAATCTTGCTATGCTTGAATTAATAATGAAGAAGTATATTACGTCTTGGGACATTGATAAAGTACTCCGGATCCCCTAAACACATATTAAGCTTAAAATGGTACTTAAGAAGTTTGAACAGAGAAGCTCAGGCTACGATATCTGGAGCACCTAGTTTCCATCTTACCCATTCTGAATTTGCTATCTTTAATTATTTTATTCGTTTCAAAATACACTACCAATAAATTTCCTTTTTAATTGCATTTGCTATATTTGCTTAACTTATTTGTTTCGAGCTTTGCTCCTAATTAATTTCCTTCTTGTCTATTGTTATGATCTTTTTCAAGCATTTTGTATTGGAATAACGATTAGTGGACTAATAATACTTTCATAAAAGGAGTTTCACATATTACTCTGGAAGTTTCTAAATAATATAAGAACTTGAAACATGTCTATTATTCAAAACTCACCAAGTTTAAGGGATTGAAATATTAGTGGAGGAATAGTCTAAACTGAAACTATCTCTTCGAAAATTTTTGTCAAAAAAGGTGATTGAATAAAATGATAAGATATTGCGATAGTGATGCAATCTTGACGAAAAATGGGCAATGTTAACCCAGGTGGAAAAGGGGAATCATTCTCGAGGAAAAATGATATTCTGCATCCATGCAAAATATCATGTATACACATTTGGTTAGGTTACCCGAGGAGTAATCAGTTGATTGAACAAGTTACAGATCCTATACCCTTGAGTTGCAGTGGGATGGGTTGAAGTTGATACAGATCCTATAGCCATGAATCACAGTGGGATGGTTAAAGACGGTACAAATCTTATGTCCCCAAGGTACAGTTAAAGGGACACTGAAGTTACAGTGGGACAAACCAGTTAAGCAAAATACGATTTTTTCTTCGGGTTTTGGTCAAAATACCACCCAAAAAAGAAGACAACATAATACGTTAGTGATAAAGATGAACAACGAGCAATGACGCCTTAAATATTAAAAAGGATCATTTTCATTTAGCATTCATAACACACCCAGTTAGGAGCATTTGATTCATTCTGATCATAGCATCCTAATCATTTGGCATAAACATAAGTATATGAAATCGAGTCTACAGGATATGTCCTCTAGAGGACGGTGTAGCAACATCGGTAGAATCACGGATCTTATCTCCTTAAGCAGTAATGGAACCGATCGAATATGGCGAATCTTATCTTCTCGAAGTAGTAAGGGAGCAGATTTTAGCCACTAGCCTTATATCTCTGATGTAGCAAGGGAGCAGGCTGAAGATTATAGTCTTATCTTCCTGAGGTAGCAAGAGAGTAGACTAAAGATTGTAGATTTTGTCTCCTCGAGATAGTAATGGGGTAGATCGAATATGGCGAATCTTATCTTCCCGAGGTAGCAGGGGAGCAGATTTTAGCCACTGGCCTTATCTTCCTGAGGTAGCAAAGGAGCAGGCTGAAATTACAAGTCTTATCTCTATGTATCGGCAATGGAGCAGACTGAAGATTGTAGATCTTGTCTCCTCGAGATAGCAACGGGGCAGATCAAAGTTGGAAAAGCTTATCTACATGAGTCGACAATGGAGAAGATTTAAGTCACTAGCCTTATCTCCCTAAGCAGTAGTGGAACATGATGAAGATTTAAGTTACCAGCCTTACCCCCTAAGCAGTAGTGAAACAGGCTGAAGATTACAGATCCTATCTCCCTAAGCAGTAGTGGAGTAGATCAAAGACGACAAATCTTACATCCATGTAATGACAATGGAGAAGATTTAAGTTACCAGCCTTACCCCCTAAGCAGTAGTGGAACAGACTGAAGATTACAGATTTTATCTCCCTAAGCAGTAGTGGAGTAGATCAAAGATGGCGAATCTTTCATCCATGTAGCAGCAATGAAGAAGATTTAAGTTACCAACCTTACCCCATAAGCAATAGTAGAACAGGTTGAAGCTTACAGATTTTATCTCCCTAAGCAGTAGTGGAACAGATCAAAGATGGCAAATCTTATCTTCCCGAGGTAGCATGGGAGTAGATTTTAGCCACTGTCCTTATCTTCCTGAGGTAGCAAGGGAGCAGCCTGAAATTACAAGTCTTATCTCCATATATCGGTAATGGAGTAGACTGAAGACTGTAGATATTGTCTCCTCGAGATAGTAGTGGGGCAGATCGAAGTTGGCAAATCTTATCTCCATCTGTCGGCAATGGAGCAGATTTAAGCCACTAGCCTTATCTTCCTAAGCAGTAGTGGAACAAATTGAAGATTTAAGTTACCAGTCTTACCCCCTAAGCAATAGTGGAACAGGTTGAAGATTACAGATCTTATATCCTTAAACAGTAGTGGAACAGATCAAAGACGATGAATCTTACATCCATGTAGCGGCAATGGATAAGATTTAAGTTACCAGCCTTACCCCCTAAGCTAGTAGTGGAACAGGTTGAAGATTACAGATCTTATCTCCCTAAACAGTAGTGGAGCAGATCAAAGACGGCGAATCTTACATCTATGTAGCGGCAATGGATAAGATTTAAGTTACCAGCCTTACCCCCTAAGCAGTAGTGGAACAGGCTGAAAATTACAGATCTTATCTCCCTAAACAGTAGTGGAGCATATCAAAGACGGCGAATCTTACATCTATATAGCAATAGAGCAGATTTAAGCCACCAGCCTTATCCCCCTAAGCAGTAGTGGAACAGGCTGAAAATTACAAGTCTTATCTCCATGTATCGGCAACAGAGCAGACTGAAGATTGTAGATCTTATCTCCCTAAGCAGTAGTTGAACAGATCAAAGATTGCAGATCTTATCTCCCTAAGCAACAGAGAGCAGATCGAAGACGGTGAGCCTTATCTCCCTAAGCAGTAGTGGAATAGGCTAAAGATTACAGATCATATATCCTTAGGCAATAGTGGAGCGGATTAAAATAGAAATTCCTATACCTCTGAAGATGTAGTGGATTAAAGAGAGGCTACCGGAAGAAAGGAAGCATCAAGAAGTCAAGACTCAGCAAGACGAGGCAAAATTGGCCCTTTTAAAGTCTTTGCTCCAATCTCTTTACACGACAATGAGCAAAGAGGGACAGCTATAGTGCCCAAATTTTTCTCGGGCCCATTAATCGTTTTTAAACCCAAAACAAAAAAATACAAAAGTCCATTTACAACAAATTAACAGCAGGCCCAAACCCTAAAGCCCAAACCTAGACCAAACCCACTAAGCCCGAAACAAAAAAACACAAGCAGAAACCCAAAACCAGCAGCCCCAACCCAAAAGGAAAAAAACCCTAGGTCTGTTGCTTGAGCCCTCACGCCGCACACCCCGCGCCAGCAAGGCCACTCCCCCGCGCGCTGCTACCCATTTCGAATCATGTACCGTTACTCGCGCCACCCGCGGCCTCCGTGATCTTCGCCCGAATCTGTAAACAAACGAATAGAATAAACGATTGTATTTTTGGCTATATAAAGCCGTTCAAAACAGTGTAACTGGGGACTTTTTTTTCTTTAGGAATATACATACTAGATCAGTACAGAAATCAACCAAGATTATATATACGTATATAAATACACTATAAAAAAAAAAAAAAAACTACCTTTTTTAAGTTTGGCGCGACGGCGGTGGACGGCCGAAATCTCGTCGGAAGACCTTGTCGGACCCAAGCCTAGGGCGGAGAAGCAGAGAGCAAGCAAGGGCTCTCTCTCTCTCAGATTTTTTTTAAATAAGTTGAAAAAATGAAATTTTTCTAAAAAAATTGGCTTTTATAAGTGATTAAAACGGTGTCGTTTTAGGCCCTAGCAAAACTTGCCAAAACGATGTCGTTTCACGGCTAGGATCCGCGTTGACTCGACCCGGGAGGACCCGCGCTTTTTGGGAATCTGGTATGATTACCAGTCTGGCCCTCCCGCATTTTCGATTTGCTCTAATTTGGTCCTTTTACTTTTTTTTCAATTTGGACACATAATTTTCGGCGCATCTCGATTTGGTCCTTGACCCACTGATGCGCTGGGATGGACACGTGCCCAGGAATTGGGATTTTTTCCTTTTGGCCTTCGGCATGTTCGCTTCTTTTAATTTTAATTCATTTTAGTTATTTATTTATTATAATTTAGCCCCATAATTTTGCTTCAATCCTAATTTGGCCCCCATTGTTTTAAATTCGATTTTTTTTTATTATCTTCTTTTTGGGTTATTTTATTCAATATTTTTTGTCACCATTATTATTACTATTATATTTATTACTATTATATTTTTTATTTTTATATTATTACTAATATTTTATTATTAATGCTATTTTATTTTTCTTGTCACTTTTATTATTATTTTTCATTATTATTTATATTATCAAGTACTATTATTATTGCTAATTTAGTATTATTATTTTACTATTATAATTATTATTTTAATATTACTACTACTATTTTTTATTTATAACTAACTTTATTATTATATTTATTATTATTTTTATTATCAACATTATTATCGCTATTTGCTATTTTCATTATTATTATTTTTTTACTATTATTTGCTCATTCCATTTTATTTTATTATTCTTCTCATTATTATTGTTTTATTATATATTATCCATATTATGAATCTACCTATTTATTTATTTACGTCTTTATATGCCTACAAGGTTATGTTGCTTGTTATTATTATCGTGTTTACATTATCACTATTCGCTAAGTATGACCATTTTTACGTTTTAACCGATTTTCTATTTTAAAGGTTACATTGACTTTATCTTTTATTCTTTCCTTCTTTTTTACCCAAACTCATAAAAAGGGTTTTTACAAAGGTAATATTTTGTGTTTGGAAGTTCAGGAAATCGTGCCCTAACGCGCTGGATTTCAATTTTCCGTTCGTCCAAATGACTAAATATCCTTTTAAGATTTTGACCGTGTTTTCTTAACTTCAAAAATAAGGCAATATTTCATGTTTGGAAATTGAGGAATCGTGCCCTAACGTCCGGGTTTCGGTTTTTTCGTTTGCCCAAATAACAGAATACCCTTTTAAAATTGCAATGCATGAATTTTGGAAATCATGAAATGATCTTGGTGTCGAGGGTTTGAAACATCGTATCCTAACGTGTTAGATGTGATATTTCATTCTTTCGGAACAGGAGAACTTCGATATCCAATTCGAATTATCCAAACATTTTCTAAAGGATTCATATTTTAAAATGTCTTCCAATTTTCGATATTATGACATTAATCAATTAATAAGGTACCAATTTTGGGCGTTGCGAGGGTGCTAATCTTTCCTCGTGCGTAACCGACTCCCGGACCTGTTTTCCTAAGATTCGTAGACCAAAATGTTTTATAAGGTGACTCAATCACACTTCAAAAAAGATTGGTGGCGACTCTATGTTTTTAAAGTCCACCTTATTTTTTTAAAAAAAAATATGGTTTCGACATCTTCGACTTCAAAGAATCCTATAGAGATCTTTCTGGGCTTTTTGAACTTGTGAATGTGTTGAATGGCTTGGGTGTAACACCCCTTACCCGTGTTTGATGCCGGAACAGGGTATTAGGCATTACCGAAACATAACACATACAGTCGTACTAAACCGAGACATAAAATTTACATCTAAATTTAAAACTTTTTAATTTTCATCACACACTCATTCAAACTAGTCACGCATCTCATAAATTTCATCATCATAAACATATAACTTGATCAATAATAGCCACCATCAATGGCCTTATACAAAATGAACTATCAAATAACATAGACCAACATTTTAGGCGACACATATAAAAATAACCAAGTCCCCTATACATGCCATGACCTTAAGTGTAAGAGTCATTAATACCCAATTTGTTAGTTAGATAGTGTGATAGATTCTTCGAAAACTTCCAACCCGAGCTAACCTAAGGACATTATAAACACATAAAATAAACGGAGTAAGCTATATAGCTTAGTAAGTTCGTATGTAAATAATAAGCAATTTATTAACATGCTTTTACTAATTCTCACAATATGTTCTCAAGATAATACAATCATAATTGCACATAGTTCCACTATTTACTCATGTTCATCTCAAGCTGTCTACTCGAGTCACAATCACTTATTTATATCTCAAGCTAAAGAACTCAAAATTATGATTCATTAATTTTCCCTGAAACTAGACTCACATATATTTTTACCATAAAATTTTCAGAATTTTTGGTTTAGCCAATAAGTACAGTTTATTCTTTAAAATTTCCCCTGTTTCGCTGTCCGACAGTTCCAGCCCCTCTTCACTAAAAATTAATTACCTCATTGTACAGAACTCGAATGATGTTCACATTTGTTTTTTTTTTTTTTTGAAAATAGACTCATTAAGAAATTCAATCATATAAATTTTATTCCATGAATATTTTTGTACAATTTTTAATGAATTTCTCAAGTCAGAATAGGGGATTCTGAAATCATTCTGACTCTGTCTCACAAGAATTTAAATATCTCATAATATGAAATTCTTTTGCTTACACCATTCCTTTTATACGAAAATAGACTCAATAAGATTTAATTTCATATCTTATTCAATCTCTAATTCGATTTCTGCCATTTTTGGTGATCTTTCAAAGTTACACAACTGTTGTTGTCCAAAACTATTTACTCTTTCATGATTCCTTTTATACACTAGATAGGAATTTCACAAATTAATTCATCTCAGTGTTCATATTAACCAAATATATTCATACCAACTCATTCACATCTTTAATAATATTTCGTCACATATTGATCTCCTTCTTTAGGAGTTTCACATACATACCTGTGCCAATTCACAACATACCCACATGCTTCCACACTTTGCTATTTCGTTGAACTACCCGTTGGGCCATGTGGAATGCTAAAGGATACCCGGAAGTCTTGCACATAGTGCCACACTTACATGTAGCCGGAGCTACCACCTATATGTAGCTGAAGCTACCACTGATGTGTAGCCGAACCAACCACTTATCACATATCACATATCACATAGGAGCTCACTCTCGAGCTATTCACATTCACGGGTTTGCTCACTCAAGCTGTCGGTCATTACGTAACTACTCAGTGCTGCTCACACAAGCTGTCATGTATTCGCAACACATGCCGAATTACCCAGTCACTAGTAGAACTTATAAGACAGCACCCGTTTTACATAGTCACGAATCTCGGGTCTGCTCATACAAGCTGTCGATCATACAAGCTACACGATGCTGCTCACACAAGCTATCGAGTATCTATAACACATGCCAGATAACTCAACCACCGGTAGAATGTACGGACCAGCACACGGATCACTTATTTCACTTAGCACAATGCCATGGTTTAACCATGGTATTTTGCCGTCAATTCATATTTCATTATGCAACGATCATGATCGATCCTACATTTTTACTCTTCGAACATTTATTGAAATTTCCACAATTTTATCAAATATATGATAATGGTGCCTAATTAACACAAATCAATAACATTTATCAACACACGAACTTACCTCAATACCAAAATGGCAAAAAGGGACCTAACAGTCAATTTCTCATTTTTTTCCGTTCTAAGTCCGAACCTCATTTTCTTTGATAATCGAAATTGGAAGCTTAAAAAATGCTAGCCATGGTTTCCCCTTGTGAAATTCGGCCATGGGGTTGAAGATGGACAAAATTGGCTTTTAATTTTGTTTTTAATTAATTTTAATAACTAAATGACCAAAATGCCCTTAATGAAAAACTTTGGAAACATGCCTACCCATGTCCATTTTTGTCCACCAACTTAAAATGGTCTAATTACCATATAAGGCCTCCAATTTAAAATTTCATAACAATTGGACACCTCTGGCATGTAGAACTCAACTTTTGCACTTTTTACAATTTAGTCTTTTTGACTAAGGCCCCGATTCGTTGCTCCATCTGTGATGGACTTTTGGCCAAAAAAGTCATTTTCAGTAAAATAGAATAAAGAACAAGGGCCAGTGGAGGAAACTTTTTAACGTTTCAGAAGTCCTTTTTCACAAATGAAAAAGCCAAAAATTTTAGCTTTTTCTCAGAGAAAAGGACTTTTGCTGGTGTTTTACATTTTTATCCTTTTATTATTTCTTCTCCAAATAGACATTACTCCAAAGAGTAGCAGTGTTGGATTCGATCAATCGGTTTTGTTCCTGGTGAGTGCTTGTTTCGATTTTCTGGTATGTTTCGATTTATTTTAATTTGGGTTTTGTTCTATCTGTTGGTTATTGTTTTGATTTGGGGAATTGAGGTTTCGACAAATTTTTTTTTCTTCTTCTTCATGGGTTTGAATCTTTCGATTTCTTCGTTCTTATCACTTTCTTACAGTTGATTTTGGATTGAAATTTGAAGTAAGCTTCCTTTTCACCATTTTAAGTATTAATGCAGGTTTGGCTAGGAAGAACTCTTCAAAAGCTGGACTCGCTCTTGTTAGGAGTTTTTAGGAGTTTAAAGAAGAAGGCTATTTAACTGTGGGTTATTTATTCTCTGCTCCTTGTTCTTGATACCTGGTGCATGCATCAAGTCTTTGATTTCTAACTTTCTACATGATTTATGCATTACTTTTGTCATAGTTGATACACTTATAAATTTATTTTCAATAAATCATTTTATTTGTTTCAAGTATCCAAACATCCTGTGGTTGCCTCATCGAGTTCAATTTGTGGTCAGTTTGTTTTATCAAAATTGATGACATATCATTGTTTACACCTTTCATTAAATGCCTATATTTTAGTTGTCTGCATAGAATGCTAAGGAGGCAGACCAGGGTATCTGCTGGATTTATGTATAAATTTGAGCATGAGCACTCTCACATATTTCTTTGTTTGTCTTTTGTTGGGGCCTAGAAAAGATACTGCTTCTACCCATTCCCTTTTACTTTTCAACTGTTTAGTGCTTTCTTGTTTTCTGTTTCAAACAGCTTACATAGTATGTAGACTTCTACAATTTCTTTGTTTTGTTTGTATGTGCATTAAAAACTGGTTTTCTCTATTGTCTTTGATTGAATTCAGATATGTTTTTTGGCCATTTGGTTAAGGTTATTTATATATTTGCTTGAGAATTGCATTATTTTGGTCTACAATAAATATCATACAGTTCTCGTTATTTTTGGTGTACTAGTCATTTTCTGTCCATGCCATATGTGGCCTATCCTAGGCCATCTGAGAGTTCTCATTATTTTTGTGTACTAGTCATTTTCCAGAACTTATTGTTTTCAAAGAGAATAATTTTAGTTTAGTAGTTAGTCACATTTCTAATAAGAATCATGATCTGTTAAAAACAAATGGTGAGTATTACTCGGGTTGCATGTATTATTCTTGAATCTTTTAAAAAAAATGTGATTCTGAGATGCTCCATTTCTAAATTCTGAAACTACTCATGAAGGAAAAGAGAAGCATCAAATTCAACAGAGTACGGAAGGGGTGAAGTCCACGGAAAAGGTGCGTTTATGTATCTTAAGTATTACAAGCTGCTATTCATTTGAATGTAAGTTTTTAGAGTATGTTGCAGTAACATATAGTTTTAGTCTTGTGAGGGATAGTAGATGATGGTATTGTTGCTATATTACTATTGTGAATCTATATGATAAATATAAGTTCTATTTTTCTGGCACCAAATAGTTGTGGTAAAATTATCAGCCTTCAAAATTGCACCAGACCTCCTCCTTGTATCATTTTGTGTCGCAAATTTAGTTTGTGGCTTTGCTTGTAATGTAAAAATCATTGAAGCACTCATCTTTAAATCTGAGCAATACCAGAACAAATTCTATTTGTCATTCTTGTGACCAAAAATTTCTTCTGTAATCTAGCCATTAGAACCTGAAGCTTACAAATAGGGTTTTTTTTCCCCTGTTGGGGTGGGGTTAACATATAGTTATTGAATTCATCTATAACATATAGTTAACACTTATTTATTGGATGTAGGAGCAACCTAATCAAGAAACAGGCAGACCTGATCAGCATTTGCAGTCTCAACCTCGCAGTGCGGATGGGAAGGTAAGGAAGATGAGAGATCAGCTCATTAGAGCAAAAGCATATTTTTATAATGATCTATTGTGCTTGCTTTGGTTGAAATTTGTTGGAGCTGCACTTAGGATTCAGTCAATAAAAAGAAATAAGATAATGTGGTAAGTTTCTCTTAAATTGTACACACTTACTCGTTTAGTTAATTTCCAAGTTGAATTAAAATAGTTGGTGACTTCAATTAAGTTGTCTGAATTTTATGAATTAACTGTCAATTAGCTGCTATTGATTTTCGGTTAGAAGCAAGTAAAACATGTTGGAAATTTGAAGAAATGGTTGTGTAAAATGGCTGTTGTTGGATTATGGTGTGAGTTTAATTCATTTCTTTCTTGAATGGTTGGTTGTACTCTTAAGCTGTCATAGCTTCAATTAAGATGTTCTGCGCTTGGAATTCAATAAAAAATGAATGTACTAAGCTGCAATTAAAAGATTTCATAGTTAAAATTAAGATGTTCTACTTTTGTATCGTGATTAAAATGTAAGTTTTTATGTGACATTTTATTTTCTCGATTGCTTGGTTGAAACGAATCTGTTTGTAAACACAATAGATGAGTACTTCGGCGATTGAAGTTAGTGGTAAAAAAGTGAAAGCAATGTGGGATAAAAGATTGACAGAAATATTTTGTGATATTTGTATTAAAGAGATATTGAAAGGCAATAGGCCTGGTACTCATTTCACAAAAGATGGATGGTTGAAAATAATGATCAACTTTGAGAAAGAAACGGGCAAGGTTTTTCACAAAGACAACTTAAAAATAGGTGGACGCCCTAAAAAAAAATAGAAAGCTTGGAAAAAACTTAAAGGCGAAGATACTGGTCTAGGGTGGAATCATATAAAAAGAACCGTTGATGCATCGAATGATTGATGGGAGAGTAGGCTAAAGGTACATTAATAATTCTGAATATTTTTTTTTTCTTTTCAATGAGGTTATTGATAATTACTGTTATTAAACTATCATTTTATATGTAGGTTGTGCCTGAAGCTCAAAAATTTAAAACATCGGGCATTGATCCTGAATTCGAAGGGAAGTTGGACCAAATGTTCATAGGGAAGTTGCAACAGGAAATAAAGCATGGGCACCTTCTCCTGGTACACTCCGTACTGATTTTTTTGAGGATGTTAACAATGAAATACCTGAAGAGAATGAAGAAGAGAATGTGAGAAATGATGTTCACATTTTAAATGATGTTCACATTTCAAATGATGTTCAAATTGATGGAAACAGGCAAAAAAGAAAAAATCCTGAGACATCAAGTTCACATTTTAAACCTGGAAGAAAGAAATCCTCAAAGCAAATTGGAGGGGCTACAAGATTGTCCAATCAAATAGAAAAATTATGCAATGCAGCTGACAATATGAGTCAAGCCACAGCTAGTTTAACTCCTGTTATGGATCCATATGGTATTCCAGAAGCAGTCAAAGTGCTCGACAAAGATGTCGGAAGAAGTTCCGAAGCTAGTCCGCTATACTTTTTCGCACTTAGATTATTGCTCAATAAGGACAAGCAAATTATGTTTTATCAATTAATCCCAAGATTAGAGCTTTGTGGCTTAAGATGAAATGGAGGATAGTTGAAAATTTTCGATCTTCTAGTGTTTAGAGATATTTATTATGTGACTAAAAAATGCTAAACTAGTTTTATCAATAGTTATTTATGTTTGGTTTTGGATATTGAATTTATGTTTTATCAATGGTCGTTTATGTTTGGTTTTGGATATTTAATTTATGTTCTACTTATTTATGTGTAATCTACCTTTTTAATAGTTGTCTATATTTGGTCTTTGGATATTAAATTTATGTTCTACTTATTTATACTAAATTAGTTTTATCAATAGTTGCTTATATATGATTTTGGATGTTCAATTTTTTCACGGTGATGAGTATAGTTGAGAATTACAATGGTGATGAAAGTGATGATGAACGGGAAAAGAAAGGAATTTTACAACGCGTCGAATGTTTTAGCCGCTTATTTGTTGTTGCATCTTCTTCCGTGCAATTATATCACGAGAAGTATATATTGAAGCAACCATGCATGAATTCAAAACAGTCAGGTGAGACATGGATCCGAGAGATCCTTGACGGCCACGAATCACGTTGTATGATTAATTTTAGGATGTCTAAAATGGTATTCACAAGTTTGTTGAGAGTTTTTGAGACAGGATACAACTTGCAAACTTCAAGAAACATATTTTCTACTGAAATGTTGGGAATTTTTTTATACATCTTGGGCACCGGTGCAAAAGTTTCCCAATGTCGAGAAAGATTTCAAAGGTCTGGATCAATAATAAGTCGATACTTTGCAATTGTGCTTGAGAAAGTTTCAAGGATGGCCACTGATCTAATTACACCTGAAGATCCTTTTTTTAGCTCAATACCCAAACAAATACGTAATGATTCTAGATATATGCCGCATTTTAAGATTAAAATTTAATTTTATCTTATTATACTTTTAATATTTTTGGTTGACTAAAAATATGCACGAGACTAATATGATTATTTGTTCAGGATTGCATAGGTGCAATTGATGGTACTCATATTGCCGCTATTCTTCCACCAAGTGAACAAATTCCCTATATTGGAAGAAAAGGTATCCCTACTCAAAATGTTATGGCAGTATGTGATTTTAATATGTGTTTCACCTTTGTCATAGTTGGATGGGAAGGATCGGCACATGGCATTAGAATATTTCTTGATGCAATTCAAGATCCAAAATACAAATTTCCGCACCCACCAAATGGTTAGATATTTTATTTATATGTGATTTTTAAAAATAAAGTATAAGCTCTTTAATTGACAATTTTATTAAAAAATTATTGAACTAATTGTTTATTATATTATGACATGTAGGAAAATATTATCTTGTTGATTCTAGATATCCTCAAATGAAAGGTTATCTTGGACCATATAGAGGTCAATGATATCATTTACGACTTTCGAGAGGTAGACCGAAGATTCGGTAAAGAAGAGATATTCAATCATTCACATTCATCATTACGTAGTGTGATTGAACGAACTTTTGGTGTTTTGAAAAAAATGGGTCATTTTAAGGGATATGCCAAGTTATAGTTTTGAAAAGCAAACGATGACCGATGTTGCTACAATGACGATACACAATTTTATCCGAAAACATGTCGGTCGAAATGATGCAAATTTTATGGAATACGAAGATATTAACTGGGCATATGAGAATACTATTGATTCAAAAATGCGCATGGTTGAGAAAGTGATGATGATGACGACGACGACGATGGTGGTGATGATGACGGTGAATCAAGCAATTTAAGTGGTTCTGAAATGGAATTAACAAGAGATGCTATAGCTTCTAGTTTAATGAATTCACTTTAAATTGTAAATGCTACTGTAAAATTTTTTGTATTTATATTTGGTATATAAATATTATCCATTTTGAAACTTTAATAAAAATATGTAATATTTTAATTTGTTACGTTTATATTTTCTATGTTATGTTAATATCTAATATGAGTTCTATAAATGCGTCAAAAGCATTAAAAATAAAAAATAATTTTAAAATAATACAATTGTTTCAATATCTAATTACAAATATTTAATTATTATATTTAAATATTTAAATATAGTTTATATATTCTAATTAAATTTAATAAATAATTAATATTAATTACTTAGAAATATTTAAAATTAATATTATTATTTAAAATATTAACAATAAATTATAATAAATTATTTTTATATTTTTTCTAAAATATCATAATGTTAACTAATTTGAATATTATTTAAATACATATTTGTTACTTTATAGTATCATGTCTAAAATAGACATTTTACTTCTCAAAAATACTTTTTGACAGCAATGTCAAACACTTAAATTTTTCAAAAGCACTTCTCAAAATCACTCTCAAAAGCATTGCCAAACTGGCCCTAAATTGAGTGCCCAAACGTCAAAATTTTAGAACGAAATTTTCACAAAATCATTTCATGAAATTGTAGACCATAAAAATATAATAAAAATAAGATTTTTCTCGTCGAATTTGTGACCTTGAAACTACTGTTCCGATTAGGCCCAAAATCGGACTGTTATATTAGGCCACCCCTTTTTCTAGTGTCAATGCTTGAAAAAAAATAAAATTCTTGTAGAATTTAATTGCTCCATTTGGTCCAATCACATAAATAAAAGAGAGTTCTTACAAAATTTAACTGATTCATTTAATAGTTCTACAATAACTTAAACTCTTTTATTTATTATTGGTCTCTTATTAATTTAATTAATTAAAGATAAAATAATCGTTTAATATTATCGCTTAATTATTCTATTTTAATTAGGGATAAACTACACCCGTGGTCACTTTTGTTTACCTCAAGTTACATTTTAGTCACTTATATTTGAAATGTTATGTTTTAATCACTTACGTTATCATGTTGTGACATTTTAGACACTGAGCCGTTAATTACTGGTAACGGTGTAATGGTAAGCTGACATGGCATGTTAAATCATCATTTCAAACAAAAATTTTAAGTTAAATTATACAATTGATCCCCATATTTTTTCGTTTTGAGCAATTTAATTTAATTTAATTTATGTTATTTTAACTTCTTTTTTCCTTTATTTTCCATTCTCTTTTACATCTCCCTCTGTTTTTCTACCTTCTCCATTTCAATTGCTCAAAAAAAGAAAACAGAGGGAGAAATAGAAGAGAATAAAAATAAAAAAGAAAAGAAAAAGAAAGTTTAAAGAACATAAAAGAAAAAATAATAATTTGCTCAAAATGAAAAAATATAGGGACCGATTGTATAATTTAACTTAAAATTTTTGTTTGAAATGATGATTTAACATGCCACGTCAGCTTACCGTTACACTGTTAATGACTCAGAGACTAAAATGTAACGTGAGATAAACAAAAGTGACCATGGGTGTAGTTTACCCTTTAATTAGTGATAATATAAAATTTTTAATATTTATCTCTTAATTAATTTATATTAATTAGAGAAAATAATTATGATCTAGGTATGATGTCATCATTTCATCCATGGTTACTTTGGCTTTACCCACGATAACTTCCACTTGACACGTGATGCTTTCTAATTAGTTCAAAAATTTCTTCGTCTACAATATTACGTTGAAATTGTTAATGTGACATTTCATTAAACTAAAAAATAAATGAATAAATTTAAACTATTCTCACAAAGATTAAAAAAGGGTTAATGCATAATTTGATACCGAGTTTAACACATTTTTAATTGTGGTATTTGTATTTGACAAAAGTTAAACATTTTGGTATCTGAAAATAGCAATGTTAACTTTTTATTGTTTAATTCAGATTTTAGAGTTGACTTGATTAAAATTTATAATTAGCTAATAATATTAACAATTAATTTCATCAAATAAACCCTAAAATTGAAATTAAACCACATTCATCGATTGTTTTTGACAAATAAAGCGTAAAATTAAACCAATTCACCATTAACACTAATTTATTCTATTAACAAAAGTATGAAAAATTCAAATATAATAATATTAGCAATTAACTTTCATGAAATCAACCCTACAACATAAATTGAACACTAAAAAGTTAGTATTGTTACCTTTGGGTACCAAAATATATAACTTTTGTCAAATACTGTACCAAATTAATCAAAAAATAACATAAGTACCACAATAGAAAAAAAGTCAAATTCGGTATCAAACGATATATTAATCCTAAAAATACATGTTTTTTCTCATTATAGTAGTGGAAAAATAATTTAAATTTATGTGAATAAATAAAATTATTTACACGCTCATATTTTAGTTTAATAAAGTCAAATCATCAAATTCTATGTAACTTAAGAGGAAAATAGTGTCACATAGAAAACGATGTTAGTGTTATGTGAAAAATGAATCACAATTAAAATTTTATGTATAAAATTACACCAAAATAAATTGTGTAAGATATTACAATTAAATCAAGTTCATGTATACTTTTAAGATTTATCTCAAAATAAGTTATATCATTACAATGATATTTTTGTCTTTTATATTTTTAAGAAAACTAATACAATATTTGCATATGAAAATTTTGAACTCGTACCACCAATATCAATAACTTCGAATCTTACGCTTGAAAAAAAATTTGTTTTAAATTTTTTATACATTTCAATACTACTACACAAATTGTTTCACCTACATCGTTGTATATCTATACTTGGTTCACACATAAGCACTGTACCATCTCTCCAATAACTCAATTATTAGCTTTTTATAAATATAATTTTAACATTATATTTTTCTTTCACCCATATTGTGGGGTAATTTACCAAAATATACCAAAATAAAAAAATACGGAAATGGGCTGAAATTTGCATTATTTACTGAAAAGGGTCATTTCCCCCCAAAACGCGTCCATGTCGGTAGCTTTTGGGGATCTGAGGGAAGCGCCCTTGAGGGAGCGCTTTGTGCCACATCAAGACAAAACGAAGTGACGAGGACACGCTTTTCGATGTGGCACAAAGAGCTCCCTCAAGGGCGCGCTTTTTCCCTCCTCCCGACTGCCTTTTCAGCTATTTTTAGTGTTAGGGTATGAGGTTTTAGGGTTTTAGGGCTAGGAATTAGGATTTTTAGTGTCGTTGGGTTTAGGTTTTTAGGGAAAAATTAATGGACTAGATTATAGTGTTAATTAGGGTTTAGTAAAAATATGTTTAGGATTTTGGGGAAAATATATTAGCAAAATAAAAATTATTTGAATTTTTTTGACAGTTATATCTGGCAAAATAATTTTGAGAAGACTTTTCTGAACAAATAGTGCCGAAAACGCTTCAAGCAGGATGCACTGTCAGCAAGAGTACTGAAAAGAGCTCCCACGTAGACGCTCTTTTGCTATAGTAGTCTCCGATAAAATAATTTTGAGAAGACGTTTCTGAACAAATAGTGTTGAAAACGCTTCAAGCAGGATGCACTGTCAGCAAGAGTACTGAAAAGAGCTCTCACGTGGACGGTCTTTTGCTACAGTAGTCTCTGGTAATCTTTAGACTATAAATCATCCAAATTTTATTCTTAGGTTGCATAACAGAAATTGAGGCAAAAGAAAAATAGAAACTGAAAATAAGTGAATGTATTAATGATGTTATTTACTACGATGGTGAGGTTTGTGACACCGAAAATGGTGTTGCTTTTTCATCAGAGAATACAGTGCGACTGGATTTTAATCGGAATATAGATTTGATAGAACTTCACAAAAGAATTAGGCATAAAATCTTCGGAACAACGCCAATGAAAGTTCAGTTTATTAAGTATAGATTTTACACTTTGGATGATCCGGTGAGATATGACTCATTTGACATCAAAGGTCCTCGGAGCTTTGAGGCAATGGTGGAGACTCATCTTGTCAGTGGATCACCTTATCTTGAGGTATATGTACAATTTTTATCGCCAAGTGATCTTCCTTCGACCTCAACATCTACTGCTGTTCGAGGGGAATACACGACCCCAAGCCGACACTCTGTTAGTGGGAGGCAGAATACGGAAGTGTACGTGTTTGGTGGTAGTATGGAAAACATAAACCCTGCACGACACTCGGTTGGTGGATGGGACATGCATATCCTTCCTTCGACGTGCGATGATAGAAATAAGTATTGCGGAATGTCATCAGCTTCTAGTGGTTTGCAATCCACATATGATTGGAAACGTTACGAAAGATGTTTAAGGAGGGATAATGTACTCCCCACGACATCCACCGATGAGGGGCCCTCGTTCGTTGTAGATTATGGTGGGTCGGATGATGAGTCTGATATGGATCCTGTAGTGACCCGATAGTCGAGTAACCGAAAAATATATTTTCGGTCTCCGCTTTATAAAATCAATCGTAAATATTTACTAAAAATATTTACGAAGCTAGTTGTGCGTCTAATTGGGTTTTATTTAGGTGAATTTGACTTAATTAGAAGTATTTGAGAAAAAGGATTAGATTGTAATAGGTGTGAAAGTTTAATTGAAGATTAAAGAAAATAAAAAGGACTAAAGTGGCAATTATGCCATTTTTAAATGATTGAGGCGGCATAAGTATAAAAATCCTAAGATTTTTGTGTGATAAAATATATTATTATTAGATAATTATGTTAATAATATAATATTATATATATAAAAGTAAAGAATAAAAGAGAAGGAATAGGGAAGAAAACAGAAACCCAAGACGAAACAGAGAAGAAATAGGGAGAAAGAAAGAAAAGGGATAATAGAGTTTTTAAGGCTTAGAGTTTAATTTGGTAAGTTAATTTAGCCCTTTTCTTTTAATTTTGATGCTTTATAAGTTTTAGAACAAAGTTTTGATGAACTTAAGTTGAAGTTTTGAAGTTTTAAAGTTGTTGAATATAGCATATGATGAATAAAATGATGAATTAGTGATTTAATTGAAAGAATTTGAAGTTAGAATTGGATAAAGGACTTAATTGCAAAACAAGCTATAAGAAAACAGTTTTGGGACAGCAGCAGTAGAGTAAGTTTGAAAATTCACCAAAAATCGTATAAGTGGAATTAGAAGTTGAGTGAGTTATGAAATTAAAGCTTATTGAGTATATTTTCATATGAAAGAAACAGGGAAAGCAAATAAATTCTGTAGTTTGAGATATTTAGATTTTGGTGAGACTAGTTCAGGGTGATTTCGAAATCCCCTGTTCTGACTTTGGAAAATCATAAAAAATTGGAGAAAAATAATTATGGCCTTAAATTTATATGTTTAGAATCCTGAATGAGTCTAATTTCAATAGAAATAAACGAAAACATCATATAAATTCTGTATGAAGAGATAATTAATTTTAGTGAAGAAGGGTCAGAACTGCCAGACAGCAGAATAGTGGTGACTTTGATGAATAAACTGTACTAATTGGCTAAGCTAAAAATTCTGAAAATTCTATGGTATGAATATATGTGAGTCTAGTTTCAGGAAAAATTTACGGTTCTTCATTTGGGGTTCTGTAGCTCTGGAAATAAATAATTTTGTTACTATGACATAAAAGGACAGCTTTGAATAAGTTTATGAGTAAAAGATTGAATTGAAATGTGAGCAAAAGTAAGAAAGCATGAAATTGTCATAAAATACATGTTTATTTTATTAAATAGTACAGGAAATTGTTTGATTATTTTTTACATATAAATGTTATGTGTTTATATGAAATTGAAGAAAAGAAAAGGAAGGAGAGAACCGGATCGAAGGAAAAGGAAAAGAGAAGATTAAGGAGTGAAGGAAGAGGAACTTATATCACCTCAATCTTTTGTTGTAAGTACTACAAGAATTTTAAATTATTGTAATTTATTCTTTTGAAATATTTATGTGAATTATTTAAATATATAAGATTCACTTTAATGCCCAAGTAGACGGAATTTAGAACCATCTGGGATATTAGTGGCATGCCATTAAGGAACTTTAAGCGCGCTCTCGATATTAGCACGTTGGTGCTCTCGATATTAGCACGTTGGTGCTCTCTGATATTAGCACGTTGGTGCTATCTGATATTAGCACGTTGGTGCTCTCGATATTAGCACGTTGGTGCTCTCTCGATATTAGCACGCCGTTGCTCTCGCTCACTTGTGCATCTTAATGCACCTCCGTATTTGTTCCGTATATCCGTGTGTTCTAGGAAGTCTACTTTGGGCTAATATCGTGAATCGAGAATAAAAGTGAATTCTTGATATGTTAAGGCAAGTTTTATAACTTACGAAGATAAGTTAAATTTATTTAAAGCAATGCATAGTTGAAGAGACTTATATGTGAGTAAATATGCGATAATTGATTGAGTCTAAAATATTCGTCATGATTGTTTAATTAATTATTCTTGTAGTGCTTACTAAGCCTTCATCGCTTAACGCGTTTATTTTAACGCGTGAGGTACAAAGAGCCTAGAAGAGAAGTTCAACTAGAAGATTTCTCATCTCATCACATCTTCAAGACTACAAAAGTAGGTATTATATTTTGTGTTAAAATGGCATGTACATAGGTGTTATTTTGGTCACTTAAAATTACTACATGACTTTTGTTGTAAAGAAGGATATTTGGTATTTTGATATTATAAGTAGAATCTAAATATGATTAAATATGAAATTGCATTGGTTGAATTGTTGGATTTTGGAATTGGTTGAATTGGTTATATTTAGAATGAATACGGTTTTAATTGCAGGGGTTATATGTGAAATTAAGCGAAATGTTGTGAAATTTTTATAAAAAATAAAAATAAAAATAAAAAATAATAATAATATTTTCGCTAGTTTTGTAGAATGCTTAAACAAATTCCATTCTACGTTAGATATATGTTTTGACTTCAAGAGCACAATCTGTGAGTTAAATTACTAAATTATACCAACTCATAATTTTATGTATAAGTAATTAGGAAAATTGACTAATATGTTTGGTAATGCCTTGTAACCCTGTTCCGGCGACGGTTTAGGGTTAGAGGGTGTTACATTTATTGGTATCAGAGCGTAGGTTTTCTGAATTCTTGGGTCGAGTATGAGTCTAATTGTACATGTCATTTTATAAATTGATGTGATGAGATGAGTTTTAGTTATTTAATTGTGTAATTTATGAATATTGTAGAAACTTAAAGATGTCAAATAGATCTCGTGAAGAGTCAGAAAATGAAGTAGAGAGCAGGGCGCCAAACCTTGATAGGGAAAGAGATCAACATAGAGTCCAAGCTCGAAGTGAATCGGTAAACTTAGGAGATGATAGAGAGCCTGAATTGGAAGAAAGAACTCAATCTGAAACTGAACCAATACCGGCTAGAGAAGAAATTCCGATTGCAACTTTATTACGCATAATGAATCGATTATTGCGCAAGTTGTGAGAACCAATAATGCTCCATCTGTTCCACCACTATCGCTCCTCTCATCGCTCCACATCCACAATCATCTATAACCACCATCGATCCCCTTGAGAAAATCGTAAAATATAAATTTGAAGAATTTAAAGGAAAAAAAGATGATGACCCAGCTGAGGCTGAGGAATGGTTAGAGAACAGCCAAAGAATATTTGAAGAATTGCAGTGTACAGGGGATGAAAAGTTGAGATGTGCAGTATCTTTATTAAAGGGTGAGGCATATCAATGGTGGACCACTATTATGAATATTCATCCTGCAGAGAAAATTAATTGGGATTTCTTTGTATCTGAATTTAGAAAGAAATATGTGAGTCAACTTTATCTTGAGAAGAAGAAACGAGAATTTTCGGATCCAAGCGTAAAGCATGATCATTCTTGAATATGAACGTGAATTCATCAGATTGAGTAAATATGCAAAGGAATTAATAGCAAATGAAGCAGATATGTGCAGAAGATTTGAGTGGGGATTGAATGAAGAGATTTATGTTCCTCTTATACCATTACATCTACAAGAATTTCCTATTTTGGTTGATAGAGCACAACGACTGGAAGAAGGGTTAGCTCGTTCAAAAGAAAAGAGTTTTGGGAAGAGACCAGCCACTAGTTCAGCACCACCACCGTTTTCAAAAAGAATGAGGGATTTTAGAGATTCTAGATACACTTCTCCTACTGTTGGGCAAAGATCCGAATCTGACAAGACAAACTCAGCAGACGACCTCTATGGGTAGTACCGGGGGTTCTAAAAGAAAACCAATACCATCATCATGTGAGCACTGTGGCAGATATCATTGGGGAGAATGTCGACTGATTTCTCGAGCCTGTTTTCGATGTGGGTCAAAAGATCATTTAATCGAGATCGTCCAAGATGTCGTAAAGTGTTCTGAGTAAGTCTGTAAGAGGTAGCTTGGTTCCACAAAGAGGTAGACAACCTGGAATTTCTGGTGGCACTGGTAGTGGTATGAGATCGGTGAGAGAAACAACTGGAAGATCTGAATCCCGAAGGCCTCGAACTTATGCTATCAGAACACGAGAAGAGGGAGACGCTCCTGATGTGATTACTGGTACATTCTCTTTATTTGATTCTTCTGTAATTGCATTAATTGATCCTGGCTCTACACATTCATATATATGCATTGCATTAGTAAAAGAAAGAGAGTTACAAGTAGAACTTACAGAATACGAAATAGTAGTTACTAATCCTTTCGGGCAAAGTGAGAAAGTTAATAAAGTGTGTAGAAGATGTCCCTTAAAAATTCATGATTATGAGTTTCCAGCAGACCTTATGGCACTTACATTTTATGAGTTCGATGTGATATTGGGTATGGACTGGTTGTCAGAACATGGGGTTATGGTTGATTGCAGAAGAAAAAGAATTTCCTTGAGAACTTCAGATGGAGATGAAGTGATTGTAACCGGTGAAAAATATAGTGCATTGACGAATGTAGTGTCTGCAATGAAGGCTTCTAAGATGATGAGAAGAGGATGTACTGCTTTTCTTGCTTACATTTTAGATACTGCACAACTAATTCGAGATTGAAAAGATACCGGTGGTTCGAGATTTTATTGATGTGTTTCGGAGGAATTACTGGGTTTACCTCCGTAAAGAGAAGTGGAGTTTGGGATTGAGTTAATTCCAGGCACTGCACCGATATCAATAGCACCTTATCGGATGGCACCCACTGAGTTGAAAGAATTGAAAATGCAGTTATAAGAGTTATTAGATAAGGGATTCGTACGTCCTAGTGTATCACCATGGGGGGCACCAGTATTATTTGTAAAGAAGAAAGATGGGTCTTTGAGGCTTTGTATAGATTATCGTCAGTTGAATAAAGTGACTATAAAGAACAAATATCCATTGCCCAGGATTGATGATTTGTTTGATCAGTTAAAAGGAGCTAGTGTATTTTCTAAAATTGATCTCAGATCGGGTATTATCGATTCTGGTGAAAGAATCGATGTGTCAAAATCGCATTTAGGACTCGATACGGTCATTATGAATTCTTGGTTATGCCATTTGGATTAACTAATGCTCCAAATTGCTTTCATGGATCTTATGAATAGAATTTTTCAGCCTTATTTAGATCAGTTTGTGGTTGTATTTATAGATGACATTCTAGTGTATTCAAAAGGTGAAGAAGAACATGATAAACATCTCCGAATTGTGCTACAGATTTTGAGAGAAAAGCAATTGTATGCTAAATTGAGTAAGTGTGAATTTTGGTTAAAAGAAGTCACTTTTCTGGGACATATAGTATCGGCAGAGGGTATTCGGGTAGATCCCAAGAAGGTAGAAGCTATACTTGAATGGAAACCACCAAAGAATGTGACAGAAGTAAAGAGTTTTCTCGGATTGGCTGGTTACTATAGAAGATTTGTTGAGGGATTCTCTATGATTGCATCTCCATTAACGAAATTGTTGCAGAAAAATGTAAAATTTGAATGGACAGAAAAGTGTCAGCAAAGTTTTGAAAAATTAAAAGCAGCATTAACAGAAGCTCCTGTGTTGATTCAACCAGAATCTGGTAAGGAGTACGTGGTTTTCAGTGATGCTTCATACAATGGTTTGGGTTGTGTGCTAATGCAAGGAGGAAAGGTAGTAGCATATGCTTCTAGGCAATTGAAGCCACACGAAAAGAACTACCCGACGCATGATCTTGAATTGGCTGCAGTGGTGTTTGTGCTAAAAATATGGAGACTATTTATACGGGAAAAATGTTATATCTACATCGACCATAAGAGTTTGAAGTATTTGTTAACTCGGAAGGATTTGAACTTGAGATGAGAAGATGGGTTGAATTGATAAAGGACTATGATTTAATTATTGATTACCATCCGTAAGGCTAATGTTGTTCTTGATGCTTTAAGCGAAAATCTCTATTTGCTTTGCGAGCTATGAATGCCCGATTGTCTTTGGTTGATAATGGTTCAATCATAGCTGAATTGAGAGCTAAACCGACATTTTTACAGCAAATATGTGAAGCTCGGAAGAATGATGAGAAGTTCTGAGTTAAACGGGCACAATGTGAGTCGTCATCGATTCGAATTTCAAGTTGGGATTGATGATTGTTTATTATTGAGGTAGGGTATGTGTACCCAAGAATTCGAACTCATATGAAGATTTTATACGAGGCTCACAATGGTACTATGTACATACATCCGGGAGTAACAAAATGTATAATGATCTGAAAAAGATGTATTGGTGGCGGGAATGAAACGTGATATTTCGAGTTTGTATCAAGATGTTTGATATGTCAACAGTCAAAGCGAACATCGTGTACCTTGTGGTTACTTGACCAATTACTATACCGGAATGGAAATGGGAAAGAATTACTATGGATTTTGTATCGGGATTACCGTTGTCTCCGAAGAAAAGGATGCTATTTGGGTGGTTGTTGACCGATTGACCAAATCAGTAGACTTTATTCGATGACGTATGGATTATTCTTTAGATAAACCGGTGAATCAGATATATCTCGAGATTATCGGGCTACATGGAGTGCTGTCTCCATTATATCGATAGAGATCCCGATTTACGCCTCGCTTCGGGATAAATTGCAAGAAGCTTTAGGAACTCGGTTGTATTTTAGTATCGTGCATTTCATCCTCGACATGATGGCCAATCTGCGTGTAATTCAAGTATTGGAAGATATGTCTGATGTTGTATACTAGAATTTGAAGGTAATTGGGAGAGGTATCGCCTTTGATTGAATTTGCTTACAATAACAGTTATCAGTCCAGTATTAAAATGGCTCCGTATGAAGCTTTGTATGGTAGAAAGTGTAGAACACCATTATATTGGATGAGCTCAATGAAAAGAAGATACATGGGGTTGATTTGATCCAAGAAATGTAAGAAAAAGTAAAAGTCATTCGAAATAGTTTGAAAGCAGCATCTGATCGTCAAAAATCTTATGCTGATCTTAAAAGAAAAGATATTGAATATAATGTGGGTGAAAAAGTATTTTTGAAAGTGTCGCCATGGAAAAAAATTCTCCGATTTGGGAAGAAAGGCAAGCTCAGTCCAAGATTCATTGGGTAGTATGAGATCTTAGAACAGGTTGGTCCAGCTTGCTTACGGATAGCCTTACCACCGGAATTGGATAGAATTCACAATGTTTTCATGTCTCAATGTTACGAAGATACCGTCCGATCCATCTCATGTGATTACTCCCAAGTAATAGAAATTCAACCGGATTTAACTTATGAAGATGAGCCAATTAAGATACTTGCTCGAGAGGTAAAGGAATTGAGAAACAAACGGGTTCCGTTGGTAAAAGTGTTGTGGAGACATCATAATTGGAAGAAGCAACATGGGAAAGAGAGGAAACAATGAGACATCAATATCCGCATTGTTTGATCGGGTAAATTTCGAGGACGAAATTTATTAAGCGGGGAGAATTATAGTGACCCGATAGTCGAGTAACCGAAAAATATATTTTCGGTCTCCGCTTATAAACTGAATCGTAAATATTTACTAAAATATTTACGAAGCTAGTAAAGCGCCTAATTGGGTTTTATTTAGGTGAATTTGACTTAATTAGAAGTATTTGAGAAAAGGATTAGATTGTAATAGGTGTGAAAGTTTAATTGAAGATTAAAGAAAATAAAAGGACTAAAGTGGCAATTATGCCATTTTTAAATGATTGAGGCGGCATAAGTATAAAAATCCTAAGATTTTGTGTGATAAAATATATTATTATTAGATAATTATGTTAATAATATAATATTATATATATAAAAGTAAAGAATAAAAGAGAAGGAATAGGGAAGAAAACAGAAACCCAAGACGAAACAGAGAAGAAATAGGGAGAAGAAAGAAAAGGGATAATAGAGTTTTTAAGGCTTAGAGTTTAATTTGGTAAGTTAATTTAGCCCTTTTCTTTTAATTTTGATGCTTTATAAGTTTTAGAACAAAGTTTTGATGAACTTAAGTTGAAGTTTTGAAGTTTTAAAGTTGTTGAATATAGCATATGATGAATAAAATGATGAATTAGTGATTTAATTGAAAGAATTTGAAGTTAGAATTGGATAAAGGACTTAATTGCAAAACAAGCTATAAGAAAACAGTTTTGGGACAGCAGCAGTAGAGTAAGTTTGAAAATTCACCAAAAATCGTATAAGTGGAATTAGAAGTTGAGTGAGTTATGAAATTAAAGCTTATTGAGTATATTTTCATATGAAAGAAACAGGAAAGCAAATAAATTCTGTAGTTTGAGATATTTAGATTTTGGTGAGACTAGTTCAGGGTGATTTCGAAATCCCTGTTCTGACTTTGGAAAATCATAAAAATTGGAGAAAATAATTATGGCCTTAAATTTATATGTTTAGAATCCTGAATGAGTCTAATTTCAATAGAAATAAACGAAAACATCATATAAATTCTGTATGAAGAGATAATTAATTTTTAGTGAAGAAGGGTCAGAACTGCCAGACAGCAGAATAGTGGTGACTTTGATGAATAAACTGTACTAATTGGCTAAGCTAAAATTCTGAAAATTCTATGGTATGAATATATGTGAGTCTAGTTTCAGGAAAAATTTACGGTTCTTCATTTGGGGTTCTGTAGCTCTGGAAATAAATAATTTTGTTACTATGACATAAAAGGACAGCTTTGAATAAGTTTATGAGTAAAGGATTGAATTGAAATGTGAGCAAAAGTAAGAAAGCATGAAATTGTCATAAAATACATGTTTATTTTATTAAATAGTACAGGAAATTGTTTGATTATTTTTTACATATAAATGTTATGTGTTTATATGAAATTGAAGAAAAGAAAAGGAAGGAGAGAACCGGATCGAAGGAAAAGGAAAAGAGAAGATTAAGGAGTGAAGGAAGAGGAACTTATATCACCTCAATCTTTTGTTGTAAGTACTACAAGAATTTTAAATTATTGTAATTTATTCTTTGAAATATTTATGTGAATTATTTAAATATATAAGATTCAGCTTTAATGCCCAAGTAGACGGAATTTAGAACTACTGGGATATTAGTGGCATGCCATTAAGGAACTTTAGCGCGCTCTCTGATATTAGCACGTTGGTGCTCTCTGATATTAGCACGTTGGTGCTCTCTGATATTAGCACGTTGGTGCTATCTCGATATTAGCACGCGTTGGTGCTCTCGATATTAGCACGTTGGTGCTCTACGATATTACGCACGCTGCTCTCGCTCACTTGTGCATCTTAATGCACCTCTGTATTTGTTCCGTATATCCGGTGTGTTCTAGGAAGTCTACTTTGGGCTAATACTGTGAATCGAGAATAAAAGTGAATTACTGATATGTTAAGGCAAGTTTTATAACTTACAGAAGATAAGTTAAATTTATTTAAAGCAATGCATAGTTGAAGAGACTTATATGTGAGTAAATATGCGATAATTGATTGAGTCTAAAATATTCTGTCATGATTGTTTAATTAATTATTCTTGTAGTGCTTACTAAGCCTTCACTGGCTTAACGCGTTTATTTTAACGCGTAGGTACAAAGAGCCTAGAAGAGAAGTTCAACTAGAAGATTTCTCATCTCATCACATCTTCGAAGACTACAAAAGTAGGTATTATATTTTGTGTTAAAATGGCATGTACATAGGTGTTATTTTGGTCACTTAAAATTACTACATGACTTTTGTTGTAAAGAAGGATATTTGGTATTTTGATATTATAAGTAGAATCTAAATATGATTAAATATGAAATTGCATTGGTTGAATTGTTGGATTTTGGAATTGGTTGAATTGGTTATATTTAGAATGAATACGGTTTTAATTGCGGGGTTATATGTGAAATTAAGCGAAATGTCATTTAAATTTTTATAAAAAAATAAAAATAAAAAATAAAAAAAATAATAATAATATTTTCGCTAGTTTTGTAGAATGCTTAAACAAATTCCATTCTACGTTAGATATATGTTTTGACTTCAAGAGCACAATACAGGAGTTAAATTACTAAATTATACCAACTCATAATTTTTATGTATAAGTAATTAGGAAAATTGACTAATATGTTTGGTAATGCCTTGTAACCCTGTTCCGGCGACGGTTTAGGGTTAGAGGGTGTTACAGATCCACCTTGAGAGCCCGAGCCCGATGGTGCAGAAGTTGCATTATTTTTTAAACTGGAGCCTGTTTCAACCGTACCTGAAGATGTTGAGGACGATTCAGATGAAAAAGAAGAAGACTGCTATTCAGAACGTACTTGCCTCCAGCCCACATGCATAATGTTGATCTATCTCAAGACGATGCATTAGATTTTCGTGAACTACCACACCGAACGCGTGACCGTACAAGTTCGTCGTTGGATTCGGGCGAATTAGAAGTTGGTAAAGAGTTTTCCAAAAATGATGCTTTTCTTGGTGCATTGGAATAATACAGCATCAAAAACGAGGTTAACTACAACGTGGTTAAATCCAAGCTCGATAAGTACGAGGCGAAGTGTGCAGTGCAAGATGGTACATGTTCATAGAAAATCATAGCCTCGTTGATTGTGGGAGATCAAAAAGTATAAAGGTCCACATACATTCTTGCCGGTACAGTATCATTATGTGTTCAATGTTTTTGAATAATACTAATATTACATAATGTTGTATTATTTAACGTACTTCGTTGACTGGTGTTTCACAAGATTATCCGAAGATGGATTCAGAGATGTTGACTGACTTAATAATACCGACGGTAAGGGCCAATCCTAAGACTACAGTATTGGTCTTTATTGGCAATATTCGTAGCCAATTGGGGTACACGCTCTCTTACCGGAAGACTTGGATAGCCAAGCAGAAGGTGTTGAAAAAGTTGCATGATCGGTGGGGCGCTTCATATAATGAAATGTGGTAGTGGTGTCAAGTGCTGGAGAGATATGTCCTAGGCAGTATAACAAACCTTGAAACAGAACCAGCGTATTACAATGATTGATCGCTCCCTGGATGCGCAGTGTTCAAGCATCTGTTCTGGACATTTAAGCAATGTCGAGACACGTTCATATACTGCAAGCCATTGGTACAAATTGACAGTACTTTTATGTATGGTAAATATGCGCATCGGCTATTGCTAACTGTGGCACAGGACGGCAGTGGGAGAATCCCTCCAATTGTGTTTACAATAACACTGGGGGAGTCAACTGATGATTGGGATTTCTTCCTATCTAGATTAAAGAGGCATGTCTTCCCCCAACCTTATATATGCGTTATATCGGATCGGGGCCCTGGAATACTAGTCACAATAGAGCGACAGGGAAGCCTGTGGCATCGCACACACCATCGATATTGCCTAAGGCATGTTGCGCCCAACTACTACAGGCAGCATCGATCTACAAGTCAACGACGGTAAGCGACCAGTATGGGTATGTAATACCTATTAATATAATTTCGTTTGTAATATTCAATTTATTCTAAATTGAAGAGTGGTATGTAATATTCGCTATCAACTTATATTGGCAGGGTACGAGATCAATAAGGACCTTTTTCAGGAGATGTTGGCGAGTTTGCGAGAAGTTAACGAAGAAGGTTCAAACTACCTATGCAATATTCCTTTCGAATAGTGGACACGGGCATACGACGGCGGCCTACGATATGGTCATATGACCTCAAACCTGGCCGAATGCATAAATTCTGTTCTAAAAGGAACACGTCATTTGTCGATAACATCGGTTGTGTGAGAGACATATTTTCGTTTAGCGGTACTATTTTCGAAGCGAGCAGTGAGTTATAAAGGCCAAATGTAAGGAGGCCATGTATGGTGCGTGAAGGTCTTGCGAAAAATTAACAAGAGGAAGGCACGGGCTAACACCGTGCACACAGTGTGTCACGATCGCGACAACCTATGGTTTCGTGTGACGGAGTTTGACAGACAGAACCAAGATATTGTTGGCAGGCAATATCGTGTACACTGGGGAAATAGGACCTGCGACTGTGGGATATTTGATGCACTTCGTTACCCATGCACTTATGTACTTGCGGCTTGTCAAAATCTCCGTCTGGACTCCATGAGCTATGTCGACGAAGTGTATAAAATAGAAAACATGTACAACATTTGGAGACACGTATTCCCACCAGTCCCAGATGAACGTAAGTGCGTCTATATTGCTTGCATCGTATAAGTTGTTGCCGGATAGACAACTGAGGCGCAAACCAAAAGGTCGACCTTGTTTGACTAGAATACGCAACAATATGGATATCCGAGAAACGGCCAACTAATGTAGGTTGTGCAGATGGTGTAGGAACCCAGGCCATACATCTCGCTCGTGTCCAAATCGAAATAGTTGACAGTCTTCTTAGCTTTTCTGTTTCTTGGTGGCTATGTAAATTCTATTTATTTCTTAATGAAAACGGTGAACTTTTGTAGAAGGACTAATCTGCAAAAAAATTACATTACAATAAAAAACAAATCTTGGACTTTTATTTTTATTAAAGATATTAAAATTAAATTACAATAAAAAATAAAAAAACAACTTTTATTTTATTAAAGATATTAAAATTAAATTACAAAAAATAAACAACTTTTATTCTATTAAAGATATTAAAATTAAATTACAAAAAAACAATTTTATTTTATTAAAGATATTAAAATTAAATTACAAAAAAATACACAACTTTTATTCTATTAAAGATATTAAAATTAAAGTACAAATACAAAAATAACTTTTATTTTATTAAAGATATTAAAATTAAATTACAAAAAATAAAAAATAAATTTTATTTTATTAAAGATATTAAAATTAAATTACAATAAAAAATAAACAACTTTTATTTTATTAAAGATATTAAAATTAAATTACAAAAAAATAAAAATAACTTTTATTTTATTAAAGATATTAAAATTAAATTACAATAAAAATAAACAACTTTTATTTTATTAAAGATATTAAAATTAAATTACAAAAAATAAAAATAAATTTTATTTTATTAAAGATATTAAAATTAAATTACAAAAAACAACTTTTATTTTGTTAAAGATATTAAAACTAAATTACAAAAAATAAAAATAACTTTTATTTTATTAAAGATATTAAAATTAAATTACAATAAAAAATAAACAACTTCTATTTTATTAAAGATATTAAAATTAAATTACAAACAAAAATAAAAACAATTTTATTTTATTAAAAAAATTAAAAAAACTATATTACAATTAAAAAATAAAAAGTCGATCGGAATCAATGTTGGTGCGGTGGTGAATCAAGCCACATGGGGATGGTGGCGATTCGCTACCGGATTCCTCTTTCTTCTAGCTTCCCATGGGGTCGTGGAACCACAAAGGGATTCTGTTCCTCCGGCGGTGGGTCAGTTGTGGGTGTTGGGAGGATGATCCACATTGATAAAATAACGATCATGGAGGTGTTTGCATAAACCATGGTGGGGGTGTCTGAATCCCATAAGGCGAAGGAAACTGGTAAAAAGAAGAGCTCCCCGACGGCGCCTCGTGTGATCCCTTATGCGACGGCGGCCTCAAGATCTACTGGCCAGTCGAGTAGTCAGGAACGGACTCAAACTGGGCCATGCATTCCAACCTGCAGTGGGAATGGGAAAAGGAAACATATATGGGTTAGGATACATATAAGGGCTAGGGTACGCACCTAGCATAAAGGCCAAAGGCTGTGATGTCGGTGTCGTAGGCTGAAGTGATGGGCCCGGTGACTGTGTGGGTGCTGTTGATAGGCCCGGTGACTGTTTCGGTGCCTTTGATGGTCCTGTCTCATCACCCATTCTCCTTGGATTTAAAGGGCCCCGTCGTTCCCTTTGTTGACGAAGTTGCCATCGCCTCTCCTCTTTCGAAAACAAATACGGCTTACCATGGATCCTAAACCATGACATGTATTCCTGCACACACGCTAACTTAGGAACGACGATCGATTCCCGAATAAGTAAATAATCATACCGATTCTCCCACATCTCGATATATGCTGACCAAAATCTTGGCCAATCCGCAGTAATCGCCAGAAGTCGACTTTGTGCTCATCATCGAGCATCTCAGGTGCCATAGGAATCAGTTGTCAGAATCCATTTGTCGCCGAACCCTATCTGACTGGTGCATCTCCAAGGTGGCATAGTTGATCAATGGGACTTCACATGCCAAATGTTCGAATTTAGTAAGAACTCCTCCGGAATTACTGCCCGAATTACCGGATCCTCGTATGGTGTCCATTGAAACTATATTAACATGACCAAAATATTAGTTATATACATAATACTAAATACTAAATATGAAATTCAAAACGACAATTTTATTACAAAAATATATTTTATTTAATACTTACTTGTGATTCCGACCGTTGCTCTAATAGAAGCCGTATATCTTCAAGCGAGGTAAGTATTCCAACATAACTCGCCGAATGGTTCCACCTAATTAAGTAAATTTTTAGCATACAATTATACTTTAAATCTACGTAATAATTATAAAATATAATATTAAATTTACCTCGTTATGAGTAGGAATGTATATGGATGGTCGACTCGATGACGTAAAAATGGAAATCGAAACCGTGTCCATGACTGCAGTAGTGATAGGCAACCTCCAATTTTCGCTTTACCCGGTCGCGTCGCCCCGCACATCTCTCGATACAATTTGATAGCACGGCAGACCCCTAACTCAATTCACCTGCTGCTCTAAAATCAACAAGTTTCAGCAGCCATCTCAGGTGTACGAGGTTTTGAGATAGGTCCGGCATCAGATAGCCTCCAATCATCTCAAGAATGTAAGCCCGAGTATACCGTATTCTTTCTATTTCGGTCGAACCATTATTCGGCTCTGGGAATGTGTCTCGTAACCAGCCCATCTCGATTTGACCTCCATAATTGTTATCCGGAATGGCACCCAGAAGCTCGTAGCATACGCCACTTAATCACTGGAAGTTGCGGACCGGTGACTATGCACCCATCCACCAAGCAATCCCAATTACAATCGCACGCCTTCCGAGTGATAGTACACTCTCGCATGGAAGATGGAAAGTGTGCCCTCGGTCTCCACCTCTATCAACGACCGATTAACTTCGGCTCCAACTTGCACCCCTACCTATCGTGGCCACGCCAAAACCCCGCTTCCATGTGTAATTCTCGATAAGCGGCGATGGCGCACGGACATATTATGAATATAGCATTGCAACACCCTATCTACAAACTGCTTAAAAAATATAAAATAAAAATTAATTAAAATTGCATAAACCTAAAAAATATTAAATAGTATTGAAAAATTAAAATTAAAATTAAAACTTACCATTTGCATTTGATCGACGGATATGTGTTTATCGTTGAGACTAATTAATTCCTACCATTGGTAATCTGATCGAATATTTTAAAATTTATCAAAAATATATTTCAAAAAATTTTAAAGGGCTTTTTGTAAATATTAAAGGACTATTGTGAAATTTGAGAGGAAGTTTCAAGGAATTTAAGAGAAATTTGAGAAGAATTTGAGAGAAAGTTGAGAGAAAATGAATAAGGACTTTGTTGTGAAAAAATAAAAGGGTGGGGTTTTATAGGTTTTTTTTCCTGACCGTTGGGCCTCATTTGACCGTTGCAGTAGGAAAACGCGCCTTTGAGGGAGCGCTTTGTGCCACATCAGCAAAGCACGTCCTCGTCAGCGCGTTTTGTGCTAATGTGGCATAAAGCGCTCCCTCAAGGGTGCGCTTTCCTGCTGCATCCCCCCAAAACGCGTTGCTGACGTGAATGCGTTTTGGGGGAAAATGACCATTTTCCGTAAATAATACAAATTTTGGCCCATTTCTGTAATTTTTTTATTTTGGTATATTTTAGTAAATTACCCATATCGTGTGTGTGACAAAATCTAGTTATGTATAATATGGTTTGTTGAGTAATTTTGTCTCATGTCTTATCAATGAGAGTATTTGAGTATTCATACATGTTATCATTGCTCACGATAGGACCCTATTTTTTGTCTTGACTCCATCGTTCCTTGAACTGACATTCAATGCGGGCTTTAGGCCTACTGGACATGTGTTTTATTTTGAGTTGCCTGTGGAGCACGCGGTCCTTTTTGTTCCTATTACTGACATCTCGCGTAGGCTTTAGGCTTGTTGAACACGTGTTTTCTTCTGGGTTGCATGCGGAGCATGGTCCCCCTTTCGCGAGCTCTTTGAATGCATGCAAGTTGAGACTGCAACCTTCCCTTAGTTTGTGCCAGCCAGATTCGCGAGCTTGCCATGCAAGCTGGGTCCGCGAACACCCCTCGCTGTTCTTTCACGGTTCGCTTCTCACTCAATCATCTGGTGGGACCTATCTGAGTCGCAGGTAGATAACCTGAATCCTACCCGGGACTCGTGTTGGTGGCCACTAATGTATAAAAAAGCTAATAAAATAAATTAGATTTAAATTAATAATATGACCAAAATTATGGACGAAATTATAAATTCTATATCATATTTATAAAATTTCAAAGAATTTAAGGAGTCAAAACATAAATTATTATACTATAAACAGCTACAGAGGAATTTTGGGGTCCTAGCGGCGCCCCCGAAAAATCTGGAAAAAAAGAAAGCACTCAAAAAAAGAAAGAAGCAAATGTGTCCAAATACAAAATAAGAGCAAAAAAGTTCTTTTTATAAAAAAATATTACCGAACAGTTTAATTGACAATATTTTAATTTTTTTTCCCGTTTTGTAAGCCTTTTTTGTCTCGTAATTTTTTTTTTCCTTTGCCCTTATCCACTATCATGTTTTGTATTTTTTTAAAATAATTTTATTATATGTTTTGATTATATCTGCTCTTTTTAATACAATACTTAAAATTACCTATAGCCCTTCCCTAATTCATAAATAGAAGGATAATGCACTTCAGTGTACTCGAACCTACGAACTCCTGCATTGACAATAATAATAATGTCAATCGAGTTAAGACTCAATCGATATATTTTATAATTTTTTTTTATTTGAAATAATGCAACATTTACTTCTTGAGATTTTTTCAATTTTGTTTCCAAATTTTTTAGTCCACACTCGTTAGAAACTTTATAATAATTTTCAATTTGGTTTATGAACTTAGTTTGCATTAATGTACGACAATGTGAAATTTTTTTAGAGTGTTACGTCATTAGGGGTAAAGTTAGAAAAAAATTAGCGGAATTTAAATGTATTTTTTACGATAGTAAAAATATAATATCATCATTTTAATAGCTTATATTTTATAATTTTGAAGGATTAAAAAATTTTAACATTTTTTGAAGGGCCAAAATATAATTTTATAATTACTAATTTAAAATTTTATAAATTATAAAGAGATCTAAATGAAAAAATATTCATTTTAGGGGAGTCGGGGCCACTACCAGCCCTCCCACTTTACCACTGTATATTATACTTGAAAATTTAAAATATATAATATCTAAAAATATAAAATAAAAATTTTATATATTTTTAAAATTTTCAACTAATAATATGATATAATTTTAAATTGTCATGCCATCATACTTTTAACGAAATTCAAGTTTAAAGATCAAATAGGAAAATATTGATCAATTCTAAGATTAATATGAACAAAAATTTAACTAACTAGTGTGGAAAAATTATCAAAGACTAAATATTAACTTATATTTTTTCCTTTTACACATGGAGCATGGCACGTGGCTCAAGGGCACTAACTAAGGGGTAGTATGCAACCAAGTAGGGCATAAGATTTTTGAAAAATTTATTATTTAATTTTGAATTTCATTACGAAAGTTAATACATTAATTTTTTTATTTTGATTTGTTAAAATTTTGTTTTTATATTAAGGTAGTTAATGCGGTATTGGTACGCGTAGTATCGTGTTTACTTTGGTATTGATATATATTGGTATAGATATGTTTCAGTGTATCGTTTCAAATTTATTGATATTTTTAAAATATTTTTCATATATGTAGTTTAATTTTTAATTTTAATAAATCATATATTATTTTGACAAGAAAATAAATTCTATTATATATACATACAAATATATCTCAATTACATAAATATAAATATATATATGTAAATATAAATTTTAAAATTATTATTGAGGTTCATTAATCTAATTTAATAGCTTTTAATTTTAAATATAATTATAGAAAATTAAAATGGCTAAAATAAAAATTTAAAACTAGTTTAAAATATTAAAATTTTGTACAGGTCGGTACGTATCGATACAAGCTGGTATTGACCGAAATAGGCCAAAATGCACCAAAATTTTAACTGAAACGGAACATAAACTACTTGATATATAAAAATTGAAAAGTTGGTCCAATTGTTGGTAAATATATGAATTTAAACAATTGATTTTTACTAATTTATATATATATATATATATATATATATATATATTGTTACATTGTTAATTTTTGTTAATTTCATCCATATAAATGATTGAAATTAACGTTTGACAATGCCATCAAATTTGACTAACCTTTAGGTTTTCATAAAGTCCGAGAATTAAATTAAAATAGAATGATTAAATTTTCATTTTTTAAAAGTAGAATGATGGAATTCAGAATTTCTACAAACCAATAGAAAATGCAATAGATTTATGTAAATATATTTACATATAATAAAAAATCTAAATTTCTTCTCTCTTTTTAAATTAAATGTAATAGATTTTTTGAATAATCTTATTATAGGTTCTGATCATATAAGTTCTTATTGATACAATGCCTATAACTACCTATAGTCCCTCCTAACTCATAAATAAGAGGATAATGCGCTTTAAAGACACTTAAACTCATGTCCTCCTGTATTGATAACAATATTCATATTAATTAAATTAAGACTCAATCAATATAATTTTTTAAAAAAAAATAGAAATTGCTTGAAGAATATAAGAAAGGCAAAACATAAATTATAGTAATATTTTAAAAATATTTCCTATAAGATCTATTGTGTAATCTAGCAGCCCCAAAGCCGCCCTAAAAGTATGAACCCAAAACATGGGTTTTATACTTAGATAATAAATAAAATAATTAATTACTAAAATGGGATATGTGCTAGATAATATATAAGAATTATATTTTTAATAGTAAAATTAGGTGTTGTGAGTGTCAATTTAAAGAGTCACCCAATTATGAGACATTGGTTTTAGATAAAAAAATTATATTTTTTCAAGTGAGGCCGCCACATCGTCAAACAAAATAAAAAATATATATTATACAATATTAAAAAATAAAAAAATTATTATTATTTTTTTTAAAATGATGCTTCCAAACAATTTGGTGACAAATTAAAAACAGGAACGGGGGTGGGTATTTGAATCATGCCTCATCGTTGACTTCTTCTTTTATGTCTACATTTTCTCTATAATTATTATTTTACCTAAACTCGGTATTTTATAATTGAAAAAATAATAAATAAATAGGTGAAAATTTTTATCACTGTTTGAATCGAATTAAGATTTAATTGAACTGTTAAAAACGATTAGAATTAGATTAAGAAAATAATTATCTTAAACTAAAACTATTTTAAATATTTAATTTTATTATTATAATTTTTAAAATGAATCTTTATATTTGTATTATTATTTATTTATGTTTAATATCTTTTATCTTTTTATAAATTTTTATCTTTTAAAATTTTATCCTCATTGAGTTGAAATTTCTGTATTGATCTGATTCTTACAATATAATTTACTTGTTTTTCTTATTTTACATTTTTATTATAAATTCTATTATTATTTAAAAATGACTTTATAAATATTTTATCATTTATAATTTTAAATCTAAACAGAAGAATTGCAACTTCTGTCGAATGGTGTAAAAGTGCTTTTTGACTCAGACAAAACACATCATTCTCCCACTCTTCATCCGTTTTTTGGATCTAAACGAAAATGATAACTCTTAAGGAAATATAAAATTTAATGTTATCTAAAATTTAAATCGAGTTGAAAAATTAATTGAACTGATAATTGAATTAATTTTAAGTTAGTCTAATTAATTGGTTCTTAAAACTATTGACACGACTAGTTCAAAGCAAATAAATTATAAAAAAATATAAAAATTGAATCAACTGTAAGTTCAAATGGTTTTTAGCCTGAGTCAATTAATTTGTATCGATTCAAGGGTTAATCAATTTTAAAATTTTTAAACTTTTGAGCCCTAAATATTTACATTATTTTTTGTACTTAATTTTTAAAATCTTATTTTTTCATTTTAAAAAATAAAAGTTTAAAATTATATTTGAAAAAAAGAAAAAACTCTTTAAAAATAAAAATATTTTAAATATATAAAAATTTCAAAATTCAATATTATAAAATCGAACTAAAATAGTTGACTAGAAATCAACAGGCAATTAGTTTTTCACCTCTTCTTTGGATCAATATCCTAACCAACTTTTAGTTTAATTGGTTTAATCCGATTTAAATAACATTGAATTTTTTTAAAATCTTTTATTTTTATTTCTGAAATTTGAAATTTTAAAAATTTTACCTTTTTAATATGAAAATTTTGGGCAACTGTTAAGAAAATATCATGTGTAAACAAAAGTGGTTTTATATTATTTGGGTAATAAATTATGATTTTAATATTATTTCTATAAATTTCCTCTAGTTTTAAAACATGACAAAAAATTTAAATTCTAAAATAAAAAAATTAATATAGTTCAAGATCATGAATAAAACATTTTTAAAAATTAATATAATTCAAGATCATGAATAAAACATTTTTTATTTCTTTTGCATTTGTCTTATTTAATAGGGTTAATATATTATTTGGTATATGAGTTTAGTGTTAATATTTAAATTGGTACTTGAATTTTTTTCCAATTTAGCACCTATTTCGGTTTCAATATTTAATTTGGTAACTGAGTTTTTTTTCCATGTAAGTGCATATATATTTTCATGCTTAATTCACAATTTGAACCTTGAAGTATCATATTTTCTAATTTTAATACTTAAATTTTGTTTTGATTCAATTTGGTACCTAAAGTATTTATTTGTTATAATTTGTAATCTATATTTTAAGGACGTTAGAACAAAATTTTGGGTAAAATACCCAAATATATTAAAAAATAAAAATTACGAATTGGGCGGTTTCTTGAAAATTTACGGAAAGGGCCATTTCCTCAAAAGCGCGCCCACGTCGTGTTTTGAGAAATGGAGAAAGCTTCGCCCTAGGGACGCGCTTTAGCCTCCAACGGTAAAAAAAAAAGATCAAATTTTTTGACCGTTGGGGGCCCAACGGTAAAAAAAAACTATAAAAACCCCCACCCCTTTTATTTTTTTCACACATTAATCCTTACTCATTCTTCTCTCAAATTCCTCTCAAGATTCTCTTTAAGTCATTCAAACTTCCTCTGAAATTTTAAAATAGTCCTTTACTAGTTACAAAAAAGCCCTTTTTAATTTTTTTAATATATATTTTTTTTGGAAAATTTTAAAATTTTTTATCGTATTACAATGGCCGGAGAATTACTTCGTCTAAACAACAAGCAAATCTCCGTCGAGCAAATGCAAATGGTAAGTTTTAATTTTAATTTTTCAATATTATTTAATATTTTTTATGCCTATGCAACTTTAATTAATTTTTATTTTATAATTTTTTAAACAGTCTGTAGATCGAGTGTTGCAATGTTATATTCGCAATATGCATGGTCCCCCATCGCCGTTGATCGAGAATTACCTGCGGGAAGCGGGTTTTTGGCACGTGGCCATGATAGGCCTGGGGTTCAAGTTGGAGCCGCCTTTGATCAGTGCGTTGATAGAGAGGTGGCGACCCGAGACGTACACTTTCCATCTTCCATGTGGAGAGTGTACCATCACTCTGGAAGATGTGCAGTTGCAGTTGGGATTATTGGTGGACGGGTCGGTAGTCACCGGGTCCGCAACTTCTGGTGATTGGATGGTCGTATGCTACGAGCTGCTGGGTGCTATTCTAGATAAAATTCAGGGAGGTCGGATCGAGATGGCCTGGTTACGAGACACATTCCCAGAGTCGAATGAGGGTTCGACTGAATTAGAGTGAATACGGCATGCTCGGGCATACATTCTTCAGATAATCGGAGGCTATCTGATGCCGGACCTTTCTAGAAACCTTGTACACTTGAGATGACTGCTGAAACTTGTTGATTTTAGAGCAGCCGGTGAATTGAGTTGGGGGTCTGCCGTGCTATCGGGGTTGTATCGGGAGATGTGCGGGGCGACGCGACTGAGTAAAGCGATAATCGGAGTTTGCCTATCATTACTGCAGTCATGGGCATGGTTTCGGTTTCCATTTTTACGTCATCGACTCGACCACCCATATTCATTCCCACTAATAACGAGGTAAATTTAATGTTATATTTTACAATTATTACGTAGATTTATAGTATAATTGTATGCTAAAAATTTAGTTAATTAGGTGGAACCATTCGACGAGTCATGCTGGAATACCTACATCGCTTAAAGATATACGGCTTCTATTAGACCAACGATCGGAATCACAAGTAAGTTTCGAATTTCATATTTATGATTTAGTATTTCGTATTTAGTGTCTAGTATTATGTATATAACTAATATTTTGGTAATGTTAATATAGTGTCAATGGACACCGTACGAGGATCCGAAAATTCGGGCAGTAATTTAGGAGGGGTTCTTGCAAAATCCGAGTAGTTGACACGTGAAGGTCTCATTGATCACCTATGCGATCGTGGAGATGCACTAGTCAGATCGGGTTCTGCGACAATTTGAATTCCCGCAACCGATTCCCGTGCCACCTGAGGTGCTCGATGATGAGCACAAAGTGACTTACGGCAGTTGCACATGGATTGGCCAAGATTTTGGTCAGCACATATCGAGACGTGGGAGAATCGGTATGACTATTTACCTAACCGGAACCGATCGTCGTTCCGGAGTTAGCGTGCGTGCCGGAATACATGCCATGGTTTAGGATCCATGGTAAGCCGTATTTGTTGTCGGAAGAAGAGAGGCGACGGCAACTTCGTCAACAAAGGGAACGTCGGGGCCCCTTAAATCCAAGGAGAAGGGGTGATGAGACGGGGCCATCAACAGCGCCGACACAGTCACCGGGCCCATCAGTTCAGCCGACGACACCGACATCACAGCCTTTACCCTTTATGCCAGGTGCGTACCCTACCCCTTATATGTATCCTAACCCATATATGTTTCCTTTTCCGGTCCCCACTTAGGTTGGAATGCATGGCGGGTTCGAGTCCGTTTCGACTACTCCTACCGCCACCGATCTTGAGGCCGTCGTCGCGTGAGGATCACAAGAGGTGCGGTCGAGGAGCACTTTTTTCTACCAGCCTCCTTCGCCATACGGGATTCAGACACCCCCGTCGTGGTTTATGCAAACACCTCCGGGGCCGTTATTTTATCAAGGTGGGTCATCCTCGCAACACCCATAACCAGAGCCACTGCCGGAGGAACCAGGAATCCCTTGAAGTTCCACGACCACGGAAGCTAGAAGGAGGAATCCGGTAGAATCATCTGACCGCCCCGTGTGGCACTCGATTCAACCAAGCATCAACATTTATTCGGATGAGCTTTTTATTTTTAAATTGTAATAATTTTTTATTTTTAATAAAAAAGTTATTTTTATTTGTGTTTGTAATTTAATTTTAATATCTTCACTAAAATAGAAGTTGTTTATTTTTTTTGTATGTAATTTAATTTGAATTTTTAATAAAATAAAAAGTTATTTTTATTTTTATTTTTGTAATTTAGTTTTAATATATTTAATAAAATAATAGTTTTTTATTTTTTATTGTAATTTAATTTTAATACCTTTAATAAAATAGAAATTGTTTAATTTTTAATTGTAATTTAATTTTAATATATGTAATAAAATAAGAAGTTGTTTTTATTTTTATTTTATTGTAATTTAGTTTTAATATATTTAATAAATAAGAAGTTTTTTTTTTTTATTTTTGTAATTTAGTTTTAATATATTTAATAAAATAATAGTTGCTTTTTTGTTTTTGTAATTTAATTTTAATATCTTTTATAAAATATAATTTGTTTAATTTTTTAAATAAATTTTAAAAATTTTGACCTTTTTGACCATTTTTAAAATTAATTAAAATTAAATACCAGAAAAATTAAAATTAAATACTAAAAAATTAATTCTAAAAATGCGCTTTTGATGGGAAATGACAGTTTCTTTTGACCGTTTTTAGAATTAATAAATAAGAAATGACCATTTTATTGTAATTTAATTTTAATATATGTAATAAAATAAGAAGTTTTCTTTATTTTTATTTTTTGTAAATTAGTTTTAATATATTAAAACTATAAGAAGATTTCTTTTTTTTATTTTTGTAATTTAATTTTAATATATGAAATAAAATAAGAAGTTATCTTTTATTTTTATTTTATTATAATTTAGTTTTAATATTTTAAATAGATAAAAGTTATTTTTATTTTTTATAATTTAATTTTAAATTAAAATAAATTTTTCAAAGAAAGCGCATCCATGGGACGTGCTTTGTGTCCACGTCAAGAAAGCGAGTCCACGTAGGCGCGTTTTGCTAATGTGGACACAATGCGCGTCCCAAGTAGCGCGCTTTGCTGGCATTTTCCCTCAAAACGCGTCCTAGTCCTCGCGTTTTGAGGGGAAACGGTCCTTTTCCATAAAATTTCTAGAAAACGGTTTAATTCCGTAATTTTTTTATTTTTTTGATATTTTAGGATAATTATCCCAAAATTTTTACCAATTAAAAAGTCACACGTGGTTATATTTTGCTTTTTTCTAAAAAAGGTTATTATTATAAAAATGTTTTCTTTCTTCATTCAATGTTCTTTTTTTTTGTTGGAAAAGAAAAACTCTGATTTCGATCAAACAACCAGCACCTCTCTCTTGCAAATGGAGCTTGAATGCTTCAGCCCTTGATAACAAAACCCCCTAAAGAGAAGGAATAGCAGCGGAAAACATGATTGGATTTTGCTTTAAACTTACCAATGTTTATGGGTTTCAAATTTTCTTATGTAAATAGACATGAATGGAAATATTTACTTTTAAAAGATTCTATGGTTTTGATACTTGACAAACACCAAGCAAAAATTTCAGTTTTGATAGCATTTACCGGAGATGCTTTATGGTGAGAATAAGGGATGACCAGATTGGACGTTGTCTCTGTTTCATCCCTATGCTCAACTAAATGCTGTTAGTGCTGCAGTTTCAATTCAAAATGTTGCCTTTGCAGTTGCTTACAATAAATATAAACCCAAATTATTCTTAGGGAACCAAAGAAGCTACAGTTATGATGAGATGGTTGAAGTCCTTACTGGTGTGAATCATATAGTTGCAGCTCTGAGATATGGGAAGAATTTGTGGATAATGATATTCAGAACCCAACTAAAATAAGCATGGTTTCTGTTTAATCAACATGTTATATATCTTCAATGATTATGGCATAGCATTTAATATGCAAAATTGCAGATAAGAGAAAACAGAGCATTTGATTTTTGAAGACGAAGAGGAGAGAGAGGGGGGGGAGAGAGAAATAAAATATATATACTTTTTATTTTTATAATTTAATTTTAATTTTAATAAATGTTTTACGTAAAAAAATATTTAGGTACCAAAATGAGAAAATAAATACACTTCAAGGGCTAAATAGTGAATTATTTTTTTTACTAGAAACATACATGTTAACATATTCTCATTGGGCCCCTTTGGCATGGCTGCCAAATTTAATATTGAAGAAAGTCAAATACCAAAAGATATATTAACCTATTTTTAGTATTACAATGATGGATGCCATGTGATTCTCTTTGTGGGGCACAGGAAAACTACATCATGCATAGGTCTACTTATAAGGCAGAGGATTTTTGTTGTAAACGCATTAGCAGACGTTGTAGTCCAAACAATCAAGCTTTTGATTTCAGTGAGAGCTAGTTGCTATAACCCTCTTTTGTTTTTCCATCAACTCAACCATGGCCGAGGCTTTTGCAGCTGAAATAGCAGCGAATGTATTGGCGAAACTGAGCAGTGCTGCTTTCCAACAAATTGGCTGTTTTTGGGACGTCCAAGATGAATTCGAAAAGCTCAAAGACGTGTTAATGGCTATCAAAGCTGTGCTGGTGGATGCGGAAGAGCAGCAGAACCATAACAGGGAGATAACCCTTTGGCTACAAAAGTTCAAAGACGGGTTTTACCGAGTAGAAGACTTGTTGGACGAGTTTGAGATCGAAGCACTGAGGCGGCAAGTCATGGAACGTGGGAGCAGTAGGAGAAAGGTAAGCCGTTTCTTGTCTGGCTCGAACTCTTTGGCCTTTCGTCTTCGTATGGGACGAAAGATCAAAAAGGTGAAGGACATGTTGAACGAGATCGAAAGCAATAAATCCAGGTTTCATCTCCTCGAGAGACATCATCGTGTTAGGAACATCATCCATGGCCAGAGGGAAACCTACTCGTTCATGAAGCGATGAAGATAAAGAAAACATGGTGGCGTTCTTAATGAATCCAACTGATGGGGATGGCGAAGGGGACGATATCCCCGTCCTTGCAATACTTGGAATCGGTGGTATCGGAAAAACCGCTCTAGCTCAACTAGTGTTTAATGATGAAAGAGTGAAAACTCATTTCTGGTTGAGAATTTGGGTGTGTGTTACAGAGGATTTTGATGTCAAGCAACTGATGATAAAGATCATTAAATCCGCAACTGGTACTACGATGTGCAAGGACATGAACAAGTAGGAATTGCATAAGGTTTTACAAGACGGTTTGAAGGGTAAAAGGTATTTGATCGTGTTGGATGATGTATGGAACGAGGATAAGAGAAAATGGTTCGAGCTAAAGGATTTGTTAGCCATCGGAGGCCAAGGGTGCAAAATAATCTGCACCACTCGTAGCCACAAAGTGGCTGCAATCACAATCACATCTCTCTGATGAGAATTCATTGTCTTTGTTTCTTAGGCTTGCTTTCAAAGAAGGTGAAGAGGTGCAACACAAGAATCTTGTAAGAATTGGGGAAGGAATTGTCAGAAAATGTAAAGGGGTTGCTTTGGCTGTGAAGACATTAGGTAGTTTGCTTTGTTCAACTAGGGTGGAATATGATTGGGAGCTTGTATGAGATAGTGAGATATGGAAGCAAGAACAGAAGGAAAATGATATTTTGCCTGCTCTGAAACTAAGTTATGATCATTTGCCTTGGCATTTAAAGCAATGTTTTGCTTTCTGTTCGGTTTTTCCGAAAGACTTCGAATTCAATAGCTTGCAGTTGACCTTGTTGTGGATGGCGAATGGGTTTCTGCAATCTTCCAACGAAAATGAAGAGCCGGAAGATATTGGGAACCGGTACATACATGAGTTATGGTCAAGATCGTTCTTCCAACAAGTTGCAGAAGGGGTCTTTTATCCCACCTTCAAGATGCATGATCTAGTACATGATCTTGCATTATCGGTGGTACAAAATGAGGTAAATTCATTCAACCATTGTTCGACCGGAAATGTTAGACATTTGTGGTTAGAAGCGTCAGGGCAAGGTGCTTGCACGTTGCCAAGTAACTTGGACCTTCTGCAGTCGCTGATTATCTCGTCAAATGAAGAACAGAAGGCCAGTAACGAATCACTTATTGCAGATTACATCTCAAGGTCCAAACATCTGAGGGTGCTGCATTTGGTCGACAGCAGTTTCGAGCAATTGCCGAACAGCATAGGTTATTTAAAGCACTTTAGATATTTGAGCATATATGGCAATGGCAACATAGAAAGGCTTCCAAATTCCATTTGCAATTTGCAGAGTTTGCAAACACTTCTTCTTGGCGGATGCAGGGGAATCGAAACATTGCCCAAAGATATAAGGTACCTGATTAGCCTTAGAACACTATGTATAACTACAAAACAGGCGAATTTACAAGAGAGTGGAATAGGGTGCCTAAGTTCTCTTAGGTTTTTGAGATTTTATGCATGTGGGAACCTAAAATATTTGTTTGAAGACATGCAAAGACTAACAGCCCTTCGGATATTGGTCATTGATGAATGGAAAAACTTGGTTTCATTGCCACCAGGTTTGAAATACCTGACTGCTTTACAGATTTTGGTCATCAGTGATTGTGAGAAGCTTGATCTCTGTATGGGGCTGGAACTGGGAGGGGAACAAGCCGGAAGCCTTCGGAAATTGTTTATTCGAGGATTGCCAAAATTGGTGTCACTTCCGCAATGGATCCTTCTAGGATCCGCCAAGACTCTGCAGCAGTTGTACATCATCGGGTTAGGGAATCTCTCAACATTACCAAGGTGGTTCCGATATCTCGTGTCGCTTCAAACGCTCGGGATTGTAGATTGCCGAAGCTGTTGTCTCTACCCCAAGGGATGCAACAGCTTGCTGCACTCAAACAAGTGGGCATCACAGGGTGTCCAAAATTAGGCAAAAGATGCATGAAACAAACTGGTGAAGAGTGGCCTAAGATTGCTCACGTCCCTCAGTTATATGTCAGCAATAACTTGGAGACCTCAATCACATATGATGAATAAGTTAATGGCGGGTCAAGTGGAGTTTGTGGATGGTTGGACCAAGTGACTTTCTCTATGTTATGCTCCTCATATGCTTTGTAATTTGATCTCTCTCTCTCTCTCTCTCTCTCTAAATGTGTGTATCAGACAAAGATGTTATTTATTTTACCGTGTATTTTAATGTAACCATCCCTTGGTCTATTGCCATCCATGCAAATATTCGGCGAATAACTCCAACATCTAAAGAACTGATCCCAGAAATTCACCTAAGCAAATTATTTTACCATGGACTTCTCTCCATAAAAAACTGAAAATAAAATACATATAATGCCTACCAGTGATGAGAAGCAGCTTGATCTTTGAAATTTATCTTCCATCAGCAGAACAAACATAATTTTCATGAAGATTTTTCATTATATATGCAATTTATCGAAGGCCACATTCTGATTCAAACACTAGCAAAAGCAGTTGAGCACAACTTACATAAACTTCAGCATAGTGCTTAACAGTTAACCGTCAATACATAGATATATAATTATATTAACAAGGTTTGAAATGCATTCTTAAAACTGGAACAATGACATAGAAGTTAATATCTTCTGTATCCATGACATAACAGTTGATATGGTTCTTGATGACAATGTTGATGGTGGTATCTCCTTATAGCAAACTGGATGGATAGTTTTTCTGTTGTAGATTTGATTGAAGGTCAGTCCACTACAAGCCTTGGGCATATTAGCACCTTTATAAGCCTTGCACACATAGCTTATATAGTTTTCATAGTCCTGTAATGTGATCACAGATATAACATCCTCTTTATCATGAAAACCATTAATAACGATGTTGATCAAAATCACACGTTTGAGTAATGAACAAGTAATTAGGATAATCAATCAATTTGATAGTCAACGAAACAAACCTCGTAAAGTGGTTGCCCATCCACAACAACCCAAGGTACATATGTATGAGGTGGTTCAAGGGCACTTGTTTCCGCTGCATATTGTAGATCAAGCTGCATAAAGATAGCAATTCCTTATTAAGCCACTCAATTAAGCATGCAGGAAAGGATCAAAATGACATAATGACCTAAAATCATGATCTATTGTCCCTAAGGAATATAAACCTATGCAAGGACAGTATTTCAAATACCAATGAAGGATAACAAAAATCACAGAAGCTGACAGGCATGTAAATATCCAAAACTTAGAATGATCTTCTAAGAACACAACACTAAATGTCCAGTTCTATCAGTGATTGTTTTGTACACAACAAATAACAGGTGCTTGTGAAGTTATACACTTACCCTATTCACAGTGATAAAAGCCATAATCCAAGATTTAAAACATTAAAGCAATTTATAAGCAATGAAAATAATTATAAAGCCTACCAGTGCTGCTGCTGCTTTTTTTTTTTTTTCTCATTCTACTCTCTCTCGGTCGAGCAGGTGAAGCTCCATTTATGGCTTTCTGATTTTTCAGTTCCAATAGTGATTTCACAAAATCACATAACAATCAGCACTTTAGCAGAGTTGACATAGGAATCGCTAAAGTAGAAGCACTTTTCTTTACATAAAAGTTTCTTCTCAGGTGCTCCAAATCAAAGTAGGAAATACCACAACAGCATGTTATATCCCCTACGCTAGAACCAATTGAAGTCTTGGAGAACAAAAGAACTGAAGATGTATATTCTTATTGGTACTGAACTACTGATATCATGATGAAACACTTTCCTCGTGCACCACAAATCTCAAATCAAGAGTATCATAAAATTACAAGTCAAAGTTGTGGTTACAAGTTAAACTTTTATAAGGGCTACTAAACACGATAACATGTCATATACCCTTCGCTAAAATCATTTGGAGAACAAAAGAATAGAGGATGTCTATTATTAAGGGTACAGAGATCATGATGAAGCACTTTTCTCGTGCACCATAAATCTCAAATCAAGTGTATCATAAGATTACAAGTCAAAGTTGAGGTTACATATTTAACTTCTTTAAGGGATACTAAGTGGAAACATCTCAGGTTCTTCGAATCTGTACTAATTTATGCACCAGGATATTCAATTGTTTAGTAAAAACAAATGTGAAAATAAACATATTCTAGATAGAACATTCTATGGAGAAGACTAACAAATATAATCCATATTGCATCACATGACTGAACATAGTCAAATTGTAGCGCAGAGAGTACTAACTTTTTGCCCCAGTCCACTGCTATAACAATCATTAACAGGCTTTGATTCCAATCCCAATTTCTTAAAGCACGATTCCCATTCAAGGGGCTTGCGCTCCAATTCCAAATTCTCAACGCAGTAGATAAATGGGAAATGGTCATTCTGCATCGTAAAAGCTTGAAGTTAACAGAACCCATGTTGTATATTTATAAGGTTGGAACATAGATACCAGTCATGATATGTTCTGTCATAAAAAAATAATTGCACTAGACATCCTTAAACTATGGCTCAAGTTCTAAATTGGTCCTAAACTTCAAAATAGTTTAATTACAGATCCTTAGACATTAAATATCACCTCGATTCTATTATGGGCATTTCTAAAACACAGGGATCAAATTTTAAACATATCTATTTCTTTTGTTCATCCGAGCTAACATTTAACCTATGTCGCTAGGCTGACACCTTATCGATACATACTCATATAAGGACTCAATTACAACATTTTGGAGTTCAAAGTTCGGCACTAATTTAAATTTTACATGATAGTTTGGGATGTATCTGTAATCAACCCGAAAAGAATTTTAAACTTACGAGACAAAATCAACTACTAAAACATGGAGAAAATATGAAAAATCTACCAGTTTAGGCCAGGCATCAATTGCACAAGCTTCCACAGTGTTCAACAAGCATTCAGTAGGGCCATGCTGCAACAAAAAATAAACAAATATATCATTGCCTTTTCAATAATTGAATAAAATCCCAATTTAAATTATTTTTTAAAAAAAAAGCTTGTTTAAATTGAAACAGAGTAGAACACAATAAGGAAGACCTGGCAATCAAAGGTGTCGTTGCCTTTGAGCTTAGCGTTTCCCCAAGGAACGAGGCGGAGATCGACGATGGAAATGAGATCCTCATTGAAGAGCTTGGGCAGGTAATTGACAATGAAATTGGCACTGTATGGGCAAAGGGATTCGTAATACAAAGTCAAGGAGACTTTACGAGAATCAGATGGAAGGCTAATTGTGGAAGCTGAAGCAAATGAGCCCAGCAAGGAGAGGCAACAGAGAACTGAAACCCATCGTCGATAAGCTGCCATTCAAGAAGGGGGAGAACTTACAAAGATTTGGACTTCTTTTTCCTACAAAATATAATGAAAATACTTGCAGACACCCCAACTACAAGACTATTAAAAGGTAGCTAAAATACACAAGTGTCATATGCTTACGCCACAAGTAAGGACACGTCATCTCTTATCTCTATTTGCATCATTTTTTTTTCTAGGTAAATTACATTAAAAGTCCCTTGACAATATAAGCCTTTTACAATCTGACCTTTTAAACATGTTAAAAAAAGGGTAAACTACAATCTGCCACGTCTTTGTAATATTGTTTTTCATGGTTACTAATAATAATGATATTTTATTAAAAAATTAAAATGATTTGTTAATACTATTTTAAAGCTATAATATAATTTTTAGTCCCTAAATTTGATAATTAGGTTCATTTTGGCACTTAAAGTTTACAATTAGGTCTATTTTAGACCCTAAACTTAAAAATATATAAATTTGATTAGACACTATGATATTATACCACGTTATCTCTTGAACTTTTTTAAAAAGTTCATATAAACTTTCAAGTGATCACTTGTTACAATCTTATAATATCGCGTCTAGTATTTTAATAATTGGTTAAACCGGTTAGACCGTCGGTTCCTAATTCAACCGCTTTGATTGATTCGACCGCCGCTAAACTACAATCTGCCACGTCTTTGTAATATTGTTTTTCATGGTTATTATTAATAATGATATTTTATTAAAAAAATTAAAATGATTTGTTAATACTATTTTAAAGCTATAATATAATTTTTAGTCCCTAAATATATTAGATTCATTTTGGCACTTAAAGTTTACAATTAGGTCTATTTTGGACCCTAAACTTGAAAATATATAAATTTGATTAGACACTATGATATTAAACTTGAACTTTTTAAAAGTTCATATAAATTCAAGTGATCACTTGTTACAATCTTATAATATCGCAGACCGTCGGTTCCTAATTCAACCGCTTTGATTCGCCGGATCAATAATAATTAAATAATTAAATGAAACAATCTTTAAAAATTTTATTAAACCGATTCAACCTGTTCAATTGCATATTTTTGTTCCAACTTTCTTTTTTTACCATTTTCAAGCTTTTATCAAAAATAAAATTTTTCGTTTTTCATTTGCATGAGTGCGTGTCGCGTCATATATCTGCTTTGGTTTGAGACACATAGAATATTTTGCATTCATATTGCATGACCGTTGTGGTCACACCCTTAAGTGGGAGCAAAAATCTATGCCTTCGTGAGGTTTTCACCTCACATGGGCTAGGGGCGCTTAGGATACATTCGTACCTATGGTTCGTGAGGTTTCACCTCCGCATGGCCATAGGAAATGTATTCCTTGGCTGAACTCAATCGGTATGAGCCTATAATGGGTGAGGATTGAGGAATCTGTGGTTCAGTACCTTTTTTTTTAGAATTAAACCACATGTAGAAAACTTAGGGCCTACCCAGGTAGAACCATGTCAAGCAGTCGTGGTCACCACGATAGGTTCTATGTTATTTATTTTCTTGTACTTACGGGTTTTATTCATTTTGATTGCATTGCATTCACATCATAGAAAAGAGGTGTTGATTTCAAATTCGATTACTAAATAGAAAAGTTGGTCATAAGAAAATGAATTTTTTGATAAAGTGGATTATAATACGGTCATCTGAATATAATCCAAATGAATACAACGAGAAGGCGATAGTCCGTGAAGGAATACAAGACCTTATCACCTGAGGATTCAAGTTGACAAGACTATTCAAGATTACTACTTCTTGGCATTCTTGAAGAAGCTAACAAGTGAACGAGAGTAGCGGTCGAGATCAAGCAAAAGAGCTAGAGGAAGTATCTATTAGAATTTTGCAAGACTTGACTTTTGCGAAGAAGGATTCATGTTTTCACTTGGACTATGAGGACAAGGCCTTGTATCACGATCCGTTTGTGTAAAGAAATTTATTTTCTAGTAAAGTTTTCTAATATAAGCTGAATTGAGTCAATGCCTCTTATTTTTCCATTCATTCATTTGCATTGCATTTCATGCATTTGCATTGCATCACATCATTTGCATTAAATATCATAAGACAACCCTTTTAATTAGAGGTTGTATTATAGTGACCACGGAACATCATTACTACACATGAGTATAGAAGCGGCTAAGGATATAATGAAAACCTTGAGCATCAACGCCGTATTGAAGAGGATCGAATGAAGGAAACTAGGAGGCATTCGCCCTACGAGCTGAAAGTGTTTTGAATAATTGGGTATGAAGGAAACTTTTATAGTTTTTAGAAGCGAACACGAATAATGTTCAAAACACACTTGTTGTTTTAAGCCTAGAAACAATAAAAATCTTTTGTGAAATAGGCTCATGTTCAAACATCTTTATTTTCAATAAAAATGCATTCTTGTGTTTTATCTTGAGCAAATATTTTTTCATTTTTTCATGTCATACTATACATTCTTTTGTTTTTTTGGGATGTCTTCCATTCTTCATCATCCTAAGAATCGCTTATTCTTTGAATTTACCTTATACCTCGATAGGTACCGGATATCAAGACATGAGCAATTTATTCTGAGACTCCTTTTAAGCGAAATATGGGGCTAAAGGGATCGAGAATTTTGAAAATGTCGAGATTGTAACTTATCTTTTGATTTGTTAAAGATGGTAGAACAAAATAAAAATAGACTTTACTGTACAAAGGGTTCAATAGACATTGTGAGTTTGGGAAATGAGTGAAGATCGAAGCCTTGCTCACCACAGAAACAAAGCGAGATGTCATTGAGTTATTCCAAGAATTCAAAGATGTTTTTGCATGATCGCATCAAGATATTCCTAGGCACAAGGAAACTATGGAGTGTTCGAAAAGACACATGTTAAGAGTTTTTCGATCTAGAATCGATTATAAGTTTCAAGTACTATTGGTCTACCATGAAAAGGAGATTCGTCGGTTATGCCATAAATGCCAAATAGAAAGACAAGACTTATGTGCTTCCTCCATATCGTGGGGCATAGATGTTACGAGGACGATCTAGTCGAAGCTTAACGAGACATCGTCATCTTTCCGGTTGGTTAATTACTTCATTAAGAGGTGAAGGTCGCTTCATATGTCAAAAGTTACGTGTCTAAATATAATGTCAAAGTTGATGATCTGTTTAAAGATCGGGCGCCATATCGGAAGCAAAAAAAGAAAGAAAGAAGAAGAAAGAAAGAAAGAGAAGGAACATCCAAAAGATTTTTTGAGACTTGTAAATATTGGCATAGAGAAGTTACCATTTACCCTCTTTGCTTCTCAGTATTGGTTAGGACCTCCACCGGGGCAATGCCTTTATCATTGATTTATGGGATGGATGCAGTCTTGCCTATCGAAGTTGAGATTCTTTTTCTTCAGATTTTGTCAAAGCTGAAGTTGGATAAAGTGGAATGGGTTCAATCTCGGTATGATCAACTGAATCTGATCGGGGAAAAGATTAAGAGCCATCCGTCATAGTCAAATGTACCAGAAGCGAATGATGCGGGCTTACAATAAAAAGTCCACCCAAGAGAGGTTCATGAAAGAGACTTGGTATTGAAAAGATCCTCCCTATGCAAAAGGGCTTCAGGGGAAAGTAGATGCCTAATTGGGAAGGACATTATGTTGAAAAGAAGGTTTTTTAGAGAAACATGGATCTTGGCCAGATAGCGGCAAAAGTCGATCAAACCCAATTAATGCGGACCCGGTCAAGCGCTTACTTATGCGGAAATAGGCTAAGGTAAAAACCTATAAAGGCGCTTTGAAGTTTTTCACAAAAATAAAAAAACGAAATGGAGAGGCCAAGGTGAAAACCCGCAAAGGGCACTTTGAGGCCAAAAGGGCTTTAAGTTAAAAACCCCCCAAAAAAAAAGGACGGCTCAAATTATGATCAAATCGTGATGGGGCATACAGATGGTTTAGCTTCACGCTTGAATTAACAATGAGGAAGTATGTTAAGTCTTGAGGCATCGACAAAGTACTCGAATCCCTAAACACATATTGAGCTTAAATGGTCCTCGAAGTTTGAACAAAGAAGCTCAGTTGCGATATCTGGGGCACCTAGTTCCATATTACCCATTCTGCATTTGTTTATTTCAAGATACACAATTTTGGGTAGATCTATCTCCATTGGCGAGAGTAGGCGGATTGAAGACAACAGATCCTATCTCTCTTGGCGGGAGTAAGCGAGATCAAAATCTGAAGCCTTATCTCTACTAAGCGAGGGTGAGCAGGCTAAAGATAGTAGATCCTATCTCATTTGAGTAGGAGTAGGCGGATTGAAGACAGATCTTATCTCTCTTGGCGAGGTAGGCGGATCGAAGATTGAGCGAGATCTTATCCCACGGCGAGGAGTGGAGCAGATCGAAGATGATGAGCCTTAATTCCCTAAGTAGTAGGGTAGCAGGCCAAAATAGAAGATCTTATCCTTAGCGAGTGGAGCAGATCGAGCGATGAGCCTTAATTCCTAGCGGTAGGGTATGGACTAAAAGCGGATCTTATCCCTGGCGGGAGTGAGCGGATCGAGCGATGAGCCTTAATTCCCTAGCGGTAGGGTAAGCAGTGAAGGTTTCTGATCTTAATTCTCTAGCGATGGGGTGTGATCGAAGATGGTGAGCCTAAACCCCTAGCGGTGGGGTAACAAGCCAAAAATTACAGAGCTTTAATTCCTAGCAGTGAGGTAGCAGGTGATATCTTTGAGCGATAGTGGGCAAATTGAAACAAAATTCCTATACCCATGAGGCGGTGGGTTAGAACGAGGTTACCCAGAAAAAGAAGGCATCAAAAAGCATCGAGACTCGACAAGTCCGGGCAAAATTGGTCCTTTTAAAGTCATTGCTCTATTCTTGTTACACGGCAACAAGCAAAGAGCGGTTGTAAGCCCAATTTCTTGTCAAGACCCAATAAAACAAAATTCAACAGTCCATCACAAAGGAATATCGGGGCCCAACTAAGTTAATGTTAAATGGCCCAAGAGTTTGAAAAATAAGTGAACCTAGATCGGATGCAAAGGCCCTCGCGCATGCATATACATAACAACCCCCGCATGCGACACTTGCCACCAAAGCTTTCCTCCGCGTCATGCGCCATCCATACGCCACACTCTGACCTCATGTACCTTCAAAATAGCGAAAATTATTTGTAAAAATGGCTATATAAAAGTCGAATAACGATGTAAATGGGGTTTTTGATATAAGAAAAAGCAAAAAGATACGAATACAAAAGTAAAAGGCAGGTTACATAGGAAATACACAAGGGAATATCCCATAAATTTTTCGAAATATCAACATAATACCAGTAGAATCGAGCAAACTTTTGGCGAAAATAGGTGAATATTTGAATAGAAAACAATTTTCGAAAGTGATTTACGCAAATCTCTGTTTTATATAGTTTTTTGTTGTTAAAAAAAATTCGAAAAAGAAGAGGGGAAGAAGCTTACGGACTATCGACCTTGCGTGCTCGAGATCGATGGTGGGATCGTGATGGCGTGGTGACGTTAGGAAGGGTTCAAACCTAAAAATTTTTAATAGAAGAGGGTTTTGGTTTTTCATTTTGAAGCATAAAGGGAAATGAAGGAAAGGTTTTTTGGCTTTAAAACATGAAACATACGACCGCATGTGGATTTATGCAAGTTTACCCAAAATGGGTAAATTGTGCATTTAGTCCTCCTTTTCGCCTGTTTTGATTGCATCCCTTTCAATTTTCTTCTATTTTTAAATTTGCCCCTAAATTTTACACACCACTTCAATTTGATCCGTGTCCGAGCCGCCTTTTAAAATTTGGAATATTGGTGTTTTCAGGTCCTTACTCTCTAGCAATTGCAATTTAACTTTTTATTTTATGATTCGTCCCCAACTTTTATTTTCAGTTTAATTTAGTCCTTTGTTCACCCATTTTATTTTATTTTTTCAGATTAATTATTTCTAATCTTTATTATTATACTTCTTGTTATATTATTATTCTTATATACAAAATTATTGTTACTAATCACATTTTCATACTCTTTTTTTTATCGTTTTATATTACTATTTATTATTATTTTTCCTTTTTCCAATATTACTACTATTATTTATTTCTAACACTATTTTATACTATTACTTTTATTATTAGCACTACTATTATTTTATTATTTTCAATCGGTTTAACCTTTTGTTAAACTCTGTTATATCGATCGGTTCTTGATCTAATCGGTTTGACCGGCCGATCTGGACTTGTTCTAGTAACACTAATCACGTCATAAAATCTTGACAGAATTCAAGTTTAGGGATCAAAATAGATTTAGTTGCTAAGTTCAAGTACCAAAGTAATAAAAAAACTACAAATACCAAAGTGAACCTAATTACTAAGTTCGGGTGTCAAAAATTATATTATCCTATTTTAATCAATATAATAAATAATACTATTATATTGATCATTAGATTAATAACTTACTTTTGTCATTTTCCGGAAATATTATTACATATGTAAGAATTTTTTAAAAAAGTACATTCTAGTACATAGAAGTGATGGAATTTAAAAATTGCATATGAGATTTCTTGAATTTTATGCATTAAAATTGATTTTATTCAATTATTTGTAAACAGATTATAAATAATTATATTTGTCAAACATGAAAATAAAATTGATACATTTATTTATTAAAATATGCATAATTATATTAAAATAAAAATATTATGCGTACATTTTAATCATAATCAATATTTTGTTTATATAATTACACAAAATTTAAATTTATTATCAAATTACAAGTTAAAATTTTCATAGTAATTTGATTTAATTGTACTTAATGCTCATAAGCTATGGACTGATTTTAAATTAATCCCCAATTAAAACATTTAAATTAAGTGTATCATTATTGAATCAATTACTTTGTTAACTAAATTGGTAATTTTGTTAATCAATTAATCAAACCATTGAGTTTATTATGAAAAGGTTTAATTCACAAATTAGTACTTAAGCAACATTTTTTTTCCAAGTTGGTATTTAAACTCTTTTTTTGGTCATAAGTGATACCCAAACTACTCTTTCGTTGCCCATTTTACACTAAAATATTATATCTGTTATAAAAATCACAGCTAATAATAGATTATCATGTCATATAACCTTTTAAAAAATAATTCTTTTGTTTTATTTTACATTATTTATCTATTTATTTTTATTTTCTATTTTTTCTTTCTTATTCCTTTGAATGTCTGGCTATGCCAGCAATGTTCGAAATTGGCTTACTAGAGAACAAAAGCGATTAATTTTGTTTTAAAATTTTATCGCCTACTTGTTCGACCTGATGGGATCAACAAAGTTCCTTCATTGATTAAAATCAGTGCTTTCAAAACTAGACCAAATTAATCGGTTGGACAGAGAATAGATTCGAAGATAGGGGGCATTAGTTGACTCGTAAATCAATACAAATAAGTTGAACTAAGTTAAAAAACTGGTTGAACTAGTTGAACTAATTGTCTTGATTTTTAAAATTTCATTTTTATTTGTTTTATGATTTTTTAATAACTTTTAAATAGATATATATATATATAAAGAAAATAATATTTTTTTCTTTTTGCTAGATATAAAATTTTAATTAGTTATTTTAAAAAAAATAGACATTTGACTAACAATATTAAATTGTGAAAAAAATATTTAGGTACTAAAATGGGAAAAATGACATTGTTTAAGTACCAATTTATAGGTTAAGCATTTATTTTAAATAGACTTAAGGTTTGACTACCTGTTTAACTAATGGAGGTACCAAGTTGGAAAAAAAAAGTAGTTTAAGTATCACTTCTGATAATAAAAAAAAAAAAAACCTTAGATACCAATATGGGAAAATGAGCATAATTTAGGTACCGATTTGTAAGTTAAACCTTTTGAATATAACGCGGAGCATATTTAGAATGCAATATAAAATTTTAAAGTTGTGCGTACCTATAATAGTTTGGATATGATGTCGTAAAAAATAAAAGAATACATAAAGTTAAAAGATAAAAATCTGATTAAATTTGTTTTCTTTTTTTTTTTAATTCATAATATCCAATCCGTTCATACAATATTTACATATGTGTTTGAATTTTGATCAACGTGTTTTAAATATATTCCATATCATATGCGAGTTAGCATTTAACGCCTAAATTGGATGAGGAAAGAACTTAATTTGTTTTATAAGGCCATCATTTTAAAAGCTTTTGAAGTCAAAAACGGAAGATCATCTTAAATATGACTATTCGAGAAAAGAAAAAGATAAATAAAGTTAGAAAGTATCTAAATTTAAGTTCACTAGATAATAAATCGGACGAGAAACTCACAAACAGAAAAAACTATTGAAACATAACCTGAATTTTCTATGTAATGATGATGGATTGAGATTGATGATGAAACTATCGATGAGCTGCATCAATGCAAAGAAGGAAGTTATTGGGAAGGTGAGTGACTCCTCAAATGTTACTAAGAACTGAATTGGTGGTAGCTTCAATCATTGGTTAGAATAGGACCTTGGTCGAAGATTTTGGAGGATTGGCATGTTCTCGTGGAAGTTGACGGTAGTTAGTTAGATTTGAGGTTTATGATGTTAGTCTTTGTGTTTAACGCAAGAGACTATACCTATCCACATTGCAGGCTATGTGTAGAGTAAGGAGACAATACCACCTCTACGGCAAGTTTGAATTTTAATATTTTCCTATTTGATTGTGATTGAAAGGGACATGATTATACTTATTTTTTTATCCGATAAGTATATTTAAGCACTGTCAATAGATGATTAAGCATATAAAATGACACAACTTTTAGCTTGGATCGTTACTTGTCTAATCATGAAAATTTTTATAATCGTTCTATTTCGAGGAGATTGTTGATGGTGGTTAAAAGAGTCTTATTTTGATTTTATACATAGTTTCTTTCCTCAGAAAGTTTTGGATTAATTATAATTTATTTTTTGTTCGTGTTGTTCGATTGATTATTTATAATAAAATGAAGGGTAAATTATAAAAATAGTCACTTTTGTTTACCTATATATTATATTTTAGTCGTTTATGTATAAAATGTTATGTTTTAGTCACTTACGTTATCATTTTGTTACAAAGTGATCACTCTACCATTAAGTTCCGTTGCCTTCCTAGCAACGGTTTTATGTGGCAATCCAAATTAAATTTATTTAATTAAAAATTTATTTTCATCCTAATAACTAGACATTCAAGTTGGCATTTAAAACCCATTTGAATTGACACGTAGGACGACCTTTAGGAGGTAATGAATTTTAATAGTAGGGTGATCATTTCGTAATAAAATGATAACGTAAGTGACTAAAACTTAACATTTCAAATATAAATGACTAAAATATAATCTGAGATAAATAAAAGTGACTATTTTTATAGTTTAACTTAAAATAAATTTTTAAGGTCACAAAAAATTGGAGGAAGTAGGCATTATGAGTGACACGTGTTGGAGAATCGTCTGCGATGCGATTCACCGCACAGAGAGAAAGAAGCGGGCAGGGCAAATAATCTCTCAATTGGTTTAAAGAAAATCTATCGTCTCTTAGACGGACGGCCTTTATATATTCCAACATCACACATTTTATAAATTTATTGAACCCTAAATATATCTTGGTTTTCTTTTTCCTCTGTCCCCTAAAACGAAAGACACAGACAAAACAGAAAAGCCCTAGATACATCATCAAAGGATGTACGGTCAAGACGGAGGCGAAGCTGCTCCGCCTTCATATGCTGGTGGTTATGGTGGATCTGGAGGCTATGGCGGCGGCGGGGGTTACGGTGGTGGTGGCGGACGAGGTGGAAGTGGAGGTCATGGGGGTCGTGGTGGAGGCGGAAGAGGAGGAGGTGGAGGTGGAGGCTATGGCGGTGGTTATCAAAATCGAGGTAATTTTGTTTGTTCTTATATTTTTTGTTAGATTTGTGGGGTAGCGTTGTTGACTGTTCGTTTTCTCGCAGATTTGATATTGGCTTTTGGAGATCAATCCGCTTTCAGGTCTTGTTATGTTCTTAGTTTAATTAATGGGATATTGATGTTTCAGGAGGCGGTGGAGGCTATCAAGGAGGAGAGCGTGCTGGCAGAGGTGGCGGCGGAAGAGGTGGTGGTCGTGGTGGAAGCGGTCGTGATGGTGATTGGCTTTGCCCTAACCCCAGGTAAACGATCTTCCACTGCTTTTGATTTACTTATGGGGGGAGGATTTCCTCTCCATTTTGGATTTTGCATTGTTCATTAGTCAAATATTCAGGTTTCGGTTTGCTGATATTTTGATACTACTGTTAGTTGTTAGATTTATGTTTATTTAAACTGGCATATGTCTATGTAGCTGTGGGAACTTGAACTTTGCAAGAAGAGTTGAATGTAACAAATGCGGTGCACCATCTCCTGCGGGTGCTGGTGGTGATCGTGGTAGTGGTAGTACTACTGGTGGTTATAGCAGAGGAGGTGTTGGTGGGGGATATGGTGGTAATCGCGGAGGTAGAGATGGGGGTAGAGGTGGTTATGATGGTGCGAGGAATAACAACTATGATGGAGGCAGGGGGGGAAATAATGATAATAGAAGCAGTGGTAGTAGAGGTGGTTCTTATGGAAGTAGTCAAGGGGGAGAAGATAGTGGGTATGGTCAAGTTCCTCCTCCAGCGCCCAATTCTTATGGTGGGAATTATCCACCTGCTCCTAATGCATATGGTCGGAATGCAAATTATGGAATGGAGTCAGTCCCTCCACCTACGAGCTATACTGGTGGACCTTCATCATACCCTCCATCTTATGGTGGCCCTGTGGGTGGTTATGCTGGTGAGGGTTTGAGTGATGTGAGGACTGGTGGTCGTGGTGGACCTCCTGGTGGGTATGGTTCTGGTGGTCCTCGAAATCAGGGAGGTGGTTATGGTGGGCCTCCTGTTGAAGCACCGGCTAAGATCAAGCAGTGTGACGGCAACTGTGGGGATTCTTGCGACAACTCAAGAATATACATAACAAATTTGCCACCTGATGTCACTATTGAAGAATTAAGAGACCTTTTTGGCGGCATTGGACAAGTAATGGCTGAATCTTATACTTTAAATCCATGTGCTGTCTAATGGGAATTATGTCGTCTACTTCGTACCGTGTTTCTGTTTTATTTTCAGATATGGTATTTTTGGTTTATGATAATTATTCTTTGAAACTTATTTTGTTCTCTAGTTCCATGTTTTCATGGACTTAGGGGTGTTTTATGTACGTGGTTCTATTGACAATTTCTTTTACTATTTTGCATGAATATTTTTTTATCCTCACTAGTGTTTCTAACAATTCACATCTTGTTTAGGTTGGAAGAATTAAGCAGAAGCGTGGCTATAAAGATCAATGGCCATGGAATATTAAAATATACACAGATGATAAAGGAAACCAGAAAGGCGATGCAGTTTTGTCTTACGAAGATCCTCAGGCTGCCCACTCTGCTGGCGGTTTCTTTAACAGTAAGTACCTACAAACTTCTTAGTCTAGTTTGTTGCCTTAAATATTTTACCTCATCCTTTTGGAATCTTCTCTCAGATCATGTCATGAGAGGCTATACGATCGGCGTGGCTATGGCAGAGAAGACTGCACTCAAAGTACATGATCATGGGTATCATTTTTACCTTTGACTACCTAACTATAACCTTTTCATTTAGATGCCTTTCCTGTCTCGAAGTGATTGAGATATCCCATTGGGGTTTTCTTTGGATTGAGTTCAGCTATATTGCGATTAGATGCTTTGTTTTTCCATGTTATTTATGAACATATGATGCCTATAGAGCATTTTTTTCTGTCTATATTTTATATTGCCATGTTGGATTCCTGCTTTTAAGGTTTTACTTGCTTTCATTTCCTTTTGAAACCAAATATTCAGAGGAGCTCCTTTGGTTATCATTAACAGCCTATGTTTTACTGCTCATCGTGTGTGTGGTTTGCTTATGGTAATACTTGGTCACCCCATTTGTTTGTCACTGTGGAAGTAAACAGCAAAAAAGATTCCCTAAAATTTCTCACGTGTTTATACGAAGTAAACTTGTTCTTTTCCTAAATAAATTCTTTTTTTTTTTTTTTAAATTTGACAGAGGTGGTAAAGGTGGCTACGGAGGTGGTGGCGACAGGCACAGGGATAGTTACAGAGATGGTGGTTCTGGGCCAGATAGGCATCACTATGGCGGAAATCGTTCACGCCCATACTGAGAGGCTCTCAGCTTCAAGTATTTTATGCACTAAGAATGTGGTCTAAGGGTTCTAGTTGTGTTGCATTGACGGGATTGTTCTTGAACAGGAGACTAAGAGGTAGGTTGTTCACTTGTCTGGGCAATACCCCTTTTTTCTCCTTTTCCTCCTTTGTCTACTGTTAGCTGGGGGTTCTTTCTTTCTAGTTGTCGCATTGACTGAATTTGTGTCAATCTTTTATAGAGGCAACTGGATTAACTCCAAATTGTTTGCTGCTAAGGTAGGTTGATAATTTCAGGTGAGTGCGGCTCTTACATTTACCTTTTTTGTTTGGTAGTTAACCCTTGATGGTAGACTTGATTTTGTTTCCTGTCTGCTCATCATGGTGGAACAAGCTTGTTATTTATATGCATGCATGGGTATGTCTTATATTAAGTCTTTATGCCTTAATGTTGTCAAATTAGCTTGGTTTGGGCTTGAAATTTTTGTTATGTTGCCAGTGTTGTCAAGGTGTGCGCCATGTGCCTTAGCATTATCCAACAAAAAACGCCTCAGGACACTTCCAGGCTAGGTCCATTTGATCTGGTGCACGCCTGATGCGCCTAGCCATGCCTTCTTGTAGGGTTATACGCATAATTTTCTGATTTTTCATTTTATATACCTCTAATAGTAAGAAATGGATCCATCTCAAACTCAATATTTGAGCATTCAACTTCATGGACCATAAAGAAATAATGCATATTGACTAATAAAGAAATTGCATGTTTCATAGATAAACTAGACCGCACTTTAGAGACGGTAGATCCTAAGCTTTATTATGCAGACACTCGTGACTTCCAACTTACATGAGGGTTGTGCTTTGTGCCAAAGGCAATACAAGGGTTCTAGCACCTAGAGTGCATCTTTTGCCCTAAATAAAAACTAGTTAATGGCTTGTACGTAGTTGATTTGCTAAATAAGAAGTTGGGTATGATGAGTGGTTGAAATGGCATTGGATGATTGAATATACGCTTGGTGGTGGCAGCTGTGGTATTCGTGAAGTATTTGAAATGCAGAACAATGGCTGGAGGGTTGTGCCATGCCTTAATGATCTGGTTTTGTTGTAGCTTTGAGCTTGGGATATGGCAGCAACTTGTGATGCTGCATGTTGTTTAGCTCCACTGTTTATTTTGTTGAGGCACAATGTTCCAAATTTATCAATGGGATTGCTGCTGCTTTTTAAATAATGGAGACACAGGTACTTCAAATGCACTAATTGAATAATTCGACTGATTATTTGGTTTATCTTTGTTTAAATTAAAATTTAAATGTGAAGGTTGTGGATTTAATTTTGTACGTTTGTTCAGTATTTTTAGTTGTATTTATCAATTTTTAAAAATTTTGTTCTTATCAAATAATAAATTTATTTATTAAGTTGTTATGTTCAAAATTTTATGTACTAAAATTATTATATGTAATGTATTATTCATTAAATTCTTGTTAATGGATTAGTTTGTGTAATAAATAAAATCTAAAATTTGAAAAGAATTGAGATTTAAAATGAATTAAATTTACAATCTGTGTATAATATAAGTTATTAAATTTAACTAAACAGTGTTAATATTTTGGTCGGGATTAATTTTAAAATTTCATTTATAAAGTAGAAGGACAACAATATTATTTGAATTAGAGTATAAAAATTAAATGTATGATTTTTGTAAAATAAAGGGATTAACAGTGGAATTTAACTTTAAACTAACGATTTATTTGTGATTGTACGTGTTCACAAATAGTAAAGAATTCATAAATAAACATATTTTAAATAATTAATTATATAATAAATGGAGTAAAATAAAAATATAGAAAACGTATATGATTGGTGTACAATAAATGGGCTTTCAAATAGATTCATATTTTTCGGTATTATAAATATTCTACATGTCTTCTTAGTGCTTACATCCTTTATATGTCTTCAAATTTTGGTGATTAAATTAGTAGGATAAAGAATTTGTAAAGTTAGATTGTTTATTGTAAATAAAATAAAATCAAATTGTTTATAAATTTTGTAGAAGCTGTTAGGTAAAAAGATTATCGACTCGCTCCTGTACGTTAGATTTATCTGTATGGTTATCCAAATTTGTTTACGATTTTATTTTATTATTTATTTAAAAGTTTATTATTTTAGTTGTATTATTTAGAAAAGTTTATTATTTTAGTTCTTTCTGCAGATGAGTTGTTAATTTTAATTACTAATATATATATATTCCATTTACTGATTCCTTTAATAATTGAATCGAACCGCTTTTTTAATTCAAAACGTCATGATAAGGCATAAGTCATCGGTTCGAATCCAATAAGGATTTTGGATTTTTTTTTTTTTTAATAAAACTCCAACGTAATGGTAATATTAATATTGAAACACAGGGATGTTTTTTTTTATTGGTAATAAAAGCCTAATTTACTCTTAAATACTTTTGGTCCAATCTTTGATTTGCTATAATAATAAATTTAACTCTTAATACTTTGTATATTTTGTCAATTTGATCTTAATTTTAAAAAATTAACAATTTTTACCCACAACCTTTGGCATAAATTTAATCTAAATTCTAAAATTTACTGTTTTAAAAATTGAAAAATAAAAACACAAAAATATAAAATATTAAAAATATATATATAAAACGCTTAAAGATGCAACTTTCAAAGGAAATTAAAATGCATGATTTTACTTTCAAATTAAAGAATAATATTTGAAGTAATCATTTATATCATAGCCAATCACACAATTCCTTTTATCAAATTACTCAAGAAAAATAAGAAAAATTGATATTCGGCCTAATCTTGCTTAGAGCAAAATTTCTTCAGTGGAGTTTCTAAGAAACCATTCATCTGTTACCTGCACTGCAACCACATCCACAGAATCCTCAAACAAAAAGTTAGTATAAAGATTCCAAATGAGTAAAAGAAAATTCAATACTAGAATAAGAAGTAAAAAAACACGAACCCTAGGCCAATTCCTACGAAAATCCGTAGTAAAAGTTCACCATCGGATTCCAAGCTTAAACTCCCGGTCGAGCTCACGAGCACAGTCAGTGGCGGCTTGAACGATGGAGGAGATTTGGCGGGAAAGGGAGTATTGATGGTCTAACGGTTCGCCGTTTCTTCTTAAGTTGGGGAGTTTTGGAGACTTGGCCTTTGTTAGTGCAAACCTTCTTGAATAGAGCTTAGCTTTCTCCCACATTGGGGTAGAGTATCACATCAAGGGGCACTCTTTGTTGCTTTTTTTAGGCATGGTATCTTGAGTTTGGTTATTAATGAAATAACCAAATTTTGCGAATGGAAAAGTTCAAGGATTGCAATAGGGACAGCGTTTGTACTTGAGACGAGGTAATGCTTGAATTATGGGGAAGGAAGGTGGCAAATAGAGTTAGTAACAAAGAAAGGAAAGGGATCTGAGTTACCTAGGTGTGAGACGCAACCTAGGAGCTCAAAGAGGATGATGAGGAGACCCTAGAGGTAGCTTTGTGGATTCTTCAAACTCCTTTGACTCATTGAAGGGAAGAAACTCCAAAGTAAATTGAAGATAACACAGATTAGTGTAGGTGATGTCTCAGCGCTAGTGTTGCTGAAAGAGGGCCTTGAGGGGGTTCGCGATATCTTCCGGCTCTTTGAACTCCTTTGACTCCTTGGTGGGAAGATTTATGACTTCCATAGTATTTGAGGAAGACAGACCTTGAAAGTGTAGTAGAGGTGAGTGGGGCATGCTTTACGGACTCCTTAAGGAGAAGGGGTTTAAACATCTAAGCTGGAGGTTTGGAAGGAGAGAGAAACTACAGATGGTGAAGAGAACTTGCAACTGGAAAGGCCTTGGGGTGTGGAGAGGAACTGCTTCTTCAAGGCATGCATTTTGCAAATAAGGCTCACCATGTAATCCTTGAGTTGGTTCCCTTCCCTATAAACACAAATCCCTCCCTACTCCTCAATGTGTTAAGGATGTTAAATCAATAGAAACCTAATTTAGAAAGTGAAATTGGTTTCTAGGATACATGATTCTGTATTTCTTTTTCGTGTCATGATTTTTAAGTATGTGTTAGAGGGTTTTTAAGGTATGAGAACTCATTAATTATTCTAGTTCCTGCTTTTGCTTATTAATACATTCCTTATATAACTCTTGCTGTGTGTGCAGTTTGCTGGAGATCTTGATTCAAAAACACACTGTGCTTTTGAAGAGATCAAGCAATCACTACACCAAAACAGACTTTTAGCGGCATTTTTTTTTGCCTCTAGTGACGTTTATAAGCGCCATTAAAAGTATTTGTGGCGCTTTTAGAAGCGCCGCAAAAAACGTCTTAACGGCGTTTTTCAGAAAAAAGCACGCTAAAAGTCATGATTTTAGCAGCGTTTTCACAAAACGCCGTTAAAAGTCATGACTTTTAACGGCGTCGTTAAAGGTCATGACTTTTAGCGGCACTCTAAAAAGTTAAAGGTCATACTTTTAGCAGCGTTTTTTCTTAAAATGCCGCTAAAAGTCATGAGAAACAAAAAAAATTTAAAATATCATACTTTTAGCGACGCTTTTCCTGAAAACGCCACTAAAAATTATAAAAAATATAAAAAAATTATAATATTATAAAAACGCCAAAATTGGTACATTATAAAAACACATGATCAAAACTATAATATTATAAAAACCCCAAAAATTATAATATCACATATATCATACCAATAGCATTATCAAAGAACTTAATCACATAAAAAAAAACACATGGTTAGACAAATCTTTTTACATTTTAATACATCATAACCATAATTGGTACAATTTTATACCCTAATTGCTGCACCAGTTGTAGTTTCTAGTTGAAGAACCTTGATTCTATTGACCTCCTGCAGCCAATTTAATCCACCAGAGACGACATAGTAAGAAAAGAATATGCCCATTCTAGGATGAGAGGCAAGCTAAAAAAACTATCAGAATATCTAACCTTAAACTTGGATCACTTGTGCAAGTTGTGAGAAACCAACCCTGACTGCAACTGTAACCAGAGTAGATAATCTACCATAAAGATAGACCAATTGCAATTTAATATTAGTTTTAGCAAAACAAATCAGTGATTGAAATATTTTGTGCTTAAAACAAATCAGATAGAAGGCATTGATGGAAGTGATATTTTCATCTCAGATGACCCATGATCAGACTATTCTTGCTTGACAACTATCTCTTCCCAACCCTGAGCAATATATAAAAGATGATAAACAGGTTAAAACTATCTCTTCCCAACCCATGCAAAATTTCTAAAGGTTAAAATGTAAGGTTAGACCCAATACTTGTATAGAATTTGAGATTTGATCAATGTACTTTAAAAGTTAAAAATGCATTCCTACATTTTGATTTAAAAACCCTAGTCCAATCATTTCAGTCATTAGTAGTTTCTGTCAAAAATTTTTAATTGAACATATTTATTCTGTCAATCATATTCCTCATCATACCAGGACAAACTCATCAAATTTCCAAATTCAGGGACCAAATCTCAAATTACATAACAATAACCTCAACTTGCTATCACTGAACATATTAATCAAGTACATATGTTCTTAAATTACAGTAACAGCAGTTCTTTTAAATTTCCATTAAAAGTACCATAGGTGAAAGAACTGAAAATATAAATCCATATATATATATAAAGATACGTACCATGTACTTGGCAACTTCCTCACTTACTTCCTTCAAGTCACCCTTAGTAAAGATCAAACCCACATTACCCTAATTCAAAAAATTCCCATAAAGACAGTTCATTTATTTATCAAATACTATTAAAAAACCTAATATTATGCCAAAAAAATAAAGATTTAAACTTTAAAGCACCTGAAGCAAGGGGATAAGGTTAAGAAAAGCAAGGGGACCATGTTACTTAATTGTAAATGAGTATATAATTGTATTCCGTCATGAATATAGATATTCATATGGTGGATCACATAAACAATACATGAATAATTAGTATGTTATAAATAACATTTAATTACTATATATTATTAGTAGAACATACCATTATATGGTGCTCAGAAGGATAACACTTAATATGGTGGTTACAATTTCTGTATTTTACACTTACATACTTAGGATTAAAATAAATAAATTAAGAATTTGAAAACGTTAAATCTCACTCATGTCGATGATGGCCAAGTCTTCAAAAGGATAGCACTCGTGTTGGAAAAAGGATTAATTAATAAATTTTGAAAATTGAACTAATCTAATAAAACAAAAATAAAAATAATAAAACCTTTGTTGAGAGGAATAACTAAAGATCTCGAATATGAATAATATAAAATGAATTAGTTAAATTCGATAAAAAAATAGTTTTTAAAATTTTACAATTAAAAATATTGGTTAAAAATCACATCTTAAAAGATTTTTTTTGAATGCATTAGACAGGATCTCGTACGTGGAGATTATGAAATCTTTGCATATTACAATATTCATTTTAAATCCAAAAATAAAGTTGATTTGCTTCGCATTATTATTATTCAATTCGAAACTAACTAAAAAAAAGGAAAATGGACAGAGAATTATGGGATTGAGGATGCATGCCATCTTGACAACTAAATAAGAAAGATAAAATTATAAAACATTGTTGATTGGACCTACTTACCAAATGGCAGCTCTTAGTGGGTGACTTTATTTTTCACAGTGATGCAATGCACTCAGCCTTGCCTTCAAAACACACCCAATTATTACATTTTGTGTGGGGGCTTAAGAAGTTTAAAGCACCTGATGCAATGCACAACTTTTTTATTTCTATCATAAAATTTGACATGCATAGCCATTTACTTTATTTGCGATAACATAAAAACAGCAAATTTTGGCAAAAAGGTAGTCTTAAGACATTTGGCAAACATGATAGATAGAGTCAGAAAAATTTTCTAAGCCAAAACATATACCTCAGAATGCCTACATCCCCAGGAGAAGTGACGATGCTTAGGATTTGCAGATTTCCCACCCCATCCTCTATACTCGTACAATTCTGTGGAAACATATACACATCTGGGCACCCTCCGGTAGGATGACTCCAACGGAATGCTGCCACAGGTGACAACTTACAGGTGACAACTTACACCAAAAGTTGTGATTTTGTTAATCATATAGCATAATCAATGTATAATACGAATAAAAATCTTAAGGGTCTGCTAGTAAACTTGTATGGCATCACTTCACGTTCATCCTTAAAATCAAATAAAAAGACCAGCATGTCTCCTCATGAGCACATGGTCATATTTACCAACTTTCTTGAAGGAAACACTATTATCATCTAATATATGCTTTAACACTCATGTTGCCTCTCCAATGGCAAGGGGTACCATTTTTCTATTTACTGTATTCAAAGAAAGCAGTCTAGCATTAGATACTGACTGGTAAATAGATATTCAATTCAATTTTGACAAATTTTATAATTTAAGCATTAGATACTGTATCATAAGTCAAGTATTAGACATATACAATTGTAAAATGGATGATAAAAGCAACATACTTCATTGCAATACGCAAAACATTATGGATTCCATGTATGATTGAGGAATAATAATTTCAACAATTATTCGAATCTTTATCATTTATAAAGATTTGAACTTTAGATCAACCCCAAAAATTTATTCCAAGAACTACAACCAGCCATCGGGTACCTCTTTTTCTTTTAATAAAGCAGCATAATGGACTGATAAGGCCTTAATTTCTGCCTCAGATTCCTGGAGCTTCTTAATTTCTGCTCTGTATCTTCCAACCTACCAAAAATAACACAGAGAGAGAGAGGAGGAAGATGGTTTAGTTATCAACCATATTCTTCAGAAACACAAGACTCAATTATTCCAACTATCAATTGATATGAATATGCTCATGCACTATGATTACACTTACCGTGCTAATAATAAAAAGTTAACTTTGTAGTATATACAAAATAAATACACATTAGGCTGGTCAATTTACCCCCATGAAGACTCAAGAATTTGGGAAAATATCAGAGAAAAAAAGGAAGCATCACAGTTTATAATCGCGATTTCAATAAATATACCTTTTTAAAATGGAAGGAGAAACATACAAAGTAAGGGTAGTCATCGATGTTGAAGTTCTCCGGGGCATTTTTGACAAAGAAATTTGTGAAATAGAGAACAAAATTCCCACATTCTTTGCCATTCCTTTGTTGTGGCACCTGAAAAGATATCAAGGGTCAAATTGATTAAAAAAGAAAGGATGACGGTAAGCATCATGCAATATCAACAACGATAAAATGCCCAACATCTGTAACCAATGACCTCTCTCAAGTTTCTCACAAAATAGCTACTGACAATGCACCATTCATCAAGTAGCACATTCGTGATTTCAATTACAACATAAAGAACACAATGCCATCTCCGGAGACGTCATTTTGATCTACTATGATCATTCTCATACTTCACCAGGCAAAAGAAATTGAAACGAGCGGCCATGATTATGCTTAAATCATCCTAGAATATCCCATGATTTCCTACTCAAAGCAAAACTTAAATCTAGAACACTTTAAAAAGAACTCATATAGTTGAAACAAAACCTGAATTCAAAAGATTATCTTTAAACCTAACCCATACAAGTTCCTCACACAAACTGGAATTTACTTGATTTAAATGCAAACCCACAAGTTGTGTATAATCTATTTCTTTAACTGTAACCAAGTAACCTAAAATTAGTCACAAATCAAGCTACGAAACAAAACGACAACCAAGAACCTCAAAACCCGAGCTTTGTACGACGCCAGTGCCTGCGCTTTGCATTATACCTAAAAAAAAGGATAAAAATTAAAATCCGAAAAGAACAACTAGCAAGAGATCAAAAAATAAAAATAAAAATAAAGGAAACCTGATGGTATTATCCGTGCGCATTCGGATCCAGTGAGGGATAGGCCTATTTTGCCTCTTCTTCTTGGCCAACTTCTTCTTTATTATGAATGTCTTGTGCGACGGCTATTCATTTCGGTTCCATTTACCAATATCAACATCAGATTAAATCAAAGAAGTAGTGTCAAAAGGAAAAATATCAAACCAAACAATCAGCATGTATATTAACTCATAAACTTATCACAAGATAGAGAGAAAGGAAATAATATCAAAGTACCATTTTGGTTTTCTTCTTCTTTCGGTCGGCTGCTCTGCTACGACAGAAAAATCCCTGATTATAAGAAAAAAGAAAGAACCCTGGGAAGATGGTATTGAAATCGGCCCTAATTTATATGAAGACCGAGTTTGACCGCCATTAAGTTTTAGATGCCGAAGTACGGAAGGAGAAATGAACTGGAGAGTTGAAATATGTAAATTTTAGAACAGATGGACGAAGGGTGGGGGAAACCGATTTGGGGATTTTGGGAGAGAAAATTTGGGGATTTAAGAAATGAACTGGATAGTGAACATTTTTAGCAGATAAATTTTGTGGCGTTTTACTAAAAATGGCAGTATAGATTTTTTGTTGCTGCATTTTGTTAGTAACGGCACTATAGCTCTATTTTCTATTATTTAATTTTAATTTTTTTTTATTTTTAACTTATATTTTTTATGTTTTTTCTTTTAAAATTTGTGTGTTGAAATTATTATTTTTAAATTTTATTTTATTATATTTTGAGTATTGAATTTTTAATTAAAATATTAAATATTAAAATTTTAAGTTTTTAATTTTTAATTTTTATTATTAAATTTTAAAATTTAATTACTATTATTAATTCTTTTACTAATTTTTCTCATTACAGTTAATTATAATTAATTTATATAAATTAATTTGTTCATTAGCACAAATTTTTTTATTTATTTTAACATTTGACATCTCTATTTATTATAATCATTTTAATGTACTATTTTCAAAGAATAAAATATATATTTTATACTACTAATATATATTATTAATTTTTAAGTTAAGATTAAATTTATTATTTATTTTTTAAAATAATTACATTGACAAATACTATTAGCCTCAATTTCATATGGGTATACAAATTAGTTACACATATTGTAATAGCTCAAATTTCAGTGGTGTCAGAAATAGTGATTCGAGACCACCAAATCTGACAAATGAACTCGTAGACCATATTATTTAATATTTACAAGTCAAATGTAGCTTTTAAAATATTTTTAAAATAGTAAATTATGTTTTATAAATATTTATTTGGTCAAGAAATCGAGAAAAAGAGGTATCGGGATCTTGGTGTTATAAACCAAGTCATAAGTATTTTTATGAATATTTACGGAATGTCAATAAGTTAGTATTAAAATTTCGTTAGAAAATTTTGACGTTTGGGTGGTTAATTAAATAAAAAGGACTAAATTAAAAAAAGGTGTAAAAGTTGCTAGAAGGATTAAATAGATTAATTGTCAAATAAAGAAGGACCTAAAGTGAAAATAATCTAAAGGAGATATTTTGGGCGGCAATAGCTGAGAAAAATCAGGAAATGGGTGAAATAAGGGCAAAATTAGAAAATTATCAAAATTAGTTAAATAAAAATGGGACCAAATTGGAATATCTAGAATTCTCTTCATTTCTCTTCATTTTCTTCAGCTGAAAAACAGCCATGGGAGAGAGTTTCAAGCTGATTTTCTTACTCAAGCTTCATGTAAGTTTAATTCTTGCTTTCTCCTTGAAATTTCTATGTTTTTAGACTTTTACAATTGGGTCCAACTTACTATATCATTAGTTTTTGATTCTATGGCTAATTTTTAAAGTTGATGTGGATTAGTGCTGGAAGAATATGATGAATAAATATTGAGTTGAAGCTTTAATTTTGTTATATGATGATTTTATCAAGTAAAATTGATGGAAATTGGTTTTAGGACCTAATTGTGAATGAGTTGAAATTAAGGCCTAGTGTTAAAATTCTAATTTTCAAAGGTTATGAAGTAGTTTAAATGATAGAGAAAAGTATTAAATGAGAAAATTAGCTCAATTGAGGGGTTAATTGAGCAAGGATTTGAATTGTATGAAATGTGGAATTTGAGACAAAATAGAAATCAACATGTTATACTAAAGCAGTTTTGGACAGCAGCAGTTGTCTAACTTTGAAAAATCATCAAAAATGGTATAAATTGAATTAGAAGTTGAGTGAGATATATAATTAAAGCTTGTTGAGTCTATTTTCATATAAAAGAAACAGAGCAAGCAAAGGAAGTCTACATTTTGATATATTTAAATTTTGGTAAGACTGGTTTAGAATAACTTCGTGATTCTCTGTTCTTACTTTAGAAATTCACTAAAAATTGTACAAAAAGAATTATGAGTTATAATTTATATGTCTGTATTCCTTAATGAGCCTATTTTCATTAGAAATAATCGGAAACACTATATGAAAATTGTACTATGAGATAATTGATTTTTAGTAAAGAGAGGTCAAAGCAGTAGGGATGTGTAATAGGGGAGAACTTAACTAATAAACTGTACTAATTGGCCACACCAAAAATTCTGTAAAAATTATGGTAAGAAGATATGTGAGTATAGTTTCAAATAAAATTTACGGATCTTAATTTGGAATTCTGTAACTCAAGATAAAAATAATTTAGTGACTATGACACGGATGGACAGCTTGAATATTCACATAAGTAAATAGTGAAAATTATAGATAATATTACTTACAAGTGTGTTGCTTATACTAAGGATGTGGATGGAGAGGAGGAGGAGGAAAAAAATAATAAATGAATGACTTGTGTATAAATTGCTCACATGCTCGATTATAATTGATAAACATTGAGGTAGAAATGATATAATGTTTTATTTCAAATATTTATTATGAAACTAAGATTATCGTTATGGTATAAAAATCAATTGTAAGTCCATGTAACTTGAATTATATTCTTAAATGCTTGAAATGTATGTTATTGATATGAATATAATTTAAATGTTCATTGTATGAAAGTTGAATGAAACATTGATATATTTGATAAAAAGGAAGAAATCCGGTTGAATGAAAGGAAAATTCGATAGACCTCCAAAAGGAATTGACGGTAAAAGGATCTAGCCCGGACGAGTGATCCTGATATAGCCCTCCGAAGAATATGTGGAAAATGGATTTAGCCCGACGGGTAATCCGAATTAGGGTCTCAATTTAGCTTTGGATGGTAATTCAGATCCAAGCTCATTAGAGTAATTGTCGCAGGGATTTAGCTTTCGACCGTAATCCCGACAATACTCTATGAGTTTATATTACTGGGATTAGCTCGATGGTAATCCATTGTAAGGATGAGGTTCATGGAGTGTGCTTTCTTCTGGGATTTAGCCTGGACTGGTAATCCCGCTGTAAGGATGAGGTTCGTGGGAGTGTGCTCTCTGAAATGGAAATGTGTGCACATGAACATGGATTGACGGACCTGGATTTGTACACTAAAGTGTACCTCTGAAAATCCATCGAAAATTCCAAGAAATTCAACGGGATAAATATGGAAAAAATATAAAGGGAATGGAAATCATGGTATATATTATGTGATATAAGGAAATACGAGTTGATGAGACATGGATGTAGAACTTGGTTGGCGAATAAGTTCATTTGTAATTATATATTTGTACATCCTTGAGTCTATTATATGTATGAATTGGTATTTCAAATGAGTTAATGAGAAGAGTTCTAATATGAAATAATCTTAATTCTAAATGAAATATTATGAAAACGTATTTGAAATACATTGGTATGTCTTGTATATGTTATTTGAGTTCATAATGTGCAAAGTAATGTATGTGAAAATATGAGATGATACATGGAATTTATTGGTGGATACGTACATCCAAATTTATATGATAGATTGTAGTGAACATTGAAATTGGGCTTAATAAGTGATTTGTCAATTTAAATTGTGATTGGCAGGAAGGGTTAGTGAATTGCATGTTTATGAATTGTTACACGTATTTGTCGAAATACGAGGAAATGATGGTAATTGATACACAGAAATATGAGACTATGATATATATATAAAAACATGACATATGTTTGGTAAATGTGTTCATTCATAATTATGGAATGGTGCACCTCAAGTGCACTATATGTGTAAAGAAACTTTTATAGTCAATTTCGGTATTTGAGAGATAAATGGCTTAAATTGTCTGTGAGTATTCCGTACTCCTCGATAATGCCTCTTACTTTATTCCAGCAATGGATACGAGTAGGGGGTGTTACACATATACTATAGCAATATGAAGTTACAATAAAGAAAATAAATAATTATTATTCGATATGGTTTAAGCACTAAACCCAAAACCCTATAACTCTAAAATAATAAAAACTAAACTATAAACCCAAATCTAAACCCTAACCTAAGCCTTAATCTTAAATCATAGATATTAAACCTAAAATATAAACTTTAGACCCTAAACTATAAAGATTAATCCATAAACTATATACCTAAATTAAACCATAAACCCCAAATTATCATGAGAATTAATTTAATATTTTAAAATTAATACTATCTCTTTTACGATTATATAAGAAATTATTTAATATTTTTTCATTTTAACAAATATTTTCTCTTAAATAATTTAAACTAGGATCAAAATTTTAATGTATTAAAATTAATGTTATCTCTCTTACAATTATATAAGAGATTATTTAATATATAAATTAAAAGACACCAATTTAATCTAAACCCATAACCCCTATCATCTATCCCATAAACCCTAAATCATAAATTATAAAACCTTAACCCCTACCCTTAACCCTTAACATATTAACCCAAAACCCTTAACCATTTACTTTTAAACCCATTAACCCTAACTTTTAACTCATAAAACCCTAACACATCCCCCTTAAACCTTAAATCGTAAATCATAAACCATAACCCCTAAACGTTAAAATAGTAACTCCTAAACCTTACACCCTAAACTATATATGCTAAACCATAAGCCCTAAACAATCATGAGAATTAATTTAATATTTTAAAATTAATACTATCTCTTTTACGATTATATAAGAAATTATTTAATATTTTTTCATTTTTAACAAATATTTTCTCTTAAATAATTTAAATTAGAATCATAATTTTAATGTATTAAAATTAATGTTATCTCTTTTACAATTATATAAGAAATTATTTAATATATAAATTTAAAAACAATCAGTCATATATGTCCAAAAAAACTTTAAAATTATTTGCGGCGTTTTTCCAAAAGAACCGCTAATGCTCAGACTTTTAGTGGCGTTTTTCCAAAAGCGCCGCGAATGCTCAGACTTTTAGCGGCGTTTTTCCAAAAGCGCCGCGAATGCTTAGACTTTTAGCGACGTTTTTCCAAAAGCGCCGCGAATACTCAGACTTTTAGCGGCGCTTTTCCAAAAGCGCCGCTAATGATTACACATTTAGCGGCCTTTCCTTTTTAGCGGCGTTTGTTAAATAAACACCGCTATTGCTCATTTTTTGGCGGCGTTTTCCTTCAAACGCCGCAAATGTATAATATTTGCGGCGTTTTTCTTTAAAACGCCACTAAAAACGGAGCTAAAAGTCAGTTTTGCTGTAGGTAATGCATTCCAAGACACTTGGTAGGATCCAAAGAATTGTTGGCGGGAATATCATCGGCCGAGTCGCATGGCTAGTTCATAGATTTCATTTATCATCAGCACAAATAGTTGTAGTTGTGGAAATAACACAAGGTAGAGGTGATGTGGAATCAAAGTATGTAACATATTTTCTCACTTTTTTGATGACGTTGGGTTTATAATATCTCATGCATGCATGCTTCTACTTATACTCGTACCTCAGGCATAATGCACTTAAAAGTTTTTGTAGTGGGGTGTCAAGAGAGAAGTCTAAATGTGTATTAAGAATGGTGACATTGTTAATGATTATATTATGCCTCTGAGTTCCATTTGCTCTCAGCCAATATTTCGATATGCAATAAAACTCTTGCATCGACAAAAGAACAGTTTCATAAGTACTAACTACTAAGTAACATATTATAACACCACCAATTTCTATAAATATAAGATAGGAGAACAAGAGTATGAGTCTTGAAACTAAAAGGCATAGCACATCTTTTTCTTAATCATATTTCATGGATGGATGTCAAACCTGGTAATTTTTCGTAAACATATTGTTCATCACATCATCGACCAAACCACGTAACGTAGAGTGTGAAGATCCAGCATTCATCAAGGCTTTCCTACTCTTTTCACTCATCTCCTTTACCCTTTTCCTAACATCACTGCCCTCTTCCATCACGCTCCTTATTCCTTTCTCTATTGTTTTGGCACTCACGATTTCAATTTCACCGCTATCCCTACCCTCTTTCTTATAATCCATTTTAATTTCCACTGCTAATCCCAACTCCCTCACCAATTCAAACGCATTCAGTTGTTGTTCTGCGTAAACTGGCCACGCCGCTATGGGAACTCCGAACCATATACTCTCCAGCGTGGAGTTCCAGCCACAGTGCGATACGAACCCTCCAGTCGCTGGGTGGCCCAAAATCGCCACTTGCGGTGCCCAACCAATGATCTTACCTATGCCATGCGTTCGATCTAAGAACCCTTCTGGCAGAACCTCCGATGCATCATCGTAGTCAGTTGGGCTTGCCCTCGGACCCTTGGATGGGTGTGGGGGTTGGCGTAATGACCACAAGAACCGGTGCCCACTCTGCTCTAGCGCGAAAGCAATCTCTTTCACTTGATCCCCATTGAAGCTGCCCCTGCTCCCGAAGCAGAGAAACACCACCGATGACGGCGGTTGTTCATCCAGCCATTTCATGATATCAGAACTCTGATGGACCTCACTTTCACTCACGAGATTCAATATAGGTCCCACTGGATAAACGGGTGGAGCACTAGCATCAGATAGGGAACTGATTGCATGGGATTCGAGCTCGCAAAACGTGTTTATCATTATACCCTTGGCCTTTCTTAGCCATCTTGTCAAGGTAATCACCATAGGAAGAGATTCAGGTTTGATCACAACAGTGGGAAAGAGTTTAGATGACACAGGGTTGAGATAGGAGGGTACTGTGAACTCAGTGTCCGAGTCCTCTAACTCAAAGATGTTAACATTTTGCTCATCGTGAAGGTCTAATATATAAAATTGAAAGCCGAGAAAAGCTGCACCCGATGTGTAAAAAACATAACTCGGAACACTCAACTCGTTACCCAAATCAATGAAAGGAGTTAAAAACATGTCGAGAACAAACCCGGCGAGGCGAGGCGAGTCGAGCACAGAGGTGGAGTTCTGAACTATGTTGGTGGCAGCCTGTTTCACTAACGGTCCATGGGTTTGCAATAAAGTAGTGACAAAATTGGAGGGAGATTCATCTTCGCGGGTTTCAGGTGGAGGGAGGTCGATGAATTTCATGCGAGCGGCAGTGAGAGAGTGGACGTAGGCAGCGAGTTTTGCATCGGGGTCTAGTTTCATCATGAGAACAGTAATGGAGAGATTGGGATGGAGATCAAGCAAAAACTTAGCCAGTTGGACCATAGATACGAAATGGCCCATTTGAGGTATTGGGATGAAGACAAGCTCGGCTTTCATGACCATCTGGAACAGCACAGGACAGGCAACAGAGACGATGAAGAAGGTAGATAAGATCGAAGAGTGGAGGCCACTTAAAGTTGAGTGGTGACAGATTGTACAAGTAGTACAAGTCTTAAAGGCGTGGAACTTCGTTTGGACAGTCATGTCGTTAATACCACCCAATCAATTTATTTAATGTTTTCACTGAAAAAGAAAAAAAAAAAAATAAACTTTAGAAATCGACAAGGCACGAGATAAGTAGTACTTGTCGGATCTCTGTCCACTTTCATACTAACGTCCTTTGGTCAATAATACCGCCCATTATACTTGTAATCTTACGGATTTTTTAAAAATATATATGAGTATTGCTTGACACAATGATAATATTAAAAATTTAATAATTGTGTGATGATTGATTGAAAAAGTGAAGTGATGTGGTCAAGGTATTAGACATTACCTTGGGTACAGTAGCAAATAACTCATTTTCGTAAATATTTTGTCCTTCAACCGATTTTCATAATTAATTAATTTTTTATATTATTTTTATAAAAAAAAAAAAAGCCTAAAGGATTGCACTAACAGAGGATGCCACGACTGAGGAAGCGGGGGCCGACCTTAAAGCTTCATCGAGTGCCATATTATCAATGGTAGAGGTCTAGAGTTCACCTAAGATGTATTTAGCATTGCTTTTCAAAAATATTTTTGAATCATAAGCGTTGTTAAACAAACCGTTTTTAAAGTAAAAAATACTTTTAAATCTAAAAAATATTTTTTCTAACTTTTACGCTTGGAAGTGCTTTTGGTAGACCTGTTCATGGGTCGAGTCAAGCCTTACCAAAAAAGTATGCCCGTTTGCTAGGCTCGAGTCCATCTTGAGTTGAAAAATGAGCTTAAAATTTTGTCCAAGCTCAGCTCGTATAAAAACGTTAAAACTTGAACTCGGCCTGGCCGAATTAATTTTTATATAAAATTTAAAAAAATATAATACATAAAAATACTAAAACATTAATATAAATATTTCCCAACAAATTGAAAATAAATTAAAAATATTTATAATTAAATAACATTAAAATAGGTATAACTTAACAAGCAAGTGACTCTAAAATAATAACAAAATTAACAATAAAACAAGAGTTATACAATATCCAAACAATAACAATAAAATATTAGTAACATAATAGTGAAATGGTAGCAAAACAGTGAGAAAACAACAAGAAAATAGCAACAAAACAAAAAAAAAATAACACTTTTTTTATCTTTTTGCTAATTCAAGTCGGGCCGAGCCCATGTAAAAAAATCTTACTTGAGGCTCACCTGTTTTTTAAACAAGCTTTTTTTTAACCAAGCATTTTTTTGGGCTTATATTTTTACTCAAATCCTTTCACTTTTCAGACGGGCCTTTGGGTCAAATAATAATTTTAATCATTATTTATAATTCAATGTATTTTACTAAATATTTATATTGGATAAAATTATTTTTTATTGAAATTTATTTTAAATATATAAATTATATATTTAAATTTGTAATGGTTATATTTAAATATTTAAAATATAATTTATATGAATTTACAAATAATTAATATTAATTACTTTAAAATATTTAAAATTTGTATTTCATATATCAAAATATTAATAATGAGTTGCAATAAATTATTTTTTACATATTATTGAAATATTGAAATATAATAAATTCAAATAGTGTTTAAATGCTTGTTTTGTAGTTTATTATATCGTGTCTAAAATAAACATTTTATTTTTGAAAAGTATTTTTAATAGCAATACTAAATACTTAAATTTTAAACCTAAATTTTTAAAAGCATTTTTAAAAGCAACGCTAAATTAGCCTTTAAAATTTCAGATTTTTTTTCTGGGTTTCCATTTTTATATTTATTATAATAGAAAATTATTTGATACACTATTAGTGGAGTTTTTAGACTCCACAGACCACAAGTAGAACTAGACGGGTTGACAAATTTCTTGTAAGGGTATAGTAAAATATTAAAAAAATATTAAAAAAAAGAAACCCATGACAATTTTTTACGTTTGTTTGTGGAATAAAAAGTATACTACTAATGTACCAAATACTAACTCAAATTATATTTGATATTTGTTATCAAATTCTTTATTTAACCAAGTACATTTAGAAAATTTTCATTTATAAATTAGATAGTTTTTATATTTACTATCAAATTAATTTATTTAACAAAGTATTTTAATAAAAAAAACTATGTATTTTATATGTTTTTTAATTTAAATTTTGTGTATTTTTATAATAAATTTTAAGTTTTTAAGCTTTAAAATTATATATATTTTATTTTTAGAACCAAGATTGAATTGATGAATGTGCAAATATTGTGGGTTAAATTTGTTGAATATTTTAGAATTAGGACCAAATTAACAGAATATGCAAATTGTTAAGTGTTAAATTTGTTATTATACCATTCAAAAGACTACCACGTAAGCATTCCGTTTGGTGACCATATGTGTTTAATGATAGAGTGACTAAGATTAACAATTTATCTAACCAGAGTGACTAAAATAACAAATTTTTAAAATAGGTGACCAAAATAAGAATACCAATAAACTCAGGTGACTATCTAGGCAATTTACCCAAAGATAAAATATGACCTTTGTATTCTTTATATATTTGAATTTAGTTCTTTTTTAAGTTTAAAAGGAATTTAATTTTATTTTGGATTTTAAAATTTAAGTATAAAAAATTTGGTTAAATTTAGTCTCATTATAACAAAAATCGTTTTGTACATAATTATCAAATAAATCTTTTTCATTTAAAAATACGACATTGGTGAAATTACTAAAGGGTAAACACCACATGTCATATAAGTATGGGCCATTTTCTTTTGTGGTCACCAAATTATGATTTTTTTTTTTTTTAAATTTGAACACCCAATTATGAGTTTGTTTCTTTTTTGTCATCCAACTATAATTTGTTTTTTAAAAATTGACCACTCAACTAATCGTGATTATTTTTTTATCCATTTTCGTTAATTGCACTAACGGGAGGGTGACATGGCAATTAAAAAATCGGTATAATAACAAATTTAGCCCCCAACTTTTATATATAATATCAATTTAGTCCTAATTTTAAAAAAAAAACCCTCAAAATTTACAAATGATCTCAATTTTGATTCTCAAAATTTACAACCTTCCTCTTCTGCTTCCCCCACTGCCACTACCATCATGGCACGGTTTCACTACAATTATGCCGTAAAAATTCATCATTCTCTATAAAATTGTCATTAAGCTCATGGTAAGGTGGTTATGCCAAGATTGATTAGTCCTAATCAAGTTAGCTTTGTTCCTGGGAGAACCATCACTGATAATATCATTATTGCCTAGATAATGATCCACTTGATGAGAACTCGTAAAGGTAATGAGCGATGGCTATTAAATTTGACTTGGAGAAAGCCTATGACATACTTAGATGGGATTTTCTGGAGGATTCTCTCTTTGATGTTGGTATTCCAATTGATATGGTGTGAACTATTATGCACTATGTCTCTATTATCAATTTGCAGATCTTGTGGAATGGGTGCTTAACTGATGAATTTACTTCGTTGCCTGACATTCGACAAGAGGACCCCATCTCACCATATCTCTTTGTTTTTGGTATGGAACGATTAGGCTAGAGCATTTATAACTCAGTGGAACGTAATTAGTGGTATCTGATTAAACTTACAAGGAATAGTCTCTCCCTTTCTCATCTCCTTTTCGCCGACAATCTTGTTCTTTTTTGTAAAGCAGATTTAGACCAAGCTCAAGTGGTGAACAATATTCTGCAACAGTTTTGCTAGTCTTCAGGCCATAAAGTGAGCTATGCTAAAACTAAGATATATTTCTCAGCTAATGTGAAGGAGGAAAAAGTTGACATATTTGTAGTGTTCTTAATTTGAATTGAGTTGATGACATGAGCATGTATTTAGGGGTTCATTTATTCCACAAAAGAGTTATCGAAAGCATTTTTCAGTTTATTATTGAAAAGGTTCGCAATTGATTGAGCGGTTGAAATGCAAGCCTACTTTCGATGGCGAGGAGAGTGACCTTTGCTAAATCAGTCCTCTTAGCAATACTTAAATATTTTATAATTATGTAGAAGAATTAATTTTCAATCCTAAATAATATTCAATTACAAATTAAATATATTATATTTTTTTTATATATTAGTTTCCATGTCATCTTATTTTAATTACCAACTTGAATAAAAAAGAAGAAGAAGAACTTAAGTATCAATTTGAAAATTAAAACAAAATTCAAATACTAAAAAATAAAATTTTCCTTTCATATTTCCTTATTAACATTTAAGGGGAGCAAACAGAAAACTCTTTGTAAAGAGCGCTCCCTGCAACCCTCGGAAAATCGGCTGGAGTTCCAGGGAGCGCTCCCATGTAAAGCTTCCCATCAATTGAATCAATTAAACTTTCAAATTTCAAATTAACCAGTTAAACTAAATAATTTAATATTTTGTTAAATTTAAAATATAAATTAATAATAATTAAAAGTAAAGTAAGTGAAACATTAAATAAAAATATATTGAAAAGAATCGAAGATAATATAAAACATAAAAGAAAATATTCAATTTTTTTAAATATCCGGAAAAAATAAATATCTTTTAAACAATAATAACTTTTTTGGTTTTTTTTTCTAGTTTAATCCATTCTTTATTTTTTAATTTAGTTATAAGACAAATTAATTGAATTAATTTTTGATTAGCGGAGTTTACTTTATTCATAGAAAAATCTAGACATTCAACTTTTTCTAACTAAATTTTTGCTTCGTTGTCAGTGGCGCAGACCTTCGAGTTGGTTGCTGGTCATAGCTTCTCCAACGTTTTTCTTGTAAGTTTATTTTGTTTTTAATTTTAGTCCTCATCATTGTGGTTTTCTCCACATTTTTCTAATTTCATTTTGTCCATAGTTTTGTGGTTTTATTTTGTCTATATTTTTCGTGGTTCTTGTTTTGTTCACTTTGTTTTGTTTAAAAGCAAAGGTGGTTTTATTTGTACTTTTAATTTTGAGGCATATTCTGACATATATTTGAGATTTGTCAATATAAGGGTGTCTCTATATCTATTAAGAATTGTTTTCAATGAGCTTTATTATGATAGATCATAACGATAGTGATAGATTCAAGATGATCAAAATGATAAATCCCTTGAGACTTGACCTTTTGTGCATCACTTATGCAATGAGTCTCTTTGAGCTTTTGGAAGTTTTTTCTTGGTTGATTGGTGTTGATCATCAGGTTGATTTGATGATAACAAGGCTAAGATGTGAATTTCAATTATTTTATCAAGTTGCATATTTGATTTGTTTTTAAATTATTCCAGTGTTGCAATTATTGTCAATGTCTGTTTTTTTTTTTTAGATTACTTTGTAGGCATGACATTTGTACATTACTTTGTAGTGATTTATTTATTATTTGTATTATGTGCCATGTCTTTGTACTTTGTTTTCATGGTTCCTATTAATAATAGTTATTTATTCAAAAATAAATAAAATGATTTTTAAGACTATTTTAAAGCCATAATATACTTTTTAGTCACTAAACTTGATAACCAGGTCCATTCGGACTCTAAACTTAAAAAATATAAAAGTTTGTTGAGACACTATAAAATTATACCACGTCATCACTTGAATGTGATGGCATGGTACAACTTTATAATGTTGCATCCAATATTTTAATAATTAGATTTGTGGTTAAACTGGTTAAACTATTGATTCTCAATTCAACTTAATAATCAAATTTGTGTCTACAAGTCTTGGTGAATTGAAAATTTTGTGATGATTATGGAAAATGATGATTGTGAATGTTAAGCATGGCATGTGGTTTAGTAATGCTTGATTTAACAATGTTTGGTGCCTTTAGAAACGAGTAATATAAATCTATTTGATTTTGGTATATTAAAGATGGTAAAAAGCTAAGTTGGTGCATAACTAGAATTGGCATGTTTGATGGTCTTGCTTGACTTATACATTTTGTGTATGATTGTTTTTGACAATTAAATTACATATATATGTATACATGGAGCTTGATTGAACATGGTTGACATTGTTATGTGAATATTTGGGATTAAATAGGCTTAAGTGATGAACGGTTGAATTTATAAGGTACTAAATAATTTGTTGGAATGTCTTCATGCTTGAATTGTGTTAGTTTGGCATGGTAAAATAGTTTTTATTTGGTGAATGATTGTATGATAGTATTTAAGGTCGGTTTCAAGGTAATTGAATTGATATCAAATGTGTATTTTGTCAAAATAAAGACAATGTCGTGACTAGGCAATTTTGACATTGCAATCTTGTCTGACAGTGAGTGGCGTCGCGACGTGGAGAGGTTTAACGTCATGATGTAACTTACTGACTTGCGACGTGAAAAACATGATGTTGTCACGTCGGCTCGAGATTTTCTAAACTTCACAATTTAGTCATATTTCATGCTCGAGTTAACAAAAGAGTTTTCGTAAGATTGAGTAGGGCCCAAAAATGATTGTGTATTACTTTATGTACATGAATGATATTTAATTATGTATTTAAATGTTGATATGTTACATTATGTTTTAAATTTTCTTAAATCGATAATCGTAGCATCTCGTAACTCGAACCTGACAATCAGGTCGGATATAGAATGTTACAACCTCTATTCTAGAGTTTGGACTTTAAGATTCTCCTATTCGATTGTGATTATAAGGGACATTATTATACTTAATCTCTTTATTTATCCGATAACTATATCCAAGCACTATCAATAGATGGCTAAGTCAGCAGAATGACATAGCTTTTAGCTTGGGTTGATGATGCTAGCCTAACCATGAAAAGTTTTATAATCATTCTACCTTGAGGAGGTTGTTGTTGCTGGTTAAGAGAGAGCACTATTTTAATTTTATACATAGTTTCTTTCCTCCGTAGGTCTTGGATTGACTTCAATCTTATAGGGTTTTTTTGTTCGTGTTGCTAAATTGGTCGTTTATAATAAAATGAATTTTTAATGATACAAAAAATTAGAGGAAGTAGGCCTTGACTTGATTATGGGTTGGCCAATCGCCTAGACCCAAAGGTCCCCAAAAAGTAAAAGTTTTTGGACAAAAATATAAGTCCAAAAAATAGACATGGATAAAAAATAAGGCATGTTTTTTAAACAGGCTGGTCCTCGTGTTGTTTGCCAAAATTTTTTTCACTATTGTTTACTAATGTTTCACTACTATTTTGCTATTGTTTGCTACCATTTTGACGTAGTTTTGCTATTATATTATTATTATTTTGTTGTTATTATTTGAATATCATATAACTTTTATTTTATTAATAATTTTGTTACTATTTTAGTGGCATTTACTTGTTAAGTTGTAACTATTTTAATGTTATTTAAATATAAAAACTTTTTATAATGTGTTTTTAACTTGTTAAAAAATATTTATTTTAATATTTTTAGTGTATTTAATATATTATATTTTTAAATTTCTTTTAAATAAAAATAATATAAATTTTTAATATAAATAGGCCAGATTCGAGTTTAACATTTTTTTTCTGAGTTTGATTTAGACAAAATTTTATCTCCAAATTTTAAACTCAAACATATTAAACGAGCCTAAAAATTTATTTAGGCCGAACCCAAAACCATGGATGATTAAATCTAAGTAGGCTTTATGAGTGACACGTGTTGGAGAAATGTATGCGATAAGACTCACCGCACAAAGAGAAAGAAGAGGGCAAGGCAAATAATCTATCGTCTCTTAGACGGACGGACTTTATATATTCCAACATCACACCTTTTTAATTTTATTGAACCCTAAATATTTCTTATTTTTCTTTTTCTCTGTCCCCTAAAACGAACGACACAAACAAAACAGAAAAGCCCTAGATACATCATTAAAGGATGTACGGTCAAGACGGAGGCGAAGCTGCTCCGCCTTCATATGGTGGTGGTTATGGCGGTTCTGGAGGCTATGGAGGCGGCGGCGGGGGTTATGGTGGAGGCGGACGAGGTGGAAGTGGAGGTCATGGGGGTCGAGGTGGAGGCGGCAGAGGAGGTGGTGGAGGATATGGCGGTGGTTATCAAAATCGAGGTAATTTTGTTTGTTCTTAATATTTTTTGTTAGATTTGTGGGGTAGCGCTGTTGAGTGTTCGTTTTCTCGCAGATTTGATATTGGTTTTTTGGAGATCAATACGCTTTTAAGGTCTTGTTATGTTCTTAGTTTAATTAATGAGATCTTGATGCTGCAGGAGGCGGTGGAGGCTATCAAGGAGGAGAGCGTGCTGGAAGAGGTGGCGGCGGAAGAGGTGGTGGTCGTGGTGGAAGCGGCCGTGATGGTGATTGGCTTTGCCCTAACCCCAGGTAAACGATCTTCCACTGCTTTTGATTTCCTTATGGGGGGATGTTTTCCTCTCCGTTGTGGATTTTGCATTGTTAATTAGTCAAATATTAAGGTTTCGGTTTGCTGCTGATATTATGATACTACCGTTAGTTGTTAGACTTGTGTTTATTTGAACTGGCATATGTTTATGTAGCTGTGGGAACTTGAACTTTGCAAGAAGAGTTGAATGTAACAAATGCGGTGCACCATCTCCTGCGGGTGCTGGTGGTGATCGTGGTAGTGGTAGTACTGGTGGTGGTTATAGCAGAGGTGGTGGTGGGGGATATGGTGGTAATCGCGGAGGTAGAGATGGGGGTAGAGGTGGTTATGATAGTGGGAGGAATAACAACTATGATGGAGGCAGAGGTGGAAACAATGATAATAGAAGCAGTGGTAGTAGAGGTGGTTCTTATGGAAGTAGTCTAGGTGGAGAAGATAGTGGGTATGGTCAAGTTCCTCCTCCAGCACCCAATTCTTACGGTGGGAATTATCCACCTGCTCCTAATGCTTATGGTGGGAATGCAAATTACGGAATGGACTCAGTCCCTCCACCTACAAGCTATACTGGTGGACCTACATCGTACCCTCCATCTTATGGTGGCCCTGCGGGTGGCTATGCTGGTGAGGGTTTGAGTGATGCACGGACTGGTGGTCGTGGTGGACCTCCTGGTGGATATGACGGTGGGTTTGGTTCTGGTGGTCCTCGAAATCAGGGAGGTGGTTATGGTGGTCCTCCTGTTGAAGCACCAGCTAAGATCAAGCAGTGTGACGGCAGCTGTGGGGATTCTTGCGACAACTCAAGAATATACATAACAAATTTGCCACCTGATGTTACTATTGAAGAATTAAGAGACCTTTTTGGCGGCATTGGACAAGTAATGGCCAAATCTTATACTTTAAATCCATGTGCTGTCTAATGGGGATTATGTCGTCTACTTCATACTGGTGTTTCTGTTTTATTTTCAGAGATGGTATTTTTGGTTTATGCTAATTATTCTTTGGAACTTATTTTGTTCTCTAGTTCCATGTTTTCACGGACTTAAGGGTGTTTTTATGTATGGGGTTCTATTGACAATTTCCTTTTTAATTTTGCATGAAAATTTTGTATCCTCACTAGTGTTTCTAACAATTCATGTCTTATTTAGGTTGGAAGAATTAAGCAGAAGCGTGGCTATAAAGATCAATGGCCGTGGAATATTAAAATATACACAGATGAGAAAGGAAACCAGAAAGGCGATGCAGTTTTGTCTTATGAAGATCCTCAGGCTGCCCACTCTGCTGGCAGTTTCTTTCACAGTAAGTACCTACAAACTTCTTCGGTTAGTTTGTTGCCTTAATTATTTCACTCATCCTTGTTTAATCTTCTCTCAGATCATGTCATGAGAGGCTATACGATCGGTGTGGCTATGGCAGAGAAGACTGCGCCCAAAGTATATGATCATGGGTATCATTTTAACCCTTGACTACCGAACTATAACCTTTTCATTTAGATGCCTTTTCCTGTCTCGAAGTGATTGGGATGTCCCATTGGGGTTTTCTTTGGATATGTCAATTAGATGCTTTGTTTGACCATGTTATTTATGAATATATGATGCCTATAGAGCATTTTTTTTTTCTGTCTATATTTTATATTGCCCTGTTGGATTCCTGCTTTTAAGGTTTTATTTGCTTTCATTTCCTTTTGAAACCAAATATTCAAATGCGCACCTTTGGTTATCGTTAACAGCCTATGTTTTACTTCTCTTGTCTTGAAAATCTGTGTATGGTTTGCTTGTGGCAATATTTGGTTGTCCCTTGTGCTTTTCACTGTGGAAGTAAACAGCAAAAATGATTGCGTAAAATTTCTCACTTGTGTTTATACCAAGTAAACTTGTTCTTTTCCTAAATAAATTCTGTTTTTTTTTTTAAATTTGACAGAGGTGGTAAAGGTGGCTACGGAGGTGGTGGCGACAGGCGCAGGGATAATTACAGAGATGGTGGTTCTGGGCCAGATAGGCATCACCATGGCGGAAATCGTTCCCGCCCATACTGAGAGGCTCTCAGCTTCAAGTATTTTATGCACTAAGAATGTGGTCTAAGGGTTCTAGTTGTGTTGTATTGACGGGATTGTTCTTGAACAGGAGACTAAGAGGTAGGTTGTTCACTTGTCTGGGCAATACCCCTTTTTTTTCTCCTTTTCCTCCTTTGTCTAGTGTTAGCTGGGGGTTCTTTCTTTCTAGTTGTCGCATTGATTGAATTTGCCTCAATGTTTTATAGAGGCTAGTGGATTAACTCCAAATTGCTTGCTGCTAAGGTAGGTTGATAATTTCAGGTGAGTGCGGCTCTTTCAAATCACACATTTACCCTTTTTGTTTGGTAGTTAACGCTTAGTGGTGGACATGACTTTATTTCTTGTCTGCTCATCATGTTGGAACAAGCTTGTTATTTATATGCATGCATGGGTATCTTTTATATCGAAAACGTGCTTGATTTAAAAGATGATGGGACTTAGTATCCCATGCTGGAAACTAGGTGTTTTTAGTGACAATCTCAAGCTCATTAATCTATTGGGCATAATGTGACCTAAACTATGTCAACATATTAAGTCTCTATGCCTTAATGTTGGCAAATTAGCTTGGTTTGGGCTTTAATTTTTTGTCATGTTGCCAGTGTCGTCAAGGCGTGCGTCTTAGAATTTTTCAACAAAAAACTCCTTAGACACCTCCAGGCAAGGTCCATTTGATCAGGTGCACGCCTGATGCTCCTAGACATGCCTTCTTGTAAGGCTATAGGCATAATTTTCTCATTTTATATACTTGTAATGGTAAGAAATGGATCATCTCAAACTCCTCAATATTTGAGCATTCAACATCATGGACCATAAAGAAATAATGCATATTTTCTGATAAGGAAATTGCATGTTTCATTGATAAACTAGACCGCACTTTAGAGACTGTAGATCTAAGCTTTATTATACACACACATGACTTCCAAAAACACTTACACATACATGAGGGTTGTGCTTTGTGCCAAAGGCAATGCAAGGGCTCCAGCACCTAGTGTGCATCTTTGGCCCTAATAAAAAATTAGTTAGTAGCTTGTCCATGGTTGATTTGCTAAATAAGAAGTTGGGAATGATGAGTGGTTGAAACGGCATCGGATGATTGAATACACGCTTGGTGGTGGCAGCTGTGGTATTGGTGAAGTATTTGAAATGCAGAACAATGGCTGTAGGGTTGTGCCATGCCTTCATGATCTGGTTTCGTTGTAGCTTTTAGCTTAGGATATGGCAGCAACTTGTGATGCTGCATGATGTTGTTTGATAGTTTTAGTACCGATGGTGGTCGTCATGGATATTCTCAAGTGTTCTGCCTAAAATAATGTCTTAAATCTTTATGCATTTAGCTCCACTGTTTATTTTGTGAATGTTATCAATGGGATTTCTTCTGCTTTTTAAATAATGGAGACACGTGTATTTCAAATGCACTAATTAAATAATTCACTGATTTGGTATTTCTTTGTTTAAATTAAAAAACTTAAAATGTGAAGGTTGTGGATTTAATTTTGTACTCTACTTAGGGTCTTTTTAGTTGTATTTATCAATTTAGAAAAAAAATTGTTCTGATAAATTTTTATATAATATTTATATCCAAATATTAAAGAGAATTTTTAAAGTAAAAAACCTAAACATAAAAACACTTCTTTCTAGCTTTTGCCTTTTGGAGTCGATTGATATTTTTAAACCATATTTATAATCCAGTGTATTTTATATAATATTTATATCGGATATAATTTTTAAGTTAAAATTTATTTCAAATATATCAATTATATATTTAAATTTGTAATGTTTATATTTTAATATTTAAAATATAATTTAAATATTAAAATTGAATTTTGAAATAATTAATATTAATTACTTAAAAGTATTCAAAATTTGTATTTCATATATTAAAATATTAATAATAAATTAAAATAAAGTTTTTTTATATTTCATTGAGATATCGTAATATAACAAATTTAAATAATATTTAAATGCTTTTTTTTGAGTTAAACAGATTGAGCTTTGAGATTTAATAAATAAAAAAATAGTACACAGATAATAAAGCAAATAAAGTAAAACCAGACCCAAACTATAAGCCCAGCAAAAACAAATAAACATTAGAGGCCCTAAAAGACAAAACGTCACATAGAAAAATCTAGAAACCATAATTAAAAATCAGACGAAATCTTCTGCCCAATCACATCACCTGTTCGCCTGCCTACACTGCCTCATCCGTCATTTCTTCATTAATGGCGAAATCAGATTTTCAAGGGAAATAATAAACATAACCGACTGTTGAGTTTTCATTTTGAACTTCCCTCTGTCTTTCCTTCTCTACTCCTCTCAGTCTGGTTCTCTCATACTCTTGTCCCTTGCCTGATGTTCTGTATAACTGGGAACCGCCTCTAACAGGTAAATCTCCTCTCCTCGTTTCAAGGTTTCCGTTGCTATTGTGTGGGCAAGTTTATTAGCCATTTTCGGAGTGTATTCAAATCTTATATTCCTATATTTTGCCTGCATTCGTTGAATATCCTGTATGTAAACCCCGATCACTGATTTGTCATGATCTAGGTTTTTGCATTTCTTGATAATAGACAACGAATCTCCTTCGATTATAACATCTGCTCTATTTTTTTAGAGCTATTTGGGTTGCTTGGCAACAAGCCAATGCTTCGGCTTGCGAAGGCAGAATCTACTCCGTTGTGAAGCTCAGATTTTGTAAGGAGGATGCGGCCATTCTTGTCTCTAACGACGACTCCTGAAGCCGATTGCTTTCTTCTTTCGTCGAACGCTCCGTCAAAGTTGATCTTCAGCGTTTGTCCAGGTGGGTGCCTCCATTTTATTTCAGAATACATTGTTTTCTGTTTTACTATTTTGAGTTCATCTAGTTCAGTAAGATACCCATAGACGAAATAAATTTGCACGTGTGCGAATTGTTGCACATTTACAGAAAAAAGCTGAATTTTTAACTCCAAGCTTAAGCCAGTTTGCTCTCGCTTTTTGCTCCCAATACATCTCATATTTATCAAATTCCATGTTTAAATGAATTTTGGTATCTATTTGTTTCGCCATTATCTCATCATCTCATTCTTCATTTAACAAGGATTCAAGTTCTTTTGCTAACCTCATCTTTCGATCTTCCCTCTTATTTTTGAAGGAACGTGCCCACATTCTCAACCTATTTTGCAAGTATTCCAATTTCTCCATTAATGGCTCTAAATTTGTTTCCCATACTTCTTTGATAACTTGTTCGGTAGAATCCTCCAACGTCCACCAAGATTCAAAGTGAAATTTTTGTTTACCAAAAAACTTGATTGAGTACTCTATGCTAATGGGTAAAGGGCAATGATCTGACATAGAGTATGAGAGATGTTGTACGTTGCCCATTGGAAATAAAGTAATCCATTTTTTGTTAGCTACTCCTCTATCCAATCTCTCCGAATATTTGTCTCCGGAAGATTACCTCTTTCCCATGTAAACCAAGTCCCAAAATACCCAATATCCATTAATCGGCATTCCTCTAAAGTGTCCCGGAAAGCATCCATCCTCCCCTGATTTTTTGGCCTCCACCCTTTTTTTCAAAGCCAGTGTTCTTATCTTTTAAATATGGAGACCAGTAGAAACCTGTGAACCTCCAATTAGCTTGCCCCTTTTCTCCCCTAACCAGAGAAACAATATGCTATTTTGAATAACTCATTATCGTGACATCAATGTCTCCCTTCCATACTAAACAGAAAACACCCCGAGACCCCTTTGCCTTAATTTCAATTCCATTAATGAAACCACACCTCTTTCGAACCCTCTCCATGCGCTTTTGATCTTGTTTAGTCTCCATTAAGAAGACTATTTGGGGATGTTGCTACTTAATTAAGAAATGCAATTTCTGAATCGCTCGTGAGCTCCCCAGCCCACGAATATTCCAACAAATAGTTTTCATTGCGAGTGATCGGCTTGCCCATTGGCAGCCGCCAATCCAAGTAATTTGTAGCAGTAGCCTGCTCCCCACTAAAACATGCAATCTCCATACATTCCCCCTTCCATATTAGCTGATTCTTTATTTTTCTCCCATTTAACTACCTCTTTATCTGCCTTCCTAGAAAAATCCAAGTCATCATTTTTGGCTCTCAATTTCCTTTTATCCGTCATACTCACGTCTATTTTAGTTTCAGCACGATTCACATTCTCAATCCGTTTCCAACTTGTCTTTTTTAATGGATTCTGCAACTCTTTTTGTGTCTTCAAAATCTTCCATTCATTTCGCTATTCCTTGCAAGTTGCGGCTCTCCACCGATCCTTAAGTCTATCCACCCAATTCTCCAGAATCCTGTATGGTTGTCTTATTCCTTTCGTAACAACAGATTCGAAATTGTTAATTCTTCAAGATGATTACTCAAATCTCTTGTGTAAGTAAACTGCGTCCCCATCTTTTTTGCAAAAGCATTAAATTTTAAAGACTCTTTTCCATTGCTTTAGATTTTGCTTTTAATGCAATAGAAAAAGGAGGATCTTCTCTGGATTTATTTCTTTCTTCAGGTTTAATCTGCTGGCAGTCAGTCAAGCTATGAACCAATTTACCACACCCACAATGAAAGACTGGCATATTTAAAAGCAATCCATGCCTTCTTTTAAGTGGATTCTGAATATCCAGATTAACCCTTATTCTGCAAATGTCCCCATTTATTTCTGATCTTATAATTTCACTGAAGGTACGCCCAATAGTATGCATAAGATCCTTTTTTTATCAAATTCAGGTAAAATTAGGCCAATTTTAATCCAAATTGGCAAAGAAGTAAGTTTAATACTATCCCTATCAATTGGGTTTCGTAATCGATCAAATAAAATTAAATACTTACGAAATAAGAAGGGTCGTTCTTTCATGATTAGCTCCAAATCATCTTCTGAATCAAAGATGATTAGATAGAGATTCTGCCCTGCTGTTTGGATCTCGAACTTTCTATTAGTTTTCCATATGCTCCTCAATTATGCCCTCAGACTATTTGGATTATAAGACTTCCTTGTCCACACTGAACAGATTAAAGTTGGCTTTACATCTGGCACTACCGTAGATCTTTTGATAGATAACTGAACGAGCTCTTCCGCTAACAGTGAGATTTCTTCACTGCTTCCCCTCTCATCGCCATCACCCTCCTCCATCCTAGACTGCGGTAGTTACCACCCTCCTTAGGATTTTTGTGGAAAGCACTCTTGGTTTTCAGAAGGAATTTTTAAATGCTTGTTTTTTTAGTTTAGTATATTATGTCTAAAAATGACATTTTGTTTTTCAAAAATATTTTTTGACAACAATACTAAATACTTAATTTAAACTAAACTTTTTAAAAGCAATGCTAAACTAACAGTTAGAAAATCAGTTTTTTTTTTTTTGGGTTTCCATTTTATATTTATTATCATATAAAATTATATGAAAAATTATTTGATACACTTCCAATGGTGCTTTTAGACTCCACAAGGTGGTTAGGAGGTTCAAAAGTGTCTTATAAAAGCATTGTAAAATATAAAAATATATATTTTAAAAAAGAGGCATGATAATTTTTAAGTCTGCTTGTGGAATAAAAAATATATTGTCAATGTACCAAATATTAACTCAAATTATATTTGTTATTTGTTACCAAATTATTTATTTAACTAAGTATTTTAATAAAATTTCATTTATAAATTAGATCATTTTATATTTACTATCAAATTAATTTATTTAATAAGGTATTTTAATAAAGAATGTATTTTTATATATTTTTAATTTAAATACTATGTATTTTTATAAATATTTTTATTTTTAAAGTTTTAAGTTATAATTTCTTATTTATTTTTAGAACTAGTATCAAATTTACAAAATATGCAAATGTTGTGGGTAAAATTTGTTATTATGCCAACCAAAAGGCTGTCATGTAAGTATTCCATCCGGTGACCATGTGTTTAATAGTAAAGTAACTAAAATTGACAACTTATCTAACGAGAGTGACTAAAATAACAAATTTTTGAAATGAGTGACCAAAATAGGAACACAGTAAACTCGAGTGACTATTTAAGTAATTTACCTAAAGAAAAAAATATTTTTATTCTTTATGTATTTGAATTTAATTCTCTTATTTATACTTAAAAATTTGGTTTTAATTTTTATTTAAAATATAAGTATAATTGTTAACAATAATAACATTCTTTCATTAAATTCAGTCACATTATAATAAATTTTTTTGTCATATAACTATTAAATAAATATTTTTATTTAAAAAATATGACATTGGTGAATTTAATAAAGGGCAAACAACACCACAAGTTACTTAACTATGAGCCATTTTCTTCTGTGGTCACCAAATTATGAAAATTTTTAATTTGATCACTTAATTAAGGATTAGTTTCTTTTTTGGTCGCCCAACTAATCAAGATTTTTTTTGGTCCATTTTTGCACTAACGAGAGGGTGATATGGCCATTAAAAAATCAGTATAATAACAAATTTAGCCATCTATTTTTATATATTATATCGATTTAGTCTTAATTTTTAAAAATTAACCCTCAAAATTTATAAATTCCCTCAATTTTGATCCTCAAAATTTATTACCTTCCTCTTTCTCTTCCTCCGTTGCCACTACCATCGTGGCACGCTACAATTTTGCAGCAAATATCATTGTTCTTTATAAAATTGGCACTAAGCTCACAGTGAATAGACTTAAGGTTACACCAAGATTGATAGTCATCTTTGTTTCTGGGAGAAACACCACTGATAATATCATTATTGTCCAGGAAGTGATCTACTTGTTGAGAAACCGTGAAGGTAATAAGTGTTGGATGACTATTAAAATTGGCTTGAAGAAAAGCCTATGACAGATTTAGATGGAATTTTCTAAAAGATTCTCTCTTTGTTACTGGTATTCCAATTGATATGGTGCAAACTATTATGCCCTGTGTCTCCACTATCAATATGCAAATCTTATGGGATAGGTGCTTACTTGATGAATTTGCTTTGTCGCATGGCATTCAATAAAGGGGCCCCATCTCACCGTATCTCTTTGCTATTGGTATGGAATGATTAGGCCAAAACATTTATAACTCAGTGGAATGTAATTAATTGTATCCGATTAAACTTGCAAGGAATAATCCCTCCCTTTCTCATCTCTTTTTCATTGATGATCTTGTTTTTTTTTTTTTTTCTTCTGTAAAGCATATTTAGACCAAGCTCATGTGGTGAACAATACTATGGAACAGTATTGCCAGACTTCATGCCATAAGTGAGTTGTTTTAAAACAAAGACATATTTCTCGACTATTGTGAAGAAAGATAAAGTTCACACTATTTGTAATGTCCTTAATTGCAATCGAGTTGATGACCTGAACAGGTATTTAGAAGTTACTTTGTTCCATAAAAGTTAATAAAAGCACTTTTCAATTTTTTGAAAAATATAACGTCAGTAATGACAATATATCGCAAAGAAAAGAGAAATAAAATTTAAAGAACACACATAGATTTTACGTGAAAATCCTTTCGAGAAAAAAACCATGGGCAGAGGAGAAGAAAATTCACTATGTCGAATTCGAATCCATTACAAGAGGAATAGACTATGTCTATTTATAGGCTTGTAAAGCTATATTCTAATAGGAGTGTAGTAAGATTGAAACTCCTTATTCTAATCAATATCAAATATATTGAGTTTAATAAGGTTTAAAAAACCTTATTTGAAATAAAATAAAAAAGTGTAGTTCTATAGGGATTCTTCTTTTATTTTATTTTACCATTGTATTTTATTTAAATAAGGATTCGGGTCACTTCATTCTAACAATCTCCACATTGACACGAATTCTCAATGAACAAGTTCTTCATCGCGAACTCTCAACGAACAAGTTCTTCACCTCTTCCATAAAACCCCTTAAGGGTTTAACTTCAACAATGAACACCAACCAAGTCTAAGCAATGCTCAAACTTGGTTATAGAAAGTGACTTAGTCATCATATCTGCAGGATTTTCATGAGTACTAATTTTGCTCACAACAATATCACCACGAGTAATAATATCACGAACAAACTAATCATCGAACATCAATGTATTTTGTTCTCTCATGAAACATTTGATCTTTTGTAAGGAAGATGACACTGATCGTCACAAAATCATCGTGCTTGATTTGAAGGTTTTCATTGAGCTCACTAAAAGTCCTTCAACCAAATAGCTTCTTTACAAGCCTCAAGAATCGCCATGTACTCAAACTTGGTTGGTAGACAAAGCAACTGTAGTTTGCAAAGTAGCTTTCCAACTGATTGCACAACCTTTGATTGTAAAGACATTACCAATAAGAGATCTTCTTCTATCAAGGTCTCTAGCAAAATTAGCATCAACATACCCAATGACTCCATCTCTAGTTCTTCCAAACTGTAAGCAAACATCAGTAGTACCTAGTAAGTATCTTAAAATCCACTGAACTGCTTTCCAATGTTCTTTACCGTGATTCGCTATGTATCTGCTAACTGCACTAACTGCATATGATAAATTTGGGACTTTTTTTTAAAGTAAACACAGCTGTCAAAACTACTTCTTTTAAAATTATGAGAAGTCATAAAAGAATCAAACCTCTTGTACCACTGTCTTAGTGACTGTTTTAAACCGTAAAGAGACTTTTTTAGCAAGGAAACATAGTCCTCCTTTTCTGAGATTGTAAAACCCTCTGGTTGTTGCATGTAAATATCTTCCTCAAGTTCTCCATGCAAAAATGCAATTTTTACATCTAACTGCTCAAGCTCCAAATCATGTATGGCCATAATACCAAGCAAAGCTCGAATCGAACTATGCTTCACAACTGGGGAGAACACATCTGTGAAGTCCACTCCTAGAATTTGACTGTAACCTTTTGCAACAAGCTTTGCTTTATATTTGGGTTCTTCAACTCGTGGAGTCCCTTCTTTCTTTTTAAACACCCATTTACAACGAACAACCTTTTTACCTTTAGGAAGTTTCACAAGATCCCATGTTCTGTTTTTATGGAGTGATTCCATCTCCTCTTGCATAGCAAACATCCACTTTTCTGAGTCTTCACAGCTAACCGCCTCAGAATAATTAGATGGTTCTTGGTTTGTATCTAACTGTCAAGTGTCTCACGATCTCTTCTGACTTGCACAATTTATTAAACTCATCAGAATAAAACTTTAAGTCATTTTCTGTGCGGAGGTATTTTATTTGTTTTCCCTTTTATTTTTCAATCATAGTTTTTTAAGACTTAAATGCGAAAAACACATCGCTTTTCTGCTTCAGAAAGAATGCCCAAAATTTTTGGAAAAATCATCAATAAAAGTTAGCATATAATTAGCTCCACCTCTTGAAGCACTCTTGATGGCCTCCACAAATCAGAATGAATATACTCCAATGTTCCCTTCGTGTTATGGATTTCTCTGGTGAATCGAACTCTCTTTTGCTTCCCAAAAACACATTGCTCACAGAACTTCAATTTGCAAATTCCTTGCCTATCAAGAAGTCATCTTTTGCTCAATTCTGCCATGCCATTCTCACTCATATGCCCTAGGCTCATATGCAAAAGTTTAATAATATCATCATCTGACAAGGAAGAGGAAGCGACAGCTGCATCACCAATAATAATAGAACCCTGCAAAACATATAACTTGGCAGCCTTTCTCTGCCCTTTCATCATAACAAAAGAACCTTTGAAAATCTTCAAAATCCCACTTTCAGCTGTGTATTTGTACCCTTTTGAATCAAGAGAACTTAACGAAATTAAATTTCTCTTCAATTCTGAAACATGTCATACGTCACTAAGTATTCTGGCAACTCCATCAAACATCTTAACTTTAATTGTTCCAACACCTGCGATTTTACACGAAGTATAATTTCCCATTAAAACAACACCTTCAGACACTGTTTCGTAATTTGTAAACCAATCCCGATTAAGACTCATATGGAAGGTGCAACCCAAATCAAGTATCCACTTCTCACTGACTTTAGAATTATTGACAGAAGCGACTAGAAGTTCATCATCACTGTAGTCTTCTACAACATCAGCTTTATCAAAATTTTCTGGTTGTTTTCCTTTTGATTCGCAACCTCCCTTTTAATCTTGTTCTATAGCTTATAACACTCAATTTTAATGTGCCCTTTCTTCTTGCAGAAGTTACAAGTTTTACCTCTGTTTGAAGACTTCGATCTACCCTTAGATTTACCGCGAGGATTCCGTTCCTATGTCCTTCCACGATCATCATTAGCATTCTGATCTTGTCTCCCACGAACAATAAAACCCTCTCCCTGAGAGTCGGGTTTAACAACAAGATGCTTCATCTTATCATACGAGGTCAAAGAATCATAAACCTCATCAACTGTGGGAGACTCACGGCTATATAAAATCGTGTCTCTGAAGGTTGAATAAGACGAGGGCAACGAACAAAGTAGAATCAACCCTAGATTTTCCTTATCATACTGAACCTCCATAGCCTCCAAGTTTGAAAGAATTTTTTTAAACACTATTAAGTGTTCGTGCACAGACGCACCTTCCTCTAAACGATGAGCATAAAGACGTTGCTTCATATGCAACTTGCTAGTTAGAGTTTTTGACATACATATTTGTTCTCAGCCTATTCCATAATGCCGCGGCTTCTCCTTCATCACATCTTGCAAAATTTCGTTAGATAAATGCAGATGTAACTGTGTTAACGCCTTTCGATCCTTGCGCTTTTTCTCTTCCTCCGTCAATGTCGAAGGCATCTTATCTACCCTTAGCAGGGCTTTCTCTAAATCCATCTGTGCAAGAACTGTCTGTATTTTTATTTGCCACAACGCAAATCTGGTGTTGCGATCCAACAGCGGTATTTCATACTTTAAAGACGCCATTACCGTGATCGAGATGAAAAAAAACCCGAAAGCTCGGATATCAATTTGTGAAAAATATAACGTCGGTAATAACAATATATCGCAAAGAAAAGAGAAATAAAATTTAAAGAACACACAGATTTTACATGGAAACCCATTCGGGAAAAAAACCACGGGTAGATGAGAAGAAAATTCACTATGTCGAATTCGAATCCATTACAAGAGGAATAGACTATGTCTATTTATAGGCTTGTAAAGCCATATTCTAATAGGAGTGTAGTAAGATTGAAACTCATTATTCTAATCAATATCAAATAGATGGAGTTTAATAATGTTTAAAAAACTTTATTTAAAATAAAATAAAAGAAGTGTAGTTCTATAGTGATTTTTCTTTTATTTTATTTTACCATTATATTTTATTTAAATAAGGATTCGAGTCACTTAATTCTAACAAATTTATTATTGAAAAGGTCTGCAATTGGTTGATCAATTGAAATGTGAACTTACTTTCGATGGTGGGGAGTAGTGGCGAACCCAGGGGGGCTAGCATGGGCCCCGACCCACCTAAAAGGTAAAATTTCAAATTAGGCCTTTAAAATTTTTTAAAAATTTTAAATTAGTAAAGGTAAAATTTCACTTTGGCCCCTAAAATTATAAAAATTCGATTTAATCCTTTATAAATTAGAAAGATATAAACTATAAAAGATTAAAATTTTATCCGACCTCCCCCTTAAAAAATTGTCCTGACTTCGCCCCTGGTGGGGAGAGTATACATTGCTAAATCTATCCTCTTAGCAATCCCTAACTATTTTAAGCAAAACTATCGGGATTCCCTTGCGGGTTTGCAATGAAATTGAAAAGATTGTTAGGGGATTTATTTGGTGTTCTAGCATTAATAAGAAGAAAACGACCCTTGTCAATTGGACTTTGCTGCCAGTCACTTGCTAGTGGAGGCATTGAGATACGTAAACTTGAAGAACGTAATAAGTCCTTCCTTCTTAAAATTGGTTTTAATTTATTGACTAATTTTGATGCTTTGTGGGTGCAGGTCTTGCGTACTAAATATTAAATTACAAAATGTTTGTCCCGACACTATCCAGAAGAGCTCGGCTTTTTATGTTTGGAAATCTCTAACTCATGTTCGGAGCTTGCTTTAACAAAATGTCTGTTGGTCTATTGGTGATGGTAAAGACACTCGTTTTGGGGAGGATGTTTGGGTCCCAGATGTTGGCCTTTTGCGCAATTATTGTAGGGACCCTAAAAAGATTTCGAAAGATACTTGAGCAAGTGATTTGGGCAGTGAGGATGGTTATTGGATATGGAAATTATTTGCAGATCAGTTAGACCATTCTAACATCTTAAAAGTTGGAGCTATTAGACCTCCTAATAAGGTTGCAGGGAGGGAAATTTGTATTTGGCTTTGGGCGAAGAATGGAGAATTCTCTGTGGCTGAATCTTATAAAGCAATTATGAAAGATAGTTGGTCAGTATCTGATGATTTATGGTAGAAAATCTGGAAGCTTAAATGGCCGCAAAGAATCAAACACTTCTTGTGGCTGGTTATGAAAGATAAGACTTCTTACTTGCTTACTTTGTGGACACTACAATGAGACTATCATCCATATTATTACACTGTCGCTTTGCTCGAGTTATTTGGACAAGACTTATTCCTAATGACATGTTAAACAGATTCTTTGAGGTACCTTTATCAATTTGGATTAATGATAATACAGAAAGCTCTCTTAATTTGCTTTTTGATGATTTCGAATGACCTACTGTTTTTAGAATCCTCAGCTGGTTCATTTGGAAACAACGTAAGAACTTTGTCTTTGCAAATGAGAATTGTGATGCAGATAATATCATCCTACAAAGTAGGATTAGAGCCATGCTGGGCATTCGATGGGTGCCGCCAGAGGATGATTGGGTGCTGTTAACGGAGTTGAACAAAGGGCCTTTGCTGGTAGGCATGGCAATTGGATAAAGGTTATTGCAGAAACATTGGTATATGTTCTGCTCTTCAAGCAGAAATATGGGCCATTTATGATGGTCTTAATTCGGCCTGGAAAAGGGGTTTCAAGAAGATACTTGTAAAAAGTGATAACATGCATGTGGTGCAACTTCTAAGTATAAAAGAGGTGAACTCCAATGTTGGGCTGGTGCGAAGCATTGTTGAAATAAGGGATAGACATTGGACTGTCAAGTTTTCTCATGTTTATAGAAAGGCTGATTTTATGGCTAACTTTGCTGCATCTTTGGCTCCTGGACTTCATTTGTTTGACCGGCCTCCTATGGGATTTCCCATGAAAGGGATTGCTTAATTTGAACATTTTAGTTGAATAATATCCTTCTCTTTCCAAAAAACAAAAGAAAAAAAGAGGAGACTTTCAAATTTATAAGAGTACTGACAGTTGGACTTGAAGCAGAGTTTCCAAAAAAATAAAAAAAATAAAACAAATCCCTTGCGCGCCAATTCCCATTCCATTCTCCAAGCCAAATATGTCAGATTCGGACTCTATGGTAGCTCAGCAAATCGCTCTTTTCCACTCCGAAATCAACAAGAAAAGGTTCATCCAATCTCTCAGCGAAGTCTTCATTTTTCCATCATCTTGCTTTGATTAAGTTTAATGCTTTTTACCTTTCGATCTTCGCAGATTCAACGACGATTCTCTTCGCATTCTCGAATTAGTTCTCGCCTCCAATGACGTTAAATCGCTTTTTCAGCTACGATCCACCTTGAAAGAGGTCATCAGATCTGAATCTCTCTCCGCTATTCGCCATATTGCAGCCAAAACTGTGGATCAGCAGCTCTCAACTCTCGAATTCTTCGTCAGAGCCTTTGCTATTATCGGCGATATAGAGGTTACAAAAAATCCTTAATTTCCTCTGATCGTTCCTATTACTGGTGTTTAATTCACTCGGTGTATTTTCATCATCATCATCATATATGCTTTTACTAGCAAGAAATGAATCCAACTCTATACTTTTTAATATTTGAGTATTCAACTATCGACTTGAACCATAAGAAAATCATGCATTGATCAATAAAAGAATTTCACGTTTGGTAGTTAAATTGGACGAAGAAAGTCATGCATAATAGAGTTCTTTTTTAGTCTATCTAAAATAACATAGATCATATGGAAATGTAAACGTAAAAACTCACACACATATGTATAGCGTTGTACTTCATGCTGGCAATATAAGGATTTTACTATTTTCCCGGTCCTTGATTTTTTCTTTCTTATTGTTCAGAGTTGTTTGGCTTTGAGGTACGAGGCTCTGGTTCTTCGCGAACACAAGTCTCAAATCCATCAATGGTTGCAAGTTTCACCTGTGGAATGGCTTAACTTTGCGGAGCAATCATTAGATAACTGTTTCTATGCTATTGCTGCAAAGGTATTTTAAAAAAATGAACGTTTTTCACCATCTATTTGAATTATAAAAATAAGGGTAAACTATAAAAATAGTTATTTTTGTTTGTTTAAGATTACATTTTAGTCATTTATGTTTGAATATTACGTTTTAGCCACTTACGCTATTATTATGTTATGAAGTGGTCACTTTACCGTTAAACCCCGTTACCTCCCTAACGGCGATCCTACGTGACAGTACAAATGAGTTTTAAATGACAACTTAGATATCTTATGTGGCAATTCAAGTTAAATTTATATAATTAAAAACTTATTTTCATCTCAGCAATTAAACATCCAAGTTAACATTTAAAACTCATTTGGACTGTCATATAAGACTACCGTTAGGGAGATAACGGAGTTTAATAGTAGAGTGACCACTTCGTAATAAAACGATAACATAAATAACTAAAACGTAATATTTTAAATATAAGTAACTAAAATATAATCGTAAATAAAAATGACTATTTTTATAGTTTACTTTAAAAATAATTCATACCTTTGGATTTATTCTTCAAGTTAGATGAATAGTGTGGGTTTGTCGATTAATTTGATTATGGCTTCTACAGGCTTGTGATTATGCATTATCATGCTTTCACAGGAACGAAATTGTACGGTCCAAAACAGATGAATCGTGTGAAAATTTGCAACTTATTGAGAAAATAAGCAAACTCAAGAACTGTGCTCTAACACTGGCAGCTTCCCGCTCTGGTATGTTCTCTCAGTACATATTTTATTGGTTAAAATTAGGATGTGCAAATTTCAGTTTAATTGAATTAATTCGATTAATCAACTATCAAATTTAATTTAATTAAAGAATAATTAATTTTTTTATATTTTAATTATCGATTAATTCTATTTAAAATTGAATAATATCAATCAATTACCAAGATTTAATAATATATGTTGTACATCTATGAAACTAGAGTTATATGCCTAATATATTATAGATAAATTGGATATATATTATAAAAGCCCACCATATAAAAACTAAGGAATTATAAATATTGTATTTTTTAACTTTTATAAATTAATAAAAATAAAGAAAAATATTCTCATTGTATTTTTATCTTATTTTAAACTTGTTTAAAGAAGAAAAAATGTACAAATTTCAGTTAATTTGATTAAATGACCGAATTAATCAAATTAATTTGGTTTAGTTAATAAGTTTCAAAAAATTTCGGCCTGATTAAAAATTAAAAGTTTCAAAATTTTGATTAATTCAATTAATAGTAATTCAATTCAAATATTAACTAAACTGACTATTTGAACATCCTTAATTGAAATATGCTCTAAGTTCTTGTACTTTTTGTATATTTATTTAGTACTGCTTTTATTTCTAACTAGTCTCTCCACTTTTTATATTTCAAAATTCATGTCCAATTGTTAATACCATTAAAATTCTCTGTATTAAATTCACTAGTGTGACACTTTAAATAAAAACACACTCAATTGATAGTCATGTAATAAAAAAATTAAAGTTGTAATAAATCTAAATTTAATGAAGAATTTTAATAATGTTAACAACTGAACTTGCATTTTAAATCATAACTTGCTATATTATTTGTAAATTTGAAATTTAGTCCCTCTATTTTTATTTTTAGGAATTTAGTTTTAGTTTGCAAATTTTAAAATTTAGTTTTCAATGTTAACATTGTTAAAATTCTTTTGTTAAATTTATCGTCGACATTTTGAAATAAAAAAATACTTACTCCATTGCCATTTAAAAAATCAAATGATGTTGTAATGAACTTGAATTTAACGAAAGTACTTTAACGATGTTTACAACTTTTTCATTTTTATTTCTAATACTAACATTAGAAAGGGAAGAAAGTGAGATTTTATAGTTGAAATAAAATGAGTTGTATTTTTAGTTGTTTTATTAACTCTTTCATGATTTGCTTCATTAATCAATTTCTTAATATTTTTTTATTAATTCAAGAAAAAGTTGGGTATTGGTTTTAGAATATTAATGATATATATAGAAGAATATTTATGTATATATTTTAAATGGAAAATTTTATTAAAGGAAAAAGAATTTCCGGATTAATTGAATTTTTCTTTTTACTATTTGAATTTTTTGATGATTCTACATTTTTAAATTAAAAAATAGAGGATTGAAATCGTAGAATGATTAAAATTGAAATGTAAACTTTGAATCATATTTTAACTTTTATTCTACTATTACATGTTTTCAATCCATTTCGTATGCATATCATTGGAATCGAATTGATGTTTTCCATCTATATGCTAATGAAAAGCATGCAATCGCTTTATTCCTGCATGTGCATGATTTCATGCCCTGAAAAGTGATTTAAAGCACATTTCACAGTTAAGGCACAGGCAGCAGAATACTTGAGAAAGAGAGCGAGTGAGGAATGCAACTCACAGCCTCCAATTTGTAAGCCAGCACCTTGTGCTGCCAGCACTCTGTACAGAGATGGCATTAAAAAGCGCAATGACCGGAAACTGAACGCAAGTCGAAGGGCGGTATCGAGTTCAAGTCAACTGTGAATTAAAGGCTTCTATACTCGATTTCCCTGCACCAGGCACAATGAGTAAGCATTGACGGTCCCTTTCTTATGCTGTGTAATTTTACTCTTTTACATTCACATGATAGGAGTTTTATGAAAAATAATATGATAACTAGCATATCTCCTAAAACACAGTTTTGAGAATGTCTTTCACACATTCATTCTCTCCAGCTGAAAACCAGTCTCTTGCCTTTCAATTTTAAGCCCGCTGGCTCTGCTATGGGCTAGAAATTATAGATTTTATACATTTAAGCTAGCAAGGTTCAGAAACAATATCCATTTATGTCCTTGCCCTGGGCAACCAAAAGGTAGCCCCAAGTTTGCTTATCTATGATTTCAGTTTAAAAAAAAAAAAAAGGAGGTTGGACTTTAGCTAACCCATTTTGCCATTGCATTACATATTGGTTGCTAATTATACTGCTAGTTGTTATATTTTTTTTCTCTATTTTTTCAGATTTAAAATATTAATTTAATTGTTAACATCATTAAATTTTTCATAGTAAATTTAAGTTTATTACATGATTATCAAGTGATACCTTTTATTTTAAAATATTATGTACTTGAATTTAAGTGAAAATTTTAATGATGTTAGGATCAAAACTTTTAAATTTTAAATTTTCAAATCGTTTTCTTACTTAAAAAACACAGTTATTTCCCAAATGAGAATGCGTAATTGTATAGAGTTGATTAATTAAGGATACTTATTTTAAATCGTTGGTTGGACTTTGGACAATTTAACTTTTGTAGTCATAAATACTCAATAGTCAACGCTACTACCAAGGTTAGAACGGAACATGTTTCATCATGTTTGAGGAATTATTCACATTAGTTTTCCTTTTTTAAGTTTTCTTATGAAGTAGGTTAAAAGAAATGGGTGGTATTTTTGTTAGTTTTCACTTTTGACCTTTAATTTGGAATAAAATGCCAATTGATTCTGTAATATTTTAAGAGTCATTATTGCTAAAGAAATTAAGGGATGGCCAGGCTAATTAGCTTCTTAGAAAACAAAGTTAAAAATGTTGAAAAGATGGTTATAACTTTAGGGCTAAAAGCTATTATACTTTTTTACAGTTAAATAAGTCATATTAACCTTTTAACATGTATCCTGAGCCTTAATGTTTTAGCTTCTTCTGAAATAAGCTCCTAACCTTTAATTTGATACTAATTTGATTATAATTACATTTCTTATTTAGGATTACATCTGTACATGTAGTCCTAAACTCTTACCATTTTAAAGGTAAAGATAAGACTTAGCACTGCAGCAAAGAATCCAAATTGCGTGTTTATTCATGTTGGGTTGATCATGTGCGTAATTACTGCTTTCCCCTTCCGTTGTTATTTTATTTGTTCCATGGCATCGAGTTTGATTATTAGACTCTTATTAATTAATATATACATTTCAGTTTGAATGGATCAGTATGTATATATCTGTTCTCGCGTTGGAAATCCAACACCACACACTGTTCAAGCAATTGAAAATTTTTCAGGTCAGTTGCGCTTTGAGATGTTCCCATTCTTAAAAAGATTGCTTCTAATCCCCACCGTTTTCTAGAATATTGAAAAATTATGCATAATACAAGAACCGAATCTTCCAAATCACCATCTTCATTTAATGCCCTGCATCGGAGCTTGCATGTTTTATAGGCCTCTAAAATTGTGAAAAAAGATGTCTGTTTTTCTTTCTATTTTTTCCTTCATAAATATTACAGTAAAAGATGTTTTACGAGTTGTTTTATATTGACCCTCTTGACTTGGACTGTCAATTTTTTTTATTTTTATCTCTTTTAAAGTTTAATCTATTTATTTTATTTTGATATAATTTGATATTTTATTTTATAATATTGTTAGTTAATTCAATTTGTTAGAGTTAGTATTAAGGTTAAAAGTGTTTTTAAAAATATTGTTAAAAAACTTTTAAAAGTTCGATAGTATTTACTATTGTGATTAAAAAGTGTTGTAATGAGGAGATAAAAGGTATAACTTCATTGAAAAACATTTTTCAAAAGCTAAAATTTTAATTTTTTTAATTTAAGTTAAAATTCCAATATAAAATTAAATTTTGGTTTGAAAATTTATTTTACTAAAATTTTTATTTGAAATCAAAGTTTAATTTGAAAATTGCTTTTCACATATAATTTTTTTAAATAAATTCATTGCGCTGACGTGATATTTATTTTTGGAAATGATGAATTTAAAACTAAAATAGCTAGTATTAGCATTTATAAAAGTAGTAGGATTAGATTATGCTTAGGGGTTTGGAACTTGGAAGGAAGCCAGGCAAGAGCCCAATGCAGTGAATACGCGCTTTGAGGTAATGGAAATAAAAAGGGAATAATTTGTTTAAACTTGTGATAAGAATCATAAATAAATCAAAAACAAAAGACATGGACTTAGTTTATAAGAAAAGGTTCATATGGCATGACAACTAGGGAAGTAGGAGAACCTTAAAAAGGAGCTTGGTATCATGTGGAAGACATTTAATGCAACATTAATCCTAGATAGGTTATTTAGGGTTTCTCCTACAAAACTCTTTTCAGTTTTAATTGTTCTTCAATGTTAGCTTCATGTCAGATCTCATTAATTGCTTCTAAGTGTTCTGGCTGCTATTCATAATGTATTCTTTTTTTCTCTTTCTCTGTAAAAGCTTAGGCGAGGGAACTTAAATTTTCATTAGAAAATAATGCATCAATCATCACAAAGACACATTCATATATAAATATATATAACATGTTAAGTAGTATAAAGCAAGACAAGTTATAATTTTCTACAACAAGAAGATTTAAAAAAAAAAAAACCTAAAAGATAAGGTACTATTCCATTTTACATAATAATAAGTGATAACTATATGGTCTCATTAGCATCATTCTTTTTCTTTATAGATCTTATTAGTCATCAATCTTGATACTTTCTAAATTTTGAATGAAAAATTAACTGTAGTATAGAAGTCTCGATATTAGAAGTTATATTATATTTTGTTCTTTTATTTAAAAATACGTAAATTAATTTTTATACATTAAATTAAATAATAAATTGGTCTTTTCGTAAAAATTTCATTTATTTGTATTGTTAAAAACTGATTTGATGACATAATAATAAAAAGTGACACAGAGCATGCTATATGTCCTTCATCTTTGACATACATGATACTTTTTTTATTAGTTTTCTTATAATAAATATATTTTTTGTCTTAATTTTAGTTGTCACAAAGAGGTAGTTATTATATGCTTATAACAATCTTTGTATTTAAATCTTTTAAAATTTCAAATTAAAAAGCTAGAATATTAAGGAAAATATTTGACTCTACAAGTAGGGTTAAGGGATTGGTAAGTATATATTAAAAAAAAGAGATACATGACAATTTTTAATGATGGTTGTGGAATTAAACTGTACCAAATACTAAGCCTAATATTAATAACATTATTAATTAGTGAGACTTAAATTATATCTTTAATAAAATTTATGAATATAATTTCATTGATTAAAATTATCTTTATTTAATAAAAGTTGGTCATTGTTCTTATATATAAAAGTTGTTATAAAAGGTAAAGATAAAATATAAAAAAATAATTTTACAAGAAAATGATTGTTATAATGAAATATTGTTATGAAAGGTAAGTATTGTAGAGGGGCTCAATGTATAATCTTTGGAGTTGTTTTACAAATACAATATCAACAATTATGAACTCGACATAATTCATATATAATCTTTGGAGTTGTTTTAAATATTAAAAATATTGTATAAACAATAGTTATAATGTAGTGAGGTCAAAGACTTTAAAATATTGTCTGTTAAGAGTCATTGAGTCTCTTAATAAGTTGGTATTTTTTTTTTTTTTTTTTGAGATTTTATCTCCTATCTCTATATATAGAGAGCTTGAGCACTAGAGGCTACCTAAAGAAGTGAATGAATTTTCCACAAAATAAAAAAAAAAATACCTCAACCGAAGATAACACCGACCTATTAAAGATTGTGTCAACTCCTAATAATTAACCCTTCAAATACTTCTTAAAAAAAATTAATCTCTCCTCACTAAATTCAAATTAGATTGTAAACTCACCTAAACTCTAAAACTCTGAATTCAAATAAGATAAATAATCTAAGACAGGTGAATTTTATATAAACTCAAAATAAGAAATATATATATGTTGGAATTGAATATTAAGTATAAGGGTGAGGTGCTAAACGTTCATTAATGGCAGCCAACATAGAGATTCGCAGGGTTAATGAAACGATGAGGGTGTGCGTATGAGAGAGAACGAGAAATGCTATGTATGTTTCCATGCATGTGAATGTACGCCAACAAACATTCATACGTAGCTCATTTCTCATAGTCTCGATCCGGTTTAAGATTTATATATATATATATATATATATTAATTTTTAAATTGTTTTAAGTTTAGAATTAAAAGTGTTAATTTCAAATTCTTCTTCATTCTTTTTAAAAGATAATTTTTTAAATATTTTTTCTCAATTTATAAAATTAGAATTCAATTTTTTACTATTTAATTAAATAATGTTACTTATTTTTCACTTCCCACTCTACACTAATATTGCCCAAAACCAGGCACTCTTAAGAATTATTCTCTTCAACTTATCATTATAATTAATTAATTTGTTCACACGTTATGTACGTAAATTTATAGTTATATTTTCATTTCTGTTAATATAAATTTCTTCTTGGGTATAATTCTTTAAAAATACACATAATTTATTTCTATAAATTTTGCTGTCTTACTGGTTCGAGTATAAAATTTTAGAAGAGTCAAACATCAAGAACGTGGGAACTACACAACTGCACCTGCATGGATGACAACCAATCACGCGCCAAGGCGGTGGTCAACTCACACCCGTTTGTTTCCCCCATAAGACCACACTGCCCTTGTTAATATCATGAATATTTGTGCTATACAGGGACATAAGTGTAAATAAAACACATATATCTAGCGTTTTTTTTTCTTCACTTGTATTAAAATTAGCCTCCCTTTCATCAAATTCGATCCCAATACTTAAAAAATATTTTTAAAACCATTAAACATGTGGATTCATATTCCACGTTAGCTGTGCAGTGATGGTGAAAGCACCCCCCCCATTCAACCATTATAAATAATCCCCCATTTTATTCTCCTGTCTCTTCAAAACTAAGCTTTTGAAGTTTCAAGTTTCTTCCTTCTACATCAAAGAAACCCTTTTTTTTTGGGGGGGGGGATTTTGGCTTTTGGTTTTGGAGTATAAGAAAATAAAAAAGAGAAAATGGGGAGTGGTTCATCACCATGTGCGTCCTGCAAACTGCTAAGGCGGCGATGCGCAAAGGACTGCATCTTTGCGCCTTACTTCCCTTCGGATGATCCTCACAAGTTCGCCATTGTACACAAAGTCTTCGGTGCCAGCAATGTTAGCAAAATGTTGCAGGTTTCTTTAACCTTCTCTTCCTCTCTCTTTCTTATGCATGCATGTTGTTGGAACTTTTGCTTGTTGTTTATTTCAAATGTTTTAGGTCGTATTACTCATGAAAACCTGATTTGATTAACCTAATTTAAATCTGAATCAATCACAAAATTAGATAGTTTTATCTCTTTTAATTCAAGATTTCAACTCAAAATAATTCAAACCTAAATGAATGAAAAACAGTACAATGAAATCAAGGGCAAGGAGAGATCTTGACCTCAAAATTAAAAGTATATAAAAGTCCCTTTAGAAAATGGAAAAATAAATAAATCAATACATAACTTCTTAAAAAAATTATAATTCAATTTTTAACTTTCAAAAAAATAAAAAATTATATTTTTATTTTTGGAAATTATTTTAATTTAATACGATAGTTCCAAAAGTTATAATTTAATTTAGACACTTGAAAAATAGAAATTTTATAATTTTTTTTTTTGGAAATTAATTTAAGTTAATATAATTTTAGAAAACTTAAAAATTATTACTTAAATTTGATTCCAAAATTTTCAATTGAGCTGAACAAAATAACCTAATCTCGAAATAACCCATAGTCAAATTGACCGAAGTTGATTAGCAGATGGAATTTTTTTTTTTTTTAAGTTAATGTGTATCTTCATTGTAAATCTGATATAGGAGCTGCCGGTTCAGCAGAGAGCAGATGCGGTAAGTAGTTTAGTATACGAAGCAAATGCAAGAGTGAGGGACCCTGTATACGGCTGCGTTGGGGCCATATCCTACCTTCAAAACCAAGTGTCGCAATTGCAGATGCAGCTGGCGGTGGCTCAGACCGAGATACTTTGCATTCAAATGCAGCACCACCAGGATGAGTCGGTCTTGGCCTTGCCTACTCAAATGCAACACCATGATGATGATGATTACAAGCCTTTCCTTTTACCCACGTCTCATAACTTAGATAACATCTCCCAATACATCAATTTCGCTTCTTCTAGCAATATTGTAATCCAAGACCCTGCTGCAACTGTCAAGAGAGAGTCCCTTTGGACTTAAATAAATAAAGTTAGCTCCTTTTGCCTTTCTAAAATGAAACCTTAATCCACATTTTTTTTTAAATTTCTCTCCCATTTTTCTTTTTTGATGGGAATATGTATGGTTTTTGTTTTGGGGCTTGCCCAAAATCATCCTCCAATCCATGCTTAATTAAAACCCGAATATTACCCTGCTCATTGAGTTGGTATTATCATTAAATTAGATACTAATTTAAATAGAAAATTATTAAAATTCAACAAGTGTTTTTTCTTTTTATATTATTTTGATTTTTGGATCCTTTTTTTTGAATATCAAAAATAAATTTAAAATCTATTAATAAAGTTTCAAAAGGCCGAAAAACAGAGGCAAAAAAGGTTTATTTTATAAAGTTATTTTTTTTTTCAACATATTAAAAAATGGGTAAAAAATAAATAATAAAATAAAAAAAATTTTACCTTCTCTAATGGCTTGGAGCCAAGAACGATCCGCGGTGGCCCTCTTGAAATCCTCCGGAGCTCCCCTGCAGAGAAAACCAAAGAGAGAGTTAAAGTTTTTTTTTTTTTAAGTCTGCTGCAAATGAAAAAAAAAGGCAAAAATTTTGAATTTATAAGAAGCGGCGTCGTTTAGGGCTCGACGGTGGCCCAAAACGACGTCGCTTTGTCGTGAGGCGACCCGACCCGCTCCAGGAGATCCGCGTGTTTTTGAACGGAAGGGCTAATTGCGCTTTTAGCCCTTCCGCATTTTTTATTGTCTTCGATTAAGTTTTTGTTATTTTAAAATATGGCCCAGAGATTTGGCCCGGTTTTCAATCAGGTCCCCATCAAACGCTGCGTTTAACCTACCTGGGAATAATTTCCATTTCGGTCCCCCCTTTTTCACGCGCGTTCCAAATAGGCCACTTTCCTTCTGTTTTATTTCAAATTAAGCCCAAAATCTCATTTTTTATTCAATTTGGTCCTTTTTTTAATTAATTCGCTATTTCGGTTCTTTGGCCATTATTTAATATATTTTTATTTAATGTTTTATTGGCTATTCATTATTACTATTGTTTTATTATTATTATTACTATAATATTACATATTACTATGCTATATTATTATTATTATTATTATTATTATTATTATTATTATTAATTTTCATTTTGTTCTTATTTATTTATTTATTATTCTTATTTATTTTTTATATTATTGCTCATTAATGCATCACTCTTTTATTAATATATCATTATTATTATTATTATTATTATTATTACTATATCATATTATTATATTGTATGTATTTTGTATCATTATATTATTTTATTATTAACTATGCTACTACTACTAATTATCATTATTATTATTATTTTATTCACTATTTATTTGTTATTCCATTTATTTATCATTTCATTTACTTATTATTTATTCGTTTATTGTCCTTTACTCTTTTAATACTTTAAGGCAATTTATTTATTTATCATATTCTTTATTTCATTATTGTCGTTATTATCATTATTATATTTGTTTCTATAGCTTTATTATCGCCATTCTTATTTCATTATTTGCTCATTCATTTATCGTAAAAATTAGATTATAAATTATTATATACATAATTTTCACCAACGATGTGGCATAACATAGATATATAATGTTGTTGGGATGTGGAAAGGGAAGATTAATTATGATGGAAGGGGTCAAACTTGCATGTGAGGCGACAGTATATTACGCACGTTTGGTTCATTTGTAATGGAATAGAGGTGTAATGGAATAGAGGTGCAATGGAATAGAGCTGTAATAAGTAATTCAACTGTTTGGTTGAATGTAATGGAATAAATTGTAATAGAATTCTTGTGTTTGGTTGAATGGAATGATGTTGTAATAGCATAAGGAAAAGAACTAAAATGACCGAATACCCTTAGCGAATTTTTTTAGGTAGATGATTATTGTTATTGCTATTAAATTTTAATAAGATTATTATTGAAAATAATTTAATAAAATAATAAATAATTTAATCATATTTTAACATAATTATTATTAAATATAATTTAATAAAAAATAATTTAATAACATTCTTAATATATTTATTATATGAATTAAAAATCAAAATATATAATACTATAAAATATATATAATCTCTTTTATTATTTTTAAATTGTAATGCATATTTAATGTGCTAAAATATTATTATTGAAACAAATAATTTAATTGTTCTACAATAAAAAAATTAGAAGTAATAAATAACTTGAGAATTTATATTTTGCATAAACATAATATTCATATATTAACAAAAGGTTACATGAAATATATATAAGTAAGTTAATTTTAACTTATGCCATGCATCTTTAAAGGCTAATTTTAATCAAAATAGATGAACTCTGATCCTTGCTATGTATTAGTTAATTAATTTATATGATTAAAGTACATGTCTTGCATGCTTTATATTATAGTATAGTATACATTTCTATTGCAATCCCTATAGTTTTTATATCTTGCTTTGTGCACCTTATCTAAGGATTGAAACATATGATTGACATGTTGATTTTTAGAAATAATTAGAAGAAATAGATTAATATAATACCAAGCTAAAACATACCGTCCCAAATATTACAAACACAAAAAGTTACCAAAATATCATCAATACAACTATGATTTTAATGCTCAAAGAAGAAATCTTCTGACCCATTCCAATCGTAAAGAAGAAGGTAAACTAAAGAAAATGAGCATTTGCGTTGGATGATCTGGAATTTTTGTCAATGCTCGAAAACGTTCATCCACAGTTAAACCTTCTATTTCACATAATGTTGGATATAAATTTATAGCTTTTTCTTGGATGGTCGAAATTCTTGACTTTTGTTGAATTACCGTGATCGGAGGCAATACTCCTACTGAGTTGTTCGCCAACAACCCGCATGTTTTCCGCCAATAAAGTGGCAGCATCATGAAATGAAGAAGAAACATGATCACTCGAATCAGAATTCCTTTTTTTCTTCTTTGAAGATGTAGAACTCCCTTGGTTTCTAGCTGGTTGCGATTCTGTAGCTGAAACATCCATGTCATCCAAAGAGATATTAGCTTCACAATCATAGAATTCGTTTCTTTCTTCATGAATATTTATAGCAGCTACATCCTCAAGATTTATTTCTTCAATGATATCAGCGGTAATTTGTTTGAGCATCTTTCCCAGTGGCTCGATCTTTTGCGTAAATGGCAGTAAGTTGGTCGTAATAAGGGAAACTACGATGTTTAAATTGACCAGCTTCTTTATGACTCTATAAAAAAGACGAATTCATATTAGTTATAACTTTGGTGAAAATAAGATAATAAAGACTTGAAATAATTCTTACATTTATATATGAGTTCCACACCGCATCTTCAGCAACAACGAGCTGCCTATGCTCATCCCAACCAAAACCGCTATTGTTTTTTCCATTAAGCATGTCATAGACGATTGACCAATCCCTTTTCAGTAGTCTAATCCTCGATTCAATATTAGGTTTAGCCTTCAACATTGAATTGGGTAAAACTTTTTCTAACATTCTTTCCAACTCATTTAAATAACCAGCTTTAAATCTCGTATCAGCATTAAAGGTTCCAACATTGTGCAAGTCGAGCATACAAGAAACCAACGCAGCATCTTCTTCTGGAACCCATTTCCTTTTGGTTCCTCGAGAACTTTGGGAAGAAATATTTGATTCTGAAAAACCTGACATAATTATCTTAAGGAAAAAAACAAATTAACATTTGACAACATTAAGACATAATAGGTAGCTAGATTTACTGAGATTTAAATAAGTATGTAAATACTTCAACTTGTAGCACTAAAATAATTCAATTTACAGATTTAAACACTTCATTTTGCATCACTTTAACATCTCAATTAACAACATTTATACACCTCAATCACAAGAATAAATCATCTTCAATTTACACCATTTAAACACGTCAACTTACAACACTTTAACACCCCAATTAACAACATTTATACAACTCAAATACAGCCATAAACATCTAAATTTCCAGCAACTAAACAATTCAATTTGCGAAGACTTAAAACAATTCAATTTGCGTAGATCTTACACTTCAATTCACAGATTTAAATACTTCAATTTGCAGCACTTTTACACTTCAATTTACAACATTTAAACACTTCATTTTGCATCTCTTTAACATCTCAATTAATAACATTTATACACCTCAATCACAAGAATAAATCATCTTCAATTTACACCATTTAAACACCTCAACTTACAACACTTTAACATCCCAATTAACATAGTATTGAAAACAAGGAACACAAGTACACATGGAACACAAGGAGCATCAACAACATAGTATTGAAAACATAGTATAGGGACATGGGATATGACTCGAAAGATTTAGAAACTCCGAACATCATAGATGTGAGAGATAAACAATGATGAGAGATGCATGATTAGCCAAGATGTGAATGTACTAAAACCAAATCATAAACCATAAAGGCAAACCTTGAGGTTTTAATGACCCAAAATGGAAAGAATATCGACGCAGCAAGAGCCGGAGATGGCAAATAATCCAAAGCACACACTTGCTCCAAGCTCTCTCGAATACTTGAAAACTTTAGTGCTTCTAAAACACATCACTTACATCATGTAGGCAAGGATAATTGAACCAATGCGAGAAAAAGTCGTAAACAAAGCAAACTATAATCATCTTCCAACTTGGATATCCACAAGATAATTTAATTTATCAAATTAACTCATACAAACAAAACTTTATAACTCTCAATGGCTATGTTCTTCCTCACAAAATTACATTAAATACTCTTCAATTCTAAATTCATATCATCCAAAACAATTTGCTAGCGATAGCTTTCGTTGGTTAAAAGATCTAGCCAAATTTGGTCTTTTGCAATTTCGGATAAAGGCCTAGCTATTGAAAAGACAAATATTGAAATGATACAATTATGTATTTCATCTAACAATCAAATTGAACCTCGGTTCAAATAATTCTAGATGTAATAATTTGTAGTCATATAGTTATCGACTTTTCCTTTCTTTCTGTGCTCTATACATTCATCAACTTGAATCTTCAATCGGGTCAAATATTATATTAACACAAGATCGGTACTACTAGTCCAAGAAACAACATGCTTAAGAATTCCTTTAGCTTTGTATGTCGTAAAGAAAATAGAGGCATCTGCATGATCCAACATGAACTTAAATTTAATTTCCTTAACAAAGTTCCTAGCATGGATTTTGTGTAAAACAATGGTAAGGATAGCAATGCATACGGTGACATCATAGGAAAATAATAACCAACTTGCTAGCCTGATTAACACTAGTAATTCTTTTCTTGGATATTAGTATTAGGTCAAGAAATTTGAATCAAATTAACCACCTACCGCACAAATTTGCTACCAAACATGGAAATTTTTAACTATAAAAGGAGTACTCAAAAAGAAATTGGTAATTTAATCAGACAATAAAACATTGAAATTGTTGAAAATATAATAAAATATGATTCGGGATATTTTTCTTCAGTTAAGTACTTAATAGCTCTGACATGACAAAGAGTTTATCTAAAAGCAATCATTTTCTATTATATTTAGCACTATAGGTTAAAAACTATACATATGTCACAAGTACAAGTCTCAGAATGCATTTTGGCTTAAAAACAAGATATTTATTGCAAACCGAAACCGGATGGCAGGCAAACATTTAATATGAAGCCAAAAAGAAGACCGAACTTCACCTCCAAAAGTGGTTAGTTTTCAAGCCCAAATGAATCATCAGTCTAATTCTTCATATTAACTAAACATCACAAACTTTTAAACACTTCAAAATTACTAATTTGAGAGTATTAATGCATGTAATCAAATTTATTTAACACTATTCATGCCACATAACGCATTCATTGTTGAAACTCGAAGCCATCCTCCATGTCATGCCGAGCAAGATCTAGCAAAGGAATAACTGCAGATTGCTTGTAGTTGGATGGATAATGAGACAATATCTCCTTGACCTATACATAATAAGTCCAGATTAAGAAATAATCAACTTTGGATTAAAAAATGTTGCAAATTACCAAGCCACTTAAAATACCCAAGGTAAACTTAAAAATCCGATTCAGCTTCCATATAATTGAAAATAGATTGATGTAACAAGGAGAGAAAATTAAACGCATTCTACTCTCATTATCTCGTACAATTCTTCAAATTTATGTTACTAAGATTCAAGATACAGGTAACGTTTAAATTTTTCCAATGCTTCAACAAAAATGAAGAGTAGGAGTAACACAGCTTAGAGAACAAACCAGCTTTAAACAACCATACATAGAATGAGAATCTTTGCGCTCATATAAGTTACGGAAGTAAATTACTGGCCATGCGATGGAGATGCAGCAGAGGGCTGCTGATGGAGATGTAGAGGGCTGCCGATTTGGGGAAATTGGGGGAGAAAATAAAGGGAATCGGGGTAGGGAAGAAATGGATTGGGAAAAATAAAATGGAAAAAAAAAAGAGATTTCAGGTGAAATTTTGGGATTTCGGGGGGAGGAGGGGATGGGGGGAACCGATTTTAGGAAAAAGATTGGGAAAAAAAAGAAGAGATTTGAGGTGAAATTTTGGGATGATGAAGGAAGATGATGTGCAGGAAGTAGAAGCAAAAATGTTTACCTGACCTTGGATGAAGAAGAGGAATGCCTGGAGTCGAAGGGTACGTGAAATGGCTGCCGATTGAGAGTGTTTTTGAGGTGAAATTTTGGTAAGGGTAAAAAAGGGTTCTTCAAGCAACGAATAGCTAAACGGTGAAGAAGGAAGGGAATAGAAATCGCTGCTTAAGGGCGGCATGGAATACACCCGTTATAGGTATTCCATTGAAGCAAACGTATGCTTGTGTGGGCCCACAGAATAAGCCTGTAATAGGCATGTAATGGAATAACCATTACATTGAACCAAACATGCTGTTAGGGTTTTAATTAGACTTTAGAAAGCTTCTCTTTCTTCACAAACACGCCATAACTTATAATGAATGGTTTGTAATTTTGTTTGGTCTAAAAGTTGTGATCTTTAGCGGCGCTTTTTCATAAACGCTGGTAAAACTCATGACCTTTAACGACACTTTTTTATAAACGCCGCTAATTTGTATAGATTTGTAATGTACAATTGTTCAATATTATACCCCTCATGCACTAAAACCAACCAATAACAGTAAATATAACATATAATTCCAACTCAAAACAGCAAATTTAGCATAAAAATCACACCAAATGCATTAATTCTAAATGATACTTGAAATTCAATAAATTCAATTAATTATAACTGAAAATATTGTTACAATAATGTTAAATGTAATAATGTTAAAATAATCTTACAACGAGAAACTAAATGTCTAAGATGGCGGCTTCGCATTCTTTGAAACATCTGCATCATATCTGTCAAGCAGAATTGGAGCTCATCGTACTTTCTCGCTTTCTCGCTAGCATCGATCTCGCCTCGCCTCCTCATTGCTATCGCTTCGTGATCCGCTCTAAGCTATTGCTGGAGTTCTTCATATTTTCATTGAACATCAGCAATTTGCTGCCTCTGCTCAACCATGCTCTCTTGCATCTGAGCTATTTGGTCTTTTAGTCTCTGAACTTCAGCACGAGATTGACCCCCGGAAGGCATGTATTGCTGGGACCGGATCCAAAATATTGGGTCGGGGTAACACCAGATCCTTGAAATCGAACCCGACCATACCTTTCAAGACCAAAAACACCAGTGATAATTCTATTATAAATATACTCAAGATTAACAGAACTATCAGTTTTAAATTTAAAAAGTTTTTAAATTACTTCTTTTAAAAAAAGAATTTTTTTTAAAACATATTTAAATAATGATCAATATTATTATATTAATAACAAAATATTTATTAAATTTTAAATTTAAAAGTTTTAAATTACTTCTTTTAAAAAAGAATTTATTTTTATATTAAAACATATTTAAATAATGATCAATATTATTATTATATTGATAACAAAATATTTATAAGTTTGAAAAACATTGAAAATATTAAATATTAAAAGAAAATAAATTCTTTAATATAATATATAATATATGTAGTGACAAAGTGCGTATATTTGAAAATAATTATTAAAATATGAAATTTATTTTAAATTGCAAAATTCAACTTTGTATTATCATTTTATATCATCTTATATGCATGATTTTAGACATTTTATTTTACAAATTTTAAACTTTAGGTATCATCATCATCATCATCATCATCATCATCATTATTATTATTATTATTATTATTATTATTATTTGTTAAATTAAAGTTAATCAAAACGTAATTTTATATTTTTAAATTTAACAACAATAAATTTAACAAAAAAGTATGCCAATTAAATTTAAATTTTTAAAATAAAAAATTTATAACATATTTTAACAATTAACTTTTTTATTTTGTTTGTGTTATTTTTATATCGCATCGTACCTTAAATTTTAAAAATAATACGGAAGCTTATCAAAAATCTAAGCGGCATGACTAGACAGCAATTTGGATGTTGTTCAAACATTATTAATAATAAACAGCAATTTGGACAACCATTCTTTAAGATTCCTCATACGTGGCATTGTTGCACCTGGGGAGGATCCGTTATATCTTACAATGAGATATAAGGCAACCCGTTAGGTTTCCAGCCGATATACTTTGAATCTTTTATTTTATTGGACAGCAATATAATAAACAGCATGTATACCAACCAAGTAGGATAATAAACAGCAATTTGGACAGCAATTTAGATAGAAATTTTTTAAGATTCATCATACGTGGCATTGTTACACCTGGGGAGGATCCGTTATATCTTACAATGAGATATAAGGCAACCCGTTAGGTTTTCAACCGATATACTTTGAATCTTTTTTTTGGACAAGATATAATAAACAAAGATATATACAAACCAAGCGGGATAATAAATGACAATTTGGATGACAATTTGGACAAATTCATCATGATATAAATCATTCTTCGATCGAATTTGAACTAAAACGTACCTTAATAATTTCAATAAGATGGTCTACTCCACTCTCACCAAGAAGCAGAGGGTCTAAATGAAATACAAACAACATTAACTCACTAATACTTTAAATTAAAAATAAAAAAATTAAAAAAATATCAAACAACATTAATTTAACATTTTACCAATGGAAGTATAAGTGTTGATATCTGCTGGAATTTTATCTACAAAAATCAAGTAAGAGCTTTCTGAACCTTAAGACTAGAAGCGTAGAACCTACAAATAAAACAAAGTCAAAACAATCAAGATAAAAAGGAAAGATTGATTTATATAGTAAGTTAATTATGTCAAACTTACCCTACCATTTTATTCAAACTATCCTTTTTAGGCAAAGATTGATTTAAATTGGATTTCAAGATGACAAATAGAAATGTTATGTCAAAACAAGCTAAGCTTGGTTAACTACTAGGATAAACAATAAAGTATTTTATTTTAACGGACTTAAAATCTTAAATATAGAATTCCATCAAACCACATAATAGTTTTAAAGTTAGAAAACTTATATAAATAATACATCAGAATATCTAGAGGTATAATCAATCATATGGGATGGAATAAGATTCAAACATGAGGAGATTAAATTAAAATATATTTAAAAAGTAATAATTAAGTAATTGAGGGTGAAAAAGCTCTCAATCTCCCATAAATTATTTGCTTGTCGTTTTGTGATTCAAATGGGAACAAATTATGGGTAGGCTCGTATAAGTTTCTAAACTCATTTTTGTGTGATGAGACGAAGAGAAAATGGTTAATAGGTTGTCCCCTAGTTTATCTTGCTCTATATCCCCTTTACCTACAAAAATAGCACACATCCCTAAAAATATTGAGTAGAATTGGTACCGGTTTAGTCTGATATTCTGATTTCGACTCCTAAAATGTCTTCACCACCTCATATGTCACGAATGCAATAGCTATTGAAGGTACAACCTGGAAAAGAAAATGAAGGGGACAAACAATAGTAATTATCAACAATTGAAAGGCATTTTTATATTCAATTGTAAAAATAAAACTTTTTAAGGGCATATGCAAAATAACAATTTGATGCGACAAAGAAGAGCGGGACCAACACACAATTATCAATTACATGGAAAAAAATGTTATTCCTGAATTCATAGACATGTGAATGAACCAACAACCAATATCCAAATCATATAAGAACCAACAACCAATATCCAAATCAAAATTATGTTAATGTAAAGGTTGCGACTAGAACCTATTCACTTAATAGATTACAACTCAATATCCCTTCATGTAAACATGCTATAAGCCTAGGTAACACAGATGAATTAACAATGGTGCAATTCCAACTTTAGTCCCTTTTGAATTAATAATTCAATATAATCTTTTTCAACTTTTTCTTACATGAAAATGGAAACTATAATTTTAGCTCCTCTAACATACAAAAATTCAGTTTAGTTTATTTTAATATAATTTTTTGGAAAATGAAAACAAAAACCCATTCAAAATTGAAAAGAAAACTACAAATTACAGAAGCAAAACATAAGATGAGAATTATAGTTTTTACTTGATTGGGGTGCTTTAGTGGTAGATCTGGGCCATTTAAGTAAAGGAGACAAGTGCTTCACCAATGGTCCTAAGTAAATCATATCACATTTAATTAAAAAAGAACCTATTATACAAACCCCCAAAAAGGGTCTACTACCAAAAACCAAAAAGAAAACCCATTTCGAGCAAAGTATAGATCAAAAGCATATCACTAAAAGCAAACAGCTGTTAAACCAACAAGAACAAGAAGCAAAGCAAAGCAAAGAAAAGAAAGGTAGCATCCAAACTGAAAGCAGAAACATTCAAATCTAAATTTGAAAAATACCCATTACCCAAAACAATGAATAGAATCTAAGATCATAAAGAAAAGGGTACCACCGAGGGCGACATGAGCACGGAAATATGTGGTGGAAGGAAGTAAAACAAGTAGCAGTGTGAAAAGGAGACTTCAATTTCCAAAAATGTTTTATATGCATAAACATATATACCTAAAAACTGGAAAAAAAGAAGAACGATAACATAAACGTATATGCCTAAAAACTGAAACGAAAACTCAAAATTCCCTATTCAAGCACTTGCAATCAAACCCAAAATTATATGCGTTAAAGGTTAAAAAATGAAAACGAAAGCTAACCTGCAACTCTTTCAACTTCGGCATAATTAGGGCACCAAACACATAAGCTTCTACGAACCCAAACAAAAATGGTTTGAACCCTATCGGCTTACCTCAAAATTACCATTAATTTTGAACTGAGAAGAGTTTGAAATACCAAACAAGAATGGTTAAAGTAAAATACCTCTACGAACCCAAGTTTCCAGTGGCTGCGGTGGGGAGAAGATGAGGACGCGGACTGAAGAGGCAAACAATTTTCTTTTGCAATGGTGGAGAGAAGAGTCGAAGTTGATTTCGGAAGGTGGGAAATTAGGGAAAAAAATTGCAGAACAACAACTTGGGGAAATTGGGGGAAAAAAAGTTGGGAACTAGGTGAAAATAATCGGGCAAATCTGAATGGAAAAAGTGAATGGCAAATCTGAACACGGTTAAACGATTCGTTTAAGTTGGACATTTTGCGGCGTTTAACATAAAACGCCACTAACAATATGGCTAAAGCTAAAAACGGTGTCGTTTAGATACAGTCAGAAACATAATTGCGGCGTTTTTAGTAAAAAGCCACTAAAAGCAAATATAAAAAGGGCGTCGTTTCAAGGTTCACCTTATTTGCGGCGTTTTACTTAAAAGCGCCACTAAAACAAGGCTTAAAACGGCATCGCTTTTTACAAACCGAAACATATTTGCAGCGTTTAACTTAAAAATGCCACTAAAAGCACAGGGTACAAACGTCATCGTTTTGCCTTAAAACATATTTATGGCGTTTATACACCAAAACACCATTAATACAAACGTGAAAACGGAAATGTTTTTTCTTAAACTGAAACATAATTGCAGCGTTTCTCGTAAAAACGCCACTAAACCTAACCCTTATTGCGGCGTTTTCGAAAAAAACGCCGCTATTGTTGTGTGTTTCGCAAAGTTCGAACAGAAAAAGTAGCTATTGTTAAATTTCAAAATATGAAATAAAAAAGTTTAAAAAATATAATGACAATTTTTATATATTAAATTTCATAATATCTCTTTTACGATTATATAATAAATTATTTAATATATAAATTAAAAAAATTAACCTCAAACCCCAGTACATAACCCTAAATCCAAACTCCAAACCCTAAACTCTATACATAACCTCAAACCCCAAATTATATAATGATAATTTTAATATTAAAATTCATATTACCTATTTTACAATTATATAATAAATTATTTAATATATAAATTAAGGATAAAAATTTGAATCTATTTTAAATAAATAAACATTGGGGTGGTGGATACATATACCATTCGGGGTTATGGGAAGACAGTTTCACAATAAAAGGAAGGATCAGTGAATGATGGTTGGATCCAATGACTTTGGATGATGGGATTCTAGGATTTTGGGATTTGAATTAGGGAAACCGATTTGAGAGATTTTGGTTTCAGGATTTTGAGAAATTTTTAATTGGGGAATTCTTGGGGACTTAGGAAATTTAGGGTTTGAGGAAATAATAATAGGGGTTATGGGATACTGAAATTATTATTTTAGCAGCAGTAAAACGACGTTGTTTTGTGTATGCAATTTCTAAATAACAAATTATAAAATAATAAACCATAAACCATAAATTATAAATCACAACCCCTAAAGGTAAACCATAAACTCTTAACCCCTAACCCCTATCCCTATCCCCAAACCCTATGCCACAAAACGTAAACCATAAACTCTTAACCCCTAACCCCTAACACTTAAACCTTAATATCGTTAAATGCACTAAGATCTTAAACCCTAAACCCCAAATAACAAACTTAAAAATACTAAACCTATAACCCAAAATAACAAACCCCAAACCACAAAACTAACATAATGAACATTAAACCCTAAATCAATTTTAACAGCTTTGTAACTTAAATGAAAACTCCTAAATAGTTTAGTTAGCAATTTATAACTTTTCATAATTAAGTAACTAAAATGAAGCTTTCTCATTACTTATAACTGAATGTATCAAAATAAAATATAATTCAAAACAAGAAAAAAAATATGAAAATTAAATCGGATCAAATCGAAACGAGTCCCTACACAAAAATGACAGCTCAACTTTTAACGGCGTTTTTATAAAAGAGCCACTAATGCTCAGATCTTTAGCAGCATTTTTACAAAAGCGCCGCTCTTGCTCAAATCTTTTTAGCGGCGTTTTTACAAAAGCGTCGCTAATGCTCAGATCTTTAGCGGCGTTTTTATATATGCGCCACTATTGCTCAAATCTTTAGCGGTGTTTTTATAAAAGCGCCGCTAATGCTCAGATCTTTAGCGGCGTTTGGTTAAAAAACGCCGCTATTTATCCTTTTTAGCGGCGTTTTGGAAATAAACGCCGCTATTGCTCAACTTTTTGTGGCGTTTTCTTTCAAATGCCGCTAATGTATAATCTTTGCGGCGTTTTTCTTTAAAACGCCACTAAAAGTGTCGCTAAAAGTCTTTTTTGGTGTAGTGAATTAGGGGTGTGCAAAATTCGGGTAAAATCGAAAAAATTCGGTTAACCGGCCGAATTCGGTTAATCGGTAGGTTAACCAAATTTTTTCGGTCGAGGGTCGTTTAATTATTTTGTGATTTTTCAGTTATCGGTTAATTCGGTTCGAAACCGGTCGGTTAACCGAATTTTTTCGGTTTAACCAAAAAATTAATAAATAAAATTATAACATATAAATAGGCCCGCTATTCACCTAAACCTAATCCAAACCCAAATATCCAACCCAATCATAAAAATTACAAATAATTTAATAAATAAAATAAAATTTAAAACTAAAACTAAAATTATGTAATCTTTTTAATTATGTAGTGATTCATTTCGGTAATTGGTTAATTTTTAACCAAAAATAAAAAATATATAATTTTTGCTTAATTCAATTAACCGACCGAATTAATCGAAAAAATTTCGGTTCGGTTAATTTTTTTAAAAAAATTTCGATTCGATTAACGGTTAAAAATTTTGAAAGGTCGGTTAATTCGGTTAATGTTATTTAGAGTCAGTTGACCAACTGAACACCCCTAATTACAACCACTCATCACTAATATATTTTTGTCATTCTAATACATCGAGTCGCATAATTGATTTAACAAGTCTTCTACATTAAATGAGAAATCCATCAATCAAAAGAATATACGTGACCTACAATTGTTTCGTTTAATAAATACTTCCCCAACTTCATGGCAAGGCAGACACATTAATCTATCTACCACCATCTCTCCCGCGTGACTAAGCTTTCTCCCAAGCACTTCACACTATCGTCTCTTTTACCTCAGTCACATGACTCCTGACCTTTTAATTTTGATGAACCGCCTTCAACCTCCTAATCACATGCTTGTTGTTGCATAAACATTATTAAATAACAGTAATATAAAAGTTTTAAATTAATCACAGTAACAACATATATAAAACTGATAATAAAATACATTCGTAGGCCTAAAAAGCCTAACCGGTTCAAACATTTCACATCTCCCACATTGTGCAAATGCACCCCCAACCCTAACAGGTTTGGACTTACAGACCTCCGGCCCTTGCACACGAGAGAGAATATTAGTTTAGCCATTCAATAACTATCAAGTTAGTTCACATACATAAACATATTTCACTTTTGATATCTAACCAATGTGAGACTAAACTTTCCATTTTTCTAAACATAATTCACAAGTGGCTTACTTTGAGCATCAATTTGATCTTATTCATCACTCAATCATTTTGAGCGTATGATATACCGTTTTAAAAATCCCATGGAAAGGAATATAAAATCATAATTTTATGATTCAAATATCTACCTTTACTAATCGAAAATATGCCTCAAAACTTTTAAAATATCCATTTTTTCAGACACTTGTATCAATATTGACTATTAAATATACTTGTTAAGTCCCATAATGATTTGCTTTTGAAATGACTAACTTTAATCAGATTTAACTACATGTTTTAACCATCTTCTCTCCTGATGGGTTGTTTAAATAAAACTAACCAGGGTCAATTATAATTATTGTTTAATAAAATTCAAATTAGATTAAGAGCAGCCTATATTAGAATCAAGAATTAATAGATTAGTATGGTTGGAGGAACACAGCTAGTGGAATCCAAACTCAAGCTAAATTTTTTATATTAGAGTCACTACAACAAAAAAGGCCTATAGCGACACTTTTTTTGACATAAGATGACGCAAAAAAGGTTGCCATAGGTTTCGCGACGCTTCGTTCGACGCTTCCAAAATGGTCGTATATAGTGGGGTTGGTATATGCATTGCGACGCTTTTGAAAAAGCGTCGCTATAAGTCAACATAAGCCGACGCTTATTGAAGGGTTGTGAAAAGTTTAGTCAATGCCGACCTTTAAAAATGGTTGGGAAAGGCCTAGTCAAGTCCAACTTTTGAAAAAGGTTGTTACAGACATGTTTAAGGCAACCTTAAAAAGGTTGGTATAGTTTTGTCTAAGGCAACTTTAAAAATGGTTGGGATAGAGCCGTCTAAGGTAACATTAAAAAGTTAAGATAGACCTTGTCTAAGACAACTTTTAAAAGCGGTTGGGATAAAGCCGTCTAATGCAACCTTAAAAGGTTAGGATAAACCTTGTCTAAGACAACCTATAAAAAAGGTAGGATAGACCTATCTAAGGCAACCTTAAACAAGTTGGGATAGACTATGTCTAAGGCAACCTTTAAAAAGGTTAGAATAAACCCGTCTAAAATAACCTTAAAAAGATTGGAATAGACACGTATAATGTAATTTTTTATTTCAATATTAATATATTTTATAAATATTTACAATTGAATAATGAAAGGAATTGTGCTTTAAATACAACTAAAAATATAAAATTAAAATTAAAATTAAAATAAATATTGAATATTCACTACAAAAATCAATCCAACAATTAAAATACACTAACATTTAGTGAAATGTATACTACGAACATTCAACTCAATGTACAAAAGTAAACAAATAAAAACTACCTAAGATGATGGACATTGATATTGATGTTGTACTACATAAAAGCTAATACATTTTGAAGCGCAACTTCAATTTCAAGAAACTCGTTGATCTCTTATTTCTCGAAGGTAGCCCCAAGAAAAATGGCTACTTAAAATTATATTTCCGATTGTACGTATCTTGAAAATATACTTGGTGAAGTCAAGACTCTTCAATTGCGGATGCTCCAACCGAGGAAACATGGAACCGATAATGTCAAATTTGGACGCAATCTTCGTGAAAATGGGCACCAAGAAGCATAAAAGAGCACGAAACGTAACCATTTCTCATTTGGAAGTCAATGCTCTGTCCGGAAGTTTCCATCCACTGCGAGCAAAATGAATATACATATATGTAAATATTATCACAATGTTTGTCTTTAAATCTGAAAGTAAAGCAAACTACTTCCAGTTGCACAAAGGATTTAGCTAACTACAAGGTCATAACACACACGAGCATACAACAAAGCATTTCGAGTTAAGAAACATAATGCGATGGATGCATACATTAGACATACAATTAATCACTGGTTGCAAAGGTTTAACTTAAGAAACTTGGAAGATACATGCTTGAACGGGCACTCATTTTCATGAAGATATCGCAAACAGTGCCCATGAAAGAAACATTTTCTTTATTTCTTACTATTATGTCTGAAAGCAGAAATGATGGATATGCCATGATTTAACTTTCGAGCTATGAACATCATAGCATATATGTTCTAAAACAGAATTTGATGAAGAAAGAAGTCTAACTTAAACTCTTACGATTCTTAAACCCATTGAAATGGTACCTTAACCTAAGGTACAAAGATTACTGATTTCTTATAGAAAATCAAAATGCATACTAAGTGACAACATTTTACATTATTTATGAAGAAAATTCACATTCCTAGTAACCGTGCCATATAGATTCTTTTCTAACCATAACCTAATGAACCTAATGCCGATTGCCAAAGGGCTCTTGATAGTCGATATGCCATTTTAGCAAACAAGTTCGAGCTTTAAGAAGCGGATGCGATCATTAACAATGTGGCAAGGTCGAGTCAAGTGAATAAGGCTTAAATCATAGCATATAACACTTAAGCTATCAATCGGGCTTAAATCATAGTATTATTGATCACTGAATCATTCCTTGTTTCAATTGTAATGTTTGAGATAGTCCAAGATGCTTCCTTCTTTATACTCTTTTTATAATTATTGGTCAATAGGTTCATAAGGCATGCTAATGCACCATGATCAATAATATCTTTGAAATGGAAAGTCACGAGATCGAACAAATTAAAATAAAATATAAACCGAAAGATGCGAAGGACTAAAATGAGACAAATCCTAAACCATCTTGATGGAACCGATGTAAGATCGGTACGCTCTATGAAGAAATTCGATAAAAGAGCAAAAAAACATCTATTACTCGGACTTGGCGAGAATATCGTATTAAAATGAGGGTATAGAAAAGGTCATACATACTTAATATCAACCACATAGGTTTCACCAACCAACTAAAAGTGTACCTCGGGATATACCAGTAGAACAAACGAAAGGTTAGATTTGAAATCGGGTTTCATATAACGATTCAGTAGAACAAACAAGTCTCGGGATATATCATTATTGAAGGAATGGGATGGATTTATTAGGTGAATCAAAGAAGAATTGAACTCACACTTTGGAGCGTGGGTGTGGTAAGACATTACTATGGGTACACATAGTAGTTTTGCTATAATGAGAGCACCGAAAACCCGCAATGCAATCCGCAACAATCGTGAATTTTTCTCCCTCATTCCTCAAGAACTTAAAGAGCGACAATTTGAAGTGTACCATGATCCGGGTGAAGATCGTGTATTATATCGAGCTTAAACCGTGCAACTTCAAATTATTCTTGGTGAGTGCCAGGAAAGAGGCACTTCGGTACCAAGGGCACGGAAACTGCAATGAGAAAGAGAAAAAGGAAATATATATAATAAAAAAGAACCAACATAGAACGAAATCTAAAGAATGAACAAACGAAATAGTTGAAACATATATGAACAAAATTGCTTAACATTTCACAACCAAGCTATCTGCATCCTCGGGGACAAAACACGAACACTAAATCAATCGTTATTAAGCACTTTTACCGACCCTCATAAAGCGCCTAAGAATGCTTCGTGAATGGTAACATTCACGGGTTTACGACATCTTAGAATGTAATCAAAGGTTAACTTTAGCTCAAATTTATTTGATTAGACCAACCTTCTCGATCCAATCAACTTTGCTCAAGTAGAACTCCGCTTCGGTACCCTTCGTGTGTGGTTACAACCATTACCTATGAAAGACCAATAGCCACATAATTAGTTTATCATAACTATATTAGGTCAAAAATTTCAATTTGCATCGGCTATGAACTTCTAGATAAGAATGAACTTAAGCTAAACCAGTATTTGTTCGACCCTTATTCCTTCAAATCATCAACTAGAAATCACTTGAATCAAATAAAAAGCTAATGAACTCAATTCCTAAGCAATTACTCAATGGTACGCCATAAACAAACATAATGAACATACCTCATCTCCCATTTCCTTAAATATTTTATAAAATTACGGAACTGTTTTTACACCCGATACATACCGCAAAAATGGGAGCAAAATGCATCCAATGAGTACCAAGTTTCCACATTTTAACAAATTGATACCTATATAAGCAAAGATCAAAACTTTAACATAATTGATAACATCCATGAAATCAATGTAACTCTCAAAACATTAACAAAATGCACTCAATCGGTGCCAATTTTCTACATTTTTAACGGTGTAAGGTAACAAATTGATACCTACATAAGCAAAGATAAAAATTTAACATAATTGATACCACTAACACATACCAATTAACACCCAAAGGTCTCAAATTTAACAACAAGAACAACATGAATCGAACATAAGATGCAAAAGTGAGACTCACGAGAAAGGCGAAGGCTCGACAAAAAGTGCAATCTGACGTGGCTTTGCATTTTTAGAATCAACCAAAGGAGGATTTTCATCTTCTCCATCATCTTCTTTCACCTCTGCAACACTCAATCCACTTGCTTTAACAAGCTGTTACCCTTCTTTTCTCTCGGTTTTCAATCTCGGTGGTGAGAAAAGCATCTTTTAATTAGATAAAATTAACAAGAACCGAGAAGAAAATGGTGAATGACACCCAGAGAAAAAGAAAACAAAAAACGTTAATAAATTAATAAAACCAACAGTGGGAAATTGGGGGGAAATAAAAGTGGGAAATTGGGGGGAAAATAAAAGAAGAAGAGATTTTAGGTGGGATTTATGGGGTGGGGGGAAAGGGAAAGAAAAAAAGATTTCATTTGAAATTTTGGGATAAAAATAACTAATTACAAAACGACATTTTTTTGCAAAAAAAATAATTTTTATACTATTTAAATCAATTAAATAAATCTAAATTGTATTAGAATTAACATTTGTAATATAAAAAATATTTTTTTCAATTTCAATTCAATTAAAAAAACAAAAATTCTATTTACAGAACTATAAAAAAATATTATTATTTTAAGCAGTAAATCTTAACTCTATTTTAATTTAAATTTATTTAATAACACAATGAATAAATAGATCCATTTAATATTATAAAGACTAAAATAGAAATTTGTTAGACTTCCACCTTATTTGATAAGGTAATTCTTTTTATTGAGCGAGTATAAGTATAAAATAAGCATTAAAAACATGACTCAATCATGACTTTTATAGACCATAATAACATTGGACAAAACCGACATATTGAAAGATCTAAACTAAATATAAATCTTAATATTTATACAAAATGAGTGGCTTAATCGAGCACTCTGTCACCGACATCAATTTTATCAAGAATGCTTAGTGATATGTATTTTAATTTGGGCGTGATTGTGTGGTTGATTTTTAGGTTTTTTTTTAAATTTCTAAATCGAATAACTAAACAAACCAACACTAATGTTTTTAAACCGAACCGATTCACCACCAATTCACCAATCCGACGGTTCGATTAAAAATCGTTAAAAATTAAAAATAAAACCCCAATTCAAGCATCAATTTAATCGGTCCATGCCGATTCTTGGTCTAACCAAATCAAAACCATTCTTCAGACTAGTAACCCTGCTAGCTCCCAATCCGACCAGCCAACATTATCCGGTCCAAACATCATTGACCAACACTTAAATAGTAAATTGATTTCTAGAATAGTGTCATTATCTAACCTAACAATGAATGAGAAACCAAAAAACCTGGTCAAACCGAATCGATTAATTCTAATTAGATTAGTTCGATTTCTAATCTGATCTGAACATATGACATTCTCTGAACCCTACAAATAAGGGTGAAAAAGGCTTGATTAAAAATAGCACATTTCCGATTGTCATTGGTTAACTAATTTACAGACCAAACCGTTCTTTAGTAGCATTGGCCTCTCCTTCACTCACGTCTTCATTTGATCTACCATAAATCCTAAACCTTATCATTCTAAACCCCAAATTCTAAAACACTCACTTTAAACCATAAACCATAACCCTTAAATATTGGAACCCTAAACTCAAAGCCATATCTCATAGACTACACACCACTAAACCCTTAACTCTAAACCTTAAACCCTAAATTAATTAGATAAAATTTTAATATTATATACTCTTTCAATATTTTTTAATTTTAATTTTGTTTCCATAAATTAATTTTGTTTCAAATTATGTTATATTTTGTGTTAATAATTTACAAGAACTGAATCAAATTAAAGTTCATATATTCAATTGCACATTAAACCATTGTTCATGAATGCTTTGGGGATTTATCCCATTTTGATATTTTATTATTTGAAAATAATAATTTATATTTATCTTAATTATGATTAAAAATTTTAAATATATATAACATAAATTTTGAAACATTTATATTAAATAAACTCTAAAATCCTAAACACAAAACCCATAATCACAAAATCCTAAAATCATAAACCCCAAACCCATAAACACAAAACCCTAAAACCTTAAACAATAAACTATAATCCCTAAACCCTAAACCCTAAACGCTAAACCTTAAACCCTAAACTAAATTAATTTTTTACGACATTTTATTAAAAACCTTATTCACACTCAAAGCTATATTAAGTTATTTTTAATTTCAATATATATAATTATTCACAAACCGATGATGTAAAATTTTAAGAATATTCATATTTAAAATCCAATTTTTGGTGCTACACATTTAAAAAAGCCCACAACATTTAGGAAAATATCGTCTTAGGACTAGATAAATCCAACTCTTATTTAAACGTCGCCTTAGGCATGCATATCTCAACCTTTATACAAAGAGTTGGCTAGAGCTTATATTGACATGTCTATCCCAACACTTAAGAAAGTGTCGCCCAAAGCTGTTGTCTTAGGACTACACAAAAGCCAACTCTTATTCAAGCGTTGCCTTAGGCATACATATCCCAACCCTTATACAAAGAGTTGGCCAAAGCTCCCAACACTTAGGAAAGTGTCGCCACAAAAGTGTCATCTTAGGACTACACAAAGTCAACTTTTATTCAAGTGTTGCCTTAGGCATACATATCCCAACTCTTATACAAAGAGTTGGCAAAAGTGTAGTCTATCCCAACACTTAGGAAAGTGTCGCCCCAAAGCGTCGTCTTAGGACTACACAAAAGCCAACTCTTACTCAAGCGTGCCTTAGGCATACATATCACAACCCTTGTACAAAGAGTTAGCTAAAGCGTATGTTGGCAAGTCTATCCCAACACTTAGGAAAGTGTCGCCCAAAGCTGTCGTCTTAGGACTAGACAAAGCCAACTCTTATTTAAGCGTTGCCTTAGGCATGCATATCCCAACCCTTATAAAAGAGTTGGCTAAAGCGTATGTTGGCGATCTATCCCAACACTTACGAAAGTGTCGCCCCATAAGTGTCGCTATAGGCCTTTTTTGTTGTAGTGAGTTGAGGAAAAAATTAATTGTAAACTTTGAGAAAAATTAAATTACTTATTTTTGTAAAAAATTATTATAGTTTTAATAGAATCAATAGTTGAAAGCATTAAACTGGATAATTGAAACTGACTAATAATTAGGACAAATATATAGAAGAATTCACATGTTTACACATGTGGTATTCAAAGTTCTGTTTTAATTTATGTAATACTTTCACACTATATATGTATATGTATATACTTTTTATATACAATATTTAAGGTAAAAGATAGGATCACACGATTTGAATCCATAATAAACGCAGTGACTAATTAACAAGAGTTTTAATCATCACTTCATTCAAATACATTATATATATACTTTGGCACCATATATATATATATATATGCTAAAACTTTCATTAACCTACTGTTCGGGACATGGGGAGATATAATTATGAGGTACTCTCTTTATAAAGAAAGCTTAGATATATAGATATTTAATACTATATGATATATAAATATTATACCAGCTACACAGTCATTTCAAATCAAGTAAATGTTATATAATTAAAAAAGTAATTAAGAAACCAATGCATCTAAGTTTCTACACAAGCATATAATTTTTCATTCTCTCTAAATATTTGAGTATATGCTTAACTGTTTGTCAGTGCATTGGATTAGGATTTGTTTGATATCGACTCTTCAACGCTACTGCGCAAAACAGATATTTGGACGTGTGCATAACATAACATACATGAGGATGTTGAGAATTGTGCTCATATTGCAGTAAACATGTAATTGTTTTCTATGTATTTGAACGATAAATAAATAAATAAAGTTAATTTCACATTTCACTATTATATCTTTTGTGTTTCTATCTTTTATATTTTGCATACATAGTGAAATTGTAACAAGTAAATATTAGTTCATTGATTGTTTTAGTTCAAACTGATGATAAGTGGCATTGTAAGAATGTTTACATTGCGAGAAAGACAACTTACTTCAGTAGATAATCTAAACGAGCCCATAATCCCATAAAAGAATCAAAGTGAGCATTTGATTCAAATACTCGGAAAGATTTTTATGTCATCTACAATTGTAATTAATTAAGTGGAAAGGGCAAGATGGCAAATAACATAAAAATATATTTTTGTATAGATAAATTGATGGAAGAAACTACAGAAATGGAGAAAAGAAAGGATGAAATGATTGTAAAAGGCCATTAGCCATGGTACTTCACGTCAGCCACCATTTTCCCACCATTTCAACTTTTATTTTTCTTTTAATTTAGTCCCTCTCACTAAATACAAATCAATTAAGCTAGTTTCTTCTAAATTTCTTCAAGATTAGTGAGTAAAATTAGTAGAGAAGGGTAGTAACTACCCAACTGTTAAAAGAAATGCATACTTGTCTAGGAGGAGAGAGAAAATAATAATTAGTGTTGAATACAAGTGATTAAGAAAAAGTGAAGGAAGTGAGAAACAAGTAGAGAAATAAAGCAAAGGAGGAGCTAAAGGAGGAAGAAGAGGAAGAAAGCTTGATTCCATATTTTGAGTTGTAAGTACAACTAGATTCTTGCTTGTTTTGATTATGAAGTTAATTGTTAGAATGAATATAATTTTAATATGGTATTTAATTACAAATTTATAAGTTGAATAAGTGAAGAATAAGGCTTGATAATTATTAAATATAATAAATAATGAATTGATTGTATTTATTAAGTAATATGTGATAAAGAAATTGAAAGAGATGTGAGAAAACATTTTGAGTGCAAAAAAAAAAAAAATACTAAATTATGGAGGATGTAAAAGTTGATGGAACTATATATTTATGTAAGTAAATGTGAAGAGAAATATCTGAAATAATGATATGTGAAATAATGTATAGATGTTTGATAAAAAAATGAAAGAGAATGATTAGTGTGCTAAAAGCGTAAAATAACATGAAAAGAAAGAATTAATAAAGATTAGCGATGACTTACGGAAATTATATTAATTGGTGAAACATGTTACATGTATTAAAAGAATTATAAATTCTATTTGTGGATTTGATGCCTCAAGGACAAAATTTAGAAAAAAAAAATGAAAATGACAGGTGAATGTGGAATATGGAAGTTAAATAGAGAAATGAAATATGTTATATACGAAATTGAAAGAAAAATATATTGTTACGTAAAATGTCATGATGAGGTATAAATTGTAAAATAAGTAAAAGTGATAGGTGAAATGTATAATAAGAATTATTAGTGGAACTATGCAAGATTATTAAATATTGGGACAAGTTACATGTGTTAATGAAAAAGGAAGATATAATTATATGAAGTATTGTTATAAGGATTAAATGGTAGAAAGTGCAAAAGTAACGTGTGTATATTATGACTTGCCTAAGTAGACGAGATAAGAACTATTGCGATATTAGTGGCATGCCATTAAGGAACCTTAGCATGCTCTCTGATTACTAGCACATTCAGTGCTCATTGATTAGCACATTTGAGCTCTCTGTTCATCCGTTTCAGCGATGTTCTGTTTTGTTCCGTATACCCTGTGTGTTCTATTAAGTCTACTGGGCCTCTGAAAAAGGTATAAAACTATTTTAATGATTATTGAATTATATAGATTATATGTGTTGAAAAGTTTAGAAATTGAGAAAAAAAATATGGTTGAAATAATTAAAGTAAATTATTAGAAATTTTACTTAACGAAGTAAATGAGAATTTAAAGCAAATCATGTGATTCTTGTAATAGCCCAAATTTTAGTGATGTTAAAAATAATGGTTCGAGACCACCAAATCTGAGAAATGGACTTGTAGATTATATTTATTTAATATTTACGAGTCAAATGTAGCTTTTAAAATGTTTTAAAATAGTAAATTGTGTTTTATAAAGATTTATTTGGTCAAGAAATCGAGAAAAGAAGTATCGAGATCTCGGTGTTATAAACCGAGTCATAAATATTTTATGAATATTTAAGGAATGTCAATAAGGTAGTATTAAAATTTCGTTAGAAAATTTTGACGTTTGGGTGGTTAATTAAATAAAAGGACTAAAATGAAAAGTGTATAAAAGTTGCTAAAAGGATTAAATAGTCTGATTGTCAAATGAGGAAGGACCTAAAGTGAAAATAAGCCCAAAGGAGATATTTTGGGCGGCAATAGCTGAGAAAAATCAGGAAATGGATGAAATAAGGGTAAAATTAGAAAATTGCCAAAATTAGTTAAATAAGTATGGGACCAAATTGGAATTATCTAGATTTCTCTTCATTTCTCTTCATTTTCTTCAGCTGAAAAACAGCCATGGGAGAGAGTTTCAAGCTGGTTTTCATACTCAAGCTTCATTTAAGTTTAATTCTTACTTTCTCCTTGAAATTTCTATGTTTTTGGACTTTTACAATTGGGTCCAACTTACTATGTCATTAGTTTTTGATTCTATAGCTAATTTTAAAGTTTATGTGGATTAGTGCTGGAAGAATATGATGAATAAATATTGAATTGAAGCTTTAATTTTGTTATATGATAATTTTATTAAGTAAAATTGATGGAAATTGATTTTAGGACCTAATTGTGAAAGAGTTGAAATTAAGGCCTAGAGTTAAAATTCTGATTTTCAAAGGTTATGAAGTAGTTTAAAATGATAGAGAAAAGTATTAAATGAGAAAATTAGCTAAATTGAGGGGTTAATTGAGCAAGGATTGAATTGTATGAAATGTGGAATTTGGGACAAAATAGAAATCAACATGTTATACTAAAGCAGTTTTGGACAGCAGCAGTTGTCTAACTTTGAAAAATCACCAAAAATTGTATAAATATAATTAGAAGCTGAGTAAGATATAGAATTGTTGAGTCTATTTTCATATAAAAGAAACAAAGCAGGTAAAGGAAGTCTACATATTGAGATATTTAAATTTTTGTAAGACTGGTTTAGAACAACTTCGTGATCCCCTGTTCTTAATTTAGAAATTCACTAAAAATTGTACAAAAATAATTATGAGTTATAATTTATATGTTTGTATTCCTTAGTGAGTCTATTCTCATTAGAAATAATCAGAAACACTATATGAAAACCGTACTATGAGATAATTGATTTTTAGTGAAGAGAGGTCAGAGCAGTAGGGCTGTGTAACAGGGGAGAACTTAACTAATAAACTGTACTAATTGGCCACACCAAAAATTCTGGAAAAATTATGGTAAGAAGATATGTGAGTCTAGTTTCAAAAAAAATTAACGGTTTGAAATTTAGAGCTCTGTAGCTCGAGATAAAAATATTTTAGTGAATATAACACAGATGGACAGCTTGAACATTCACATGAGTAAATAGTGAAAATTATTGAAAATGTTACTTACAAGTGTGTTGTTTATACTAAGGTTGTGGATGGAGAGGAGGAGGAGGAAAATAATATATGAATGACTTATGTATAAATTGATTACATGTTCGATTATAATTGATATAATGTTTTATTTGGAATATTTATTATGAAATTATGATTATCGTTATAATACAAGAATTGAACTTGTAAGTTCATATGGCTGAAATTTAATGATTAAATGTTAATTTTATGAATTATATCATGTATGATGAGATATATTTGTTGATGAATTGAGAATAAAATAACAATGCGAAAAGTGATTAAATGATCAAATTGAGCGGAACATCGGATTTGAGTACTTCTGATCAGTGGCAAGTGAAAGTGAAAAATAGTAGCTTCGGCTACCTGATCAGTGAAAAGTGGTAGCTCCTGCTACCTGATCAGTGAAAAGTGGTAGCTCCGGCTACCTGATCAAGTGAAAAGTGGTAGCTCCGACTACCTGATCAAGTGAAAAGTGGTAGCTCGGCTACTGATCGATCCGGCTACGATCGGTGAAAAGTGGTAGCTCGGCCACGATCAAGTGAAAAGTGGTAGCTCGGCTACCGATCGATGAAAGTGGTAGCTCGGCTACGATCGATGAAAAGAGGTAGCCGGCTACAAGTGACAAGTGATTTCGTGTAAGACCATATCCGGAATATGGCATCGGTGTGGTGCGTGTTTAAGATGAAAGACCATGGCTATGTTATGGCATCGGTGAAATTTAATGCATCTTGATGCGAACAATTACGTAAGACGTTCACTAATTTGTGAAGTTGGTAAGTGTTATATAGAATTATGTGATATAAGGAAATATGAGTTGATGATACATGAAAATAGAACTTGGTTGATGAATGAGCTCATTTGTGATTATACATTTGTACACCCTTGAGTGTATTATCCGTATGAAATGGTATTCGAATGAGTTAATGAGAAGAGTTCTAAAATGACATAATCTAAATTGAAATGAAATATTATGAAAATGTACTTGGAATGTATTGGTATATCTTGTGAATGTTATTTGAGTTCATAATATGGAAAGTAAATGTATGTGAAAATATGAGGTGATGATATCGTACATGGAATTTATTGATGGATACATACATCCTAATGGATTTTAGAGAACATTGAAATTGGGCTCAATAAGTGAGTTGCCAATTTAAATTGTAATTGGCGAGGAAGAGTTAGTGAATTGCATGATTATGAGTTGCTATATGTATTTGTCAAAATACGAGGAAATGATGGTAAATGATACATGGAAATATGAGACTATAATATATAAAAACATGGAATGTGTTTGATAAATGTGTTCATTCATAATTATAGAATTTTTGCATCTCAAGTGCACTATATGTATAAAGATGATGTTTCAAATGATTGGATAAGTAAAACTCAAATATGAAGTAGTTTGAAACCAAGACAAATTGTTATAAAATGTATATGAAAACAGAGGTGTGATTGTTATATGCTATATGAATACATAGGATGAAAAAGTACAAGTACAAGAGAAATTTAATGAGAATTGAGCCTATATCGTTTCTTGTTATTTATATGAAGTGTACGATTAACAAATCGTATTAAGTATAAGACTCGATTGAATATCTTAAATTGGTTTTGTATGTATTAAATGTGGGTGAAGAATAAGGATCAAATGAGTGAGAAATATGGCTTGAAAAATAGCATAATTTATGAAAATTAACTTTACCACACGACCAAGCAACACGGCGTGTACTAAGGCCGTGTGTCTCCGGTTTCTCCACAGATGCAAGTTAGAGAGTTATCGCCCTATAGGCACGGCTATGTGAGCCACAGGCGTGGGACCCTTGTAAATGAGATAAATTTAAGGATTTAAAAAAAATATATCGATTCTAATTTAGTCCCACCCAATCCCAATGCATGATTTGGACTTCAAGGGTTCGTTAAAGGAACTTTTATAATCAATTTTGATATTTGAGTGATAAATGGTTTAAATAATCTGTAAGTGTTTAGTACTCTTCGGTAATGCCTCATACTGCTATTAGGCATCAAACACGAGTAAGGGTGTTACAATTCTAGTATTATATAGATGTTAATTAAGTTAATATGTTTAGTTGGTGTTTAATGAGTAAATAATCATAAATGTGGACTTAATTGTAATAATAAGTGAATTTATTGGTAATTTATGTATGATGAAGACAAACAAGTTATTTAAATGTTTCTATGTAGTAAAAATAAATAAGTTATAATTTATAATATAGATTATGACCTAAATATTAGTTGTACTTACTAAGCTAGTAATAGCTTAACGCGTGTTCATATGCGTAGGTTGAAAGTAGAGGAAAATGATTTTTAATGATTGAAGGCACCTCATGTCATTATATCAGTGGATCCGAGAAAGGGCTAAGTCTGTCGTTTCAGTAAATGGCATGTACCTAGGTGTGTGTATTAAAGTTGAATGTGATGGGACTTAAATGGGAGTCTCGATGTTTGCTTAATTCATATGAAATAGATTAAATATTAATTAAGTGATATAAGAAAATTAGATTTTTAGAATGCTTAATTACGATTTATATTTGAATTAAATTGGCTTAAAATTTGAGATGTGAACAAGGGTTAAACTAGGTAAACTTTAGGAATTAATTTGGCAAATTATCCATTGAATTTCAAATTTAAACATGACTACCAAAATCCACACAGTCGCGTTCCCTATTTTTCACAATGGCCCTTCTTTCACTTTAGTAAATTGTTCTAAATGTAAGAATGGTAAAAAAAATTTATTTCAGCTTATCTCGAACATCAATAATTAATATACTAGAACAACGAAACTAATATGTACAAATTATAATGTTATTTTTATTTAGAAATTATTATTGGAGTTTTTGAAAACTAATGTAGCACTTCTATACTAGATCCGGTAATCAGGTTGGGTATAGTGGTGTTACATCTTGGCTATCAGAGCAGTTGGCTCCACGAGTAGGGATATAGATGTACTCATTGGAAGAATGATATATTAGATTGGACCTAAGTTAAATTAATTTTTGAATCTGTTTGTGAATTGATTCACTTATGACATTCATAGTGTGACTTACTTAAATCATGAGTTAGCCACTAACCATGCGTATATAACTCATGTGCTTTAATATAAGTAGAAACTTATGCTTTAAAGATGATTGAGTCGATAGTCAGTATGTTGGGTATATGACTTGTGTATGGCATGACTTTATTAGCAACAATGAAATTCAAACTTCAAAATCGAAAAATTCAAACTTAAAACAATTCAGAATTCAACTTCGCGGCTTAATTAAGTTCTAGTTTAAGAATATTTCTCAAAAACACTTTTGAAACAAAAACATTTTTAAACAAACTATTTTTTTAGAGAAAAAGTGCTTACATCAGACTAAAAATTGACCCAAAAATACTTTTTCAAAAGTTAAAATTTTATCTTTCTCCCAAAAAAATATTTTTAAGAAGTATTCTTAAACTAGCTAACAACAAAAGGAAAAAAAAGGGAGAGCCATCCTCAACCCATGTCTTTTATTATGGATTGAAGTCCAAGCTTGAAGCCCACTGAATTTTCTGGTCAAAGTTATTACACGATGGATTGTTGTCCAAACTAATTTTTTAAAAGAAAAAGATTTCTTTCAAATTTTTATTATTTAAGGACCTAAAATGTTTTGGTCAAAATTAACTGCTAAATTATCAATTTTATCTTGTTTTACTTTAGAGAAATATGAGGTCCAATAAAAAGGTTTGATGTGTTATGTTTTCATTAGAAACTATCCTGTTTTGAGAAAAAATGAAAATTTCCCAATTTTTAGCAAAAAGAAAAGAAAAAAGAAGAGGACTAATTGAAAAAAAGGATGTAATTTTGGAATTTGGATTTAAGCCAAAACAAAATCAAATCTTTTATTCAAATCGCTCTGCTTTGACAAAAACGTTAAATTTGAAAAGTAACCCCAAATTCTTGGAACCCTATGGCGACTTGTCCAACTTCATCTCTGACTTTTAGAGCTTCAAATTATCCCCCAGTAATAATAAGAACCTTTAAAAACAAAGCCTTTTTTTTTCCTTTTTTTTTCTATTCCCCCATCTCTTCGAATTGTTCCATTAATTCTTAATCTTTTAATTTAGAAGAATAAATCTTTGAATGATTCCTTCATTCCAATTAAAAAAACCAAATCTTTGTTTTGATGTCAACAGAAGCTTCCACAACAAATTTCCGAAGTTCAGATTTCCAGCCGGTGGCGCAGCCGCCGGATTTCCGGCCGGAGGTGACTGTCAGTCCCCATGACGGGCTCCGCTTTTGGCAGTTCATGGTTGCTGGCTCCATAGCCGGCTGCGTTGAGCATATGGCTATGTTTCCAGTTGACACCGTTAAGACCCATATGCAAGCTCTCGGGTCTTGCCCCATAAAATCAGTGGGTGTACGTCACGCGCTCCGTTCCATCCTCAAATCGGAAGGCGTACCGGGGTTATACCGGGGAATAGGGGCAATGGGTCTCGGGGCGGGTCCGGCCCATGCCGTTTATTTCTCCGTGTACGAAGTTTGCAAGAAGTATTTCTCGGGTGGGAACCCGAATAACTCCGCTGCTCATGCGGTTTCCGGCGTTTTTGCAACGGTCGCGAGCGACGCCGTTTTCACCCCTATGGATATGGTGAAGCAACGGTTACAGTTGGGCAACAGTGCTACTTACAGAGGGGTGTTGGATTGCGTTAGGAGAGTGTTGAAAGAAGAAGGTTTTGGGGCGTTTTATGCTTCCTACAGGACGACGGTGGTCATGAATGCGCCGTTCACGGCGGTTCATTTCGCCACTTACGAGGCGGCGAAAAGGGGTTTGAGTGAGATTTCACCGGAGAGTGCGAGTGACGAGCGGGTCATTGTGCATGCTACTGCTGGTGCCCTTGCCGGAGCTTCAGCTGCCGTTGTCACTACGCCGCTTGATGTAGTTAAAACTCAGCTGCAATGTCAGGTAAGTCAAGGCCTTTTTTTCTTGCTTGTTTTTATTTTGCTAAAGCTCTATTCTGTTTATGCAATGCTTTTAGGTTTAAAACTTTTTGAGGATTCAATTAGAAGGATTTAAAGTTTGGGATCAATTTAAAGCATGGTTCTTAGTTTGAGGACATTTGCTATAATTAACCCGTTTGAATATTGTTAATGCTTTTGTTTTCTTGATTTAAACCTTACAAATCCTTCATTTTTAATCCCTCTAATTTTAGAAACATGCATTTCAATACTGATGCCAATTTTTTACATTAATTATGTTGAATAACATGTGAAGATGTGGCATATAGACATTTGCATCTAATTTGTTTTTTTATGGAAAAAAAGGATAAAGATAACTGAAATCACAATTTATTTCATATTTTAGAAAGATAGATATAACATTTGTCAAACTATCATTTCTATTTATACAGGGCCTGTCCAATAGTATAATGACAAATTAAAATTCAGGGCTCAAAGAAGAAGTGCGTTGGACGGCTCTGAAATTATAATAGACGATTCAAATCGGCCTATAGGGACCTTGTATGCAATTTTAAGTGTCTAGCGTTGCTTCTATACAATTTACTAAAGCATGCTTTTCCTTGTATACAATACATGTGCATTTAAGTGCTTGCTCATAAAGTCTTTTATCTTGCTCCATCTTGTTTCATGTTAACATCCATGAATGTGTATTTTGTACTTAATCTGTTGATTCAATTATGCAAAATGTATTACGGCAGGGTGTATGCGGATGCGATCGGTTCAAGAGTAGTTCTATCAGCGACGTGATTAAAACGATAGTGAAAAAGGACGGATACAAAGGCCTCATGAGAGGATGGATTCCTCGAATGTTTTTCCACGCACCTGCCGCCGCGATCTGCTGGTCTACATACGAGGCCGCTAAAACGGTCTTACAAGAACTCAATGCTAGCACCGAGAGTGGCAGTGTCACCTGAAATACCTTACGAATTTACGGCCAATGTATTATGCAGTTGCGTGACCGACATCGGAAGGTATGGCGGAAAGGTGTCGGCTTCACACAGTGGTGGTGGAGGCCTGGAGAGGTGAGGAGGACTTGCTCACAGGCATTGCCAATGGTGGCACCCAAAGGGTGTATACTCTGCAATTTATTGTAATCAATTGAATGATAATAAAGGTTTGGAGTCATTTCCTAGCCAGTTATTTTTTTTCTTTGATTTTTATACCCAAAAGATTAAAAATATTATGATGTTTTTGTTTTTAGTTTTACATATGTGGTTTGTTATTTTAGTATTTTTTTCTATTTTTGTAAAGTAAAAATTATAAATTAATTTAAATAATTTAATATAATGATACGTCAATTTTACATCTTAAGTATTTAATATAAGTTATTTATAAAATCATGTTATCGTATTTTATAGAATCTAAATTCATATATCAAAAGGGATTTAGTAATCAAATTTAAAGAATAAAAATAACAATAACCCTATAAATAATAAAATAATAATTAGTGCGGATTTTGTAACAACTTTTTCTAATAACACATACCTTGTATGTGATTTTACGTGTTTAATTTTTATAATTAATTTTAAATAAATATTTTTTGTTATAATAGAGGAGTCAAATTCGCTATATGTACTCTCCATGAGAATTGATTTCCTCCATTATTCACCACCAAAACAATCGACTTTTCATCCCGTCTTAAATGGGGTGAATCAATCAGCACCGTCACAAACTCTACCTTATTCAATCTTTACATCAAAAGATGTAAATGCACCATTTTAAATATCTTTTAATCCTAAAAATCAAACGTTACCGATAAGTATTTTTGACAACTCAAACGTTCAAAATATTTTTAATCCGACAAAACTTTCTCAAACTATTTTTTCCTTATTTACATATACTATTGCTCTAATTTATTTTGGATTAGAACAATTTCAATTAGGTCATTTTATATTTTAAAATTAATTTCGAGTTTATATCCATTTTTATTTAAGAAATTGTCAAGTTGGTATAGTTTTGAGTTTTGCACGTTCTAGATTTGTATAATTTTGAGTCTGCTAAATTAAGTCCAGTAATAGCTAATCAAAAGTTTTGAACAAGCAGCACCAGTGGTCTAGTGGTAGAATAGTACCCTGCCACGGTACAGACCCGGGTTCGATTCCCGGCTGGTGCAATATGTTTTTGTTTCCTTTTAAATCCAATGTTTACTGCATTTATTTGACAAATCCTTTTTATTCAGAGGCCTGTCTTTCTGGTTCCGGATCTCTCTGTATTTGCTTCATAGCCTACAATGAACGCCATCTCCACCTCTCCTATCGATTTCATTCAAGGTATTATTTAAGGTTTTTTTTTTTACATTTTTAAAATATTTTGTGTAAATTTCCCCATTTTCAAAACTGTTTCTTGCCTATGCACGCGAAAATTTTTATGCAGAGAGTAACAATGGCAGTGGCAGCGACTCCGATACCAGTCACGATGACGCGCCTGAATACTACCAGCCGATCTCATCCGTGGATGATGATGAAGACGACGACGACGACGACGACGACGATGAGGATCGAGAAAGTTTCGATGATCAAGTCAATTCAGATGAAGAACACCACCATCGTAACCTAACGAGTGGTTACGTCAATCTAGTGGAGAACGGGATCTCGTCTCTTCACTTAGGCAGCGTCGCTACGGAGCAAGAAGAGGAGGAAGAGGAAGAGAGGAGGAGAGAGGCGTCTGATACGGCGATAAGGAGGGCGTTTAGGGAAGAGGAGAGGCGGAGAAATGCACCGTTAACAGCGGAGAATGCTATGAGAGTGAGGGAAGCGATGCGTGGGGTTGCGTTCGCTGGATTGACTCCTGATTGGGCCAATCAAATTCCCGAGGAGCGGTGGATCGATCAGCTTCGGCGGTTGAGGCAACCGCCACGCCCTTCCAGTACGGTTTAAAACCATCTTCCCTAGATTTTGGGTCAATTTCAATGCTTTCTTTTTCCTTTTTGAATTTTGGACAAATCTCTTCCAAATTATAGATCTTTATCTGTCCTTTTGGCAAAACATTAGCATTAAAGAACAATTGCTCAGTTGGATCAATTCTGTTCTAAAAGAAATTTCAAAAATCGATTGCATGATCTGTCTCAAACTTTAACCTACTAAACCATTAAGTTAGGTCTTAATCAATCTAATTAAACCGTCCATTAAATATGTTGAATTGAATTTTTTTTCCCCTTGTGATTAAAATTTTATATTATACATTTAAAACGAACAATTATTATGTCTATTATTGTTACAAAATTTTACCATCAAGTAATCTTTAAATAAGGGTGTAAATGAGATGATGCTTGTAAGCTATTTTAATCAAAGTTTAGTCGGACTAATAGCGCGGAGATTGTTCAAGCCATTTAGGTAACTTTTTTAAGATCATCTAATTCAGCACTTATAACTGAAAAAAAATTTATAGTTATTGAGTTGAGTTTAAGCAACTCGGTTTACATGTTTAATCAATTATTTCGAGTTCAATTATAAATGAGATTAAATACAAATAAGTTTAATTTAAATTTGAATACTTAAATTAATAAATAAATTTAAGTAGTTTGATTAAGAGTTGAGCAAAGCTTAAATTTTGAAATTGTTTCGATCAAACTCGAGTTTTTCACCATTCAGATTTAGCTTTGCTCAATTACACACGTATCTTTAAATTACATTAAAAAATAAAATTAGACTCGTTTGTTCTAGGGTATAACAGATCCAGTTAATCTATTTTAACAGTCATAATTAACCATTCTAACCAACTTAACCGACAACTATAAGTTAAAACCATTTTGTTCACTCCTCGAAAAATATAATATCCCCAAAAATTATATTTATACTGTGAATGAGTCGTGGCTTAAGAGATGGATTGGGAAATTGAATAGCAGAATGTAGGCACTGCAGTTGAAACGATGAATGACACAGGAGTGTTGTTACTTGGCCTATTTCTTTCTAATCAAAAAATGCTGCCAAAAACACACACATAGAGACAACCGACACCATCATTACAAGCTAGATTTGCAATATGTCTGGTCATAAAACCTCAAAACTTCCAAGTTGCATTATATGAATGGTGGAGTAGCCACAACTAATAAAAAAAACCCTCCTCAAGCACCAATGTTCTCAATCTCAGCACTTTTATCCATTCTCTTCACAATGCCAGCTATGACCTGAGACATGACCCCAAAACAAAACTCAAACCAATGAGAATGAATGCCTCGAGAGAGTGAAGAAGAAGCTTGTACTAAAGCAGTCTATAAGAATTTTTTTTTTTTTACCTTTCCAGGCCCCAATTCATAACTCTTTTTCAGGCCTTTGGTCAGCAAAGTTTTCACTGTGGTTTCCCACTGAACAGGAGAAGTCACCTGCAATTCCAACCATAAGCTTAAATAGCTTTTCTTAGCCCATGTGATGCAGGAACATATTTTGGACTGCTAAAATTATACGATATGTTACGATTTAAATTTAGGGCTAGATTTATCAGTTTTTCTTTTTGCAAGAAAGCCTGGGTTTTTAATAGAGAGAAACTATAGGTCTTGCACAATCCTACAGATTAGTAGAGTTCCAACTTCTTTCTATTCATTTTCAGGCCAACAACATTTGCATTTTCTTTTTCAATTGATAGAGAGAAACTATAGGTTTTTCACAACCCTACAATTTCTAGAGTTCCAACTTCTTTCTACTTATTTTCAGCTTTAATTCTGTTGTTTTACGGCTTTTTTTCTCCCTAAACACACAACCAAGCAGGAGTAGAAAAAAATGGGTATGAAGCAAGCTTACTTGTCGTGCTAGTATTTTCTTTATAGTCTCAGGATCTGCATGAGGCTGAGCATCGACATTTGATATGACAGGTATTCTTGGAGTTCTAATCTGGGTTGCTGCCAATGCAGCCTCCAATCTTGAGACTGCTGGGTCCATGAAACTAGTGTGAAAAGCACCAGCAACAGCTAAACGTACCTACAAAAGGGGAGAACTATGTTATCACTAGCAGTCAGATTGTAGCTTAGATGTCCACATTTGCACAAAAAGGAAATGTATCAATTTACAATCAATCAAGGTAAATGCAGAAGGATCACATTTTTAGATAGAAGATGACAAAGAGAACTACCGTCATCCGAGCCTTGAATGACTTTGCTTTAGCTTCCACTGCTTCCACTCCTTTGAGACCCCCAGATACTGCATAATTTCCCTGCCAAACAAAACACATTTTCAGTACCAAAGTCAATGCATATCTGGTCTCCTAATTATCATTATACCAAGCACGAAACAGTTCATTTGATCAACGAGACATAAATGAATCTTATATCCTTACAGGACACAAGTAATTCGCAATATCCTTACAGGACACAAGTAATTCGCAATCTGCACTTTATCAGCTACATCAACTTCTTGGTTGGCAGCATCACACAATTGCTGAACCTTCTCCGAATCAAGTCCTATGATACTGACCATGGCACTTTTAGCAGCATCTGCAGCTTCCTAAAAGTAGAAAGAACGATGATTACCAGCAGGACTCATAAAATCATCCACACTACAAAGCACTATTAAACAGAAACAGATCATTACCTGCATCGCTTCTCCTCTTAGTTTGACAAGCTTGAGTCCATCCTCAAAGCTTTATACATGAAATCAAATACACAGGGAAAAGAGCATCAATCATATGTTTCTTCTAGTTTTACATGCTAACTCAAAAATTAGCAGACAGGTGATGGTAACTTCTATATGCTTTAAACATGGAAATACAACTTTGGACATTGACTTAGTCATTATGGTATACGTAAACACTCACCTAAAAGCCCCAGCAAAAGCTAGTGCAGTATATTCACCCAAGCTGAGACCACACGTGACATCAACAGAATCAATAATCTGCGAGCCTCCATCACGGGCACGAAGCAGCTCCACAGCAGCTAGACTTGTGACATAAATAGCAGGCTGCAAATATGAAGATAACACTAATTTATTTAACACTAATTTATTGCTCTCTCTTGACAGAATAAATCGTAGTAATACAACAGTGGTAACAGAACATTTATAAGGGCGGATGGCAACCAAATGAGAATGCAAGGTACCTGGCTTATGACAGTTGAATCTAGCTTTTCCTTGGGACCATTGATGCAAACATTTAGAAGATCAAAACTGCATGCAGATGGAACATGGTTAAACTATAAAGACGATTTTAATATAAGGGGATAGCAAATTAAGGATTAAATTTTGGTCTTTTCATCCCTATTCTACAAACAATTTTAAAATTTACTCTCTGTACTTTTAACTTGGCATAATTTTATCTCCTACTATTACTAATGTTTTGCTTTAGTCCAAATCACTAATTCCCTTAAACATACCATTAGTTTGCCATAATGAAATTTAAAAAGAATTGAAACTTGAAAATCGAAATTTGTAAAATTATAGTTATCAGAATAGTTATTTTCTACTAATTTATCATTTAAAAAGAAAAATCAATCTTAACCTCATAATTTGATTCCTTTTTTTCAATTTCACGTCAATCAAATAGATTTTAGTGATTTGGACTGGAGCATGACATTAGTAATAGTAAGAGAACCAAATTATTCCAAGCTAAAATATAGGGACTAAATCTCCGAAATTGAGTATAGTACAAGGACGAAAACCATAAATAGACCACTAAATTTCTGTGTACCCTAATATATTATTTGCCTTCTTATACAATTCTCCAGCAGCAGGCACAGCCTGAGCTTCTTTTCCCATTCCAACGGCTTGAGCGCCCTGAAATTTTCATGGTGTACATTGGAACTAATAAGAAGGCAACGAAACAGACTCATCCAGGTAAAATCCAAAAAAAATGGAAAGTAAAAGCCTTTAACATGGGAATGAATAAATTTAGCTTAGCAGAGCCTGCACAGTCCAAAATTGATGGAATAAGGAACTAACCTGACCGGGAAAGAGGAAGGCGGATGTGGGCTTGTAATCAGCGAACAAGGCATCATCGACGACAGTTTGGGATCCAACGGAAACACTCATGAAAACCCTAGATCTTGAGGGGTTGTTGAGGCGGAGGAAGCATCTAGAAGGAAGAGGTCCATTGGAGCGAAACGAAGAAAGGGGAGAAGGGAGAGCGAGGGAAGCGGAGGCGGCGGACATTGTGAAGAGAGACTGGGAATGAGCGGAAGAAGCAAGGCGGAGACTGTGCATGCCAATTGTTTGATATTTTTTCTATGTTAAATAAATACGCTTTGTGTTAATGTTGGCGGAGATAACGAAGGTAGACGTTGGAGATTGGCTTGAAAACCAAAGAAACCGCCCATCTGCCACTGCCTACTCACCAACATAATTACTACCCAAGTAGAAATATCTATTAATAAATTTTAACAAATACCTTCAAAATGGACTCATGTTTTAGATGTCGAGCTTGCTAGATTGTTATAAAGGGAATTATTAGGAAGGACCTTGGCCAATCAAGGCAGATTAAGCAATATAATTTTTGAGTATTTTTTCGTATATTCTTCAGATGGTGTGAATGCCTATTTATATGATAGGATATTATTCATCGATAAGACAAATTAGGAAGACACCATGCATATAAACACATTTCCTACTCTAGTTTAGACACGTGTCTTCATAGTTCTAAGTTCATGCAACCTGCAATACAAAGACCAAGTTTGATTCGTCAACTTGTGAACTTACCCGTAAGCTTAGTACTTAGGTCAAGCCTGCAAGCTCCTTAAGGTTCAACCCAGGCCCAAACCTACTCCACGAGCTTAGCGCTTGGGTCAAGCCTGCAAACTTCGATCCAGGCCCAAACTTGAGACAAGTTTGGGCCAATAATGATAAACAATAAATTAGTATAGTCAGATAGGTAATCCTTTCAACAATCTAAACATTGAATATAAATTGTTAGGTACAATTTCATCCCTAGCAACTAGATTCTTTATCCTTTCACCACTTGAAACTAGTAGATTTAAGCATCGAATCACACCCTATGATATAAACTCTAATACTCTCAAAGCTTGCATCAGTAATGTAAGAATTTCTTACCCTTCAAATTCGATATGATATCAACCACAATAGGCTCTCGGGCCTATCACACATTTTAAAAATAGCCCATTTTATCTTACAATTTGTGTGGTTTTCCTTCAAATATATTTTAATTACAATTAGATAAACTTTAATTGTCGAATTAAATATTTTTAAATTATAATTAATTATATTTTAACTGTCGAATTAAATGTTTAGATAAATGCTTGTAATGATATAATTCTAACTTGGACAAAATTAATTCAATCTTCAATAAGTGGACGAACATTTTATTTGCCTTGCTCGGAAAGCTCTCCCGGTTAATAATGCCATTATTGGGTTACAATGTAGGCACCCATGTGGAGTGTGTTGAAAACTCAACCGACCCAAGATTGCGCCCATGGCTGTTCAACTTGCCCATCACTTCATCACCATTTTCCACCATGAAAGTTGAAGAGACAGAGAAAAAAATCATTTTGGTTTTTCTTTCCTTTTAGATAGAAACCACATGCCAGTGCCTCCCACCCAAATCAATTTCATACTTGGATCAGTAATTTGTGACTAACCACCAACCTTTTGTTGCTGTATCCAATACGAAAATTTTAAAATATACATATAAAATAATATTATTTAAAGAAAAAGTTAAAATATGCTTATAATTCCTATAATTGTATTTTTAGGAATTTAATTTCATAATTATTCAAATTTTAAAATTTAGGTCTAATTGTTAATATTATTATTTTTATTTGTTAAATTTGTTGCCGTGAGATCTTAAAATAATATTGGTTTCGTTGAATCAATTTCACTTTTTCCTAGTTATAAACCATGCAAGTGCAATGGTTTATATATCCCGAGTTAAGATTCGAGATATCATGTGTCGCCATGCTATAGGTGACTAAGGGTGGATAAATCAATCAATTTTGCCATTGCAAACTTAAGTAGAGTGACCAAGGTGGCAATTGGACAGACTATTAACCATTTCAAATGGAACGTGATAATTGGTGTCATAAATAGCGGTTACATAGGACCCTTTCACAAATTGAGATTCAATAATTTCTCTTGGGAAGAGTTTCGACATTGAAGAGTAGTTCTTGGGTTTGGCCACGAGGAGTGGAGGCTCAAGGAGTCTTCTCAAGGTGTAAGGGTATAACAAGATACATTATTTATTAATAGACATCTAAAGAAGAGTATTGTGAATATTTATTATAAATTAGATGTTTTTAACAAGTTTGATATACTTTTAAGACTCTATATTTTTGGACTTATAAATATGGACTTTAAGGACGTATTGTAAATATCCTATTGACGTTATTTTCTTATTTATTGTTTCTTTTAATTTATTTTTCTTTATTTTATAACATGAATATTTTCTTTTATTTTTATAAGCTTATTGAGTGTTGATGTGTTAATTTGAGCAAAATTAATTATTGAATTAATTAAATCAATGATTTTCAATTCAATCAACTATTGATTTAATTAGAATTAAATAAATAAAAAATAAGTTCAACCGTCAATTTTATATTTAATTTTTATTAATTTTGAATGATTTGATTTAATTTTATATTCAATTTAATATAATGACCAGTTCAATCTAGTACAAATAATATATTTAAAAATCCAACTTAAAAATTTAGTTTTTTAATGAACGTTTTTACATTACGACATTATTATAATTTATTACTATTAATTTTATATTAATTATAAATAAATATACCGTCCATTCAAGAGGTAAAAACATAGAGAAATATGTCACATATGGATGTAAAGTTCCTCAACATTCCATAAAAGGTGAGGCTGACACTAATCACGAGAAGAATCTATCTTGTATTATATGTAGAATAATTTTTATTTAAAAAAAGAAAGGCATAGGTATAGGCTCAATTAACAATGACTTAAAGTTGAAAGCGAAAGTGTTGAAAATAGGCTTAGAGTGATCGTACTGAAAGCGCTTAACAGGGGCTGCCAAGCTATCATGTCAAGGCCCAGGCAGAGATCTACTGCAAGTAATACATTATATTTTTATTTAAGGGTATAAAAGATTTTCATATATTTTTAAAAAATTAATTAAATTGTTATTTTTTTAATTTAATTGAGTATTTAAATTGTTAAAATGTATTAAAAAATAGTTTGATTGTTATTTTAATAGTTGACTATTAAAGTTAATTGTTTTTAATTTTTTAGTTAAAATTATCACGTATCACAATCATAGCGTGACGTGTGACAAAAAATAATAAAAAGTAAAAATAAATAAAAATTATAAAAATCGTTAAATTTTTTATAAAAATATAAGAAATTGTAAAATTTTATGTTAAAAATTATAAATATATATAGAAATATAGAAAAATTATAAAATTTATAAAGTAGTAAGAAAATATAAAGAAATATAAAATTCTTAAAATAATTATAAAAATTATCATAACAAAATAAGTATTTTATAAATTTTCTATAACTTTATTAATTTTATTTTTACCCTTTTTCGCTACATGTTACGCTGTGTTATTACACGTAATGGCTTTAACTAGAAAAAAATGGAGACTTGTTAACTTTAACGATCAACGGTTAAAATTAATGGTTAAAGGATTTTTTGATGCATTTTATAAATTTCTATGATTTTTATAAAATTTTACAATTTTTTAATTTTAAATATTTTTATCAAAATTTAATAATTTTTATAACTTTTATTTATTTTTATTTTTATATTTTTTGCTACATGTCACGTCGTGATTGTGTCACGAGGTAATTTTAACTGAAAAAATTAGGGCAGTTAACTTTAAAGATCAAATGGCTTTTTGATACATTTTGACAGTTTAAGTATCTAATTGAGTGCGCAAAAAAAAAAAGGGCAGAGGCTTAATTGTTTCTTTTTTTTTTTTTTTTTAGTTTGAGGGCATTTTTTAATGTTTGAGGACTTTTTTATATATTTTGAAAGTTTTTATACTAATCACAAGTAAATGTATTGCCCATCCAAACTCAATCATAAATTAAATATGGTTGATATGAAAGTTGATGAGTTTGAAAAATTGAAATCATTAAATGAGAATGAATTGATATAATAATTGCTCTTATTCGTGACGTGATGTTATTATGGCGTGTAAGTAACTAAAAATTTTATCGTTGAAGTGTTCAGGTATATTCTCTTGAAAGAGTATAACGGGTTTCTTACCATATACATTTATAAATCTAGACCTAACATATACGTGATTTGATGATAAAATACTCTTATGTTACGTTACGTTAATAACATGAAAAAAATATATTTAACACATATGTCCTAAAACGACTACACTTAAAATAAAAATAATTAGTATAAATTTAAACATGCAATTATAATTATGAATAAAACTCTTATAAAAAAATAAAGCCTTTTTTTAAAATAAGCGAAAAATTTATTCTCTTCACTACAAACGTAAGTAACTAAAATTACCAATTGTGATTAATTTAGTTATAACTAAAATATTTGAGAAAAAAATACTCCAACTAGTGATTAGAAATTAAAGCGATTGTTGCAGTGAAAATTAACATTAGAGATATTTTTCGTTTAATGATAAATTTGGTTATTAACGTTTCATATTTTATTAAAATGGCCCTTAATGTATTTTTAAGTTTTTTTGGCCATCAATTTTTGATTTTTTTTCAAATAGCTCTTTCTAAAAGAATAAATTCAATGTTTAGGTTTTTCTATTGAGTTAAATTTTTTAGATAATTATTTTATTTTTTAAATTAAGAGTTATTTTTTAATTTTCACATGTAATTATTATATAGGATTATTTAAGTAATAAATTATATCTCATTAAAAATATTTCACATATGAAATTTCATATCATCCCCATTAACATTTTTAACGATACTTTTATTAAATCATTAAAAAACCAGTTCGAAAAAAAAACTTGATGGTCAGCACAAAAATACAATTAGAGTCATCTTAACAGAATATGCAAATGTTAGTAACCAAACTTGTCGTTAAACCATTTTTATTTGTCAAAGGAATTTTTTAATATTTAATCTGAATGAGATGTAATCTTTTTGTCAGTGCACATGCACAGTAATTTAATTATAGTTATGGATGGTGGGTTTACAATAATACAATATAATGTAATTAGATGTGAGTATTTGATCGAGTCGAAGTCGAATCGAATTAAAAAAATTTGAGTTAGTCGAGTGGACGAATCCTATTTTAGCAACGAAACTCAATTTGAATTTTTTTCGAATCGAATCGAGTAAAAAAATTTCAAGTCAAGTAAAGTCGAGTTGAGTTAATGAAACCTATTATTTATACCCAATGTTGCGTTTACATTAACCGATTATTTAACTAGTAGACAAAGTACAAGATTATTTAACTACATAAACAATATAATGGTTTTGCCTATTAACTTTTAAAAAAGTAAGCATTTATCAAAACAACTCAGTTTTACCTTTTTTTATTCAGATTTTCGGATAACTTGAATTGTGTAATTCGTATTCGAGTTAAAAACTTAACTTTTTATTCGAGTTTATCCGAATAATTTTATTAACTCAAATAACTCGAACTACTTAATTCAAAATTTAAATTTTTTTGTTAAATTTTTTAAATCGAATCGAATTTTATTCGTCTAAAATATAATATAACATTCCGGATATAAAAAATGATAATTAAAATTAAATGGTAATGTAAGGAGGGGGTAGGGCCACATGGAGGAGGAAGTGAAACCTGGCCTCCAAGTGTAAATGTGGTTGACCACGAGTTTAACCTGATGTGACTGTGACACAATTAATTGGCTCCTACAGTAACCTTCATTCCACTCCGTTGCCGGAAGACTCAACGGTTGGATTAAGTGGCGGCGAGTATCCCCTCGTTTCCTCAAGAACAACTACACAAACCGAGGTTTAATATTATTAAATTTATACTCAATTAAATATTAATTTTTAAGTTCGAATTCGATTAAACCTGTTAATCATATTTGTACGTTATTTAAACAAAAAATTTAATTTAATTTATAAATTATTTAAATCGAGTATTGTTATCCACTTAAATACGAATTTATTTTAAATTAAACATGAATAAATTGTAACTATCAGTATTCCCAATGCACCAAACCTTGATGGCTTATCACTGGGCCCACTTTTAACTTGCCCATTGGGCTTTGCTCTTCTCCTACCCTGCACCCGTACCTAGCTTTCCTAGTTAGTAGTTACCACTCCATTATAAAATATAAAAGAATTATTATATTATAATATATTTAAATACTGTACCAAAAATATGTGGAATAATATTTTATATATTTCCAGTATATTTTTTATTTCACAAGTTTAATTAAGGGTTGACAAATATTTTATAATATTATACTAAAGGAAAATTTATACCCATAGTCACGTTTATTTATTTTAGGTTAGCTCTTAATCACTTGTGTTTAAAATATTACGTTTTAGCCGTTTACGTTATCGTGTCATAACATTTTAGTCACTGAGCCGTTAATTGCCGTTAACGGTGCAACGATAAGCTGATCTGGCACGTTAAATCATCATTTCAAACAAAAATTTTAGTTTAATTTGTACAATTGGTCCCCATATTTTTTTTCGTTTTGAGTAATTTAATTTTTTCTTTTATGTTCTTTAATTTTTTCATTCTTTAATCGTCACATTCACCACTGTCGTAACCTCCTTTCGAAAATATCTAAAAAAATCCTTAACTTTTGGACTACTCAAGATGGAATCTTCGTCACCGACCATTAGGTCAGCTCGATTTTTTGATATGTGCTCCTCCTTCACTGGTCATTATCTAATCTTTTGCTCTTTGCGATTTTTTGGGGGGCTTATTAGTTGTTCCTTACTTGGATTCTTAATTGATTTGAGCGTGGGTTTATTTGGTGAGGGGATGATATTGTTGAGTTTGTCATGAATGAGGTCATGGTAGTGGTGAGGGTGTTAGTGGATGAAATGAAGATGATGGGTGGTGGTGGGGATTTTGATAGTTAGCAAATGGTATGAGTTTATAGGTTTTGATGGTTTCAATTTCCTGCTTCTTTTTTTTTATTGTTAATTCAACTTCTTGATAAGTTAAAAGAAATAGAGAATAAAAGAAAACAGAGAGAGAAGCAGAAGAGAATAAAAAACAGAAAAAAAAGGTCAAAATATCATAAAAGAAAAAAAAATTAAATTGCTTAAACGAAAAAATATGGGGACCCATTGTATAACTTAAGCTAATTTTTTTGTTTGAAATGATGATTTAACGTGCCATATTAGCTTATCGATACACTGTTAACGATAATTAACAGCTCAGTGACTAAAATGTTACAACATGATAACGTAATTGTCTAAAACGCAACATTTTAAACGTAAGTAACTATAATATAACCTGAGATAAACAAAAATGACCATGGATGTAGTTCACTCTATACTAAAATATTATAAAATAAATATTAAAAAAAAACGATACATGACAATTTTTTGCAACTGCTTATGAAATAAAAAAATAGATTGCTAGTGTACCCAATATTAACCTAAAATTTATATTTAAATAAATTTAAAAAAATATATTAAAGTCGATTCTTTTTGGTATAATGACTTATTTGGCCCTCAAATTTTACAAAAAAAAAATCACTTTAGCTCTCCGTTTAATTTTTTACTTATTTTAGCCCTTAAACTTTTATTGTTTGTTAAATCGCCCCAAAATAAATGGAAAAGTTAACATATGTTAACATTGCTAATGTGATATCAACGTTGCAGTCTACATGTATGTCAAGTTAGCAAAGTTAACAAACGTTAACTTTTGCATCTATTTTGGGAGATTTAATAAATAACATAAGTTTAAGGTTAAAAAGACGAAAATAAATGAAACTAATTTTTTTAAGTTAGAAGATCAAATAAATCATTATATTTTCTTTTATAAAATAAAATTAAGAATAAGTGACTATATCATAAATTATATAATATATTACTATGTGTCAAAATCCATGACAAAATGACATGTCATTTTTGAAAAGTTCAAATTTATACATTTATATACACTTGTTTATTTTTTGATATATATGAGAATATTATAGGTAAATTTCAAGCTTAATTCCTCTACTTTTTAGATTATAAGAATGGTTAAATTTTAATTTGGCCTCTATGTTTCATCCAAATTTAAGATTTAATCTATATCTTTTGATTTTGACATAATTTGATACCTTAACTTTTATAATGTCATTGATTAGTGTAAATACTTTATTGCAGTTAGAATGTTTACATGAATTTTTAAGAATTGTTAGCACCTTTAAATTTTTTGTTAAATTAAGATCTCATTACAATGTTTTTGTTACATAAATACAAAGTTTATTTTATTTTTTCACAATGCCACACCAACAGTGTTAACAAATTGACCTAAATTTTTAGATTCGAAAAGTAGAGAGACAAAAATTCTAAAAATAAAAATGTGGAGATTAAATTTCAAATATATGAAGAGTACAAAAACTTTAAACAAATTGTAACCATAAATTTTTACATTTTATTTTAATTAAAAAATAAATTGTTAAGAGTTATTTGATCAGGCTCGAAAAGTTTGAGATGTAACTCACTTGTTAAATAAATAAAATAGAGAGGCAAAATAGGGGATCTGTAGCGGAGAAAGGATCGAGGCCGTATAAAACTATACTTTTTCTATTAAACATTGATTATAATAGGATTGTTTAACCCTTTAAATGCGTGTAGCTGAAAAACTATTGTATTATTGGTTTCAACATTAGTGAATTTTTTTCCTCAACTCGTGATTTTTCCCGAATAAAGATTTTTACATAAAATTAGTATGTTCTTATTTTTCTTTTTATTGCTTTGAAACCATTTCTACTTTCATTATCCACGTATTTTACAACATAAATAAGGACCAAAGGTGAAAATAAATTATACTAAAAAGTATAAAAGTAAGCATTAAGTAATGACAGCTATGTCAAATAACATTTTCATTAAGAAATGAAGCAATATTGATATCCCTTGAATTTATAGCATTTTCTAATTGAAATTATAGGTTTGAATTTTGAGTATTATTAGTGGAGTTAAAATAAAGATTTTATGTATTTTTAATTATTTTATGGGTAATTACTTGAATAATGTGTAAGCATTAAATTTTATCCGGATTAATATGGGTTTATTTAAAAAATAATAATAAATTAAAAAAATTAAAAAATTACATTTTAACCCTAAACTTTCTTAAAATTACATTTTATTTAAAACTTTTCAAAATTACATTTTACCCTTATATTTCCTAAAATTACACTTTGGCCCCAATAGTTTTACTGCATTTGCAATCTGGTCCTACATCAAAAATCTTCAAAATCCGGTGGATTTCGCTCACCCATTTCGATTTTAGGCCACAAGGATGGCCTCCTTCCCCAAAGACTGCTACTGCATAAAAACACTATATAAAGGAATTTTTCCCCAAAATAAGCCCCCATCAACAAAAAAAGCCGAAAAGAAAAAGAGAAAAAAAGAGAAGAGAGAAGAGAAGAAGAGGAGGCGTCGATGCAAACCCAATCGAAAATTCAAAATGAAGAAGAAGAAAGACACTCTCGAGAGCGAAATGGAGAAGAAAAGAAGAAGTTGTAATTGATTTAAAATTTCTCATTACTGGTTTGACACCCCTTCCTCGGTATATAACAACGTAATCGCTTAACATACACTAAAGATTAAACGCACTGTTTCACTAATGATTAAAACGCGTCTGTATAACTAACCTAAAACAATGAAATACAAGCGCATGAAATTAGTACGTAACAAATACCCTCCCAAAAGAAAATCCTTGTCCTCAAGGATCGAAAGTAGGAAATCGACGTTGAAGAAGCTCCAAATTTTCCCAAGTAGCATCTTAGGAAGCGTATCGCCCATTCCACGAGAACCTCAACCGCCGCATGATTACCTGTTTAACAATGGCGCTCAAAGATATCTGAACCGGAGTTTTGAGAGAGAACCATCGAACCACTGGAGGTATTGTAGGTGCGATAGCTGCAGAACCCACGTGTTTCTTCAATTGAGAAGCGTGAAATGTAGGATGTATCGCGGCCGAGGATGGTAAGGAGAGGCGATAGGCCACCTTCCCAACCCGAGCTTCAACGGGAAAGGGCCAAAATAACGGGAGACAACTTCGGTTCTTAAACTTACGTAAAGATCGTTGACGATAGAGTCGTAACTTCAAGTACACAAGATCACCGACTTAAAATTCTCGTTGAACGATGTTTATCGACCATTTGCTTCATACGGTCCCGAGCACGGTGAGATGGAATTTGAAGCTTACGAACAACTTCTCTTTGTTGCGAGAACGATCAACCAAAGCTACCGGAGATGCACGCAAAATCGACAAATGGAGAGGTGGATCCCGACCATAAAGGGTCGTATAAAGGGTACAATGGATGGTGAATGATAGGTGGTGTTATACCACCATTCAATGAGAGAAAGCCATGCTACCCAATTAGGCGGTTTCTCCCGGTCATACAACGTAAATAGCTCTCTAAACACTGTTAAGAACCTCGATCGCCCATCGGTTTGAGGGTGATAAGCGATGGAAAAATGGAGTTTGGCCCCAATGAATGAAATAATGCTTGCCAAAAGTTGCTCAAAAAATCGTGTCACGGTCGGAGATAATAGCCTCGGGAACTCCATGTAATTTGTAAATATGGTTCAAAATTCTTGAGCCACGATGGCATGATATATGGATGAGCTAAAGCAAGGAAATGACCAGTATTTCGTCAGACGGTCCACCACCACCAAAATGGTAGACTTCCTTGAGAAAGTGGCAAGCCCTCGATAAAGTCCATCTTGATAGTTGCCGAACACGATCGGGAATAGGTAATGGTTGCAACAATCACGGGAAGCGGCATTATCCACCTTACAACGACAAGTTACACATTCACGAACCCAATTTTAACGTCTTTGGAAAGACCTTCCAGTAGAGTAAGGAGGAGATCCGATGGCGAGTAGCATGCACCCGAATGTCCCCTACGGTAGTATCGTGAAAGAGGTGAAAATGTGTTCAAGTGGAATATTCTTGCCCACCACAATCTTACTCGACCGACGTAGGAATGTACCATTCCATGAAAACTTGGTGCGATTGAGGTCTAGCTTGAACATCTTGTGAGTTGAGTGAGCTTCGCGTCCTCATCATAAGAAGCTATAATCTGGGCCCAAACATCGGACCAAGAGGTATCGGTGGTGTTCTCACACCGCCAAAGTTGTGGTTGATCATCCAAAGGCGCTAGACAAAGCATCACTCTGATTTTGAGCCCCATTGCGGTATAAGATAGAGTAGTCATAGCCCAACATTTTTGCCACCCATTTCTGTTGATAAGGAGTGATGGCCTGTTGTTCAGAAAGAAATTTGAGGCTTTGATGGTCCGTTTTAATGAAGAAATGCTGACCGATTAAGTAAGGATGCCATTTCTTAACCGCTAATAACACTGCTAACATTTCTTTATCATAAATTGACTGAGCTTGATATTTAACCCCAAAGCTTTACTAAAGAATGCCGCAATTCGACCCTTTTGTTGAAGAATGGCTCCAACACCCGATCCACTAGCATCGGTCTCAATACAAAAGGGCTCTTGAAAATTAGGAAGAATGAGGCGGTGCACGACAAGCGGCACTTTTGAGGTATCAAATGCCACTTGTTCTACTTTTGTCCACTCCATGGAACATCTTTTTTAATAAGGAAGTAAGGGTTTGGCAATCAATCCATAGTCTCGATAAAGCAGCGATAATAGCGGATAACCCAAGGAATCCACATATTGCTTTAAGCAAAGTCGGAGGTGACGATCCATCACACATGCAACCTTTGATGGATCCATGCGACCACGCCTTGGAGATAATATGCCCCGGTATTCAACTTGCGTAGCTCCAAAACTACACTTGGAGCGCTTAGCAAACAAATGATTAGCTCGTAGCACTTGAAGCCTTCGTCAAGATGCACCAAATGAGTTGTCAAATCTTGAGTAGACAAGGATGTCATCGAAGAAAGCGAGCAATTCCTTAGGAAAGGTAGAAAAATAGAGTTCATCGAGATTGAAAACTAGAAGGAGCGTTGGTCAAGCCGAAGGGCATGACCAAGAATTCATAATGACCTCATGTGTAATAAAAGCGGTTTATGGACATCCGGCTCCACATACGAATTTGATGATATCCGGCGCAAGTCCAACTTGGAAAAAAATTTGCTTGCCCCAACTCGTCTAGCAGCTCCTCGATGATGGGAATAGGAAAACGATCCTTGATGGTGGCTTGGTTGAGTTGGCGATAGTCGACACATAGCCGCCAACTGCCATCTTTTTTCTTAACCATTACTACCGGTGAGGCAAACGGGCTATTGCTATCACGGATTATGCCTGCTTGTAGCATCTCGTGTATTAGTTTTTCAATCTCAGTTTTCTGAAGAGTAGGATATCTATATGGTTTGACCTTGACCACCTTGGATTCATCAACTAAAGGAATTTTATGGTCATGCAAACGTGGTGGAGGTAAACCCACAGGGGTTTGAAAGACATCCTCAAACTCATCCAAAAGGAGTTGCAAATCATCTGTCGCCTGGATAGATTGTAAGGTGATTGTAGCTTGCTCTTTAGAAGTCAGAATCATCGGGTAAGGACCGTTACCAACCAGGCTGAAACATTTAAAGAACTGACCGCTTGAAACCAAGTGAAATGAGCAGTACTATACCCGTAATATGCAATTTTGCTCCCTATGTTGAAACTGCATAGTCAAGGCAGAGAAATCCCACACAATCGGTCCAAGGGTTAGTAACCATTGAATACCAAGGACTAAATCAAAACCTTTCACTGATAAGAGTAAAAAGTCGGTATGAAAGCGATGTCCTTGTGCTTCCCAACAAACTCCTTTGCACAACCCTTGTGTAGACAGATGAACCCCATTCGCGACCAACACCTTCAATGTATTAGTTGAATTCACAGACAATTGCAACTTCTTAGCCACCTTTACGTCAATAAAATTGTGCGTGCTACCAGAATCTACCAACACAACCACCTCCGTCGATCAATGACAAGCTAAAAACCGCATCGTATGGTGACCCTGCATACCTTGGAGAGCGTGCAGCGACAATCTTGGACTTTCGGGAATCGGTCCACCGATTCCAATTGCTCGAATAATCTGCAAGTCTACGAACTAGGACTTTTCAACTCAAAGACTTGTTCCCAACAAGGATCAATAACCAATTTGGAATACTGCGATTTGGAACACTTATGACCGGTGAATACTTTGAACCACACCAAAAGCAAAGGCCCTTCCGTCTCGCTCCTCCAGCTCCACTTGAGATAACGATTTCGATGGTGCCCTTGTGCATTAGTACCCCCCACGGCTCCCCCTACCGAGGTTGCACTTCCCATCCCCTGTCTTTGGTCTAGGATTAGGGAGCAGAGGTTTAAAAGGAACAACTCCACCGGTCGCTACAAGTCCCTTCCTCATTGGCCCACATACAATGTTCTCAACTTGCTCGCCAATTTGTACCCTCCACCAGCGTTTGAGGGTAAATAACTGAGTCTTGACCGATTTCGGCTTCAAATTGCTAATGAAAATACTTAAGGCATCGACTCGGGTAATTGCAATTGATTCAACAAACTCAAAAAGCCATCATGAAATTGCTCAAGCGATGCTTGTTGTTTAAAAGTAACCAACTCATCATAGGATCTAGGAATGAGTCGGATCCAAAACGTTCCTTCATTCCCTAGCATACACCTCCGGGATAAGCGATGTAAGCCGCCATTCACATGCACAAAGAAATGATGCCGATCTAACGCTTTCCTCCAAGTGCAACATCACAACACGAACCTTAGCTTGCTCACCACTCTCTCGACCTCGAAATATTGCTCTAATTTTGACCACCAACCTCTGAAGTTATCACCATCAAAGCGTGGGCGATCCATTCGGAAGAGGAATTGCTCACTCTATTGTTCCACCTCAGGCGACAGACTTGAAATCTGAGATCTGCTATCGGAGACATTAGGAGATGGTCTTTCACTAGAAAACCAGGAGGAGATCCTAAAATACCTTTCCCTTTACTCGATAACACACCGGTACCTGGAATAGGAGTATTCTGGCCGAAATATTGTTCAAACAGAGAATGTAACTCAGATCGGAGTTCGGATCTTACCTCTGAGCAATTTGACTTTGATTCCTCCCGAAACTCCTTCATGCGCATCAATTCTTGTATCCAACCGAGAAAACTCTACTTGAAGTTGAGTAAGTTCTCCTCGCAATAATCCAACCTCATACGCATTACGGTCGACACGCCTTCACTCGCCATGGACACGAACCACTCGATACCTTTGATGCAAACCCAATCTGAAAATTCAAAATGAAGAAGAAGAAAGACACTCTCGAGAGCGAAATGGAGAAGAAAAGAAGAAGTTGTAATTGATTTAAAATTTCTCATTACCGCTTTGACACCCCTTCCCTCGGTATATAACAACGAATCGCTTAACATACACTAAAGATTAAGCACCGTTTCACTAATGATTAAAACGTCTTAGTATAACTAACCTAAAACAACGAAATACAAGCGCATGAAATTAGTACGTAACAAAAAGCGCTATAAAGGGCAAAATCACACCACCGGGAGGAAAAGCTGACCAGCGGTTAAAGAAGAAGAAGAAGAAGAAGAAGAAGAAGAAGAAGAAGAAGAAGAAGAAGAAGAAGAAAAAAAAGAAAGAAAAAAGGAAAGAAAAAGAAAGGAAAAAAAGAAAAAACTTTCGAAGAAGGTCGACCCGACCGACCCACGACCCAAGGTGACCGTGAAAAAGAAAAGACCCAGCCCACCAGAAAGAAAGAAAGAAAAAAAAAAAAAACAAAAAAAAAACAAAAGAAAAGCACCCGAAAAAAACCAGCCAAAAAAACATTTAACATCCGGCCAATGACACCGAGCCAAACCAATGAAGTGCGCCTGAGCCAAAAGGCCAGAGGAAGAAAAAGAAAAAAAAGAAGAAAAAAGAAAAAGAGAAAAAAAAGAAAAAAAAAAAAAAAAAAAAAAAAAAGGAAAAGAGTCCGGTCGTGTATCTCATTCGATCAAGCTCGTATTTTTGATTTTCGGTAATTTCCTTTTTACTCACTTTTAATTTAATTTGTATATTCTTGATTACATCTCGTTTTAATATTATTGATATTTTAGCATTTTTATTTGTATTTTTTTACTTTTATTTTGATAATTTTTAATAAATAAGGCAACGAATCGGTTTAATACTTGTCGTTGATTTCATCGCTATGTTGGGTGAATATCATCGGTTCGTGTTAAATCCGATACGCCCCTTTAAAAGATAAAAAAACAAAAAAATAAAATAAAATTTGGAGTTTGAAACTTCTTGTGTTTTAAAAATTATCGTATTTTCAAAATTTTCGTGTTTTAAAAAATTTCGTGTTTCAAAATTCTCGTATTTTCAAAAAATTCGTGTTTTAAAAAAAATAATTTTCGCGTTTCAAAATTTGCGGGTTTTCAAAAATTTCATGTTTTTTAAAAAAAAAATTTCTTGTGTTTTAAAATTTCCGTATTTTTAAAAATTTCGTGTTTCAAAAAAATTTCTCGTGTTTTTGAAGTTCTCGTATTTTAAAAATTCATGTTTTAAACAAAATTTTTTCAGTATTTCAAAATTTTCATATTTTCAAAATTTTGTGTTTCAAAAATTCTCGATTTTCAAAATTCTCGTATTTTCAAAAAATTAGTGTTTTAAAAAAAATTTTCGCGTTTCAAAATTTTCGGGTTTTCAAAATTTCATGTTTTTTTAAAAAATTCTTGTGTTTTAAAATTTCCGTGTTTTCAAAAATTTCATGTTTCAAAAATTCTCGTGTTTTAAAGTTCTCGTATTTTCAAAAATTCATGTTTTAAAACAAAAAAATTCTTGTGTTTTAAAATTTTCGTGTTTTCAAAAATTTAGTATTTTCAAAAAATTTCGTGTTTCAAAAAAATTCTCGTGTTTTAAAGTTTTCATATTTTCAAAATTTCGTGTTTTAAAATTTTGGGTTTTAAAAAATTTTCGTGTTTCAAAAATTATGGATTTTAAAAAAATTTCTCAGTCTTAAAATTCTCCTTTTAAAATTTTTTTTTTTCGTGTCTCAATCGGATCACGATTAAATATTAAATTGAACTTTTATTTTGAAAATTAAGATAACACGCGTTTAACGAGATACCAATTTTGGGAGTCGCGAGGTGCTAATACCTTCCTCGCATGAATCACTCCGAACCCTATTTTTCTCTGGAATTTTGACGCAGACTTAAGCCCGCCTTTTTAAGAAAATTCAAAAAATGATTTTCTTTAAAAGAGGATTTATTAGGTGTCCGATCACACCTAGAAAAAGATCGGTGCGACTCCCTTTTAAATAAAATTGAAACTCTGTTTTCAAATTTTAATAATTTCCTCTATTAGCGCCAAGCAAATTTTAGGTCGCTACATAATGGAGACAAAATTTTAGCACTTGTTATTTATTTATTTTAAAAATTTGTGTATACTATATCGTTAATCACTAAATTATTAATAAATTTTCATTTTATTAGTCATTTAATTAAAAAATTACAATTTGGTTATTGAATTATTTAAAAGTTTTTATTTAAGTCATTGGACTATTAGAATTGATGCTATATGATTTTCTCTATACGCACTTCCTACAACAATCGAACGTTTTCTTTCCTCTTTCCTTCCATAGCTTCTTTTTTTTATATAAAATAGTTTTGAATGTTATAAATTTATAAACTAAAATTCAAACAATTTTTTCAATTTTTAACACTGGCCGTCAGGTCGACTTAAATCTAATGTATGTTATTCTACGATGATGGGTACTAATTCACTGTATTGGTCGTTGAATCGCCGTTTTGAGCTTGCCAGTGAAATTCAAAACAAAAAACTTAACAACCCAATGACTTAAATAAAAACTTTTAAATAGTTTAGTACCTTAAATAAAAACTTTCAAATATTAAATGACAAATATATAACTTTTTTAGTTGAACGACAAAAATAAAACTTATCCATAATTTAGTCACTAATAATATAGTTTATCCTAAATTTCACACAAAGCAAAATCTTAACTTAACCCGTAAAGTTCAAAATTTTAACTCTCAATGCATTAAATAATTATTTTATTTTATTACACTCTAAAAATAAATGATATCATCTTAAATCCTTTTGGGAAGGTTTTTTTTTTTATTTCACTGATGTATAAGATAATAATTTTAAAGTTTTGTAAAATAAAAATAATTTAATAATCTAAAAAAATTATCTAATTTGATTTTGAATTTAACCGAAAATTACTGTAATATGTGATTGGAGAGTTTTTTTTTTAAATAAAAGGGACCCATATGAAAGGTAGATTTCTCCTTTTCGTCAGATTCAGACTGAGGGAGGAAGGAAGAAGGAGAACACAAGTCTAAGCAAAGGAATAAATTAAAAGGAGAAGAAGCTTTGACCAGAAAATGGCCTGAAATTTGAAAAATTATCCTGATTTATTTTTTCATTTTTTCTAAAACAAAAAAACAATATACAGTAGATAAGTGATGGAGAGAAGTGGCATTAATGAGGTATTAATGGAGTTGTCCACAAAGGCAATGGGGGCAAAGTCCAATGGAACCCTCGCCCCCTTTCCTTACCTCGAAATTGCAGAGGGGTGGGAGCTGAACCTGAGGGACCGGAGACTCTGTCACTTCATCTGCACACAAAAGAAAAAGAGAAAATTAACAGAGAGGGCATTAAATGAGTAGGGGGTCTACAAATACTGAAACTCTGAGCTATATGCAAATCTAGTGTTCAAAGAAAGAAAGACGAGAGTGTTGTAGGAGGACTGATTATTTCAACAGGGTGCAAGTGCCGAGGTATGCCCTTCCTCTGAGTCAGGGTCAGACCCCCCATGGCCCCATGGCCTCAATTTCCGTTCCTTTACCACTTCCTTTTTGGATAAATTTTCTAATCAGTCATTCTAAATATAGATCACTCTTATTTTAGTCACTCAAATTTTTTTATTAATTTAATTATCTCAAAATAAAAATTATCAAACTGATCACTTCATCGTTAAACGGAAATGGAATATTATCAATATATTTCTACATTAATCACCTTAAAATTAGGATAAACCATCATCAACCACTCTAAATAGAGTTCGTTTTTATTTTAATCACTCTCAAAATTATAAAAATATTTTATTAGTATATGACGTTATAATTTTTATAGCAGATAAATCTTAAAATTATACATAAATTTTAATTTTGTGTAACTTTATACATGAAATTATGAGTTTTGATTTAATTCTCATAATTTATTAACATAATTATTGATATAGTCTCATTTTATGTTTATATATTGCATACACAAATAAATATATTTATTCAGCATAAAAATAAATTTTAAACGTGTATGATTGAATCAAAATTAAAGTTTCATATATGCATTGAACCGTAATCAAAGTTTCATGTGTATAATTACATCAAATCAAAGTTTAAATATCAAATTACACGTTGAATCAAAATTCATGTATAATTTTAAGATTTATCTATTTTACAATAACCAAACTATAATTAAACCATATTTTATTGTCACTAGAGCATGCTATTCTTTTTATTAAGTACCCATTTACAAATGTGTCAATAATTACAATTAAAACAAATCATTAGAAATATTAAATTGAATAATTAATTTAATAAGTTTATCAATATAAATATAAATATAAATTTAAATTTAACTTACATGTAGTAAAATTTGAACCTAAAATCTTAAAATTTTCAAAAAAATTATTGCCTTCTAGCAAAAGCCTCATCGACAATTTTTATTAAAAAAAATTCAATTAGAATCAACCATTTTAAGTACAGAACTGAATAGCTAACTTAACAACTAATTTAATTTAATTTAACTAATTATAATTAGAATAAATTTAAAAGAGAATTTTACATATAAAAAATTTAAAATCTCAACTTTATCATTAAACCCATGCTTTATTTACACTTAAGTATGCTTGTAATGCTGTAAACAAAGAAGAAACATTCAAATTTTGATTTTGCTCTTTTTAAGTCAACAATTATTAAAGTAAAAACTTGTTTAGGATTAAAATATAGGATTAAAATTATCAATGCTGTTCGTTGCTTTTTTTAGTGCATCATGTGGTTCATGCCACATCCTTACTTTGTGAAATTTCTAGATTGATTAGCTTAAATTCAAATGCACATTATCATGACCATCAAAAAAAAATGTTACATATTTGGGGACATTCTTGACAACTGGTTTAAATATTAATTAAAAACATATGTTTTTTAATAAATATTTATAAATTACGCCTAGAAATCATATGTTTAGAATACAAATATATTTAAAAGAATATAGAATAAATAAATAAATAAATTTTATTTTAAATACTAAAATACATTAATATAAAAATATATGAAAGTAATTTTTTAATTAATTTGGTGTCGATTGACTTATGTCACCAATTTAGTTAGAGACTTAAATAATTGTATAGATACGATTGATGGAGGTAATAAATTTAAGATTTTATTATGACATCATGTGCGTGTTACTTTTAGGTTTTTTAAAAGAAAAGATTAAAGTATCATCGAACAATATAAATTATTTTAAATGCAAAAAGACGTCGAAATAATTTTTTCAATCCAATTAATATTAGATTAATTAGTCATATAAACTCAATAATAATATAAAATAATTATTATTATTGGATTAGATTAAAATATAAATTAATCACTTAGTCAACATATAATTAAAAGAATTTCAACATAAAATTTGAATTTAAGATATTAAAATTAATGGTCTTTTGAAAATGAAGGATGGGACGGTGCCGACTGCTATTGGGATTATTTTTGTTGGAAGGACAAAAAGGAACATAAAAATTATCATTAATCAAATGGTTAAAAAGGTTTATATTAAATATTTTATTATTTAAATTGCTAAAATTGAAATTAACTCATTTAGGGTCCCTTCGGATTGGCGGTGTGTTCAGCATTTACTCACAATTAGTGTAAAAATAACGGCAGAGTGCCAGTGAGATTATATATTGTAGTGATATTGTAACGTTAAATAAAAAAAAAGTTAAACATACCGAATTGAAAGTAAACGCCTCTTTAAAGGATCCTTAGTCAAGAAGTGAAGCAATGTTATAAATGCCAAACAAGTAATTGAATTGGTCAAGTGATCGATTTTCCGTTAAATTAATTAAATTGATGGTTAAATCATTGCAAAATAAAATATTATTAAAATTATAAAATTATAAAAAATGATAAATAGGATTATAAAAGAAAAGACAAGAAATCAATAAATACAAATAAGTAATAATAAAAATATAAAAAATTCTATAAATTATAACAATAAAATTGAAATTCAATCCATTCAAATAAAAATTTAACCAACTGTTTAACCTGATCTGAATTTTTAAAAAGAGTTACAGTGTACGGAGCTTGATTCTGCTGCAATTTTCTAGATAGGCTAATATATTAAAGAATTCCAAAAATTAGTACATCTTGTTTAAATAAATTCTTCTTTTAAATAAAAGTAACAATATTTTCCTTTTTAGACTAATTGATATTTTGTACTAAATTAAGGTTTTTACCTAAATAATACAAAAATAAAATTAATAACTGAAATGGTATGCCCTTAAGATTATTTACCAAAATGGTATAGTTTTATTGGTGCCTTTGTCAAATTATGACTTTGATGAAATATAATTATTTAAAATATTTAGGGACTGTTGTGTAATTTTTCTATTTAGAGTGATTGTTGGAGAAAAAGAAAGGTGCCGCCAGACAGGTGTGTGCACCAAACTTAAAATATGGCTAATTACCTTGTAAGCTCTCCTTATTTATTATTTTTATTCTCCTTCAACTCACTATATTGTTTTTAAACAAGCCCTTAATTTCAAGCTCTTATCTTAATTTTTGTTGATGCAATAAAAATTATATACACTTTAACATCAACATAAAATCTAAAAAGTAATCAAAATTTTCAAAAGATTAGTTAAGAATATCATAAATATAATCACTCTCAATAAATTTTAATTTTTTATTTAATAAACTATTCACATCAACATAAAATATGAAGTAGTTTATATTTTTTAAATAGCTTTACTTTAAGTAAAATATATTTACTTTAATATTAAAATAAAGGGCTTTTATGAGTAAAAATTATAAGTTAATGGCCTATTTAACTACAAAAAATAGGTTAAGGGCTTGTTTAAAAATAATATAGTGAGTTGAAAGAGAATAAAAAGAAAATAATAAATAAGGAGGACTTACAAGGCAATTAACCATATTTTAAGTTTGGTGCCGCCACACTGCCAGGCGGCACCTTCTCTTTTTCTCCAAAGTCACTCTAAATAGAAAAATTACATAATAGGTCCCTAAATATTTTAAATAATTATATTTAGTCCTGTCGCCAATTTGACAAAGCGGCACCAATAAACTATACACTAAATTAACAAATAACATAGTAGTTGGTTGATTGAAAAATCGAAAAATGTGTTAAAATTTAAATATTAAAAATTTGGGTAAACTACATTATTAGTCACTAAATTATGATAAGTTTTCATGTTGGTCAGTTACAGTTTGGCCATTGAACTATTTGAAAGTTTTTATTTAAGTCATTAGGCAGTTAAGTTTTTTTTTAATAAAAAAGTTTCGTTAAGATCCAAGCGATGATTCGACGATCGGTATTGTGAATCAGTACCCATCGACGAGAAGAAGAATATTTCTTTGATCCAAGTTAATTTGACAGTCAATGTCAGAGATCAAATAAAAAAAGTTGTTTGAATTTTGGCTCATAATGCTTGACGTCTAAAGCCGTTTCATGAAAAAAAATTGAACTATAAAAGAGAAGGGAAAGAGAACTTTCGATTGGTGCATACAGTGCAAACAGAGGAAGCCATATATCATCGATTTTAACAATCCAATGACTTACTTTTAAATAATTTAGTGACCAAAATAAAAAACTTGCCTATATTTTAGTGACTAACGGTGTAGTTGACCCTAAAAATGTAAGTATTGAGTTTAAGTTATAAAATTTATTTGATATATGTTACTTAAAATTGAGTACAAAATTTAATGAAATTGTTTGATAAATATAAATTTTAAATTATAAAAAATCCGATATTTTATTCTTAATTTTAAATATTTCACATTATTCAAAATAAGATATTATTTTAAACATAAAAACTTTGTAGGAAAATATAATGTTAAAATAAAACTGAATTAATTGAAAATACCACTATTAAGTAATAAATAACTCTTATTTTCTTATTATTTTCACTTTGTAAAAATAAATCAAAACTTATTACTTAAATAAAATGTACTAATTTAAGAAAATTTCTAATTTTCTTTTAAAATTTACATCTTATAACTATACATCAATCGTTACCATATATATAAATCATTACAAGTATAAAATTGAATAACTAATTCAATTCAACTAAAACACCCTTTAAACATGTTGATTGAGTCTTAACTCGATTGGTTTGGATATTGTTATCAATGTAGGAGGACGTGAGTTCGAGTACGTTAAAGCGCATTATTTTTCTATTTATGAGTTGGGAAGAACTATAAATATTAATGCTCGGGAGATCCTCCCTTCTAGTCAAGGTATCTTTTACCCCATTTAATCTTTTTTATTATTGAAAAATCAACTTATGTATTGATATTTTTACTATTACTACGTTTGCATTCAAAAACATATATTTTTATTATAAATTTTAATTTTACATTTATATTAATTAAAAATTTTTGCCTTTTTAATCTTAACATCCATCTAAATAAACCCTATAATTTACCTACACACAAACATAAATTATTTCATGTGAGTTTAATGATTTAGGGTGTTTATCGCCTCAAGTGTGACCTAGATTTAAGTCGTATTAACGTTACTGTTATGACTTTACCTTTCTCTTGTAATTTACCAAAAATAAAATATAAAATTTCTAAAATTTCAAAGTTTGAACACCTCATCAAATAAATAATGTGGTTTTGATATTTTGATAAATCCAAATTCCAATAAAAAGTTGGAAGAGTCCGTAGGGGGAATGGCGTGAGGGTTTCCCTATGGTAACTTTGCCCCATAAAAAAAATAGAGAAATTAGGGTTTGCCCCCTAGTGAAGGTGCAATAGTGGTAGAAAATCGTGTTTAATTTAATCTAATTAGTCAATGGTCGATCTAGTCGACAACCTAATGGATACTGCTGTAATGCATACGCATAACGTAGTCGGCAAGCGTATAAGCTAAGTAAAAATATTAATTAAATTATATTCATGCACTAATCAAATGGCAGCTAATTATTAAGTGTTTAAAGAAAATATGTGTAAAAACCGTCCCTCCACCACCACACACACGACCCCCCTTCCTTTTTACTCAGTCTTGATTAAAGATTATTAAATTTCATGCTCCAATAGAATGTGAGTCATGCCCCACGTCCCTCACCCTCTTATAAATACTGCCAGACCCACTTCTTTTCTTCTTCACACCATGCGAGCTGTGAGACATGTTTGCAGGTTTTTTTCATGGAGGTTGCAGGGGATTTTCTTTTTCCTTTGTAATAAAACCTCAAGTATGGGATAACCTGTAAAGCTCAGGAGGGATAGCGCCATATCAGATAAAAACCTATATATGGCGCTATCTATCCTGAGTTTCATGGGTTCTTCCTGCTATATACTTCAAGAATGAGGCAACTTTGGTACACCCCATCTGCTAATTTTAGTGAGTTTCTTTAATTAAGCTTTTCCCTTTTAAGTTGATTTTGGTTTTTTTTTTTTAAATGTAAGCTGCAGGTTTTTGCTTGGAATCTTCTGCAGAAGTTAAAAGCTGATCATGATGATTATACACCAAAAAGAAAGAGAAAGAAAAAGGGTTGATCTTGGATTTTCTTATTGTAATATATATTTTCTCATCTCACTTAAAAAAAAAATTTCAGATGGGGTTTAATTTAGCATATTTTTCTGCAGATTCTTGTATCATATAGCTACATGTGTTGTCTTTCTAGGTTACAGCCATGTCTATGGAGTCTTTTTAAAGACAGAAATCAAGTATTTTTCCCAATGGTCCGGTTGCCTTATTTGTCAATATTTTAGTGTAATTAATGCATTATATGATCCAAGTACTTGATAATGTTTAAAGGGTTCTTGACAAGAAAACAAACAAACCCAGATTAGGTAATTACTAGAGTTAATCTCCTTTAATGAAGAGAATGGGGTAGAGATTGTTGAATGATGGAATAAGAAACTGCTGTAATTTCACCTGTGATCCATATGGTTTTACAATTACTGCTGCTGCGATTCATCTTCATCCACCTTCAAAGCTTAAACCAGTACTGTGAGGTAAGCTAGGGTTTTTATATCTTGACTTGAAAAACAAATGGTTTGCAGGCTTTTTTGACTCCTTTACGACGTCGTTTCAAGTCACATCGTTACCTCCTTTTCAATTATTTCTTCATCATAATCATTATCTGTCTTAACAAAAGCAAAAAAATGTGATTCAATTAATTAAAACCAAATTCTAATTGTTTTCCATGCAAATGAAACATTAATAATTAATTAAGGAATTAATCTTTTTTTTTTGCAATTCAGGTAGATGATGATGCTGAGGTTGACTAAAAAAAATGTAAATGTAGCTCTCTCTTTGGGTTCCCTGTTGAGAAGCTATAAAAATCATGTGGTTGGCCATTAATGAGCAAGTGTAGGGTTGGGATGGATTAAATTTGGGGTTGAGTGGGTGTGTTAAAAGAAAATTGATCCAACTTTAGGGTACAACTTTACAAGATATGAGAAACCAAAGGGAGCAAATCATATGTTATGATCCTCAACTATGTATATATTATTGACCTATCTTATTATATATAAATAAATAATGATCATCTTCGTGGAGAATGTGCTTCAACAGAAACCCCCACCTCTTCTACAGTATGTTTATGGGGTTTAATCACTCGTTTCATTTCATCATTTTGTGTGTGTATATATATATATATTACACACAATCATCATTACAATACTTATAATTCTATGTTCCTCCTCCACTATTTTCTTTGAAAATAAACAAAATTCGATTCGGTTGGGATATTCTGGAGGTTTAATTGCACATGTCTTCAAATGCTTGTTGATATTTTTAAATTGATTTGATTTCTTTTTGGGTTTTCATTACTACGAAGGCAGATTTAAATAATGTTAGATACACGATATCAATAAAAGTAGAGAGAAGAATGGGAAGAAATAAAGAAGAAGATAATCCAACGACTTGTCTGGAGTCCCCTTAGTAAAGTATCTGGGATTTCTTGAATAATGAGTATGATTCAAGTACTATCCCCTGCCTTCTCTTCCGTTGATATTGTGTATGATAAGATCACTTGAGCTTTGTATGTTACCAATAACGTTGAAGTCTCATTGACAAATTTTAAAATATTAGTATCAAAGGATGAAGCTGCTGCAAATAAATTGCTCTGTTATCATCCGAAGACAAAGAAGATTAGGCAATTTGGTATGAAGGGATTTGAGTTGCAGGAAGTATGGGAGAAAACTGGGTTTGCTATAGAAAAGCTGGTAGGCAGATATTTGGGGTTCCCATTAGTAGTAAAGAGGTTAACAGAGAAGGATTGAGGTTACAAAGAAAGTTATAATGGATGGGTAGTAAAGCTTTTAACTAATCCAAACTGTGTTATTTCATATCCAAATTTATATGGAATGCCCAGTTGGACAAGGATGAAATTGAATTGAAGTTGGACCTGGAGTTGAAACTTGAACACAAGTAAGCTGCTGATTTTGAACTTGAGCAACTCTAGCATAACTATGAAAATTCAAATATAAATAAATTAATATCAATTCAAGAAAAATTATAATCAAGAAAAACAAAATAAGATAGATTATGGGATGAGAATACTGAATGGAAGATGGATTGATTGAATCCCTCGAAGGAGAATTTGGCAAATTGAAGCTTGAATAATTGCTACCAATAATCTTGAATCGATTGATTTGAAAGAACTTTTGAAAAATAACGAGGAATGGAACTTGCGAAACAAAGAAACTCCAAAGAGTGCTTTATTGAATGAAACTCGTAATGACTTAAAAATTCTTAAAGATTATTGACAAAGAAATTTGTTTGATGAAATCAACTTTTTCGATGAACAAGCATTCAAAATAAATAACTAAAATACAAGACCTAACAAATACACTATTGGATATATATTTATATGATCAAAATTAAGTCTTAGAATTGAACCTAAAATGATTTAAAAGTTTATTCAAAGTCAAAAGTCGTCATTTATATTTTAATTTTGTCCAAAAAATTCTATTCACGTAGTCTTCGCTAAAACGATAATATCTTGAGCTCTCAATGCGAAATAAAGTAATTCAAAGTGAATTTCGAAGTTAAGAGACAACTCTTCGAACCGTATGAAAAGATCTCAACCCAAAAATATTTGAATCGCATCTAAAAATGCATCTAAAGTCGACTGATATTTCAAACTTAAAAATTGATATCTTTGACGAATTTAATTGAATGAATTTCATCCCATCCATGCATGTATTAACTGGGAAACATCTTTATACTTCCAAAAGTGGTCATCAAGAACGTGAATCAACATTGTATGAGATTCTTTTGGAAGGGTTGGAATGAAATGGTAAAAGGAGTAGGGGTAAACTAGGATATAGTTTTTAAACCCAAAGCAGATGGTGGAGTTGGCTTGAAAGACTTAAATAGTTAGAATCAGGCTTTATGTATTGTAGCCAATTAATGATGCCAGTAGGTTCTTGCTTGGCTAAATGCCTATGTACTTAAAAAGAGAGGTCTTTCAAGGATCTGCTACCATCCTACCAACATATATAGCTGGAGCTAAAAGAAAATAATGAAGTTAAGAGACATTGTAGAGCAAATTTTTTGATATGGGGATTGGCCTTTGCCAAGATAGAAGTATTTGGAGAACAAGGAAAGTGGCATGGTCCATAATCATTTGGTTTCCATTTTACATGCTTAAGCCTCTATAATAACATGGTTGGCTATCTTAAATAGGTTGGCAACTAAGGACTGGCTTAGGGACCTGGGAATGAAGAATGGATGTAATTTGGTTCTGATTATATTCGCTCTTTTTGACACAATATTTAAAACTATTCATAGTTCATTCTTAACCCATAAACAAGAGGATAATACGTTTCAACGTATTCGAACCACGTCATCCTGTATTGACAACAATGCCTATGCCAATTGAGATAAAATTCAATCAACTTAGGGTGAATTTGGATGAACAGTATTGTGCATTTAGCTTATTTTTTTATCTCACGCTACAATATCACTATAATATTTAATTTCACTACTACCATTATTTTTACATTAACCTATTCAAACACACCCTTAATTTTCAACTTTTAAATACAAAGAAGAAAAATAGAGGAAACATATGGACTTTAGTTGAGCCCATTAAAATAGAAAAAAGGCCAATTATTCTTCACTACGCTTTGAGAACGCTAGAACTAGAATTATTATTTTACAGCCACTATTTGCCAATCTCTCCTTCACGGCCGCCGATTTCTTCTGTTCTCTTCTCGTTCCCTCGTCGGCCACCACTTCCCCTCCGGTATATTTGTCACTCTCCCTTACTATATAAATTTTAATTCTTAGATGAAATTGCTTGCCTTTTGATTACTTCTTTTTTCAGCTATGGATGACGACAATTCGAACGCGTTGCGGAGAATGTCGACCCGTACTCGTAAAGTTGCTCCTAAAATGGCTGCAGCACTCGGCAGTTCTGATAATCGATCCCAGGTTTCCTTTTTTTTTTTTTGCCTACTAAATTTAGATATCTACTGGTGTTTACATTTTTGCTGTGAAATTTGGAAATTAATTGGTGGGGTTTTAATGTTGTGGGGGGAAAAAAAGGCAGCTTTGGCCCGTCTTGAAGCATTGGAGAATGATAACGCTGGGATTGAAGCAGTTGAAATGAACGATGATGATGAAGCTTCTCTTGATGAAGATGATCAAGGTTTTCTTCTTTTCTTTATGCAGAATTTCGTGGAAATTTTCTGTTCTAATCATAAATTTTGTGTCTCTACTTTGCTAACACTGAGAAGTTGGTCCATCAGAAGAAGTTAGTCCAATTTGGTATCATTGTTATACTTTTCTGTTAAATTGCTGACATGAAGGTAACAATGCATGAAAATCAACAGTTCAACCATTTTTATGCAACAAAATTAACAAAAATCAGCACTGGTTAGACTGAATTTTCTTTGTTAGGACAAAAGGGTATTCATCCTTTTGAAATGGGTTATTTCTTTAGTAAGGGAAAAAGAAGGGTATTAATCATTTGAATTAAGATGCTATTTCTGTTTGGGTATCGTCTCACCCAGTGATATAGCAAATTAAAAACCTGTCTTTACTCCTTTGTTAGTTGAAATTTTGATTGGTGAGAGCAAGCAATAATAATTTGGAAGAAATTTGTTTCCTCCATCAAAATACCTGTCCGAGAAAGTGAAAATGTGAACTTTTTTCATCTTAGTACTGTTTTAGAGTATGATTTATGTTGTTACTGTTAACATTCCTACCCTGTGCATTTGTTTCAGAGATTGGTTTTATTCAGAGCCTTATGGATATTGAAGCTCATACTCATAGATATACTAGCACTGGTTAAGTGGGTCTTTTTACGTGAAGTTCTACCATGACTACTCTTCATTTTAAAATGATGTTGCATCCATTTTTTTTTAATGACGAATAAGATCTATATTTATAAAAAGTAGGCTAGTCTAGTACAAAGTGAACTGCATAGCAGTTTTACAAGTTTAATAACCCATAATGACAGTGTCAGCAAAAATAAACCGACTTGCTAAATGGACATGTCATCTTCTAATCCCCAATTCTATGCAATCTTCCCATTTAATCTGTGTCCCCCACAATCTTTCCAACTCCAAAAAGTCTTACATCTACCCTGTTCCTTGATCATATTAATATCTGTTGCCGTGAAGTCCACTATATCTCTCAATCTAGATAAAGTAAAGTTAGGCACTCTAGGCTAGTGGAAGAATTACTGAAGTAGAGTTTTCTTGATGAACCTACTGAGTTCAGCAATAGATATTAATGGGAAGATATTTCTTTAGTAGGACAAAAAGGGAGCAATTCTAAAGAGATCTCCTTAATATGATTTTCTCATAAGCTCCAATGATACATTAAATATCACAAAAGTTGTAATTGTTTGTGTAATTGAATAACGTTTTGTGTAATTCATGTTACACAACATTACGAGAGTTGTAATAATTTGTATAATTGGGTAAATGTTTTGTAAACATTACAAATATTGTAATAATTTTTGTTTTTGGCTAATATTTTGTGTAATTACACAACATTACAAAAATTGTAAATAATTTATATAATTGAGTAATGTTTTTTGTAATTGGGTAATATCTTGTGTAATTATTTAAAAAGTTGTGATAATTTATGTTATTGGATAATGTTTGGTACTTGATGAAAAACTTATTTTAGAAAGTTAGCCCTAGAACTCCTCATAGAAGGGTATTGACCATTCGGATTAAGATGTTGATTCTATTTTGATATTTCCTTGCATAGTGAAATAGCAAGTAAAGAAATGAGATGTTTCTTTAGCAGGACAAAAGGGTACTAATCATTTGAATTAAGATGTTATTTCTACTTTGATATTGTCTCACCCAGTGAAATAGGTAACAAAAAATCTTTCTTTTGGTAGTTGAAATTTTGATTGGTGAGAGTAAGCAGTAATAATTAGGAAGAACTTTGTTTCAACCATCAGAATGCCTACCAGAAATGATGAAAATGAAAATATAAACTCTTTTTGTCTTAGTACTGCTTAAGAGTATGTTAATGTTGTTGGTGTTAACATTCCTAGCCTATGCATCTGTTTTCAGAGATTAGTTTTCTTCAGATCCTTATAGATATTGAAGCTCATACATGTAAATATACTAGCTCTGGTTGAGTGAGTGTTTCACTAGAAGGTATACCATGACTAGTCTTTATCTTAAAGGGTGTTTCACCAGACTAATCTTCTTGACTTCAATCTTTTTTTATGATAAATCAGATTTATTTATACAAATTTTAGGCACTCTATGTTAATGGAAGAATCACTGCAAGCGGAGTGTTCTTGTTGAACCTGTTGAGTTCAGCAATCCAATCTGCACTCGGCCTCTTAATACTTGTTGCCAAACCAGCTTGGTAACATCAGTATCATCCTGTCTTCGATTTTTTCCTGTCCTGGTTTTGTTGATGGACTTTTTCTGCCTACGTATTCCTTTTTCTACTCGTTTCATGATTCTTTCCAGTGAGTTTGGACTATTAAAAAGCTTACTATTAAATATTTGTTGCTTCAAAATAGCTGGGAACTAATTTGTTTCCTACCTTCAAGACCTGCTTTATTCAACTAACCGATTATTTGAACTTGATAAGGAAATGTAACTATCTTTGAAATTTATCTTCTATTGTTAGTTTCGGGAAGCTGTTTAATTATTTTCAAATCATCAGGGTTATCTTGCTTTTCTTGTTTTGAACTTTTCCTTCTTTTTTTTTTTTTTTGAACTTTATTTTCAGCATACATGCAAAAGAGATCGAAGGGCACAAAACGTAAAACCCGACAGGCAAAAGCGCTTGAAAATGCTAGGAAGGCTCCCAGATCATTTCTTGAGCTCTTACATGAGGTAAAAGGATAGTGTTGTTTCTAATCATCCTGATTTTATCTCGATTTCCTGAACCAACTAATTCCTATTTTTTGAAGGCAAACTTAGAGTCCTTGCCTCCTCATGTTCCATCCTATTTGAGGGCAGCAGTGGGACCTCCAAGTTCTACCTCCCGCCGGCATTTTTGCAGCGTTTGCGGCTTTAGTGCAAAGTATACATGTGTGACATGTGGGATGCGCTTTTGTTCGTGCCGATGCCAAAATATACATAACGATACTCGATGCATGAAATTTGTTGCATGAGTGGTAATATTAGGAACCCAAAAGGATTTTGTTGACATTAGCAGACATTCATCAAATGCCAAAAATATTCTGTGGATATTGTTGTAAACAAAACTTTCAAATGTAGTGTTAGTAAAACTAAGACATTCTGTGATATTGTTTCTTGGTAGAAATTGTAAATCAAGCTTTCTTTTAAGGCATAGCTAGCTCAGTGCATCATTCTGATTTATGGCCAAAACAACTAGATGATTGTATGGTCACAAGACTTTCATGAAGATGCCTCGGCAGGTTGAATTGGTTTTAGATTAGATCAAATCGGGTTTTAAAATTTTCTCTGTCATTTTGGTTTCGGCCATTTGGGTTTGGGTCAATATGATTTATTATTTTAGATCTCATTTTAGGCTTTTGGTCACTTGGGTTAGGAGTGTAACTGAGTCGAGTTTAAATACCAAAAAGCTTAAAGCTCAATTTAAAATTTGGAGCTCGATATTCAGTTTGAGCTCGATCAAATTTCTATTTTTAAGTTTGAGCTCGAACTTGATTAACTTCGTTTATTAATTTTGTATTGTTTAATTAAGTTCATATTTATTGAAACTCAAGCTTGATCTTAAAAAATGATGAAAAGATATATTAAAAATGAAAAAATCGATAAGGCTGGCAAATCATTTGAGTCATGAGTTTTATCGAGTCGAGTATTATTAAACTCAAATTCAGCTCGAGTGAAAGCTCAAACAAACTCGATAATTACCAAATCGAGTTCGAGTGAGTAGTTAGCAAGAACCAATGTCTTATGTATACCTCTAGTTTGGATAATTTTGAAGTCCATGTTGTTTTAGAAATAGATTAATTTAGTTTGGGATTCATAGTTAAGAAGGGAAGTCTTGAGAATTAATCATCTCTTATTTTAATAAATAGTAAATTCTGTAACACTAACAATAGAAAAAGATAAAATTTGGGCTATTACAGACATAACCTGAAATCCTCGTCTTTGTTCTTACAACCACTACATTGATAATGCCAAATAAGTTTCCTAGGAATACTTCAACTCAAGACATACAACATTTATGCAAACAAAGCTATTAAATCCTTGAACCCAAATCCGGGTAATACAGTTTTACGGACTCGAGTAAACGGCTATGACGGAGCGTGTAATATCCGTTGTTTAGCACTGAGGCAGATCGAGTGGTGGAGGCTGCACTGTCTGCAATTCCCCAACCCCATTCTCAACTAGGAAAGCCATGGCCAAGCCCCAAGGGAGATGAGTGTCTATGTGACAATGGAGCAGCCAGATTCCTGTTTTTGGACCAGGTTGAGTAAATGACGAGAGTCAACATATTGAAGCTGTTTAATTTTGAATTAGAGGAATGTTTTAAGTATGGCATGTTACCTGGATTGTCGGCCTCGAACCGGATGGCTACCCATCCACCAGGAGGTGTTCCGATGGTGTTTCTCCTGGGCGGATCGATAAGGTTGAATTTGGCCGGATCAGTTCTGGGATTGAAGTTACCAAAACCACTTCCGATAACATAGAACTCGTAGCCGTGAAGATGCATAGGATGATCTTCAACTGAGACAATACTTGTATCCTGGAACACTATTTGTACCTTGGAACGATACCTTAGTTTAAAAAGCTTTGTTGCTTTTACCGGTTGCCAGAGACCTCGGCTCACGTTACCTGTATAATCGAATTGAATGGGAGGAACAGGCGGAAAGTCCGTGGTGAAGATACCGGGTTGACCTTGGTAGTATGCCTGCATTAAGGAGTTTCTTCTTGGAAATACAAAGGAGACATTGTTAATGCTGGCTGTAAAGCGAGTTCCGTTGGGGCCTTGGCATCGTGGGCTGTTCGGGTTTGTGCAGTTGATTAGTCCTAATCCCACAGTGAAAAGCAAGCTCTCATCTATCTTCATGGGAACTTCAGCCTTGTAAGGACTCCTTAGCTGGGCAGTGAATGCAGTTGCAGTGGCAGTGTCGTTGAACCCTGGTAGCTGAGGGAAGATTGGTTTCAAAGGCTGCCCTTTCTTGGCGCTGCAAGGAGCAGATTTATATTCGAGGATTGCTGTTGTGGTGGTATTGTCAAAGGGCGCATTCGCGGTGTTGTAGGCATGCGCGGCCATGTAGTAACGAGCCGGTTGCTGATCAGCGGTAATCAGGACATCAGTTGTTTGGCCAGGAGCTATCATTATGACATTTGTTGTGAAAGGCTTAGTATAGGAAGCATCAACAGCAACAACAGTTAGTTTGTGGTTGGCCAGTCCATAGAAAAGTTCTTGATTCAATGCAGAATTGATGATCCTCAGAAGAATCGTCTCTCCCGCTTCCACCGGAAATACAGCAGTTTCTGCATTTGCAATTTGATCAGTTACTACATTATCTTGACTTTGAGTTAAATGGTGAGAGCATACCTTTGCTAGAGCATCTATATAGATCCCCTGGTTGACCATTAATTGTAAATGCATCTGATACATTTGGAGCAGCTCCAGTGAAAAGTGCTTGCCTTAGCACATCCATTGGATTCCTATCCCACCATTCTCCTGTTTATCATCATCATCATAGTCCATATTAGTTATGCTACATACATACATACATACATACATACAAAGATTGATGACATGGGGTTACCAAGAAGAATAGGAATTTCTTTCTTAGGCATAAGGAAAGGGTACGGACGACCCATCTCAGGATATATGATGAGAGCTCCATAAACTGTGGCTCTAAGCCATCTGCTATGAGCATGCCACCACAAAGTCCCCTCCTGGTTTTGGATGGTGAACCGGTATGTGTAAGACCTCCCTGGTTGGATAGGACACTGCGTCACATACTCGGGTCCATCGGCCCACGGATTTCGCAACTGTCGCACTCCATGCCTGATCAATGGAAGTCAATACAATGATACCAAAGTAAATATAGTGTGTTTCATATATAGTTTGCATAAAGATTACCAGTGGAGAGTGACATTGTATCTGGCTCTATTTATAGCAGTGATCACCAAAGTATCACCGTCTCGAACCTCCAATGTCGGCCCCGGGAATTGGCCGTTCACCGTAATTGTACTATGAGTTCTGCATAGCCTCTTCACTGGTTTTGCTTCAATCTGTTTCAACAAAAAAAGAGGAAAAATTTCAACAAAAAGTAGTGTAATAGTGTTATAGTACTTGATTGAAATTTATGTTAAGATGAAGGCATACAACAAATTGATGGAAATGAATTGCAGCATCTGCAAATGATGCTATGCAAACAAAGACTAAAAGAATGGCAAAGAACAAGTGAGAGCTGCATGGCCTGTCACCGAGTTTGTGATGCTCCATTTGAGGGACTGATATGTGAGCTTGGTGTTCATAGGGAGCAGCTATTTATGGTGTTGAAAGTTTGGGAAAAGTAACAATAATTTAACTGTTTATTTATTTTTTTTAAGAAAGAAAATTGTTTTGGCAAGATTAGGTTTCAAGTCAACTAGAGAACTTGAAAAAGTTTTAGTATAGAATATAGTCTAAACCATAAAAGAGGATTTGGTGCACCCACTGTTGGACTAAATGAACAAAATTACTCTCAACCCTCAAATGTAATACTTCTAATCTTTTCCTTTCCATGATCCTTATGGACTTCAATCTTTCAATCTTACATGGAGAACAATGGTATCTAAGGTCCCTAAACCATTGTGCAAATTTTAAATTGGTCTCTATTAGAGATGGTAACGAAAAGGGCAAGAGCGTCCCTCCCAACATAACCTGTCCTAACATAAAATTAAATATTAATTTATCTACTCCGAACTCGACTAAAAAAATAAGTTATACTTAATTCTAACTTGATCTAATATGTCATATTTGTAAAAAAAAAAAAATATTTATCAAAATAGCATAATAATTCTCATTTTTCTTGTATTTTCTAGGTATAATTATGCTAGAGCAAATATTAATATAAATTTTATTGTCATATATTTTAAATTAATATTATATATAAAAGGGTATTTTGGTAATTATCCTGGGACGAGTGGGTTTTCCTAGACTCAATCCCGACTTGACCCGACTTATTGAAGAATTAGACTTGACCCAAAATCCGATCTGATAAGATCGAGCCGGAACACATGAATCCAAGTGTTTTTTTTTTTTTGCCATCCCTTGTCTCTAAACTTCCAAATGTTCTTATTTAGTCTTCAAAGTATCGATATTGTATCTATAAGATCCTTTCAATTGTTTAGGCGTTAAATGTTTGTTCAGATCTAACGTGGAACCTTTTAAAACATGTGGATCAAATGTAAATATGTATGTACTTATTGTATAAATAGTTTCGATTTGACATGTTAGAAAACATAAAGTGTCATTAAAATTTAGGATAGTTGTTTGTTTTGGACCGGTTATATCTAAACAATTCATACAATAAATACATATGTATTTACAATTTGATCTACTTATTTAAATATGTTTTAATTTTGTGTAACCACCTAAAGTCGTTAATTTCTTGAACTGTCAAATTTGAATGGAAGTGCCTGACTGTAGTGGCCACTATGGCTTGGCACTACGAAATCCATGTAAACAAAATAACAAAGAACAGAAGGTTTGTTTATGAAGTTCAGTTTATTTACGTCTACTAAGTCTAACTCGAGTGAGTAATTCTGTTATCTTTAATCCACAATACAACAAGTGAATTATACTCTATCACTCTCCAAGTATAGAAATCTCACTTTTCTACATAAAAACTAGAACACTCACTCATAAATTCTCCCCTTGAGAATTTAGGCTATAAACTCTAATGGTTTTCAATTCAACTTGTAACACCCCTCACTCGTATTCAATGCCGGAATAGGGTTTTGGAGCATCAAACTTATAACACAATTTCACATACATTTTTCTCATACATTTCTAAATTTCATTCAAATATCAATCAACACATTCATATCGTCCCTAATACGAGCCTACGAGGCTCTAAATATGCATTAGAAGTGGTTTGGGACTAAACTAATAACTTTGGAAACTTTTTGAACACTTAAGAAATTTTTTCAAAAATAGGGGACACACGCCGTGTCACAGGCCGTGTGGACATTCGAAATGGAGCACATGGCCGTGTCCCAGCCCGTGTCCAACCCCGTGTAACTTTCTGACTTGGGTCACACGGCCAACACATACGCCCGTGTGTCCTAAAAATGGCCATACATGCCTGTGTGCCATGCCGTGTGCTAGGCCGAGCCAATCCTGTAGGGTATACTAACTTATGCCACACGGCCAAGTCACACGCCAGTGTGTGAGGCCGTGTAGAGCATACTGACTTGATTTCTAATTCAACACCAGGCGACACACAGTGTAACATAATCGTGTGTCACACACGGCTGAGACACAAGCCTGTTTGGACAAAAATAGGCTATTTACCAAGCCATTTTGCCACCTAACTTGCACAAACCTATACCAAAACAAATTGCACAACTCATGGCATACAAATAGACATTTAATCTAACCAATTCAAGTCTAAATCATGCATATTCTATATCACCACATTCCATACATACAAGTTACAAAACTAGGCCACACCATTTATACCAATTCACACATACACAATTAACCAATTATGCACATTGAATCATACCTCAATATGCTCAATTTACAAGCAAATCAAATATCCACAATTTAACCATTTGACACTCATAATGCCTATTACTATTAAGCATCACACAACCATCATTCAACACATTTCACAAGACATAGACACATATATACATGATTCAAACATACCAAAATAGCCTAAATTGAGCCATCACTCATAGCTATATATATAAACCAAAACATAACAATTCACAAGCCAACTTAAATGGCAAAATTCACTACCAAAATACATATCAAAATGACTAAAGTCCCTATACATGCCATATGACCAAAACACAATCTCAAAAGTACCAATTGGATAGTTGGATAGTGTGATGATTTCTCGACGATCCTCGAGTCCGAGCTAGCTTTGAAATCACTATAAAACATAGAAAAATAAACAACATAAGCTTTATAGCTTAGTAAGCTCGTATGAAATAAACTCGATATAATCATAAACACATAATTCAACAATTGATTATCAATACATGAATTCACATCAACTAACAAACCTTTCAATTACTCATTCACAAAGCTATATATTTTCTTCACCATTTCTTCGATCCAAAGTTAATAAAGTTTCTTAACATAATTGTACCATATCGTACAAATCTCATTCTCAACCACATCATTCATTTACCCGTTGAACCATTAGAAATAGAAGTCGGATACTCAAGAGACTCACACAATAAGTACCTATACCATGGCCCGAAGCTAAATCAAGGTAACTTATATCCGAATTACTGATATCATGGCCCGAAGCCAAATCAATCGATATTCATGGCTCAAGCCAAATCGGTATAACTCGCACCCGAAGTGCCAACATCATGGCCTAAAGCCAACTCAATGTATCCCCTAATGACATGTCACTAGTATCCTAAACTATTCCTAAGGTTCAACTAAATTTCGAATGCCGAATTATCATCGAGTCATTGTCGAACTTGTTCGAAGTCTCGTATTCACAATTTGTACAATATTAAAGCATTTAAAATATATTTATAATGAAATTTATCACATACGAACTTACCTCGGATGTGAAAACGACAAAATAAGTCGATTAGTTGATAACTTTAGTTTTCTCCCGATCTAGATCCAATTCCGCTTTTCTTGATCTAAATATATTCAAAATTAACCTATTTAATAATCTCTCTATTCAATTTAATCCAAAACACACATTTAAGCACATTTACTTTTTGCCCCCATAATTTCACAACTTTTACAATTTAGTCCATATTTCACAAAATCACAAATTCATGAAATTCAACATAACCCACGTTAGATGAAATTCAATTAGGTCCCTAGTAGCCCAAAATTTTCATTTATTTCACATTTTAACCTCTAAATTTACACATTTTATAATTTAGCCCCTAATATGCATTTTCACTAAAAATCACTTAACAAAACTTGTATATCTATCAACAAGCATTCATAATATATCAAGAAACTTCAAAATACATGCTTATTCATCAATTAAAACATTCAAAATCTTTAACAGTTTTGGAAAATAGTCCCTGGGCTAGCTAGACCTAGTTGCAACGATCACAAAAACATAAAAATCATTAAAAACGAGACAAAATACATACCTAATTGCCAAGATTGAAGTTGCCAAATTTAAAACCCTAAAAATGGTTCTTTTATTTGTTAAAATAGGTTGGAAGAAGAAGATTATGATGATAATGGCTTTTGTTTTATTTATTTTAAGTTTATTTACATATTTACTTATTTAACCTTGACTATTAACCATTAAAACACTTATTAATATGTCCAAATATGTCCAATCACCATTATAATGGTCTAATTACAACATAAGGGCCTCCACTATAAAGTTCTATAGCTATTAGATAACTTTATCTAATAGAACTCAAGTTTTACACTTTACGCGATTTAATCCTTTTTATCAAATTAAGCACTCAAATGATAAAATTTATAAACAAAATTTTCACACAATCATTCAATTATGCTGGAAACATTAAAATAATAATAAAAAATAAATTTGACTTCGGATTTGTGGTCCCAAAACCACTGTTCTGATTTGATTAAAAATGAGCTGTTACACAACTGCACTCTCTCAACACAGTTCCACAATGAACAAAACAAAGTGCTTTCAATGAAGCTCTCTTTTAAACTTAGACAAGCCTCAAACCATATATAGGTTTCTACTTGCTAACATATAAATTAAATGAATACAAAACAACCCCTTAAAAAGCAATTACATAATATACTAATAAAAGCATAATTTGATGAAGATATCTCTTAAAAACAGCAGCACAATCTCTATCAAATCTTCACATAACATGGGTTGAATTGATTCACTCGAATCCAATCCAATTTTCAATAGCCACGAATTGTTTTCTATAAATGTACCATAGTATCTTCAACATATCAACACATTAACCAGTTCAAAGATTTTGCTTCATTAAATTGCCAACTCAATTATGAAAAGTAATATCATTGCCTTAGTGGCCATTTGTAATGGGCACTATCGAGTGCCACTCAACTCATTTATCACAACCTACTTCAATAGTCAAACCTCTATCAAGGTTGGTCTAGTTTTTCATATTAAGAGCACACATCCATTTTCATAAGGTAAGCTTCAATTCATCTTGATTTGCCCAACTCGCATCAAATTGACTATCCTTAATATAAGGCCACCAAAAATCATAAAATCAACACATATCTTCTTGGATAGTATATCTCAGCATGCAAAGTAATCAGATCACCTAAGAGTCCTTGAAAAGTAATCTTGCTAGATTCAATCTCTTCTCTAATGATAAACATGAAATTGGCTATACAAATTCTTAAAAAGAGACAAGCAAATCATCAAAATATTTTGGTCAAACATGTTAACAAATAAGACAAGTTTCATATCTAGAGTAGTGATTAATGAAGTGAACACTTCTATTAGCCACTTTCAAAACTTGCCTCAACATCTTAGATTTTGTTAAAAATAATTAAATGATATTAAATACCCTTAAATTATTTTTACGTGAAACAAACATTATAAATAAAATAACATGTAAATTTAACTAAAAGCTTAATAGAATTTTAATTTTAACGATTTGACCCTTGAACTATATCGCTTCTCCATTTAATGCTTTAAACCAAAGCTATAAAAAAATAGATTTCAACGTCAATCATTGTGTCACACTCTACCATCAACTGTCACTTATCCACAATTGTTTGAGTCCAAATTTCATTATCTCCTTATTTTCGATTTTCTCTTTTCATTTTCTCAAAAGAAGACTAGATTTTCCTAGATCTACAAATCAATTTCAAAATTTCAACATCAAATCTAAGTACTTCCCACCTTTGGGTCACTTTCAAATTTCAATATGTTCTTACCCTCTTTACAGGATTCTCTTTCATCATTAAGATGAATGAACAATACCTACAACATTTTAAATAATGTTTTGGAATAAATTGATATGGCGTAATTTGATATTATTTGGTGTATTGTGATGGCAAGTATGATATAGATTGGATTAATATACCATTTGATAATTATATTTGGCTTCAATGTTAAATTGATATTTGAGGCTTTTTGTTCCAATTTGGTATCTAAATTGGGTTTCAATGTTCAATTTGGTACTCAAACTAAAACAACATCATGTGGCCCAATAAATATTTGACATGTATGCTCTAGTAAAAAAAGACATGTGCTTAATTGGGACAAAAGAAAAACTTAGGTACCGAATTGAACATTAAAGTCAAACTTAGGTATTTCTATGAGACAAAGAAAAACTCAAGTACCAATTTGAAAAAAGCTTAGGTTCCAAACTGAACATTGAAGTCAAACTTAAGTACCAAATTTGGATAAAAAAATCTCAAATACCAAATTGAATATCGAACTCAAATATAAGTATCAAATAGTATATTAACCTATAATTTTTTGTGTTGATTAAGAAGATGAGGAGGAGAGATACGAGCATTAGATAAAATTTTTATTTTTATTTAACATATAATTCAAAATTAAAAGTTGAAAGATTTTCCTCCCCTAATTGTTAATTCCAATGACTAAATTGATAGACCAAATTTACTTTAAGTACTAAAGTTTTAGATATCAAAACGAGAAAGTGATATAATTCAAGGGCCAAATCATCAATAAAATCTTTTTTATGTGTATTTGTATCTTTATATTTTAACAACACAATTTAAATGGTTTATATTTTAAAAATTATTGAGCATAACTTGTATATAGCACAATCATGTGTAAAAATACCATAAAGGTCTTTGTATTAGAAGTTGGATTGCATTTTGCCCTCTCTATTAAGGAAATATACAAATTAGTCATTATTCATTATATAAAAGAGTAAATTGGTCATTTGGTTAACAAATTCATCAATTTCTACATTAAAAATTAATACATGTATGTTTGCATGAGGTACACATGGCATATCACATGTAATTGTCTAGTTATTCTGTCAGTCGCACCAATTTATAATAGTAGCAATGGATGAAATTTTTTATAGAACGTACCCGTTTGCTCTTTGATCTAATGTACATGAAATAATTTACTCATTTTTTGAGTAAAGGAGGCAAAATGCAATTTAATTCCTAATACAAGAACTTTCATGATACTTTTTATCCGCAACCATGACGATTTTTCATTAAAAAGCTTATAACATTAATACTTCTTTATGACAAACAAATTCATCTTGCATTCATAAATGAAGATCAAACTCAAAAAACATTAATAAAATTAATAACACCGTAAAGTCTTTCATTAATGATGTTTGAATTAGATTGGATCAATTGATCAGGTCAATTAGATAAAAAATTGGTTGGGGTATCGGATCGATTGAATCGCAAATTGATATAGACTGATTGAATCAACAACAAAAAATTGGTTAAACTAAGAGTTAAATCGATTTTTATTTTTAATATATATTATTTTAATAAATTTTAATATTAATTCAATCCGATTCAATTCTAAAACCATATTTTGAAGAATCATAACTGATGTCTTCTAATTAAATATATAAATTAAATACTTTTGAGTGCTATATGTGAACCATGGTTAAGAAAGAAAGATTTTCTGTTTTTAAATATTAAAAATACATTTGGTAAATAAAATAAAAACTTATTTTAATAATAAAAATATGAAAGATACAATTTTCTCATAATAAAAACATGAGAAATAAAATAAACAATTACTACATTTACATAGATTTGAATAAGGGAAAATAATTTTATATTTAAAAATTGTTAAAAATAAAATTTTACCTTTGGATGAGGACCAATTAATTAATTAAATTTTAATATTTTCATTTTACAAAATAATTTTAATGAAAACAACTAAAATAACATTTTTATCATTTTCTAATTTTTGCATAACTTTCTTTTCTTTTTATATTTTCATTTTCTTTTTTTCAAAAATCGTTTTCAAAATTCTCAATAAAACACATTTTCCTTAAGATATGTTGGGAAATCACTTAGTAATTGAATTTTGGTATATTTGTTTGTAGTTACATATCGTTGGCATGTTTGGGCAACCATTGTAATTAATAAGTCTAACTGGATTGAGTGTAATTAGACCACCCCCGACACTCTCCAGTTCTTTAGGGGAGAGTGAATTGGAGTAATTACTTAAGTAATTACAAATAATTATACTCAAATCCAATTATCCTTCGACTTTCCAAACATGCCCATATATTATTTAAGTTTTAAAAGTTATTTTTTATACAAAAATAATAGTATTTTAATTTTAGTATACATATTAAATATAATTATATGTGATTTTACTGATTTAAAAATTTTATATAAGTTCATATACAGTTTCACCTACTAAATAATTAACTAAGTTACATAATATTTATTATTATTATTATTATACTTGGTTAGAGACCAATCGATGATAATAGAGAGTATATGTTGGATGCTGGAGAGAGATAACTCAACGACTATGAAATGTCAGAGTAATTACGTAAAATTGCATAAGATACTTATTTTTGTTGCTAATTTATTAGTAATCATGTTGATGAATACTTCTTGGACTTACGTATTATATAAGATGGTTTGATTTTAGGTTTTGTTACTTGTTTAGAATTTTGCTCTAACATTATTGATAGTTTATAATAATTCATAATTTTAGAATTTAAAATTATGTAGTTATGTAATTATAATTTATATTATCAAACATGATGAAGAAAATTACAATGTAGTTATACTTTATCAATCAAATATGTCTAAAACATTAAGTTTCTTGTAATTATAAGAGAGTATAATTATTACCGTAATAATTACACTTTTATCTAATTATTTTGTGGTATCCATATAATAGTAATAAATTATTATTTTATTCTCATGTTTTTATTATTATATGTACCAAACATATTCGATTATGAAAAGGTTTAATGGTTTAAAAAGCTCTCTAACTTTTTAGAAAAATTAATTCAGTCCTGCAATTTTTTTGCACCCAATTGAGTCCCTGAATTAGTAAAACTAGTCAAATAGGTCATTTGACTAATATTGACCGTTCGCTAATGTGGCCATTAAAGACATTGATGTGGTGCTCCATGTTTATAAATTTTTTATATAATATCTATTCTTTGAGTTTCTATAATTCTTTTAAAAATTATTGATCTATTTAGCATTTATTTATTTTTTTTGATATTTTATATAAAATAATTTTCGATATTTTTATGTGTTTTTTTTTTTTAATTAGGCAAAACCCTAATAGCAATATGACTAGTGCGATTTAAACTCAAGCCACAACTAAAATAATAAACACCTTAACTATCAGGCCAACACTTTAGTTAATATTTACCAAATAGTTTTTAATTAGAAACCAAACTCAAAGAAGCATTACCGAAAATAATAACTTCATAATGCCTGCCATTCAAATGAAGCCTAACATTGAAGCATCGTTATTGATGTCAGACATATTTAAAAAAGAAAATTTTATAGATTTGAGTTAACATTTAACGCAAACTAATAGTAAAAATAATGAAAGAACACTATTTATGTAATATTGATAATTTGATAACTTAATTAAAATATTTTAAAAGTTTGTGACTAATTTAAACTAACGGAGTTTTGATGAAATTAACCCTTTTCAGTTATAGATGCAAATTCAATGACTAACAAAATTTTGAAGGATAAGATTAATGGTAGGTTTAAACGGGCTATAGGTTGCGGCGCAGTACATTTAGTTACTTTTTATTTCATGCTATAATATTAAATAGAAACTGGATTTCATATTTTAATACTGAATTGGTTAGTTAATAAAGTAAAAGATTGGTTGTTAGCTCAACAGTTTGTGATTCTGCCATGTGGTTTGGACCTACTAGAAATTTCCAACTCTCCAATCACTTACTCTCATCAGCTATGGATCTCTTTGTATTTTTTATTTTATTTTTCTTTATTATTCCTCCTTTTTAAATATAGGTTTTGATTACTAGGGTGGCATAGGACAGCTAGAATGAGGTTGAATTTTTGTTTGGATTTGGTAGAGGATGCTCAAATTATGGTTTTAATCCCTCTACTTTGGTTAAATTTGAAATTTAATCCCTATTTCTAGTTTGATCTATATCTTTATAATATTATTAATTAGTTTTAAAAAATAGCACTTCTTCCAAGGCATGGAAAGAAATCATGTTAGCATTATGTTTAGAGTTGTTCATGGACTAAATCGGAGGCATCTATTATATCAATACCATACATAATTGCTTAATCGCAATTCAACTTGAAATATGGACCTCTAATTTTATCTAATCTGTTCATATTTGTAAATAGTTAAATCAAATTTGCTTAGACCCTCCCGTATTATAGAATTGTATGTTCAATTTTCATATGATATAACTTTATATAAAATAAAATAACATAGGTTCGGTCGAGTTCGGGATTTGAATATTGGATCGTGAGCTTAGACCATATTTTAATCGGACTTAATTTTTTTGTCCAAATCCACTTTTCAAGTCTAATATTTTTGTTGGTAATTCGATTCTTGAACAGAGTTAGAAGAGATAACATATTAACTATTTGGGCTAATTAATAACAATACAAGATTACAGAAACCAAATTATATCAAATTAAAGTATATGAACAAAATCTCAAATTTGAGCATAGTATAAGGACTAAGACTTAGTTTGAATAGGCGGTTAGTGTAAAAACAATGGTAGCGGAGTGGTGAGATTAGATATTGTAGCGATACTATAGCATGAGATAAAAAATAAATTAAACGCACTATACAGCACCTAATCGCCCATCTAAACCACCTAAAATTCAGAATTTGACCATAGTGTAAAAATGGAAGAGCTATAATCTTGGAGGTTTAGTTGACTATTTTTCATGAAAGAATGCCTGAAAGCTTCATAGTGCAAAAGTCATGGACTTAAAAGTGAGTACATGCTCAAAAAGGTCCAACTGATAAAAATAGCAAGCAACGTTCCCAATGTGGAAATCTTTATTATTATCAAAGGAGGACCTGAAAAAATTGACAATTTTGCTTCGATTGAAGCAACATTTTCTTATGATCATTTAAGATCATATCTCACTTTTCCATTCACCTTTGACATTTTTTTGTGAGCACATGAAAGTCTTAATTCTAAGGTTTTTAGGGATAACTTCAGTTTATCATCATTGGGTAATGGTAAAAAATTTGGTATTTTGAACAAGCTTGAAATTCAAACTTTGTAGATGGTGAAAACGAGATTAAGAGTATGATCTGGTTTGATCTCTCGGATTCCATAAGATTAGTTAGTATTATAGTAAAAAAATCGCAATATTTTATCTTAAAAATAAAAAAGAATCGATTTAATTATTTCCAAAATAATTAAAATTATAAATTAATTTCTTTTCTTTGAGAGTCTTTTAATGGAAAAATCTACCCATGATTAGCGGCAGGCACTTTGAATTAGATAAAATGAACAAATAATTTAAACTATCAAAATAGTTACTTTTATTTTCTTTATATTATATTTTAGTAATTTATGTTTGAAATATTATGTTTTAGTCACTGAGCCGTTAATTGTCGTTAACGGTGTAACGGTAAGCTAACATGGCACATTAAATCATCATTTTAAACAAAAAATTTAAGTTAAATTATACAATTGGTCTCCATATTTTTTCGTTTTGAATAATTTTTTTCTTTTATGTTATTTTAATTTTCTTTTTTTTTCTATTTTTTTCTTCTCCCTCTATTTACCTCTCTCTCCCATCTCTTTTACGTAAAAGAAAAAATTAATTTGTTCAAAAAATATAGAGACTAACTGTATAATTTAACCTAAAATTTTCGCTTGAAATGTTGATTTAATATACCACATCAATTTATGGTAATTAATGCTTAGTGACTAAATTATTATAACACGATAATATAAATGACTAAAATGTAACCTAAAAATATAAAAGTGACTATTTTGATAATTTATTTAATAATTAAAGTTCAAGACATTTTAATTGGGTTATTATTTTAGCGTATAATTTAGGGTCATGTAAACATCAATTAAGAAACTGATGCAACAAACAAAAGAATATTGGAAGTGAAGCAGGTTTCGAAAGGATATGTGAACATCAACTCCAGTTACCTAAAGCTTGGGACTTGATGAATTAGGTAGCCTGCCAACTGACTTCAGATTAATATACATAGCACTACAATAATTTTTATTTTATTTTAATTTTTGATATTGATATAACATTATTTTATGTTTATATATTTCTGGAATATAAAATAAAAAATAATTATATTTATCTAATATAATTTTGTGTAAAAATAAATTGATGTATTTGTTTATTTAAATATATATAATTAAGTTAAAATAAAAATTTCAAATATATATTTGAATCATAATTAAAATTTTACGTATATCAAATTAAAATTTATGTATAATTTTAATATTTATCGCTAAAATTTTATAATAATAAAGTTAATGGTTATTAATATGCAAAACCTGCGGTTCCGGTGCCATAGACTAATTTGTTTCGTACAAAAACCTTTGTATTTGTTTGTAACGGGCTGACGTCATGGCATTGACGGAAAAGTCGTTTGTTACCAACCCCTCCTCTCGCCTACATTTGAGCTTATTCAATCCTTTATGAATTTGTTAAAGAGTTAATATATATAAATGTATCTTAATTTAGTAATTTATACTTACTTAATACTAATGGGTGAAATCAGAATAATTTTTTAGGGGGAGTCGGATGAAATTTTAATTTTTTATAATTTATTTTTTTATAATTTAAAAAGATTAAATCGAATTTTTATAATTTTAGGGAAGGCCAAAGTGAAATTTTATCAGTACTAATTTAAAATTTTTTAAAAAATTTAAGGGCCTAAATAGTAATTTTAAATTTTAGGGGGGCCGGGGCCCATGCCAGCCCCCTGGCTTCGCCCCTGTTAATACTTGAAATTTTTTGAATTTAACCGGTACTTAAATTTGGTTTCGTAAACTAACTTAATACTTTTTTTAAGTTCTTAATTAACACAATTAAAATATGTTGACGTAGCGTTGATGAACAATAGCATGGTGAGATTTTGACACGTGACAAAAAATAAAATAATGACATGTTTAGGTTCATCTATTGATTGCTTCCATTTTGCTTTGCGTGCAAAAACATTGATGACTATATATAAAGGATATTAATGTAATTAATAAATAGTATTATTAAATCAATTTGTTAAAAAAAAAGTATACAAAAGGAATATACTACATTTAGGGCATCAAATCCAACAATCTAAATACCAAACATATTCATTTAAGGAAACATCCTTGAAATTCTCACCCATGCTCTCTCAACTTGATTCGATGCTAATAGTCATACGATCCTTGCAAGTTGAGGAACATAAGTATGACATAGAGCCTATTGAGGCATCTTCTTCTATTGCTACCATTGAAGATGATAATATGTGTCAACAAAAAGTTTTGTTGATTTGTTTGTGAATAAATTCTATGTGATCCTATGCTTATTGTTGAAATTTTTCCTTTAGTGATAAAGAAAATGTGATGATGAACAATGTTCAAATTTTTTGTGAGAGGTCAAAGGGAAGTAAGAATGATTCATGTAAAAAGATTGAGCAATAAAAGTCAATTTGATGGTTCAACTTTAGTGAGTGAAAATCTATATACAGTGAAATTCGAGAGTTCAATTCAAATTGAAAAGGAGAAGATAGAAAGAACCTATACGAAAGAGAGGAATGATTATGTTTTCATTAACCCTAACTCGAATTGTCTAGTGGACTTGTTTCTTTTTTTCAGGAATTTGTTGATCCTCTGAAATGAGCTCAATTAAACTATTCCACCTATGATAAAAATTCTTTCTAGTTCGGCCAAATACAAGATTCAAGGACGAAACTTTTCGAGGAAAGGCGATTAATACATGCACGAATGTGGTGAAATTTATTAAATTCATTTCACCGATTTCACCAAAGCTGGCAAATTTCAAGTTTGGAAAATCAATAGACTTGCAATGACTTTTTGGATGAGATCCAGACATTTCTAGGTTTAGATTTCTTCATAGAGTTCAATGAGCTATTTTTTTTTTTTGCTTCGAAACCATTTTGAATCATTTGATTTTGAGTCTAAGAGCTCAAGTTATGACCATTTTAGTGAAGATTGAGCAAGTAGAATTTCTAGAAGGGATTATTATGAGAAATTACGAGTTTCGAGCTTTAATTCAAGTTTAAGTCATATTTGGTTCGATTTTTAGGCTTTATTATTATATATGAGCTCAATATTGTATCTATTAGATTTTATATTTTAATTATTTATTTATTTTGAATTTTTATGTTTCTTAGTCAACAAGAAAAGTTAGTTCTACTAGACTATATAAAGGCTCTTCATTATTCATTAAACAACACATTGATTAATAAAATTCAACTCTTTGAGTTTTTTCTCTTTGTAAGATTTCTCTTTTGTATATTTTAGAAGTATATTTTCTTATTGGTTTTCTCTTTGAAGTCGTGGGAGAACTTTTCATCCTCCAATTTACTAGGGTTCGACCTTAGGGGGTTTGGATAGAGCCATTGGTTGAGTTTATCAAGAAATTTCCCTTAAAGGGTTCAATCAGACATTTATCCTTCGATCCATATCCAATGGTTCATTTGGACCTTTTAATTTTTGTTCCTCGAAAGGTTCAATCAGACCTTTTAATTTCCCCCTTTTTTTTTTATCTATTTATTGTTTTGAATCTTTATTATTGTTCTTGAATTTATTCTTTTAGTTTTTTTATTTTATTTATTTTATAAATCTGTTTGGTTTCTTCTTTTCAAGTCAGATTCAAATCTTTTTCAAGTCGAACAATTTGAATATGGTCTTGGTCCCCTATTCCCTATCAATAAGTTTCTTATCTTGTTTGGTTTTGTTCAAAAAATTGTTAAAGGGTGAGATTGTTGAGGCAAGTGTTTTAAAGTGGTTGTCAAAGTGCCAACGGTAGTGGGCACTTCGAGTAACACTGTGATAGTCTCTATTACTTTTCATATTTGAAGTTGACAATTTTTTAAACAAAATCTTTGAGCTTTGAATGATGTTGGTATTGTAGATGTATGCAAGCCCATTTATGAAGATCTATCCATTTGAAGCAACTTATCTTAAAGATTGGATCAGTCCGGATAACGCAATTGGATCACTTGAATTGTGGAGATTAGATCGAGATAACATTAAAGACACACCTCCAACAATCCACTTTACTTTGGTGTTTATTTTTATATTGTATCTTGCTTTTAAGTTGTTTTATGGGAGATTGGTTTGTAATTGATCTTTAATATGTTAGCCAATATCAAAGCTCTTATATATTTGAGAGATTTGTATAAGTTTTGTACTGAGTATTAAGAGTACTTATTTGTTCATAGTGGAACGTATTTTGAGAGTGTGTTCTAGAGCACAAACGAATTGTGTTTATCGCCTAAGCTCTCAAGAAGAGAACTAGAGGAGAGTGATTTAAATCTTTAGATACAAAAGTAAGGTTGCTATACCAACGTGTGCGTAAAAAATTCGTTGTGTTGTTGTTTTTTCAGTAATTATCACAGTGTCACTTTTAGTGGCCACTACATCCATCACTTTCATTCATGTGCTCTATTTTTTAGCAATTAGCAACTACCCATTTCAATAGAACTCGTTAAAGGAAGTTGATAATCTTAAACTCATTAGAAAAGAGAATGAATATTAGATTCCGTTTAGTTTTTGAAAAATATTTTTTATTTTCATTTTAAGAAAATAGATTCTATTTTCCATTTTTAAAAGTCAAAAACACATTTAGAAATAAAAATAAAAAATTATTTGAAATAATGAAAATATGTTTGATACACTATTTTATTTTAATAGAAACATGATAAATAAAATAGAAAATTACTACATTTATTTGGATAAGGGTAAAAGATGTTGATATTTAAAAATTGATTTAAAAATTGATGAAAATATTTTTGCGTAAATGTTAACAATTACTGTTTTCAACTTTTAATTTTATAAAATATTTTTAGTGAAAACAATGAAAATAAATTTATATTGTTTTATAATTTTCTCATATTTTCATTATTATTTTCTAAAAATATTTTAAAAAAGTTCAATCAAACTAAATTTTCATTTGTCAAGAAAATAATAACAAAAATCTCTATTTTCTAAAATAAAAAAATTCCAACTTATTACTCTCTATTAACCTCTTTGAAGAGAGATTACATAAGAAGATAACTTTTTTAAAAAATAAATTGATAATATAAAAAATAATATATGATAATGATATCTAATGAAGATTATTATCCTCTTTTTCCCATCTGTAACAAGTATGTTTGACATAAATTTTTAAAATATTTCAAATTTTACCGTAACTAGATACGATAATGGGTTCTTGTAAGTTGTATTAACATTGAAATTAAAAAAAAAGATATTTTTTACTAATAAGTATTGGGGTAATTATAAGACATATTATATTTTAAGGGAGATATAAGTTTAAACTTTGGAGCGATATTGTTAGGAGAGGTAACTATGAATCCCGAACATTAATCGTAAAATAGATTTGAAGAATACAAAAAGAAGAAGATATTTTTAAAATAAATTGATAATTTTACAACAATAATATATGATAATGATATCTAATAATGATTATTATCCTCTTTTTCCATTTGTAGAAAGGATATTTGACATAAAATCTTTAGAATATCTCAAATTTTACCTGTCACCAGATAGGAAAAATGATTATTATAAGTTGCACTAGCATTGAAATTAAAAGAAAGATAATTTTTAAATAAATTGATAATTATAAAATAATAGTATATGATAATGATATCTAATAATAATTATCTTTTTTTTATCCATAAATTTTAAAATATTATACCAATAAATTTAATAAAAAAATAATAAAATTAACAATTAAATCTGAATTTCTGAAAGGTGAAAAATAGAAAAAGGGTGCTTCGCCATTTAACTTGCCTTTGAATTCAAGGTAAGCTGGTGCTTGCAGTATAATGAAAGTAGGTGATGTACAGCTTGGTTAACCCAAATCCATCAAAGCATAAGCCCAAGAGAGGCCCAGCAAGAACACATCATCTTGATTCCAATTCAGTTAAACACAAGAGAAAATTACAAAAAACAAAAGATCGGTTTCTGTTTCAGTTTAAAGTTAATCCACAGCTTTTTTGTTCACAATTATCCATGCTCCGTTGCAGGCGCCCCACGCGCTGCTCCATATCCCTCCCATCCTCGGCTTCTTCGTGTCCTACATAGCTCCACCCTGTTGGAGTTGACTCACCCGCATGAACCCATCGAAATTATCGATAACCCTAGCTCACTCAAGCTCCTTTTTTTGATAATCCTGCTTCTAAGGAGAAACGAATTATATTACACACGATGATGGGCTCTGAGAACCCTGGCTTCGAAGAATCTCACCTCTTCGCTTCCCGTGAAGAAATGGAAAACCTCGTTCTCGACGACCCGCTCACCACCGCCACCGCCACCGCCACCAACAACAACAACTCCTACTCTAGTTTCCGGAGCGCCAACTCATCGATCTCCGACGTCGCCACGCGCCACCCGCTTTCCCCGCCGGTACTCTCCGCTCCGGCAGAATCCGATCCATTGCTCTCCCCTCCCGTATTTCGAAACCCTAATGCATCTGATAACAACTCCTACATCGAGCCCCCTTCTTACGCTGACGTCATCTTCAGCCCTTTCGATGACAACTCCGCCAACGAGATCAACCGCGTCGATTCCAGTTCTCACGATCTGGATTCGTCTTTGACGCTCTCCAGATCCTCGTCGTCCACCTCTGATTACTTCAAGATCACGGTTTCCAACCCTAAGAAGGAGCAAGAGACCACTAATTCACTTGTGCCCGGAGGTAACACGTACTACACTTACCTAATTACCACGAGAACCAATATTGCGGATTTTGGGTCTTCCGAATTTAGTGTCAGGAGAAGGTTTAGGGATGTAGTCACCTTGTCGGATCGGTTAGCGGAATCTTACCGTGGGTATTTTATTCCGCCAAGGCCGGACAAAAATGTGGTTGAATCTCAGGTGATGCAGAAGCAAGAATTTGTGGAGCAAAGAAGGGTTGCATTGGAGAAATATTTGAGGAGGCTGGCGGAGCATCCTGTCATTAGACAAAGTGATGAATTGAAGGTGTTTTTGCAGGTGGAAGGGAGACTTCCTTTGTCGATGAGCACTGATGTGGCTTCTCGGATGCTCGATGGAGCCGTGAAATTGCCCAAGCAGTTATTTGGGGAAAGTACTGCAGTGGTGGCGCCACACGAGGTGGTGCAGCCTGCGAAAGGTGGGAGGGATTTGTTGCGTTTGTTTAAGGAATTGAGACAGTCTGTTGCAAACGATTGGGGTGGTTCTAAACCACCTGTAGTGGAGGAGGATAAGGTATTTTTGGAGAAGAAAGAGTGGATTCATGATCTTGAGCAGCAAATAAGCAATGCTTCTCAGCAGGTAATGTTATTGTTCTTTTGGGAGTTTGAAATGTACGTTTGAATCTTGTGGGATGATTTTTTGATGATGGTTTTTTCGTGGATCTTGTTAAATTTTCTTTTAGGCTGAGTCTCTTGTTAAAGCACAGCAAGATATGGGAGAGACAATGGGAGAACTAGGATTGGCGTTTATTAAGCTGACTAAGTTTGAGAATGAGGAGGCTATGTACAATTCTCAGAGAGTACGGGCTGCTGACATGAAATGTTTGGCAACTGCCGCAGTCAAAGCTAGCAGATTTTATCGAGAATTGAATGCGCAGACTGTCAAGCATTTGGTGATGTGCTAAAAACTATTCCTCATTTTATGCTTTGAACTTAAAACATGGGATTGACATATCTGCAAGTATTCATTTTCTGGAATAATTTATTTTGCACAAGAAATTGAGTTTGCATTATGCTAAATCTCTATTAATCAGTAAGTTTGGCATTTGTCAACTTTAAAAATCTATATTGAATTGAAGGCTTGTTGGTTGCCTGAGAAGATAATTACTGTTGTTACTTTTAATTTCAATATCCGTTGAAATTGAACTGAGTTTCAGTCATTTATATATACTTTTTTTTTTTTTTTTTTTTTTACATTTCAGGATACACTTCACGAATATCTTGGGCTTATGTTATCTGTGCATGGTGCATTTTCGGATCGATCAAGTGCTTTATTGACAGTTCAAACTCTCCTATCAGAACTATCTACACTTCACGCAAGAGCTGAAAAACTTGAAGCTGCATCATCGAAAATATTTGGTGGCGATAAATCTAGGATTCACAAGATAGAGGAACTGAAAGAAACTATAAGGGCTACTGAAGACGCAAAAAATGTTGCCATAAGAGAATATGAGAGGATCAAGGTAAAATTTTTAATAATATTCTTTTAATCTTGATCTGAGGATAACTTTTTCCCCTTTGTTGTTGATGTGTTAATTATTTTCTGAGGTCATGCTATGATCATTAATATATCCTTAATATATTGCATGTTTGAATTACATAAATGATTGGCTCAATGCTAGATATCCATGAAGTTGCCTGTGGTAAAGATGGTTCATTCCTAATTTGTTGAGTTTTGCCTATATGAACAGTCTTATAACCAGATAGAATGAGGAATATCTATTCTAGCCTTTAGCTATTATTAGACCGCAGCTCTTGTTTGTTCATATCATATGGGGTTTTTCCACTGTTTGAACTATTTTGGTAAGTTGGCTCATTGATATTTCCTTCTGGTTGTACTAGTACGATGCTATGGCAATAAGCATGTCTACTTTTTAAATGAACTTAGCAAAGTTATCATCCTTGCACTCTTTAGGAGCCAAATGGGGGATGATATTTAATATCGAGATAAATAAGAGATATATATAAATATTTCTATAATTATAATGTTAATATTAGTAATATTACAGCTCTTAGGTTGCTGCCTTTATTAAATCTTAAGTGAAGCTGCTAAAGCAGGATGTGAAAGAGCAACTGAAGATGTGATAGAAAATGTTGTCAAGGGCGCAATGCATACTCTAGGCAGTAGAAAAGCGCTTATCTGAGTGTAGTAAAGTGCAGTATGTATATGTTTGTGATTTTCTATATATAAAATAAGCTTGATATGTATAATTAATCTAAACAGTGATCTGATTTATCCACAAAACATGCAGTTCTTTTTTTGTTGGTCAATGAGGCCGGATTTCTGGTCTAGGTACACCAGGTTTGCACCTGGTCATATGTACCTTGCCCCAAAGGGTTTGAGGCCTTATTGTCTAGCACTAAGGTGCAAGGTGCATGCATGCCTAGGTGCACACCTTGATAACACTGGTGATAGGATAACATAAGGGGATAATGGTATATCTAGCTATGCATTATCCCTCACTTCCAGTTCTCTTTCCCTTTCCTTCATGTGGTTAATTGAAAGAAAAGAGGGGTGCACCAATGAGCCTAATTCCTGTGCTTTACGAAGATTCTCGTGTTGATCTCTGTTATATCACTCAAATGTACAATATTGGGTCCTTCTGTTGTGGATTTTTTTGGTACTTATATGGTGTATGTTCGCATTTGCTAGTACATGGTCTGAATATCCATGGTTACCTTCATTTTCTAAGTTTGTTTCATGATGATGTAATTGCAGGAAAATAACAAGTGTGAACTTGAAAGGCTTGACAAGGAAAGACGTGTTGACTTCTTGAACATGTTGAAGGGGTTTGTTGTAAATCAGGTAATTTTGGTTTCTTGGTTTCCAGTCCATGTTAATGATCCTATTGTTTGAAAGAAACTGTAATGGACTTTGTTCGAGGATACCATGTCAGAGTTCATCCATTGAACTTATTTAATTGAAATTGCCGTATTTTGTACCAAAAATTTATTTGGTAAAACTTGTGTCATCCATGTTGAAAGCTTCATCACTCATTCAAGTTGGAGCATTGTTAATCCCATGTAATTGATTTGCTTTTAGATATCTCTTAATGGTTTGTGTTTGATTTCATAGTGAAACCGCAATGTGAACCATTTTAGTTGAATGGCAGCTGACATATAGTGAAAATGTAAACAGGTGGGATATGCCGAGAAAATTTCAGATGTGTGGGCAAAGGTGGCAGAGGAGACGAGTGGATATGCAAAAGATAGCTGTTAAATGTTTGGATGTATATTCACTTCCTTTTTTTTGGTGCTTTATACTTTTTAATGATTATTGTCCTTGTTAGGTGACAGTTTTAATAAGAATAATAAAAATGAAGAAAACGGAGGAACAACTTGGGTTAGTTTATTATATTGTTATTTTGACTGTTTTAGATTAGAGTATACCTTTTTTAGTGTATGTGTGAGAAAGGCTTTGTTGAACGAGTGCCAAACCTGCACTTGATTTGATGTTATAAAGTGTTTGATACATATTGTCTGTCCAAGTAATCTTTAAATATATATATATATATATATATATAAAATTGCCTGCACTGCAGGTGAAAAGAATGGAAGGATCACCTTGTTTGTTTCTATCTGCGTTTTAATGTAAGGTATGATGCAAGCTACTAGTATAATGTATCTTTTCTAAAAATAAAATCCAACTATCAAGTGTAAGACAATACATGCATATCTTCTAATTACCTAGATCCATCCAGAAAAGAACAGGTAGCTTTATATACAAAATGACAAATTTATAAACTATATAGAATATTGAAGGGTTAATTAATTATGTTTATCCGTTAAATCTCATAAAACATCATTATATAATTTAAATTTATATCGAAAATTAAGTTTAACAATTATTAAATTCAAAGATTAATTATTAATTCAAGTGGTAATTACTGAAGATGAGTATAAATACAAAAAGAGTGTATTAATAACCTTGGGGAAAATGTGTAGTGTAATTAAAGGAAACCCGAAATGAGAGTAAAACAAGAGTTACTGTGTGAAGAGTAGGAGGAGGAGGAGGGAGAAGAAGAGTGGTATTGATTGCCCAAATCTCAACTAAACTCCAAAACACGAAGACATCTTCACTTGTCACACATACATTGTAGGTTTACTTAACGTTAAACCAAATGAAACGAAATTTGCAGCTATCCGTCACTACCAATCTCCTTTTTTCACTATTTATTTATTTCCCATTCAACCTTAGCTTTTTCATGTCTGCTTTGCTTTTTCTCTCAAACCGCGTTTCCCCAGGTCTGGCCGTTTCCTTCATATTTCACTTTCACTCTCCCTCCCCTTTATTCCGTCTCTAACCCTAAAACCAAATACCCAGTAGTCGCTGCTTCTTCTTCTTTTGGTGGGTTCTAAGGCAGTAGAAGCTGAGTTTGAGATAAGAAGAGAATCAAGGGATATTTCTATTTTACTTGCTGTCTTTTTAGCTATGGCTGAGAACGGTGAAGAGAAGCTGCTTGCGGTGGCCAGGCATATAGCCAAGACGCTGGGTCAAAACGACACCATGGCCGACGATATTTTGCAGATCTTTTCCAACTTCGACGGGAGGTTTTCTCGCGAGAAGTTGTCCGAGAAAATGGTTGACGACAACAACCCTCGTGGCTGTGCCGCCCTCGAGCGAGCCGTTAATTCCTTGGACCGTCAGATCTCCCAGTACGTGGCGCTTGATCATCCCATCTGGGCTCACAGCGCTGATTCTTCTGCTTTCCTTGATGCTATTGACGACTTGATTCGTACCATGAGGGATTGGGAACCCATGGCCGCTGAGAAATCCGTCAGCGCTTGTCTTGTACGCGCTGATGACCTGATGCACCAGGCCATGTTCCGAGTCGGGGATGAGTTCAGGTCTCTAATGGACCGAGGTGCTGAGTCCTTTGAACTGAATCGAAGCAACCACGAGTCAACCGGGAACTTATCGTTTGATTCTGACGATGACAATGAAGAAAACGAAGATGGACTTCTTCACAACGGTGCGGATCTCGATCATCAGATCCCGGTAGCCCAACCGGTAACGGACTACGACATCGTGATCGACGCGCTTCCCTCCGGAACCGTAAGCGACCTTCACGAGATCGCCAAGCGTATGGTGGCCGCAGGGTTCGTTAAAGAGTGCTCTCACGTTTACAGCACCTGCCGAAGAGAGTTCCTCGAAGAGAGCATCTCGAGGCTCGGATTGCAGAAGCTGAGCATCGATGAAGTCCAGAAAATGCCGTGGCAAGAGCTCGAAGACGAGATTGAACGCTGGATCAAAGCCGCTAACGTCGCCCTTCGTATCCTCTTCCCGAGCGAACGCCGGTTATGCGATCGCGTCTTTTTTGGATTCTCTTCCGCCGCTGATCTCTCCTTCATGGAAGTCTGCCGTGGCTCCACCATTCAGTTACTTAATTTCGCTGATGCTGTTGCTATTGGTAGCCGATCGCCAGAGAGGCTTTTCAAAGTTCTCGATGTGTTTGAGACTTTGAGAGACTTGATGCCTGAATTCGATTCTGTTTTCTCTGATCAATACTGTTTGGTTCTTCGAAACGAAGCTGTTACCATTTGGAAAAGATTAGGAGAAGCGATTAGAGGGATATTCATGGAGTTAGAGAATCTAATTCGGCGTGACCCGGCTAAAGCAGCTGTTCCGGGTGGCGGACTTCATCCGATCACACGTTACGTAATGAACTATCTCCGCGCGGCGTGTCGATCACGACAGACATTGGAACAAGTTTTTGACGAAAGTAATGCGGTTGTTCCATCTAATAAGCTAGATGATCGACGGGTGTCTTCGTCTTCAATGTCGGTTCAGATGGCATGGATTATGGAGCTTTTGGAGAGTAATTTGGAGATGAAATCCAAGATTTACAGAGACTCCGCATTGTGCTCTGTTTTCATGATGAACAATGGAAGATATATTGTACAAAAAGTGAAGGATAGTGAGTTAGAGTCGCTTCTTGGTGATGACTGGATCCGAAAACACAATGCCAAAGTCCGGCAATATTGCACCAACTATCAAAGAAGTTCATGGAACAAGATTATCGGAACATTAAAGCTCGACAATTCTTCGTTAGCATCGAATGCGATTGCCAAGTCCATGAAAGAAAAGATCAAATCATTCAATACCCAATTCGAGGACGTATGTAAAACTCAGTCATCATGGATTGTATTCGATGAGCAGCTTAGAGAAGAGATGAGGATATCAGTGTCTAGGCTTTTGTTACCAGCTTATAGAAACTTCATAGGGAGGCTCCAATGTATGCCTGAAATTGGTAGGAACACTGATAGGCTTATACGGTACAACCCGGAGGATATCGAGGCGAGGATTAACGAGTTGTTTGAAGGGAACAATGGATCATCTGGTGTCAGGAAGTAGATGCAGATTTCAGGTATTCTTTTTGGTGTTGGAATATGAATGGGTAAATGTAAAATGATTTGCAGTATGGTACAACACTAGGTATTAATGTTATATGCATGTAGCACAATCTTTTTCCTGCTTTCTATTTGTGAATTGAAAAAAAAAAAGCCATGGATAGTTTGCCTGTTTTCTAATCATATAATGGCGTTATTTTCTTGTTTTTTTTTTTTTGTACATATAGCAAATTCTAATCATATACATGAGATATTTAATATCATGAAGAATCCTTGTCTAGCCATTATCTCTTATGGTAGTGTGTAGTAATCAACTCCTGGTTTCACTTCTTGGTTAATTGGATGGATAATATTCTTCAAGCTAATCCATAAAATGAAGATGCCATTCTATATGGCATTAGACAGCTTCTTTTGCATTCAACACTAAACTATACCTCAATCTCATTTCTGCTTCTTAATTTTAATTTTTTGTTTCATATTTTTTTGGTAAATTAAGATAAAATTGATACCTCTGTTCTTATTAGAAGTGGTCAATTTTATCTCATTTCATCCAAAAAGTATACTGCATTGAATAACAAGGGGTCATGTGACACATTTGGATTGGTTGATATTGTTTTCTGAGACAAAATTGATGGTCATAAAAAGAAGTTTTAAGGATGAATATGAAAATTTGGGTATTGTTTAGGGATCCAAAAGAGGGTCTTGTGCCGTTTAAAAGATATTGTATCGTTCTCTTCTCCAATCAAATTAGGTGGAAAGGGGGTGACTTTAATTATTCATACATTTTCCAGTTGCGGAAAATTTGGTCCAGGTCCATGTGGCAAAAAGAAAAAGCTGAAAGAACCTTCGGGGAAGGAATGGGATGGTTTGCTCGAGTCAAAATATTGTGCTACTTTGGTAATAAAATGTTGTATGGTGGGTCCAGTCAAATATATCTCTTTTAATTGAAAAAAGAAAAAAAGAGTATGGCAATCTGAATTTTATTATTAAAATATAGAAAAAGAAAAGCATAAAAGCACATATGACCTTAGAGAATCAGTGGTCTCAACATGACCTGACCTAGTCCAATATTAATAAGCTTTTTACGATTAAAAGCTCTGATATTTCTAGCGTGTAGTTGTTATCTTGATGTTGCTCTGATACCAAACGATAGGGGGGAGGGAGGGATATGCTACAAGCGGAAGGGATATATCGTAGTTGAATGAAAATATTATTGAAGAAGAAAGTAGATAATTTATAGAGTTTAATTTACAAAAGATTTCTTGAAGAAAGCAAGAGAGCTTGCAGACTTCAAGAAGAAATTAAAACTAAAAACTATGTTAAAAATCGAATGCCTTTCTTCAGGCTACATCAATGCCTATTATAATGAAAAATTATAAACTAGAATCTAATTACAATTGAAGTCCGGGAAAATGTCCGGATAAGAATAAAGAATTAAATTCTAATTAATAAAGAATTGGGGTCAGAATAGTATCGTAATAATGATACTTTCGACTTCTTTTTCGATTCTATCATGGTGTCTTCCACGTAGCTTCCTTGTTTGTCTGTAGCAATCATGGCTTTTTCCATGTTGCTTCCTCTTTCGTCATGGATGACTTCATGGTTTTTTTCACGCGTCTTCCTTGGATGTGACTTTTTGTCTTCATCCCTCCTGGATATTTCTAAGGTTCATTTCTTCAATCTCGTCCAGGTGTAAAGATTAAGTGTTGGGGCGGTGTGTTCCAAATTTCCATTATTTCTCGATCTCACGCTAACGGATAATCTTCAAGTTCCATTTCCGCCATTTTTGTTAATAGCGAAATTGCTTCTTCATTTGCTTCTCCTACGGCTTGGTTGTGTCCAGTGTCGTGGGCTAAGACTCTTCTTCCATCGGTCCAGAAGTTAAAAGTATCTTGATGTAAGAGATGCTGGGCCATGGTAACTAAATCAAACGACATAGAAGAATAAAACCTAACGTGTGGACAAAAATTCAAAAGGTTAAATGTTTGAAGGATCGGGTTTATCAAAAACTCAGACAGGGATTTATAAGCAGCCTCAGTTGGATTTCCACAAAATGAAGCTTTAAGCAATCCACTACCACAGCATTCTCTAATGGTGTTGCTGAAACCTGCACATAAATCTTCCCTCAGTTTTCTTTTCCTGTAAAATCGATGGAGTTCAAGTTCGTCAAATTAGGCACATACATATGTACGTATATTGTTTTATCGTATTTTTTGGGACTAGTGATCATGTCCATTAATGGTGTATATACGCCAGCATATGCGATTTTGGTCCCCGAAGGGACCTTTGCAGCCAAGGTAACAAATTCACGTACTTTTCATTGTATGACCAAGCATCAGTGTTCTCGTCCTCCAAGCGTGTTCCATCGAACGGCGGCTTAAGTCTTGCCGCGATTAGAACCGGAATGCATCTCCATCGGAGGCAGCCCTGCTATAACCATTTTTCTCACTTCTAAAGCTATAGTACTAGCAGCTGGTCAAATATTTATAATTTTCTGTAATTTTAGAAATAAAATCTAAAATTAATTAGATTATTTGTTGAATATCTGAATTTATTAAATATATACATTTCAAAATATTTTTAATAAAAAAAATTATGAAATGTAAAGTAGATAATAGGTCCGAATATTGGAATAAATTTTTTATCCAAAAGGGAAATGGACTTAGATATAAAAGGGGTGTAGAGGTGTTCATAATCTGGTCAAAGCTTAAGCTCGATTCAGAAAAACTTCCCAGACAGGGGTTTGATCTAATCGTAAAAATAATTTGTGTTTCACTATTTAAAAATAATAATATTTCTTATTATGTAATTATAAAAATATAAAAATATTAATATAAAATTGCTTTTATATATTTAAAATTTCCGAAAGCAGACGGGTTCACGAACACCTTTACAAGGGCGTAGCCCGGGTGTGAGCCTTGACGCGTTGGCAAAATGGTAAAATTCTTTGCTTAGGCCCTCCAGAAAACTAAAATATTTAATGTAAGTTTTTTTTTCTTATAATCGCAGGTGTCTTCGTCCGTTTTATGATGTGAGGTTAATTTTGTTTTAACCAGGATGGTATTAAGGAAAAACCTTTTCAATATTCAAACTTGATTCAAATGCTCGAAAAGAAGTCCACTCTCACTCCTTCCAATCACTTGTTCGTTAAATCAGTCTTAATTAATGAAAAGTTATATTTTTGGTCCCTCTAGAAATAAATAATTTAATATAAACATTTTTATCACAAAAGTTTTAGCTTTTTCCCCATAAATTTTATAATTTTATTTTGACCCTTTAACAAAATTTCTTAGCTCATGAATATACATTATCTGAATAGGAATCCATTTTTACAAAAATAAAGTGAGTTTAATAATAGTATAATATATATTCAAAGAATAATATTTACAAATTTATCAATTTATAAGTTAAGAAAAGAAAAATAAATATCGATAAATATTTGAATTCACACTATTTAAATTTCTTTTAAGAGTTGAAATTAAATTATTATTTTTACGATAATAAAATGTAATTTTATCATTTTAATAATTTATATTTTAATAATTTTTAAATAATTTTAAAAATGTAAAATAAAAAAAATTATTTTAAGAGAGTCGTGGTCCTATAATGTGCAAAAGAAAGAAAACACACGTCCAACATCCAAAGAAAACGATGTTAAACTAATTTACTCGTATGCAGTAATAACAACTAGAAGTGCCTTGACCAAAACGTTAACTACCTAATTAATATTAATGTAATGTTTTGAATAATCTTCATTAAAAATATAATTAATTTTATTTATGAAAGCAAAATATAATATATTATATCATATTTTTATGTCGGTGAAATATTTTTATAAAAATATGTGTATAAAAAATTATGAGTCTTGTTTAGATAATACAGAGTAATTGAATAAAAGTGTAATTACTAGACACTCTTATAATTACAAAGAAGTGTAATTGCTAGACGTTTTTGACTGATAAAGTGTAGTTACATCGTAATTCCCTATGTCATGTTTAGTAGTAAAATTACAATTATACAATTACATAATTTATATTAATTACCATAAAACTTATCGAACAATAAAAAGAATTTCTAAATGTGAAAAAATTAAAATCAAATTATCATATACAATATGTCAATCCAAGAAAGTAGTTTGCCCTATCATTTCATATTTGTTGGGCTATTCCCTCTTTAGCATTTAACATATACTCTTTATCATCATTGCTTGGTCCTTGACCAAGTTAATCATCATAATCTAAATTTGTATTATTAAGAGTATCAAGATCTCTTTCTCCAAATACTCTTCAAAGTATAGATTGTCCTAATTCCCCTACCAATGAAGTTATGAGGTATGAAACATGTTAATATGGTCCAATCTTTTTTTTTCTTTTTATGTTATACTGAGATAATGTGGTTAATATGAGAAATCTTAAAAAAAAGAAAAAGAAAAAGAGAGTAAATATTCTCTCAACCCACATTCTAAAGTTTTGAATATCTCAAATTAAAGAGTCTGCGAATCGTCTTTTGTGTTTGTATCTAGCTTCATTTTTTCAAATGGTTTCGTACCCCACGATATAGTGCAAGAAAACCTTTTGTATTGGTGATCGCATCTTGATGTGCGTGCACCCAAGCTATGAATCAACACTATTATATTTACATATTTAGCAACTTTACTGCAAGTGTGATAGGTCAGTTATAATAATTTTAATGTTACAATAGAACACCCGAGTATTCTAAGGATCGAACCTAAGGGATTGCAAATTAGTAAATGTGTTTATCAAATCAATTACAAGTTAAGCAATTACTAATTTGATGAGTCGAAAATTATTAATGCAAGTTCAAATAAAATAATATTTGAGCTATACCTAAATTAACAAATAAAAATACCAAACCAACTTTTTTCCTTTTTACTAGAAAACAATGCAAATGGATTGAAATGATGGTTAAATGAGTCATGGATTACTAACTTAACTAATAAACCTATGATGATTATTTTGTTTGCTACTTCTATCTAGGAATCACCTCTCTATCTCATCCTAAACTAAAAGATATCACCAAAGCTTTCCTCTCGATCTCTCTTTGGCATATAGATCTCCTTTCAGTCTCACTATTCGACACAAGTATATCAAATTCCTACACGATAGAGTCGCCTCTCGATCTTGTCTATCTAAGTCTTCCACTAGAGACAGTAATTCTAGTGTAATATGTAATTTAATACACTTGAACAAACAACCAATCAAGGCATAGATAATAACTTAGCTAAGTAACTCACTCATCAATCAACCAATAAAACAATTTAGCACATGATTAAACTTCAATTCCACACAAGCATTTTAACCAACACCTGGTAGGCATAAAATATAAAAGATAAGGATTGAGAAAATACTCATTAATAGATAAACATCCAATGAAACACAAGCGTTTAATACATCTCCATCCACAATGTTCTAGTAAAAATGAAGAAACAAAAACACTACAACAACAACAAAAGTAAAGAAAAAGAAAGAAAAGAAGAGAAAAGGAAAGGAAAAAAAATGAAAACCTAAACTAAGAAATATGAAAAGTAAAAAACAAATGTTCAACCAACAAAATCTATCTTCAAAAACTTATAAAGTAGTACTTATAATCTACTAACATTTAACCTAGCATTAACTATTATGCCCTTAAATAAAAAAAAAAGACTTAAGCTTATTTGGACACAAAATTATCCCTGCAATTTTTCACTCGTCAGGTAGCGGTGTCACAACACCTAGGTTTTGGTGTCTCGACACCCAAAACAATAGCTAACTTGTGTATCTTGGGGTCTCGGCATCGCGACATTATTGGAGTTGACTTCAATTTTTTCACATCAATACCTTCAAGGATATCACGACTTCGGGGGCTTGGTATTGCAATGATGGTTCGTTTTCACGACTCTCCATCCCTCGATATCGCGACTCCCACAACAATATGCTCCAGAATAATTTTATGTTGAAGTTTTGCATCCTCAAGGTGAAAGGATGGCATCGGTGTCGCGACACCCACTCTGAGTGATGTTTCTCTCGAAGTTGGACCATTATCTTCTCCCTACACCAACTTAATCACATTGTTAGGTTCCCCATGACACCGTTTGACCAATTTGGGTCTCAAATGGGGCAAAACTAAGCAAAAACATTTATTAAGGCTTACATTAAAATTGACAAAAATATATTAAAGATACTTAAATTGCTTGAGAATAAGCTCCTCGAGTGTATTAGAGAGTCTAATTTGACATATCAAATTACAATTGATCAATAAGAAGCATAGCTCTTCGAGTGTATTAGAGAGTCTAATTTGACGTATCAAATTATGGTAGATCAATAAGAAGCATAGCGATAAGATGACCCTTGGAATATGCTAACCAATAAGAAGCATAGCAATCGAATATTAAATTTTTACAAGACATTTCTCGCATGTAACTTAAGATTGATGTTTAGCTAACTTAAGTGCTTCAAAGCAAATATACCTAGTTCACTAAGTTAAAGAAATAACAAACCTAGAGGCAATTTCAAATGAATAAATACTCAATTATGTGATCCATCAACATAAACTACATAGATATGTAGTAGACACAAAACGCGAATCAAAAGCATTCATTAAACTAAGATTGGTTTTCTCGGAAGCGAAATCATTGATGGTGAGTGAATAGAGAGCTATACTCCGGTGCCATTTTTAGGCAGAAAAGGAAGCCAACCGGCGAAGACAATGGCTTAGGTTGAAGGAAGAAGAAGAAAGATGAAGGAGAAGAAGAAACATGACAAAAAATTGGGGGAGAGAAGTCAAAAAGAAAAAAAATAAGTTTTTTTGTAAAAAAATTTGTTTAGATCATGACTTCATTTACGCCACGTGTCACAGTTTTATTTTTCCACTTGTCTTGCATTTAACGGCTTTAGACTTAGGTACAGATTTAGTTGACGGAAAAAAAGTTCAGGTACTAATCTGGGACAAAAAGAAAATCATAAGTACAAATTTAAGAGAAGTGGACAAGTTCGGGTACTAATTTTATATTTAACCCTAAACTCTTATATTTTAACTTTTGAAACTAATGCTTTTGGTAATCGAATTTGATAAAACGAGTTTTTAAGTTTGAGTATTACATCTATTTTTAAATTTATGTTTTAACACTACCAAAATATCAAGTAAATTTTGAATTGAACGGCTTCAAGTAAAATCTATAATTTTAGAATATAAAATTTTGATTTTTAATGTTTTTAAAATATTTTTGCTATGAACACATATAATTTGGTTGAAAACCATACTGAACTTATTTTTATTAATTTATTGAATTTTCATTTTATTAAATTTAATTTACTTACTTTTGAGATAAGAAGATAATTAAATTGTGCAATTACGTCTTAGATAGTTAGGAGAAATGCCACAACTGAAATGTCTCTGGACTGTCATGAAAAATCGTACTTAATTTATTGATGGAATTTCTAAATTTCATATTTTATTCTTAAATTTTAGACTACTAGAGGATTTGTGAAAATTGTTGCTCCTTATCTCGATTTAGTAGACCAAGTAAATAATTTGGCATTCTTTTGGTGTTTAATTTCTCAAAAATCAAACTAGCATTTATAAGAACAGATGAAAGTACCCGACAGTTCTTTAACCACCAGCTAAGCGGGTGGCTATAAAAAGTTGTCGACGGGCTGAACACAAATACCAGCAAAGTGCAAACGTATAGTAGCACAAATGGTTCCGGACACTTTGATCTTCCACTATCAAGTCATTTTAAAGTGTCAAGAAAAGTTGTAATAGATTTGGGATATCGTAATATTCACATTTATGAAAAGAAAGCAACCCAAATCACATTAAGTGGTAAACATTCTAACCATTAAACTAACGCAGTGTTAAGCATTCTGAAGCACATATAACCTTTGCGAACCAACCCTTGTGGACTTGATGCATCTGAAGCCTGCATCTAAATTTAATTGTTAAAATCTCCATTATATATGACAAAAAAAAGACCATCACAGAAGCGACAGTAATTCCAGTTTAGCATTAATATAACAGAGGTCTGAAGAAGTAAATATATAAACATACTGATCTGCCAATCTCATTTATTGACCATTTTGAATCATACTGCAACCAGTCAACCATTGTAGCCTGAAAGCAGTAAAGATATTATGTTTCCAAGAAATGAAAATATCCTAAGAAATGATGCTATTTTCAAGTGTACTGGGTTGATGCATGCCACAATAATTTGACTGGACAAATGACAGTGGGGATTCTTGTGGTTTCAGCATGATTCAAAATGATCCTAAGATATTATATTTTACCCCTTGGAATGGATATTGAATTGATGTTACCTCCTTTGCATGATCGTTACCAAAATTTTTTAACCTTATAATAGGGGGCTGGACGTTGATCCTTAGGGAAGAGAAGCACAATGATGAATTCTTCCAAATATGGGATACACGGCAGCCCTTGCTCGAATAAACACAGACAGGTCTGGTGCTTCCTGTCCTAAAGATGTGCAACAGAACAATAACCAAGTAATTGCATAAGTTTGGTTATCAAAACAGATATAGCTATTGAATAGAATGCTGGATACTTAAACATGAATGTAATTATATGAGACCTACCACTAAGCATGACTATTGACTTCTGCTATGTTCTCAATGAACTAAAACAGAAAGTGATTAAAAATGACGTAGAGTTTAAAAAAGCAATATGGCAAAACTGTTGGATCAAGGAGCTGGTTGGATGTGGAGCAGATCTTTATCTTCATGTGAAAGCATTTACCAAGGTTTGACATTCAGATTGCTTATCTTGTGCATCATGTGAAGGCAAAGAAGTTGAGCTCCCTCCTTGGCTAAGGTCATATTATATTAGAAATCATGCACTCAGATATTTCAAATCCCAGCCTATAAGATATTATATTGGTGAGCAAAAAACTAGATCCTCAATCTAAGTAAAATACATATAATATACACCATCACTAACACATTTACTTGATATCATGTTTTTTTATAGTGACAAGTATCACCAGGATTTCAAATATATGGACTTCTTCAAGTAGATTGCGCACAAAACGTCCTATAAATGTTAACTTATTAGATGGCGCCTCATTTGACCTATATGAATTAGTTCGATTCATGGAACCCATAAAAAATCCATCTACTTTAAGCTTTAGTGGTCCACTGAAGCACTCTAGTTAAACTAGAGTTACTAGGACAAATAAGACAAATCCTAAAGGGATAAGATTATATAGAGTTTAAATCTATTAGGACTCTCAATTGTAAATAAGCTCTAATCTTGATCGTCGATGTAACTTAATCTGTACTATTGATTTTGAGAGAACTCAACTATAAATAGAGATCTCACCCTTTATTTGTATAATATATTGAGAACATTTATTCAAACACTTTGTATGCATTGCTTTCTTGTGGTATTTACTGTTCTAATTTTATTTTTTTTTAATCTTGAGATTGCTTTCGCTATATTTCCTCACTTTACAATAATTAGGGTAACTTAAATATATTTAAAGCTAAAGAATCACCTAAAGGTGGTCACGCCACTCCCATGCAATTCCCACCAAAGCGCACCAAACAAAGAAGAGACAAAAGTTTAATTCAGGAGAAAGTGAAAATACTCTCCATGACACAAATATCCCATACATGCAAATAGGAAAAGAATAAAAATTTTTATTGTGAATGTTATGTTTTAAATTTTGTTTGAGAAATTTTGTTTATTTTTGAAATGATTGACCATCAAGATGGATGATCGCTTTTCAGATGCGTTTATTTCGATGGAATCATCCGACAACAACCGTTGGATGCATATTCGAATGTCGACAACAAATAGCAATGAGATTTAATAGAAATGTATCGTTGGATGATATGAAGAGAAGGATAAACGCAAAAATCGTTAGACGGTGTGAGAAAACGATATCAAGAATTTTCTACAAGTTTCCAATTTCGGCAGATCCGATCAAATTCACAGAAATGGAACTTGTAGACGACGAAGACGTGGAGACAATGATTGCGCTTTACTGTGGGAATGGGAGTAACAGAAATACACCGATTCACTTATTTGCTTTGAGTTAGCCAGATTGAGGCAAACGAAGACACCAATGCATATGGTGAAGAACATGGAGCTCAAGAACCGTGCATGGTGCCTCCAAGATCGTATGTTGATGATTTAATCAATATACGCTTGATTGATATTGATCTTAATATTACACCCGATATTAATGTGGTTGGTGATGATAGACACGGCGGTGAGTGATGATTGTGAGGAAGAGGTCAATATTGACGGTGATCCCGATATGGATGATATATTGATGATATTGACGATGAAGATGTGAATGACGATTGGAACATTAGTGCGCCTTCCGTCGGAACCATATGCGATGTATTACGATACACAATAATCTTGGGCCACACATGTCACTCATAGACCCGTGCAAGCCGGTAACCGAAGTTTTCAGAGTACCACAAATATATCCCGCTTCACCGCTCACCGTAAATTCGATCATGAAGAGTTATTAGTAGGCGTAGATTTGGAAGTAAAGAAGAGTGCGTTCGCGATTAAGCGGTATAGCATGGATATATCGATGGATTACAAAGTCGCAGAGTCTAAATCGACACTATATATTGCGAGTGTTGGAAGGCAATGACGGATGCAATTGGCGGATACGAATGCATTCATTCAAAAATCGCAGATGGGAGATAAGAAAATTGGTTGGGCCTCACACATGCAGATCGACACGTATGATGTAAGATCATGGAAAACTTGATTCCAAAACTATATGTACGTGTATCATACCAATGGTGAAGGACATGCCGACTATTAAAGTTTCGGTACTGATTGCTGAAATACAAGCACGATTCCAGTATCGAGTATCATATCGAAAGGCGTGGATAGCTAAACAGATGGCGATGGAACAATTGTACGGAGATTACGATTCATCGTATAATGAGCTACAAGGATGGATAGCTGCCATGCGGGAGTACATACCGGGAACTGTGATTGAGTTACAGACACGACCTTTTTACGGCCCCAATGACCAATTACAGCCGGGGAAAAGAATTTTTCATCGGATGTTCTGGACGTTTGATCCATGTATACGGGCATTTCCACACTGTAAGCCGTTTGTGCAGCTGGATGGGACATGGCTATACGGAAAATATACACAGATCTTACTTATTGCGGTTGCTCAAGACGGCAATAGGAACGTGCTCCCAATAGCATTTGCAATAGTAGATAAGGAGAATATGGAATCTTGGGAATTCTTCTTGACCAACCTGCGGAGGTATGTTATTAACAACGATAATATTTGCATCATCTCCGATAGAGGGAAAGGATTAATTGCCGCAGTTAGGCGTTCCGGTGTGCCATGGAGATCCGCCATCGATCCGTCACATTGCGGCTAACTTTCTTCGAGAGTATAAGAATCCAAATTGGAAGAGAGAAGTAGTGAAAATGGGTAAAGGATAACCTTATATTTTCAATATGTATAGTTTAATGTTTTTGTGTTATCCAGATACCGTAACTGACATTTATTAAAACATGTACAGCATACGAGTTAGAGCCACATATTTTTCGCCAAATGATGACTCAACTCGAGAGTGACATGGAAGGACAAGCGAACAAATCTTTTCGGGAGTGGTTGGGTACAATGGAGCCGTGGCAATGGGCTCAAAGTTTTGACGAGGGCTTTCGTTATGGTCAAATGACCACAAACTTGGTGGAGGGGGTCAACGCTGTGTTGTTGAAAACACGACATCTACCGATTTCATCTATCTTCTCGGCTACATTTTACAGGTTGGCAACCTTGATGCCAAGAATGGGTGAACAACAAGTCAACCAGATGGATGCGGGACACGTGTTTGTGGAAGATGTCAGGGATGCATTGATTGCAAACCACGGATTATGGTAGGTCGATGATCGAGAAATATATTCACGACAAATGGAAACTTTTCGAGTTATGGAGTCTATAGGTCGTCGACCTGGTTTGCCACCTAGGTCTTATGGAGTCGACCTTCGGAACAGACAATGCGAATGCAGGAGGTTCCAGACACTTCATTATCCGTGTGCACATGTTGTGGCAGCGTGTGTTAAAGCGAACCTTAGTGTTGAACATTTTGTCGATGATGTGTACACGCCAGAGCGTATATTGCGTGTCCGGGAAAATGAGTTCCCGTCTCTCTTCGACATGTCTACATGGGAGGTGCCTCGACGCGTCTTCGAGCTTGTCCTGCATACGAGCGCCCGCAGAAATGAGAGGTCATCCGCAATCATCCGTAATCCGTAATGAGATGGACTTTGGGAGAAATCGACGGTAAGCGTTAGGAATATCTGAGTTAGCTGGTCATAATCAAGTAAATGCCTCAATGTAAACTATCATGTTGGACAATCGTCACGAGCGATGTGGAATTGAGCTTAGTTTTCATTAATTTCAACATTTTGAGATTGTTATCATGCATATTAACTACCCTGTGTTTGAATTTATTTTTCGTTGTATGTTTCAAATATTGAAATGTGGAGTATAGAAATGTAGTTAAATTGCAACTAGATCCCATGTAAAGTAAACAAATCAATTTAGTTGTTGGTGTACGGTGAAAGTTGTTGGTGTCATGTCTTAAAATCTTGTTACGAAATTTTAAAGCTCCAAATCATCAAAAATCATAACAATATTAAGTAATTATAACTACAAATAACCAAATTAATTTCATACAAATAAAGTATAAACATCGTAATATTTACAAATACAAAATACAAGTAAATCAAGACCGGAAGAAACACCTTAAAACTGATGGTTCGATGGTGTAGTCCTCGGTGTGTACTTCTGCGGTGGTCGACGTTCACGTCCGTCTGGTACTGCGACGACCAACATCCTCGCTGGTCTCCGGTGGGGTCCAGATGGCGGTGTGCTAAACATGGCCGAAAAATCATGTCCTCGAAGGGCATAGATGAACTCGAGCGGATGGACTGTCCCGATGATGGATATAACCTGTGATACGAGCCGGAGTACCGTCTTTGCGGTGTACGATCCGAATATATCAACCTCAGTCTTGGTATCCACCTCCGATGACGAGCACGGCACATATGGATGATACGAATGTGCATCCAATGTGATTATAATTGCTCACCAGCTCGGCCTCGGCTCGGCCTCGGCCTCGAGATCCGGCTCGGCCTCGGCTCGACCTCGGCCGGCCTCTGCTCGGATCGATCTGCAATGCCTCGGCCCATATCTACCATCGCTCAGATGCCCCATGCAGCTGCACACATGGGGGACTACAATCATCGTCCTCCGAGTATATATGGCTTCCCATACTAGAGTACCATTGTATGTACTCTAATGGAGGTTGAAGACCGAAGCCATATCCATCCGAGGCATTCGGGACATGCGATCATTCCACACCGCAATAAATTGACCATGCCTAACCCCCAATCCAAGTCGGTCTCCTCTCTTATTTTTGCCATGAACCTCTCCCACCGCACGGCGGTTCCGGATGCATTGACGTAATCAAATTGCCGCAGACTCGGTCCCCGTGATACCACTCTACTACATGGAAATGCATAATTGGTGCGTTGTGCACCACATATACGAGTGGATATAGGAGGACGGGGTATAACTACCGTAATTTCTGGGTCTACGTATGGCATCCATATAAACCGCACGATTAATGACATTGTTAAAATTAAACACATTGTGCGTAAGATATACAAACTACTACGTAACTAATATTAGAATCGCCACCCTTCCCCGACATGTTGTTCAATCATAACCCGATATATCGGACAAGGGTACGACCTCCGATACCGGATAATTACTCCACCAACAAAAAAATTAAGTCAAACAAAGATTCAATATAAAGAAATTTCAATTAAAACAAGTTATATTTTATCACCTGTTCACTAACGGATATACGTATGGTTGATGGGTAACTGATGCCAAGAATGGCATCCGATACAGAGCCCAGGACTGCAATAGTATAAGGCATCCGCCTATGTCTCCGGTCGTTGGGTCTGTCGTACGACAAAGCTCACGGTACAACCACGTAAGAACTGCGGATCCCCAACTATACGAGCGAGCATTGCTTAAATCAGCCAATAGGGGTAGGTACTGAATATGAACCGTATTATTGTTTGAACTGGCCATCAGTATACCCCCTATGATGTGCATAATGTACGCTCGACTTGCGCACATCAAGTCGCCTTCAGTGGCATCAGCTGATATATGTTGGTACCTCGCTCTCAACCATGTAAATTTTATTTCTGTAAAATATTTTCCATTATTGTCGTACGAGTGCCCTAGTAGGCTCTCACAGAGGGTAAACGGGTCAGCTACCACACTCACGCCCGTAACGGGACTCCCGTCAATTGGGAGCCCAAGCTGCAGTGCAACATCCTCTAGAGTGACTGTGCACTCTCCACACGGAAAATGAAAAGTGTGGGTCTCCGCGCCAACGCCGACTAGTGCGGATATTAAATCATACCACAAGTCAAACGTCCGGATCGATCTTCTTGACCGAATCAATCCACTTGCTCTATATATGGCATCACTGCTCATCCGGATTTTTACGCCATTCACCCGGCCCCGTAATACACAGTACGAGTCCTGACAGTGTTAAATCATAAAAAGATTACTACTTATGTAGAATAACATAATTTATTATGTAGCTATTTTGTTAATATAACCTGTAATTAATAAATAACAATACATTACCATATTATTAGCAGCATCGCATATGTGAGGAACTTTACTAATCAATGAAGCCATTTCCGTCTCAAATCAATTTTTACCTACATAAAAAACAAGAATCTATATTCAATTAGTAACAAATAACATGCCAAGATTAATAATACAATAAGAACATCATGTAACGACGATAATAAATATAATATTTTATTATTTATACAAACATCATAATATTAAGTCAAATTTTAATTAGAGTTTTTTACAAACAATTATAATAACTAATAATAATATTTCGGTTTCTTAATAATAATATTATATTAACATAGATAAAGTAATAATAATAATTTTACGATTCCTTAATAATAATATTACGTATAGGTATACCTTTTCTAATAAAACAATTGATTAACAAAAATAATTTAGTACATAATTATTATAGATATATTACGAGCCTTTGTCCATTTTATTTTATATTATTTTAGTATATAATAATTCAAATATATTATTTACAAACACATTTTAGTGCATAATAAATCAAATATTTGGTTTTATTATTTTCAGTATTTTATTATTTTATATTATTTCTTTTACTACGTAATATTTCAAATGTATTGTTTTATTACTTTTTATATATCAATTTAGTAAAACCCACTTATTTTAACTATTTATTCGTATTTTCTTATTTCTCGATTCTATTACTTTTAAAAAATATACTATTTTCAGATTTTATTATTTTATATTATTTAGTTTTATACATAATGTTTTATGTATTATTTTAATATTCTTTATACTAACAATAACTATAATATATTACACTAACAATAATAATAATTGTTTTATATATATACTAACTAAATTAATTATTAAAGTTTAACTAATAACAATATACTAACTAAAATCATGTTAGAGTTAAAAACTAACATATTAATACACACACTAACATAATTTATTAACTAACTAATATAATTAAATATTTTTTAATAATAGTATTTAACTAACTTACTAACTAATTACTACTTAAACTAACTTATTAATAATACTATTTATTAACCTATTAATCATAATAGTATTTAACTAACTTACTAACTAATTACTACTTAAACTAACTTATTAATAATCCTATTTATTAACCTATTAATCATAATAGTATTTAACTAACTTACTAACTAATTACTACTTAAACTAACTTATTAATAATAGTATTTATTAACCTATTAATCATAATAGTATTTATTAACCTATTAATCATAATAGTATTTAACTAACTTACTAACTAATTACTACTTAAACTACTAATCTTAGTTACAAACTAAGTCATAAAATAAAATTAACATTTCATAAAATTATTATAAACTACTTAAACTACTTACTTACATTATAAACTACTTAAACTACTAAATATATCATAAAATAAAATTAATATTTCATAAAATAAAAATCAACAACATAAACATTATTTTAAAAAATTATACCTAATTTTCTCTAATCTTTTCCTTCTTCCTTCTTTTCTTCTTCTTCCTTCCTTTTTTTTCTCTCTTCCTTCCTTCTTTTCTCTCTTCCCAAGCAGCCTCGCTTGTTTATGCTTCTCCTTGTGGCCTTGTTTGGGGAGGGGGTGCTTGTTTCATGAGAAGTCGTGGCCTTGGGGCGAGGAGGAGGGACCATTAAGGTCCCTGCAGTAGAAGAAGAAACAAAGGGCCATGCAGGTGCCGCCTCTGGGATGGTATTGACCATCTGGTGCCGCCTATGGGATGGCATTCTTCAAGCTTGGTGCCGCCTATGGGAGAGTATTTTTCACTGTCTCCTGTTTGCATGCATGCCACTTACTGTTTGGTGCAGGTTCTTACTATTTGGTGCAGGCGTTGCTGGTGGGAGCCGACAGCAGGGTGGTGCCGCCTATGGGAGTGGCGTGACCACCCTGCTCTAACCCATTTTGGTAAATAATTGGGGTGGCACCCTATTTTGGAACATATTTTTTTTTTCTAACCTATTTTGGTAAAAATCCCGATTTGTTGAGATTAATGAAATCATAGTGCAAAAGCAGATACATGCAAATCAATTTTAATTTTATATCAAAAATTGCAAAGTTATTGATAGATTAAACCATCTCGAGAAAAATATTGAATATTAAAGCTTTTAATTTTATATTTTTAGCATTTTCAAGGTAAGTATCGATATCATACTCTTTTAGATAATGTTGTAATTACTGATTTGCCATGTACCGGTACTTTATAGGTTGGATATTAATACTGGGTTTCGATACTTGGTTTCCAAATATTAATATTTTTTGGTTGGGTATTCATACTCTACTCATCTAGAAAGTAATGCTAGACATTATTTAACGGGTATCTATAGTGTTAATGCGTAGGGTTAGTTTAGCATTGCTTTTGAGAAGGATTGTAGAAAATTGATTTTGAGAAGTATTTTTGAAAAGTTTTGTTTAAGATTTAAGTGTTTAGTTTTGCTTTTGAAAAATAAAATGTTCATTTTAGACATGATGTTATAAAATAACAACTATGTATTTAAATAATGTTCAAATTAATTCATATTATGATATTTTAGTAAGAATATAAAAATTAATTTATTATAATTTTTGTTAATATTTTAACGGATAAATACCAAAACTATGCATGAACTATGGTTTAATGTGCAATTGTATACATGAATTTTGGTTTTTGTAATTTTATACATGAAATTTTGATTTGATCCAATTCTTGTAAATTATTAACACAATTATTGATATAACATCATTTTATGTTTATATATGCATAGATAAATAATTATATTTATCCAATAAAAAATAAATTGATGTATTTATTTCTTTAAATGTGCATGACTAAATCAAAATTAAAGTTTCAAATATACATTTGAAATTCATGTATAATTGCACCAAATTAAAATTCATGTATACAATTGCATGTTAAATCAAAGTTCATGTATAATTTTGAGATTTATTCCTATTTTAATATATGAAATATAAATTTTAAATATTTTTAAGTAATTAATATTAATTATTTACAAAATTTCATTTGAATATATAAATTATAAATATTAAAATATAACCAATAAAATTTAAATATATAATATTATATATTTAAAATAAATTTCAATAGGAAGGTAATTACATACTCAATATAAATATTATATAAAATACTTTATAAGGGTTAAAATTATCATTTGTTCCTAGAAACGCTTTTGGCAAAAGTAGAAGCTAGAAAAAACTGCTTTTGCTTTTGGGTTCAAAAATGCTTTTCAAAAGTAATTTTGACTTTAAAATTTGTCTGTTTAGTATTGCTTATAGCTCCAAAAACACTTTTGACCCAAAAGCATTTTTAAGAAGCAATGCTAAATTAAGCCTTAGTCTAAAACCTGCTTTGAAAAGGCTTATAAACATATTGAGAGGTCTTGAGAGTACTAAAAAAATCTTTATAGATCCTACTTTTAAAATGCTTATAAACATATTGAAAGAGCTCAGGAGTACTCAAAAAGTTTTATAAAGATTCAAGGCTTTTTAGAAATGTGTTTTGTAATAGCCCATTTTGCCCGGGCCTGTGTAAAACAGAATAAAAACAAAAAAAAAAAAAATTAAATGTTCATTTACAGTCCCTAATCCAATAGCCCAATTACAATTAGCCTTAAACCCAAACAGACCAAAATCGAGGTCCGTTACCCTTAGCCCAATACCTAAACAGTCTACCCAAATACCCAGACCCAAATCACATAGCCCAAAGGGCCCAAAATCTTAAACATTTTTCAGTAAGCCTAGGGTTTTTCGAAACCCTAGCGCGCCATGAAGAAGCCCAATTGTCGCGCCCCAAAATCACGCACACTTTGCCCCAGTGAGATCCCAATCATCGCGCCGCCATCAACGCCAGGACAATTTCGCCACCGAGATCCTCGCCTTCGACCTGCACAAAAAAGGAAATAGCAGCAGCAAAAATGGCATCTTTTTATTTTTTTTGGGTATAAAACCCATGTAAACTCAGTAAAAAGGGGAGTAGACGAATACTGTGGATATACATGAGAGAGATATATATAAAAATACAACACAATAAAAAAAAAGATCGAGCCAAGGTTTTGTTTCATCTTTATTTTTTTTTATTTATTATCGAATATTGTTATTCTATTTTGTTTTATTTATTTATTTTTTAAAACAATATATAATATATATGTTAAAATATATAAAAACGAAATAAACTAACCTTTTTGGAACACCAGCCACCACACAGTGGCGGACGGCGGTCGGAACCTCGCAGGAGAATGACCGAAAATCGCCCTGAGGAGCACTTTTTTTTTCTTTGCTGAAGAGAAAAATGATTTTTTGTAAATTTTTTTTTTGTTTATATAGACACTTGAAACGGCGCCGTTTTGGTGCTGGTTACTAAAGCCCAAAACGACGACGTTTTACTCACGACTCGCGCACTGACCCGACCCGCATAAAGGATCCGCGTGTTTTTGCAAAATGGATTATTTGCTCTTCCAGCCCTTCTGCATTATTATATCTTTACAATTACATCCAAGTGGCATTTTCTTTATTTTTTAAATTGGCCCAAAATTATGGTATTTGTTTCAATTTAGTCCTCCAGGCCTTTTCAGGGCCAGAGAAGAACGGCGTCGTTTTGATATTTGGTCTAATTACTATTTTAACCCCTATAATTTAACGTGTGCTTTAATTTAGTCCTATTATATTTGTTTTAATTGCAATTTAACCCTTGTTTCTTTTGATTTATTTTTTTATCCTCTTATTTTATTATTTTAATAATGTATTAAATTATTTTATTATATTAAAAAGACTAAATTATTTTCTTTATTATTTATATTTATTAACGCATTAATAGTATGAAATTATATATATTTTATGTAATATCCTTATATATTAAATGATTATTATTTATTATTTCATTTAGCTTAACATTATTTGCATCAAATATTATTTTTATATATTATATGTTTTAAATTTTTATATTATAAATTATTATACTATATCATATATTTTTTTTAAAATTTTATTTTGTATAAAATTCATTTATATTATGTAATATATTTTATTTATATTATTTATTATATATGTACTTTTTATAATTATTGCATTAATATATTTTATGTATATTATTTATTTATAACCATTTTAATATTATTATTTATATGTATATATTTTATTTGCCCATATTCTCTTATTTATTTATTTATGATTGTCATTATGTAGTTATTTATTATTTTATATATACATTTTCTACAAAATTACTATATTTTATCTAAAGGTTTTTAAAATAAGGCAATGTTTTGGTATTTAGAAATTCAGGAAATAGTACCCTAACGTGCTGGGTTGCGATTTTTCGTCTGGCTAAATAACTAAATATCCTTTTAACAAGTTTTGTAAATCGTGAGATGATTTTGATTACGAAGGTTTTAAAATATCGTGTCCTAGCGTACTGGATGTGGTGTTTATATTCTTTCGGAACAAATAAATATCAAATTTTAACTTAAATTGCTCGAAGTTTTTTAAGAAATCGTATTTTTAAATACTTTTAAATTTCAAACATTTGGACATGATTTTATCGATTTGGTACCAATTTTTGGGCGTTATGAGGGTGCTAACCCTTCCTAATACGTAATCGACCCCGATCCCGTTTTCTTGATTTTCATGGACCAAAATCAAATGTTTTAAAATAAAACGTTTTACAAGGTGATCCAATCACACCTAAGTAAAAAGGGATTGGTGACAACTCCCATTTTGTTTTTAAAGTCGATTCCCATTTTTTTTTAAAAAATAGTTTTAAAAAAATGGTTTTGACAGCTTGGCGACTCCACTGGGGACCAATAAGAGAGTCAGGTCGTAGAATCGATAATTTCATGTCCTTTTGTCTGAATTTTAAAAATCTGGTTTTAAAAAAAAATCATGATCCGTTTATTGCATGTGGTTCTATTTTTATAAAATGCCTATGCATTGCATTGCATCACCATTGTGGTCACACCCTTAAGTGGGAGTCAGAAGCTACTCCTTCGTGAGGTTTTCATCTCCGTGCAGGATAGTGAATCACTTTCGGGATACATCCGTACCTATGTCTTCGTGAGGTTTTCACCTCCGTGCAGCCATAGGAAAATGTATTTCCCTGAATCGAACTCGGTCCGTATGAGCCTATAATGGGTGAGGATCGAGGAATCTGCTGGTTCGGGTACCTCAGCTTTAGAGCTCAACCACATGTAAAAACCTAAGGGCCTACCCTAGGTAGAACCATGTCAAACCCTAGTGGTCACCCTGATAGGTTCTATGTTATTTAATTTTCCTGTGCTAATGAGTTTTTCTTTTGTTTTGATTGCATTGCATTCACATCATAGAAAAGAGGTGTTGATTTCAAATTCGATTGCTAAATAGAAAAGTTGGTCATAAGAAAATAGATTTTTTGATAAAGTGGATTATAATACGGTCGTCCGAATATAGTCCAAGTGAATACAACAAGAGAAGACCGATAGTCATACAAGACCTTATCACCTAAGGATTCAAGTTGACAAGACTATTCGAAGATTACCATGTCTCGGCATTCTTGAAGAAGTTAACAAGTGAACAGGAGTCGCGGTCTAGATCAAGCAAAAGAAGCTAGATGAGGCATCTATTAGAAGTTTGCAAGACTTGACTTTTGTGAAGAAGGGATTCATGTTTTCACTTGGACTATGAGGACAAGGCCGTGTATGCGATCCGTTTTGTGTAAAGAAATTTATTTTCTAGTAAAGTTTTTCTAATGTAACTGAATTCAGAGCCAACCCCTCTCTTTCTTTGCATTGCATCATTTGCATTAGACTTTTACAAAAGGACCCTAATTAGGTAAAATGTTTCAGTTAACTTGGAAAACATGGAACAAAGATTGGAAAGAATAGAGCAAATGCAAATATAGATGCAGGGGCAATTGACTGAGATTCAATAAGAAATACGGAATTTCAGAGGAATATGATCGACCAGCTAACCTAGTTACTAGCTGAAGGACTTAAAAGAAGGAGTGGTCCAGTAGTCAACAACGCAGATGATGAAGAGGACATTGTTTATTCCCCGATAGATGTCCCGACTCAACCAAACACGTATTTGCATGGGGTACCCGTCATTATTGGACCCCAATGTTAGACTAATACTTTGGCCATATTGAGCCTACCAATGGGTTCAGGTTTTGACTTGAATGACGATCAAGCTAAGTCGGTTGTATTGGTAGAAATAAGGGAAAGAGGAGAATGGACCTCAAAAGCTCTGAAGAAGAAGGAAAAGAGAGTAAATAATACCGGTAGGTATAACAAGAGCCATTCGGAGCCAATTACAATAAACCAGCTAAGGACGGTAACTACAGGCGATCAGGTCTCTTCAAGGCAAAACTCTGAAAAGCTCCAATTTACGCCAATCCTGATGACATATAATGAGCTATATTAAAGTTTATTTGACGCGCATATGGTGTCTTTATTTTATCTAAAGCCGTTACAACCCCCATATCCTAAATGGTATGACTCAAATGCCAAATGTGATTACTATGCGAAAATATCGGGGCATTCCATAGAAAACTACACTGCCTTCAAAAAGGTAGTTGAGAGGCTCATCAAAATGGGAATTGTGGAAGTGGACGATTCATCAAAATCTGATCACTTTGATGAGGCAATAAATGTGATAATGGAAGGAGAAGACAAAAAAAGTTGCGATCCCTTGGAGAAATCGAAAGTGAAGAGAGAATTGAGGAACAATGTTTCCAAACCTTATGTACTTGAGAGTGTTTTGAATAATAGGACTGTGGAAGAGATCCATTTATTTTTAAAAGTTGATCTATAGTAATGTCCAAAACATGTTTGTTGCCTTAAGCCTAGAGGTAATAACTCTTTTGTGAAATAGGCTTATGTTCCGAATTATCATTTCAATAAAATACATCTTTTGAATACATATTCTTTCTTTACATTTCATATTGTACATTCATTTGTTTTTTTAATAATCATCCTTAGAATCATTTATTCTTTGAATTTGTTTGCCTTCATACCTAGGTACCCAGATATCAATGACATGAGTGACGTTGTTATTGACTCCCTTTTTGAACGAGATATGGGTCTAGGGGATCTCAGGACTTTGAAGATGACAGAGATTGTGACATATCTTCTGACTTATTAAGAATGGTTTAACAAGATGAAAAACAAACCTTACTCTACAAAGAGTCATTGGATATTGCGAGCCTAGAAAATGGGTGAAGATCGAAACCCAGCCTACCATAGAAATAATGCGAGACATCATTGAGTTATTTTCAAAAAGACTCAAAGATGTTTTGCACGATCATATCAGGACATGCTAGGTATATTAAGATGCAAGCTAAACAAGAGGATCGGGCATTGTTGGTCTACCATGGAAGGGGATTACATCAATTATACCGTAAATACTGAATTTACAGAGACAAGATTCTTATGCCTACTCTAATTCTTCACAATTTTTCCATATGTGGGGTATGGATGTGATGGGGCCAATCTCGTCAAAAGCTTTTAGCCAATATCAATCCATCGGCATAGTCATCATTTACTTCACTAAAAGAGTGAAAGTAGCTTCATATGCCAATGTTATAAAGTCGAAGTCATCAAATTCATAAAAAAGATGAAAGAAAAGATCAGATGCTAGCAGAATGCCATAAAGAACCGTGTTTAAATGGCTATACAAAGTCAAAGTTTACAGTTTTGTCCAAAGATTAGGCAGCATATCACAGTGCAACAAAAGTTGCCAAAAAAAAGTGGCTAAAACTTGTAAAAATTGGCATAAGAAGCTATCACTACTCTTTGTGATTATCGAACGTTAGGGCAACACATTTCTCATTGGAATGGAAATATTTTTTTCCAATTGAACCTAATTGAAGAAAAGGTTAAAAGCTATTTGCCACAGCCAGATGATGCGAGCTTATGCTAAAGAAGTTCATCTTAGGGAATTTCACAAAGAAACCTTATGTTGAAAAAGATTTTTCCCCTACAAAACGATTTTAAGGGAAAGCATATGCCAAACTGGGAAGGACTAATGTAGGGCCTATTTTAAGGGAGCGTTGATATTGATCGAGATGGATGGAGAAGACTTGCCCAATCCAGCGAATTCAAGTTCAGTCAAGAAGGATTTTACCTGAAAGGGAAAAAGGTCAAGATGATAACCCGCAAAGGGCGCCTTGAGTCCAAATTCAAATTCAAATTAAAAAAAAAAGAAAAGAAAAAGAAAAAGAAGAGGCCAAGGCTAAAACCCACAAAGGGCGCTTTGAGACCAAATGGGCTTTGAGTTGAAAACCGAAAAGGGCGGCTCAAATTTTGAATAAAAGTGGGGCATACAGTAGCCTTGCTACGTCTGAATTAGCAATGAGGAAGTATGTTACACTTTGGGGCATCGACAAAGTACTCCTGATCTCCTAAACACATATTGAGTTTAAAATGGTCCTCAAAAAGTTGGAACAAAGAAGCTCAGGCTGCGATATCTGGGGCAACTAGCTTCTATCTTACCCATTTTTGAATTCTTTGATTACTTTATTCTTTTTGAGATACACCCAAATCGATTTTCTTTTATTACCTGGGTTATCTTTGATTAAATTATTTTTCTGAGCTATGCTCCTGACTAATTTCTTTCTCGTCCATTTTTGTGTTCTTTTTCAAGCATTTATATTGAAATAACGATCTATGTACTAATAACACTTTCATAAAAGGAGTTTCGCATATTACTCTAGAATCTTCTAAATCATATGAGAATCTGAAACAGGACTATTATTTAGAACTCACTAAGCCTAAGGTTTGAAAATATTGAAAGGCACATACATCTGGTTATTACACTCAGGGGATGATGTAACAGACCAAGTTGATTGAAAATTTCATAACTCTAAGTGATAACTGGATGGATGGAAGAAACCAAAGGTTATTCCCCTAAAGTTGCAGTTGGAGATATAATTTTTTTATGTCTTAAGGTTCAAGGAAAGGGACTCTAGAATTACAGCGGGGCAAGCTTGCTAAGCAGAATTATTATTTCTTTAGGTTTTCTGTCCAAGATACCAGCTAAACGAGAAAACATTGTAGCGCATCAATGATAGAACCTTGATGAATTATGAGCAATGACAACCCATAGGAATCATTCTCACATTTTCAATTAGGATCATTTGACTCATTCCGATCATTGTATCCTAATCGTTGTACAAAAAAAAAGGGAAATCATTCTCATGACATTCTACATTTATGCAAATGTCATCTTTAAAATCATTTAGTTAGGAGCATTAAATTCATTTCAATCATACATCCTAATCATTATTCTCATGACTTTCTGCATTCATGAGAATGTCATCATTAATATCATTTAGTTAGGAGTATTAGATTCATTATGATCATGCATCCTAATCATCATTCTCATGACATTCTACATTTATGCAAAAGTCATCCATAATACATTTGAATATACAGGACATGTCCCTCGGATGACGGTGTAGCAAAATCAAAAAGTTAAGATTTTGTTCCCTAGTAGAACAGACTAAAGAATGAAGTCTTCCTGAAGATAGTAAGGAAGCAAATTTAAAATTTCAGATTTTGTTCCTTAGTTGAGCAGACTGAAGAATAAAGTCTTCTTAAAGATCGCAAGGAAGTAAATTGAAAATTTAAGATTTTGTTCTCTAGTGGAACAGACTAAAGAATGAAGTCTTACTGAAGATAGTAAGGAAGCAAAATTTCAGATTTTGTTCCCTAGTGGAGCAGACTGAAGAATGAAGTCTTCCTGAAAATAGTAAGGAAGTAAAATTTTAGATTTTGTTCCCTAGTGGAACAGACTGAAGAATGAAGTCTTCCTGAAGATAGTAAGAAAGCGAAATTTAGGATTTTGTTCCCTAAAAATGGTAGTAGAGCAAACTAAAGAATTGAAAATTTCAGATTTTGTTCCCTAGTGATCAAACTGAAGAATGAAGTCTTCCTGAAGATAATAAGGAAGTGAAATTTTAGATTTTGTTCCCTAGAAATGGTAGTGGAGCAAACTGAAGAATTGAAAATTTTAGATTTTGTTCCCTAAAAATGGTAGTGGAGCAAACTAAAGAATTAAAAATTTCAGATTTTGTTCCCTAGTGGAACAGACTGAAGAATGAAGTCTTCCTGAAGATAGTAAGGAAGCGAAATTTAGGATTTTGTTCCCTAAAAATGGTAGTGGAGCAAACTGAAGAATTGAAAATTTCGATTTTGTTCCCTAGTGGATCAAACTGAAGAATGAAGTCTTCCTGAAGATAATAAGGAAGCAAACCAAAAATTTTAGATTTTGTTCCCTAGTGGATCAGACTGAAGAATAAAGTTTTCCTGAAGATAATAAGGAAGCAAACCAAAAATTTCAGATTTTGTTCCCTAGTGTATCAGACTGAAGAATGAAGTTTTCTGAAAATGGCAAGGAAGCAGACTGAAGACATCAGATCCTGTCTCATTGAGTTTGCAGTGGAGCGGATTGAAGATAGCAGATAATGCCTTTCTGAAGTTGCAGTAAAGCAGATTGAAGTTATCAGACTTATTGAAGTCAAGATGAAATTCCAGTATCCCTGAAAATGCAATTGGGATTGCAAGCCATTCGAAGAAGACGAGGATCAAGAAATCAAAGTTCAGCCAAAATCGAGAAAAATTGGTCCTTTTATAGTCTTTGCTCTATTCCCGTTACATGACAATGAGAAAAGAGGGGCAGCTGTAATAGCCCATTTTGCGGGCACTGTAAAATGAATAAAAACAAACAAATAAAAATTAAATGTTCACTTACAGTCCCTAATCCAATAGCCCAATTACAATTAGCCTTAAACCCAAACAGACCAAAATCGAGGCCCGTTACCCTTAGCCCAATACCTAAACAGCCTACCCAGATACCCAGACCCAAACCATACGGCCCAAAGGGCCCAAAATCTTAAACATTTTTCAGTAAGCCTAGGGTTTTCTGGAAACCCTAGGCGCCCAATCGTCGCGCCGCAAACTTTGCCCCAGCGAGATCTCGATCGTCGCGCCGCCATCAACGCCAGGACGATTTTGCCACCGAGATCCTCGCCTTCGACCTGCACAAGAAAGGAAATAGCAGCAGCAAAAATGGCATCTTTTTATTTTTTCGGGTATAAAACCCATGTAAACCTGTAAAAAAGGGGGCAGAGACGAATACACGGATATACACAGAGAGAGATATATATAAAAATACAACACAATCAAAAAAGAGATCGAGCCAAGGTTTTGTTTCATCTTTATTTTTATTTTTTTATTACCAAATATTGTTATTCTATTTCGTTTTATTTATTTATTTTTTAAAACAATATATAATATATATGTTAAAATATAAAAAAAAAAAAAACTAACCTTTTTGGAACTCCGGCCACCGCACAGTGGCGGACGGCGGTTGGAGCCTCGACGGAGAATGATTGGAAATCGCCCTAGGGAGCACCTCTCTGTTTTTTTCTTTGCTGAAGAGAAAAATGATTTTTTGTAAATTTTTTTTGTTTATATAGACACTTGAAACGGCGCCGTTTTGGTGTTGGTTACTATAGCCCCAAACAACGTCGTTTTACTCAGGAACCGCGCACTGACCTGACCCGCGTAGAGGATCCGCGTTTTTTGCAAAATGGATTATTTGCGCTTCCAGCCTTTCCGCATTATTGTATCTTTACAATTACATCCAATTGGCATTTTCTTTATTTTTTAAATTGGCCCAAAATTATGGTATTTGTTTCAATTTAGTCCTCCAGGCCTTTTCAGGGCCAGAGAAGAACGGCGTCGTTTTGATATTTGGCCTCATTGCTATTTTAACCCTGTGATTCAACGTTTGCTTTAATTTAGTCCTGTTATATTTGTTTTAATTGCAATTTAACCCTTGTTTCTTTTGATTTATTTATTTTTTTATCCTCTTATTTTATTATTTTAATTTTGTATTAAATTATTTTATTATATTAAAAAGATTATATTATTTTCTTTATTATTTATATATATTATATTAATAGTATGAAATTATATATTTTTATGTAATATCCTTATATATTAAATGATTATTATTTATTATTTCATTTAGCTTAACATTATTTGCATCACATATTATTTTTATATATTATATGCTTTAAATTTTTATATTATAAAGTATTATATTATATCATATATTATTTTTAAAATTTTATTTTGTATAAAATTCATTTATATTATGTAATATATTTTATTTATATTATTTATTATATATGTACTTTTTATAACTATTGCATTAATATATTTTATGAATATTATTTATTTATAACCATTTTAATATTATTATTTATATGTATATTTTTTATTTGCCCATATTCTCTTATTTATTTATTTATGATTGCCATTATGTAGTTATTTATTTATTATTTATATATATTTTCTACAAAATTACTATATTTTATCTAAAGGTTTTTAAAATAAGGCAATATTTTGGTATTTAGAAATTCGGGAAATAGTGCCGTAACGTGCTGGGTTACGATTTTCGTCTGGCTAAATAAGTAAATATCCTTTTAACAAGTTTTGTAAATCGTGAGAAGATTTTGATTAAGAAGGTTTTAAAATATCGTGTCCTAACGTACTAGATGTGATGTTTATATTCTTTCGGAACAAAGAAATCTCAAATTTTAACTTAAATTGCTCGAAGTTTTTTAAGAAATCGTATTTTTAAATACTTTTAAATTTCAAACATTTGGACATGGTTTTATCAATTTGGTACCAATTTTTGGGCGTTATGAGGGTGCTAACCCTTTCTCATACGTGATTGACTCCCGAACCCGTTTTCTTGATTTTCGTGGACCAAAATCAAATGTTTTAAAATAAAACGTTTTACAAGGTGATCCAATTACACCTAAGTAAAAGGGATTGGTGGCGACTCCCATTTTGTTTTTAAATTCGATCCCCATTTTTTTTTAAATGGTTTCGACATGTTTTTTTAAGTCTTATAACACTTGAAAATATTTTAAGGATGAACAATAGAATTTTTACAAATTTGATTAAGGGAAATTAAGAATAGTTTGTTATATTCAAACATTTGAAAATCAGAACCAGCAATATATATCGTTCACTGAATACAATTTTAGAGTTTTTATTCTTATGAAAAAATTATAAACTGTTTATAGACATTAAAAATGTTGAAGCTTACAATTTTACTTGTTTTTGCATATAAAAGAGGAGAAATTGTATGTTTTTTTTTTTATAATCGAATTCCAACATTCAACAAATTAATAGTCTCATAAACTATAGTAAGTATTGAGGTAAAATGAGTTGAGAGTTGCTGAACAAAACCCAACAATGCCAACTACAAATTGTCACTGGGTGATTAAAAACTTGTCTTATTTGGTTTGGTAATTTAATGAAGAAAATCTTTGAACTTGTTACTGTGATGTGTTTTTTAAGATACAATGGTTCATCTATGAAACCAATAATGTGATGTGTTTTTTAAGATACAATGGTTCATTTATGGAAACCAATCTTTGGCATTTGAAGATTGGTTTGGATTCGAGTGGACCAATTAAGTCCTCCGAATGTAGAGATTTGATCAAGATAGTGTTGTTGATTTTGGAGAGCATATCTTCAAGTGATTTTGTTTAGACTATTATTGTTGTAATAGATATTTTGAATGAGCTACTTTGTATCCACTTAAACTCTATGTTAGCAAGCCGAAATTGATATATGCTTTGAGATTTTTCTAGGTTATATAATGAGAGCTTATTGAGTGCATTCTAATTTGTTCATTGAGGAACTGTTTTTTGTGAAAGAGTGCAAACTGTGAATGTTTTAATCTTTAGGTGCAAAGGTGGGATCATTATACTTGGGGAGTGATAGTGTGTGAATCGCTTATTGTATTTGTGATAAAAGATAATGGAATTACTCACTGAGTTAGGCTCTGTAGACATAGGGACACCGAATTGCCTAAACAAACATTGGTGTCATTTCTATTTTGTTTACATGGTTTTTCGCAATGTCAAGCCATAATGGTCACTACATTCTAGCACTTCCATTTCCTTTTTCATTTTGAGCAAATAGGAAACTTAAGGTAGCAATAATTAGTATCAAAGCAAACACTTAACGTATCTAGTGGTAAATCCTGGTGTTGCTTTTTGTTAACAATGGAAGGTTCGTTGATTACTCGTCCCCTTATGCTTGAGAATGGTAACTGTTCGTTGATTACTCGTCCCCTTATGCTTGAGAATGGTAACTATCCCTACTGAAAGGCTAGAATGAAAAGCTACATTAAGTTTGTTGATGAAAACGCATAGAGATCTATTCTCACTAGCTAGCTAGCTCCTATTGTTGATTCAAATACTGAAAAGGCTCCTAAGTCTGAGTTTGAGTGGACAATTGAAGAAGAGAGTTACAAATGCAAACTCTAAAAGTCATATGTGTCATATTATGTGGCATTGATATGCAATAGTTCAAGCAAATTTGAAAGTGCAAAGTTGCAAAGGAAGCATGGGAAATACTCCAAACTACTTAAGAGGGAACTAATATGATCAAGCAATCTAAAATGTAGATGCTAACCATCAAATTTGAGACCTTGAGAATGCAAGTTTCCGAGACAAGTGGCAAGATCTATGCCAAGTTGTGTGACTTATCAAATCAGGCTTTTGCTCTTGGAGAAGAGTATTCGAACTTTAAATTAGTAAGGAAGGTCTTAAGGTCACTGCCTAAAACATTCTCTATCAAAGTGACTGCCATTGAAGAGGCCAAATATTTGGAGAGTTTGAAGATTGATGAGTTGATAGGATCTTTACAAACTTTCGAGTTGAATTTGAAAAAGTCCAAAAAGGTTAAATCTAAGGGGGAAAGGAATATTGCACTCCATGTTGCTGATCAAGTGCCAATTCCCAATGCCTTTGGTATAGATGAACTTCAAGAGCAGATTGCTCTACTTACTCAGAACTAGTGTTGGATCTAGTGCCTTAAGTATAGTATTTTCGTCATTGTACACTTTTATATTTTTCAAACAAATTGACTCGTGAAATCATTTATTATTCTGAAATATTTTTAAAACAAAAACAAATGAAAAAGCCGACGAAGAGCCACTCACTTTTCAAAAGAAATTGTTGGTGGTCTTTGGAATTTTAACGACGAAAGATATCGTCATTTATCCATCACAACTTATGAAAGTAATAAAAATATATAAAATATATTTACAAACTTTAGAAAAAAAACACATTGGTTAAACGAGGAAAGAGAGAGAAAGAAAGTCTGAGAGAGAAAAAGATGAACAATAACCAACTCGAAAATTAAGATGCGTGTTAGACAAAATTTAATAAAAAATAATAATTATTGGCTTTTCTTAAAGTTTGTGTTTTGTACGTAACTTTTTTCCGCCGATGAAAAGGAAACTAATGATTAAAAGTAGCTTCCTTAAATTTTGATATTTAGTGTATAAAAAGAAACATCACCCCTACCTAATCTTTTCTGCATTCCAAAGAAGCCCTCTTGGTCAAACTGTAAGCATTTTGTTTTTTTGTTTTGTTCTAAATATTTTAGATATTTTTGTCCTCATGTGTTAGTGGTTGATAAATAATTATTATTTATTCATCAAATAAAAAATAATATTATTTAAATTAGATCGAAAATCAATTAAGGTATCGATTTAGAGAGAATTAGATTGGTTGACCCATGAACAATTTAGAATTAGTTAAGTTGGGCTAGATTCGGTTTTTTCTTTTTTAGTATTTTTTAAAATATTAAGAATTTTTAATAACTTATTTAATTAAATTAAATGAATCAGTTGGATCGATCAAATTAAGAATCGATGATTTGATCAATTTAACAATTAATTTGATTATGAAAATTTAGTTCAAAAGTAGTACCTAATTAGGAAAGTAATTAAAACTCAAAAGCAAATACTATTATATAGGAGTGTTTAAACTTCAGTTAAAACTAAATTAATTGGTTGAACTGGTCTAATTCGATCGCAGGTCAATTAAAACTTTTTTAGAATTTCGTTTAATGATTAATTTAGTTCAAACTCGAGTAATTAATTGAATTAACTGAACTTAATAAATAATATTATGTACTATATATTATATGTATTAGGCTATTACTAATTTGATTAATACGAGATAATTCAATTAAATGAACATTATCAATTTATTTATTTTTGAAATGTTTTATACTGTTTTAACAAAAAAAAATATATATATAAATTTCAATTAATCAAAATATTTCAATTCAATTAATTTTTCTAAAAAAAATCGATTTAATTAACTATTAAATAATTAAAACTTTTGAATATCTCTATTACTGCATTAGCTCCGGCAGTATTATTTAGAATGTTGGCGACGGCCCTACTTCCAAAAGCAAAGCAACATATTTTAAGTGATGAAGATCAAATAAATGGTTTGCCTTTGGGAACACAAAAGCTGTCCAACACCCACTTTACTTGTTCTAATCACAATTACACCACAAAGGCGTCTTAAGTTAATTACACGTACAAGGCATTTAACATGCATATGCCCACCCTTAGGACCACCAAATTAATTATTTCTTTTGTCTTTTAATTTAGTTATTTTTAATTTTATTATTTTTTAAATTTTAAAATTTCAATCCTCACAAACAATAATTGTTAACTTTTACTATTTCTGATGTTTGATGTAGTAAACATATTATCATATGTGTAATGTTATGTCAGTTTTTTATTCTCACATATTACTCATTAAAAATTCAGTTAATGGATTAACAATTGTCATTTGCGTCAATAATGAAATTTCAAACTTTGAAAAGTATTGGAGAACATGGACCAAACATACAACTATACACATAGTATAGGATTAGTAATTAAATTTAACCAAACAAATTTATAATTGCTATTATTCAGGCTAGGATTAAAATTTCAAATTTCGAAAAGTACATTAAAATTGACCGATTCAAAAAGTAAAGGGACTAAGATTGATTAAATTAAAATACAATGACTATATCCACAACTTTCTCAAAGTACAGGGACTAATAACAAATTTTAACCTTTAAATTTATTTGTGAACTTCAAAACATTCTAATTTAATCCTCAAAATGCCAATATTATATTAAGCAAAGTCCTTTTAATTTAGCTATTAGCTTGGGTGTTAAATGCTAGTTTGGATCTAACATTGAGCATATTTAGAACACGTGGATCAAATTGTAAACACATATACCTAATGTAGGGATAGCTTGGATCTAATGTGTTTAAAAACAAAACCATCTCTTAAACTATAGGTCCTTCTATTAACCTAGCCATCAATATAGGCGTTAAAATGTCGTTAAGCATATTTAGAACACGAGGATCAAATTGTAAACACGTACATACCTACTGCATGGACAACTTAGATCCGACTATTAAAAATAAGAAATAATCTTCTTAAATTTCATTGACACTGTGTTTTTTATAACAACACATCATATTTAAGCTATCCTTGTAGCATGTACACACGTATTTACAGTCTGATCAATGTGTTTTGAATATGTTCAACCTCAAATTTAAACTGCCATTTAACATTTAAATTGATGGCTAGGATAACAAAGGGCCTAGATGATACAATACTAAAAATTTGAAGATTCAATCATATCATTTTGATGTTCATGAACCAATTTAAAATCTGGATAACAATTTCATGACTTATATAGGATTTAACCGTAAAAGAACATGTCAAATCCTCTATTATAAAGACCCAAATTTATCTCTCTATTATTATATGTTGTACTATTAAAAGAATCAATTATGACCCAATTTCACTAGAGATAATTTGAAGAATACATGAAAATTAATTTTTTTTAATTCAACTTCATATAAAATATTTTATCTATAAAATCATAAAAGCTTTTAAAATATAGTCTTGTTAAATAAAAAAATGACATTTTTTAAAACAGTAAATATTAACCCATTGAAAAGAAAAATTGGATAGAAAATAACATCATTAAGCGAGTACATCAAAACCAATCAAATTCATGCAGAGAGCATTATCCGACCACAAAACATCTTGAACTGACGAAGGGAATCTTCAATAAACTGTTAGACTCATATATACTTAACCATTCGATCTGCAACTACATTTTAACTTCTCAGAATATGACGATTCTGTATCCTCCAATCTCTGTTGATGAAGCTTGTAAATTAAACGTAGCTCAACTAAGTTACTATTGACGATGCAGCTCACCATTGAATTTTTTAATAATGTATAAATTAAATTAATCTATTTAATATTATATACCGGTTACTCGTAGTATTTTATGGTTGAGTACATATAAGTACGGGTGGGTGGTGTGTGTATATATAGAAAGAGACTTGATAGAAAGGGATCGATCCAAGAAGAGTCGATATTGTGTTGTAAGAGATGGGGAATAGTATACGGTGTTGCTTGGCGTGTGTTCTTCCTTGCGGAGCTCTAGACCTCATCCGTATAGTCCATTTAAACGGCCACATTGAAGAAATCACACGTACTGTCACCGCCGGTGAGATTCTCCAGGCCAACCCTAATCACGTCTTAACCAAACCCACCTCTCGAGGTCATATTTTGATTATCTCCCCTCACTCCCAGCTCCAAAGAGGCGGCATTTACTTTTTGATCCCCGAATGTTCCTTACCGGCCGAGAATAGAAACAACAGTGTCCGCCGTAAAAGGTCTTTCAAGATGAGCAAAAAACGCAACAACAACAATGATGATGCTTTATATTCCGGTCATCGATGCTTAGCAATTGACGATGTTTTAGAAATGAAACGTTGCCGCCGTAGAGATCGTCGGAAAGGTGGTGGAGGAGTATGGCGGCCTTATCTCACAAGCATCTCCGAGGACTAACAAATTGTCCGGCGCCGGGATCTCATCGTATCTACGTGGACATAATTACAGTTGTTTTTTCTTTTATAAGATAGACATGATCACAGTTGTTAAGTCGTGTAATGGGAGAATCTTTTTCTTTATTATATACTTTGGTGGGGTATTAATTTTGTGGATATAATTTTAAGCCGCGATATACCACATTAGTTAACTATCTTATATTAAACTTGAGACTCTTAAATGAATGTGTTTTAGGGCTCGAGGGTTAATATCTACTCTATTAGTTATTAAGTTGGTTCCAATAAACAGGTCAAAGTCAGGACTGATATGGCTCCGACCCCCTTAAAATGTAAAATTACTATTTAAACTTTTAATTTTTTTTAAAATTTTAAATTAGTAAAGATAAAATTGTACTTTAGCTCCCCCTAAAATTATAAAAATTTGATTTAATCCTTTTAAAAATTATAAAGATATAAACTATAAAAAATTAAAATTTCATCTGGCCCCCCTAAAAAATTGTTCTGGCTTCGCCCCTATCGATAAATATATTAAAAAATATTTTCAAAAAGAATAAAGTAAAATTTAGTTCTTGAATAGGATAATTTTATTTAATTTAGTTTTGATTTTTTATCTATATTAATTTTAAATTTTGGTAATTTTTCAATTTAATTATTGAATTTGAATTTTATAAAAGTGTGATAATATGGTAAGTTTAAGGACCATAGAATTAACGTGGACAAAAAAGTCTGAATCCCAATTTAAAAAAAATTACCAAATTATTAAGCCTTTTCCGAATTGTGATACTTGAATTTTGTTTAAATCAAGGTTTTCAGAACTAGAGAAATTACCAATTCTCGATTCGACATGTTCAATCAATTTGTCCAGTTTAATTAAATGAATTATTAAAAAATAGAAAAAAATCAGTTCAATCGACCTCGAAGGATTCGCGAGTCAATTAATATAACCCCTCTTTTCAAATTGATTCGAATTCGAACAACCAATTCGATACTATTTAAAAAAATTTGTTTGAATTTGATTGGCAAAAGGTTTAATAAATATTCGGTTGACTTTGCATCCTAGTTTTATATTTGTCTTCCTTTTCATTATTGCAACAATCATGATAATCTGAACATATATGTTCTTTTTAAGACAACGTCTAGAATTAGATATAAGAGGATAATACGCTTCAGTGCAATCGAACCTATATTCTCCATTGACAATTTTATATATAACTTAAATTAAGTAGTTGACTCACTATCACAATTTTAAGATTATCTTATGATTATGTTATAATCGCAAAGTGACAAACCAGTAATAATTAATAATAATAATGGTAATTAGCTGTGATTAATGTTGAATAGTCCGATATGCATGCTAATTATAGAATATTAAGTATTTTAAAAAAATAGCATATTAAGAAAATTATATTTAAAATCTATTGGATATTTGTCCAAAATGCTTAATCAAAACGCGTTTCTGTTAGCAAAAAAAGCAAAATATATTCAAGGTTTTTTTAAAAAATAAACAATATATTTTTGAAGTTTAAGGTTGATGGTTGGGAGTTTATTTTGATAAGGTTATCATTTAATCTAATAATCTCGAGATTGTTGGAGCTTTTTGTGATAATCAGTCAGCTGGATCGAGATCATCATTGATTAGGAGAATTCAACATATTTTGGTATGTGAAAACAAGTGGTTTATGAGGTATACACCTAAATAGAATAATCAGATAACAAATGCCTTGATAAAAATGGCCTTGACGAATGATGTAGACTTGCGTATATTTGACGATCCGAGGATAAAGTTAGAGGCATATTGAATATGGGAACTTCTTTGTAATCCTTTTGTTTTACCCCCAAAAAAAAAAAAAAAACTTGAATCGAGTTGAATCAAATTTTAAAATGAGAGGCAAAATATCGATATCAGTCTATTTTATTGTACCGTTGCGGATTTATTACTATTTTAAAAATATTTGATATATGCATATAAAAGTATTTACAAATATCAAATAATAAAACTAAATAGCTCATAAAAATAAAACTTTGATTAAAATGACAAAAAAAAATTTAAATATTCGTGGCAAAATTTAAATCTCAATCATATATAAATTTTAAAATACAAAAAAATACTCATCAATTATATAAAATATTCTTTAATAAGCTTTACAAATATAATCCATCATTAAATAAACTCAAAATTTTATTCATAAACATTTAAATTAAAACCTTTAAAAATATAATTTTACACTTTAAAAACTCATCAACTTGTAAACCTTAATTTACTAATAATTTTGGTTTTGTATGGAAAAACAAAGTTATCGAAAAATCCAAAAAGAGGATTGAATAATTAAATAAGAGAATCTCCATTTCTATACGCTACATTTTATATAATACTACGAATATAAGCTGGCAAATCATCACATGGAAACCGGAGACAGCCCTTTGGTTTAGTTTCGCACTTCATACATTTCACCTTTTCACCGTTTTAGGTATGACTTGAATTTAAGTTGTATTAGTCGTATTATTGTTAAAGTTAACATTTATAGTTTAATAATCAATAATTATAATTTTTGAAATATTTAATATAATGACTAAATTGATATAAAAATATTAAGATAAATTATTTTATCGAGTTCTGTTTTGATCACCGAAATTTTTAATATGTATTAAAAATGGTTGAGTTGATTTATTTTTCAATATTATATTTTAATATTTTTAATAATAAATGTTTGAATATTTAAAATAATGATCGAAATGATAATGTATAAAAGTTGAAGGTAAAATGTATCGAATTTTTAAAATGGAATCAAGTTAATAAAATGTGTAAAATATTATGGACTAAATTTATTATTATACCAATTAAAAGAATATCACATCGGCATTTAGTTTGGAAATTCACCTAACGGAGTGTAATAAAATTAACAAAAAATTCTAATGATCGAAATAGGAATTAGATAAAAAAACTTAAGTGACTAGTTAGATAGTTTACCTTATTATTTTTATGTCAATTTTATTAAAATGTATCAATTTAGTCATTATTTTAAATATTTAAAAATTATAATTATAAAAATAAAAAATTATAAAATTATGAAATTAAAGCAATTTAGCTTTTTATTAAATAAAATAAATTATAAAATAAAAAATTGCATGTTTAAAAGGGTTGTTGACCCTTATTTCGCAACACCCATTTGAAATTAAATTATTATTTTATTATTTTATTATTTTATTTTTATAGATGATATCAACATATTAACGATATGACTCAAAATAAATGATTGTCGTGAATAATTTATTTTTCATCCATTTTCGTAAAAGTAAAAACCCGAAATCCTACCTGATTGATTAATGATAAGTAATTGTACCAATGATTAAGTTACATTTGTTTAAAAGTAATGTCCACATTGATGTCAAGTTTTCCACTGACGGTGAGATGTTGAAAACAATGGATATTAGGGGGGTAAAGTGGGAATCTGACGTGTACTTTTCTGTGGGAAGGCTTTTAGGCACTAGGCTGTCCACGTTGCCTATGCGTGGATCATTATGATTTGTCACTCTTATCTTTCTTCTCTTCCCCCTCCCCATTTTCTTCTCCCTGCAAATTTCATCTCTTTATTATGCTCATATGGGAGAGTAGTTTGTGTATATATATTTGGGTTACAACCAAAAGTGAAAGAATTTGAGTAAAAATGTAAGTTAAAAAAATAAATTTGAATAAAATAATATTTATTTTTAAATAGGTCGGACCTTGAGTAAATTTTTTTACTTGGCTTACCCGAATCAACTTCAACTTCTTTTTTTTTACCATTTCGCTATTATATTTATATTGTTTAGATATTATATAATTCTTATTTTATTAATTTTATTATTATTTTAAAGGCATTTGTTTGTTAAATTGTAACTATTTCAGTGTTATTTAAGTATAAAAACTTTTTTAATGTATTCTCAATTTGTTAGGAAATATTTATTTTAATATTTTTATTGTATTTAGTGTATTATATTTTTTAAACTGTTTTTATATAAAAATAATCTAAAAAAATTTAATGCGGGTGGGTCAAATTCGAGCTTGTATAGAATTTTAAGCCTATATTTGGGTCGGACTGGGCTCAAAAAAAAAAACGGCCTAAAATTTTGCATCAGCCTAGTCCGACTCATGATCAGGTCTAATTTGGATCAATGGTTTAAGACTATGCTATTTGAATCCAACCAGCCAAATTGGTCGGATTGAGAATAGGTCGATATATTAATCCGAACATAAAAAGTAGACTCAACCTTAGAGCAAATCACTCGAAACCAATAAAAAATTAGAAACCAAATAAAAAAATCAACGATTGAATCGATTTAACTAGTTTTATGAATTTTTAATATATAATTTATTTTTTATGAAATTTTAAAATTTATTTAATTATTGTTAGTCCGACAGTTAAATCGTTTGAACTAATTGAATCGAGGACTGATTTTTATTTTATTTTATTTGCAAATGTAAAATTAAGAATGAGAACAAACATATATTTAGGGTCGAGTTCAATTCAATTCAACCAAATTTTTTGAATTTATTGAATAGTTCATTATAATTTGGTTCGGTCTAGTTCAACTTTTAGTTTTTTTAATACTAATTTTATGTTTTTGAGTTTTTGAACTTTATGTTATTATTATTTAAATTCTTGAATAAGTTAGTGTCATTTTCAATTGGGTCACCAATTTGATTAGAAAATTCTGAAAGTGTCATTCTATATTTAAAATAAATTATATTATTGAGAGTATTTTAGTCTTTTATTTAAAATATCGTATGATGTGATTTGAACCGAACAAATTACCTAAGTAAACCCTTTAGTTTACCACTAAACTAAAGTTTTATTTTAATATTTTATACATTTTAATTATGCACACTTTACTACTTCCATCAATTGTATATGTTAAAATGTATTAATAATGTATTTGATTGAGTTTGTGTCACTAACTCGAAACCAACTCAAGATATGTAATGATCCAAAATTTACGGTTATCGGAAAGTGTATTTTAGGGTCTTTATTTTCGAAAAATGAATTCGTAAATATTTTTAAGTTAGTTGTGTGGTTTATTAGGTTTTGGCTAGGTTAATTAGCTTGAATTAAGGTTATAGTATAAGGATTAGATTGAATATAGTGTAAAAGTTTAATTATAGACTAGAGGAAATTTAAGGGACTAAACTAGAAATTAAACCATAAGTGCCAAGTGTGTGATAATAGTGAAATAAATGTGAAAATATAAAATATATAAATTAGTAATAATTACTTATTTACTTATTATATAAGTAAATATTATTTTATTATTAAAATATTATTATATTACATTATTAAAATAAAACATAAAATAAAATAAATCATAAGGGATAATAAATGTCAAATGTATGGAAAATATTATTCCATGTGTGTATAAAATATATATATATATATATATATATATATATATATTTATACTTAATACATAAAGTATATAAATTATAATAATATAATATAATAAAACATAAAGCAAAATAAAGAAATAAAACAAAGAACAAAGAAACAAAATTGAAACGAAAACAGGGGAAAGAAAGGAGAAAAGAAAGAAAGAAAAGAAAAAAGGAAAATTAGGGTTTTAAAGGTTCCAAGTTTAAGTGGTAAGTCAATTTAATCCTTTCTCTTATAATTTTGATGTTTATGGAATCCTAGAACAAAATACTACTTGATTTATGTTGAAAATTTGAAAGTTAGTTGATTTTTAGATGTGGTTTATGTTGAATTAATTGAAGAATTTGGGTTAGAATTGATAGAATTTCAAGTTAGAATTGAGAAAAGGATTGAATTGTAAGTTAAATCATATGTTTTATGTAGTAGGGACTAAATTGAAAGAAATTTGAAATTAGGAATTTATGGTGAAATTAGAGAATTGAAATTAGTTTTAAGTGATAGTTGAATGAAAAATAAAGAGTAAAATTATGAATAAAACAAGGTTAGATTTGAATAGGGATTTAATTGGAATTTAGGTAAAAGTCGTGTATAAATTGAAATGTTCAATATGAAAATGTAGTGTATTGATAAATTTTAATTGTTTTCATTCCATAGTTAACATTGAGCCGGAGACATCGACTAAAAAGGGGAAAGAGAAAATACGGTTTGTATTTTTTATAATCCAAATTTAATAATTAATTGTTGAATTATTACATAATATGTTTGGTAAGTGCATTGAGGTGAGTATTGATCTTGATTTTGTGATATTGAATTGGATTGATTTCATGTACATATGTGAATATTTGAATTTGAGCGAATATTGGTTGAAATTGAAAAGTGAATTTAATTAATAATTGTTGTATTTTGATTAAATATTATGGTAAGTAATTAAGGTAAGTATTAGGGATTGTTATTGAATTGAATTTGTATGGATATATGTGATTGATGTGGAAATTGAATAGTGGATGTATGTTATATTTGAAAAATATATTTGATTGGGAATGATATGAATATGTGATTATTATGAAATTTGAATATTTGTTATTGAAAAGTGAATTGAAAATTGAATTGAGAATATATGTGATTAATTAATTGAAATGTATATTGATTGAAAGCTGGAAAGTGAATTGAATGTCATATTAATCAGATATAAATTTGAGTCGAACATAGTTGGCATGCCATAGGATTGGAAGAGTTAAGGGATAGTTAGTCGATGAGGCACTATGTGTCGTATTGATTGATAAATCGATGAAGAGTATTTTTTACCGACATGGGATAGTTCGAGTCGAGTCATGTTAATAGTGGTGTACAATGTATTGAACAATTGATTGTTATTGAATGGTATTGAATATGGATTGGAATGAACAATGAAATGAAATATGCAATTGAAATGCATGAAATTGCATGAATCATGGATTCATGAAAAGGATATTGATATTGATTGATTGAGTATCTTATATTGAATAGTAATTATGAGATTGATATAGAAGAGATGATAATTGAAAGTGTTATGAATGATATGTATAAGAAATTGATTAATTGTTTGAATGATTATGTTTGTGTGAATATATATATAAATAAATAATATAAATTTTTGCTTAATACGTATTCAGATTATAGAAATACCACTGAGTTTATACTCAGTATACGGTTTGTTTCCGTGCGTAAGTTAAGTAAAGTCAGATCGTTGAATCAGCATCCAGAGCCGATCCCGAACTCAAAGTGGTGATGTACATTTTTTTTGGTAAATGACATGTACCTAGGATATTATACTTGTCATTTTGGATAATGTTTGTAAATGAAGTATAAGTTAATATTGGTACTTATATAAATATGTTTTGGGTTAAAGCTATTTAATGATATATTTTGGTTGAAATTAGTATAATCTTATATTTGGTTTAAATGGTGGTTTTTGAATTAATTTGGATATTATGGTTAAAATATTTATATAAATAAATAGGTTAGGTCATTAGATTGATTAATTTATGAAATGTATGTTATTTAATTGCGTAATGTTTATATTTAAACTGAAATGACTGGTAATACTACGTAAACATGTTCCGACGACGGATAAGGGTCGGGGGTGTTACAAGATAGTTGACAACAACACAATGATAAACAATTTAATCTATTTTTAAAAAAATTTAATATCGTACAAATTTCATGTGTTATTATTACTTAATTTTTGGTCATATGTTTCATTATGTATTGTATGTTATTTTTAAACACACGTCAATATTCTATATTTATGGTTTTCTCACACAAATATGTGATAAAATTTTTAATTTTGATAGAATTTATTTTGCTTATGGTTATTGGATATTATTTAATACAGTTTCAAAAAAAAATAAATATTTCTAAAACAAATTACATTTTCAAGTAAATCAAAAAAAAAAAAAAGTAACCAATAGCTCTTACATATATTATTTTGAAAATAATTTTATATAATTATTTTATTTTTAATTTTACAGTATAAAACAAAATTAATTATAAATTAAATAAAATAAATTTGTTCTGGTTTGATTTGATTTAATATATTATTTTATTCAGATTATAGTAAATTTAAGAAAGATCTTAGGATGCTATTTAATTAATAATAGTAATAGTTTATCTGGGACACTCTTGTTTTTCCCTCAAACATGAACATTCCAAAAGCATGTAAGCCAATGGGGAGTGAGCAAATGGGCGTTGGTCATTACTTTTTCGTAGTCTTCTTCTGCTTTCTTAAAGCTAAGCAAAGACTTGACCTAAAAAGTTTGGAAATGGTTAGGATCTCACTCTGAATTCACCCATTTCTCAATAATTATTTTATATATATATATATATATATATACATCAAAACTATGTTTAATATTTTTATTTAAAGAACCAATCCTATTAAGTGATGTTATGGTATTCACCTCTATCCGATTCTTATACTGACCCACAATTCGACTAACATATTCAATTTATTGGTATACAGTTCACCTGCATGGATTTGCATCATCATGCAGGTAAACTCTTACTCAAAAAACACGTGTTCATCGTATAGTAGAATATGTGTTGACTTGCATGGAGTTTACCTAATCTTAGTACATCAAATCATGGAATTGTGCCATAATATAGGAATTTGACTCTTATGATAGGCGGCACATACACAAAAATACTCAACAAGTGGAATGATGAAAATTTTAATTTTTTTAAACAAAAATTTAAAGTCGAATCTAATAGATAAATAATATTTGTTTAAAAATTTGATGTAACTCAAATTTAAATTTAAGTAAAGTGATGTGTAATTATTAAATATAATAAAGTATGGGAAAAAATTTGGGTCAAAATCAAAATATTTACTATGAATAACAATAATTAATTTATTTGTCGTAAGTGTTCTTTGAAGAAATAAATGATTAATAAAATATATTCTATTTTCATGAGTGAAAATTGAATATACGAGATTGAAATAAGTAATTTATGGGAAAAAATATCTTAAGAAAGAGATTGAGGAAGGAGTGAATAAGATAGCCGCGTGGATGTTGATATTAGGCTATTTTACCAAACTAACTTAAAAAGATTTAATATTTATAAAAATAATTCACGTTTAAAAATAATTACAAAAATAACTCAAAATGAATAGTAAATTGGGGTTGTGGCCTGTCAATGGCCATCACCCCCTTGTATTTTGAACCTATTATTGCCTGATAATTGTGTAGGCTTTAAAAATTATTTATTTTGGTTCCAACATGTCAATGGCTAAAATCAGTGTATTTTTTTACACCGTATAAAATTGATATATAAAAATATTAAAAAAAAAAAAAAAAAATTTTAGGTGCTAGCTTGTCAATGGTCGGCACCCCCTGTACCAGAAAAAAATTTAAAATTTTTTGGGTGCTAGCCTATCAAGGGCCATCACCCCCTGTACCAAAAAAAAAAATTTGAATTTTTTTTGGGTGCTGGCCATCACCTATTTTGATGATGAAAATAAATAAATGAAAATATATAAATAAAACATTAAATAAAAAATTTGAATTTAGCTTTATTTTAACTAATTTAATTTATTCAAATGGTGTATCGGCAAAAAAAAAGTCACAAAAATTAATTTTTTCTCACAACAAATTTAAAATTTAAATTGAAAAATTAAAATATAAAAAATTATAAAAATGAGTGGAATAAAATAAAATTACTCTGTTATTAATAAAATTACTATGGTATTTTGAACCATGATTATTGAATATTCATGGGACTTTAAAAATTAAATTACTCGATATTAAAAAATTTAAATGAAATATAAATGATAGTACTGACATTAAATTAGTTTTTGAAAAAAAAAACCCTAATAGTTACCCATAAAAATGAGGTGTCAGTCCTTACAACCATCCAAAAAATTGACATGACTTATCAAAATGGGTGATGGCCAGCATCAAAAAAAAATTCAATTTTTTTCTGGCACAGGGGGTGATAGCCATTGACAGGCTAGCACCCAAAAAAATTTAAATTTTTTTCTGACACAGGGGTGATGGCCATTAACAGGTCAGCATCCAAAAAAACTTAAATTTTTTTTTGGTATAGGAGGTGATGGCCATTGACATGCCAGCACTCAAAAAAATTTAAAATTTTTTTCTGGTACAAAAGGTGCCGGCCATTGACAGGCCAGCACCTAAAATTTTTTTTTGTTTTTTCTTTTGAATATTTTTGTATATTAGTTTTATACGATATAAAAAAAATCCTGATTTCTGCCATTGACAAGTCAGAACAAAAAAAATAATTTTTTAAAATCTAATATAATTATCAAGTAATCATGAGTTTAAAATACAATGGAGTGATGACTATTGACAGACCACAACTTTAATTTACTGTTTATTTTAAATTATTTTTATAATTATTTTTAAACCTAAATTATTTTTATAAATATTAAATTTTTTTAGATTAGTTTGATAAAATACCTTGATAGGCGTCGTGGTGCGAGTGAGGGAGGGGCCAATCACTTAACTTTGTCTTTAAATGCAGCGTGTGAGCCACGGAAATGTCCCACCACTCCCTTTTCATTCATTGCATACAGAAAGAGACAATCGTTTTTCTTTAGAAATAACGAAAATTGTGAATGTCCTAGTTTGCCCTTTTCTCACGTGTTCAGATTCATATGGCTGCCTGTCTGTCTGTGTGAATGAATGAAAATATTGAATTTGTAATGCGAGTTGACCTTTGACTAACTCCTCCAGCTACACATTTTTGACGTTTCAAACCTCTATTCAGATTTTGATCATGTAACCAATGACGATTGCATTTCTAATTATCTATCATATCCTGACGTACCCCCATTTATTTTTTTATTACATCAAAACCCTGGATATCATGGCCATGGCCATGGCCAAGTATTGTCTGGATTAAATTTGTCAGAAGTAAAAAGGGAAAATGCATGAAAATGGACTTGTTTTTAGGCTTGTTGAAGAGCTTACTAAGGAAGGAAAGGAACTCAAAAATTCAACAATTTTTTCTTCTATAAAAAGGAAAATGGATCACTAGCATGTGTGATAACCAAAAAAAAAAAAAAGAAATGATTTTGAGGCATTGTTGTTGATGTCTACTACCCCGAGGAAAGGAGAGAGTGGCCTCAAAACAATAAAAAAATAGTGTACTTTTACAGGCTCCTATAACATAAGATTACCTTACCCCCATTCTAAATTACATATACAAAACCAAATAATATTTTGGAGTGGAATATACAACAAACAAACAAACAAACTGAATGCAATTAATGAAATGAACCTCAAACTCCTTATTATTCTTATGGTTATGGTTTTTGTTTTTGACTCTCTTCTGTTCTATTTCTTCTTCCCTTTCGTAGATTTTAATTTCAATATAGCAAGGATTCAATGAAGGCCTCATCTCTTGGTTCTTCCTTGGTTCTTGAAAACATGTTGTTTACATCATGTTGTTGATTCATAATTGACCCTCCCGAGTTCCCGAAACCCGAGAATCCCAAGTTTCCGTTGCCTTGAAACATTTCTAGCATGAAGGGGATTCGCCTTCGGTTGTCGATTGCCTCAAACCCCTAAGAGCTTGGTTGTTGCTCATGGGATTGTTAAGTGGAGATGGCCTTATTGCCATTGCCCCATTGTTATTGTTGTTGTCGGGTAAAGGTCTGTTGACGGAATGGCTGCCACTGCCGCGAGCTGCTGGGACGTCATGGTTGTGCTTCCCTTCGTAGGTTGTGATCACCGCCTTAAGATCGTGGGACGCTCTTTCGACGTGCTTTCTCACCGGACATCCCGGATGTGTACACTTGTAGTAGCTCCTGTAACCATTGCCAAATTACAACTTAAACATCAAAACCAATAAAGAAAGAAACAAAGGGACTCCAAAAAGCATTCACCATTAAAGACACTTTAAAGCTAACAACTCAGCATTTGAAGCATTCCCCCATTAAAAGACAGACAGAGAAGCAGAATCCACTTTTAAAGGGGGCATAAAAACATCAACACATCCAACATAAACAGGTTAATGAAGGTGAAAATTTACCTTGGGTTTGGGTTCCCTTTGACCACTTTTTGTCCATATTTTCTCCATCTATACCCATCATCCAAAATATCAATGTCACTGGTTGTTTGAACAACAACTCTTGGTTCCCTCACGGTTCTACTCCCAGGTGCTGAAATTCCTTCTGTTTCACTTTCTCCCCTCCTGGAAACAAGGCAATACTAATGTTAGTTCAGCAGGAACAGAAAAACAATATTAATGGTAGGTAGTTAGGTATTAGACAATAATTTAGTTAAATAAAACATACCATCTTTTGGCGTCGGGCTCGTCTTCATCAAACTCATCTCCCCCTGATTTACTCTTCTGGGAACCACGATCGAAATCATCATCCCCAACTGATATAGAGGAGTTTTCAGGTGTTGCAGCTGAGTCCATGTGGCCACTGCCATGGCTTATAAACGAATGATCGAGGATCTCACAGGTGGCAGCACTGGAAGCCTGAATAGCAATGGAAGAGGAAGAAGAAGAAGATGATCTCCTAGTGGATTGAGGCTTAGGATGGTTATGGCTGCCCTTGTAAACTATCTCAGTTATCTGCCCGTCTAAGGATCTCTCAACTTTCTTCTTTGTTGGGCAGTTTGGGTACGTGCACTTGTAGTAACTTCTGGGGTTTTCACTGCCTTTCACTTGCTTTTGTCCATATTTCCTCCAATTGTATCCATCGTCGGATTTTCGGTTCACTCTTAAAGACTGAGATTGTTGATGCTGGTAGTTGGTGTAATCCGATTGGCAGTTTTGGATGTTGGCTATCTCAGGGGAAAAGCTCTGCATCTGGTTGTATTCCGATTTCACCATGTTCTTCCCTGAGGAAAAATCGTCTTCCTTTACAGACTCTTTGAAGCTCCATGCTTGTTGTTGCGCCTGCAAATTGGAAAAAAACTCGATGAAAACCCTTTCCTTTTTATTTTCAAAGGTCAAGTATAATCGTTTGAGTCGAAGTACACACAGTTTGATTTGTGTTGGTTGATGATTGAAAGGTTTGGAAAGAGAAATCAGTGTAGCTTTTGTCTTCTCGTTTGACGTTTTGCTGGTTATTACCAGAACTGGGTTTCCAATTGAAAGCTTGAGCTGGAAATGTTCCAGTTGTAGGAGATGGCAGAATCTGTACGTAAAAACAAACACCCATCAATCAAAAAAAGCTTCAAAATGAATTAAAAAAAGCCGCCATAAAAACAGACACTTACGTTAGAAGCGTTTAACAGAACAGGAGAGTCCAAGAGCTCGGCGGGGCTGAGACCGGGGGGGATAGCAAAGTACGAAGAAGGAGAGACCGGAGGAGGAGATATAGGCAGTGAAGGCGGAGGAAGCGACTTAAACTTAGGGACACCAGAACCAGTCCTCTCCGCAATCCGATCGGACAACGACAACCCACCACCGCGTTTACCATGGTTAACGGCAGAAGAAGGGTTATCGTCGTCGGTGGTGCCGGAAGCGAGAAGATCGGAGAAAGATGTGGTCATGAAGGGATGGGTGGAGAAACCAAAAGCGTTTTGAGGGAGGGAATTGGCGGATGTATCGTAAGAAGAAGCCATTAAAAGAGAGACGAAAATGTGAGAAATGAGAGGCAAAGACTAATATATGGCGAGGAAGAAGAGAAGATGGTTACGGCTCACGTATCAGACAAGACTTAGGGAGTTTCTGGGAAAGTGAAGGGAAGTTTGACCGTTGAACAAAAAAACATAGTGGGATTCGCCATTGGAGGCCTTTTGTAACAGTAATTACATGTTTTTATTTTATTTTGGTCAAAGCTCGTGGATGGCGGCTGACTCTAAGACATATGTGATTAAAAATCAGTACCTAATCTGTTGCAGCTAAAAAGCTCTGTTTTTCCTTCGAGTTGGTATCTAATTACTGCTTTAATTACTCATAACCCTTATCATTTATTTAATCAAAGGATAATAACTATGGTTCAGTCTTATATTTTTGTTGTTCATTTTGTCTTATAATATCTAATCATCTTTAAATTTGATTATTTATAGGATGAGAAGTTTAATTTATGCTAAACTTATCACCCCAATTTTCATTTTAGGCCTTAAAATAAAAAAGTTTATGTAATTTAATCCTCCATATTATAGAGTTTGTTCATTGTAATAAACTGACGTGATAGTTAAAAGAATTATTGTAACAATAATTTAACTCTTAACTTTTATATATTATATTAATTTAGTCGTAATTATAAAATATTATCTCTCAAAATATATAAATATTCTCAAAAAATATTTATAATTATATTAATATTAAATAAAAATAAACACCTCTCCCTCTCCCCCACCTTCCCTTTCCCTCACCCTCTCTGCTACTGCTGCAAATTAAGCAACATAAAATTAGCTCTTTCAAAAATAAAATGAAATATATGTTATATGTTATTAGATTATCCAATTTGACATCTAACCAGATTTGGGGGCATAATAGAAACAGAATCAAGGTCAGTTGAAAATATTTCTATGGTTGAATCGGCTCCAATTTTAACCCAGAAATAGGATTAGATTAGATAAGATGAATTGACAGGCCTAGAATGCAGCAGCAGAGAGGGAGAGGGACGGGTGTGGGGAGAGGGGGATGGATGGTGGTGGGGGGATGGAGAGGGTTTTTTTTTTTTAATATATAAATTTTAAATTTATTATTACGTTTTTTTGAAAATATTTAACTATATTTATATTTTTTGAATTTTTTTGAATTAGGATCAAATTGAGAAAATTTATAAATTTTGAGGGTTAATTTGTTAAATTATGATTAAATCGATATAATTAAAAAAGTTAAGGGCTAAATTTGTTATTATACTAATTTTTAACTACCACGTCAGTTTGCCGTTTATGATTTTAACAGAAATGACCAAAATGACTAAACTATGTAACGTGTGTGTTTAAATTATAGACATTTTACTTTAGGTGCCTAAAATGAATTTTTTTAATAGTTAGATGACTACATGTATAGTTTATCTATTAAATTACTTAATTTTTAAAGAGTAAATATTACATGTGTAAGCTCGTTCGAACTCATTTCAATTAAAATTGGTATGATGTTTTATTTGACCCTCCAACTTTATAAAAAATTATTTTAGCTCTTTATTTAATTTTTCACTTTTTAGTCCTTAAACTTGCGTTGTTTGTCAAATAACTTCAAAATTGATAAAAATTAACTTTTAAAAATTTGAAAATTTTAAAAATTTAAAAACATTAAATTAAATTTATTTAAAAATTATAAAAATACATTTTTAATGTTTTTAAAAAATTTAAAATTTAATTAATTAATTAATTATTTACTAACGTGGCATACGCGTGGCAATCCACATGTATGCAAACGTTAACTTTTCTGTCAAACTTTGGGTGATTTGATAAACAATGCAAGTTAAATGACTAAAAGAGGTGAAAACTTAAATAGAGGGTTAAAATAATTTTTTTGTAAACTTGAAGGGCCAAAAAAGTTATTATACCATTAAAATATTACACGCTTTTAGTTATCATGAGATTGCCAGTTGCACGAGCCATTCTATGCGTTAGAGGTAGTATTTTGAAGGATAGTTTGATATTGCTTTTGAAAAGTTTGATTTAATATTTACACGTCTTATTATTATTGTTAAAAATGCTTTTTAGAAGATAAAATGTTTATTTTAGATATGATATTGTAAAGTAAAAAATATATTTTTAAATTACGAGAAATTATTTGGTGCACTGTCAATGGAGTTTTTAGACTCCACAAGCAGGGTTATAGAGTTGACAAGTGCCTTATGCAAGTATGGTAAAATATTAAAAAATAAAAATTTACCATAACTTATGAAACTTCATTTTTCAATACCCTTAAAGTTTTACATTTTATTTAATTTAGTCCTTAAAATCAAAATTGCCATAATTTTCAATTTTAAGCTTCGTTTTTAAAATCGATTTCAATTACATCCCTCAGGGACTTACTACTATCTATTATTACTAAAATTTCACCTCAATTTCGTAATTTATTCACTTTAATCATTAAGAACAAAACTAACAATTAAACTAATATAAAACAAAAGCATTAATATGTATCAGATTCCAAAAGATGTAAGAGCTCCCTAGGAACTTCCTCAAAGACCTGAACATCATTTTCCTTGTCAGTTTCCATTTAAGCTAGCGAATCCTCAACTCTATTCTCCTCCATTGGAACATGCCTAATTCTCCAATACCCAATAGACTATAGCAATTGAAGATTCCTCTTAACCAAAACTGAATTCGAACTTACTGACTGGCTATCTTGAACAGCTTTGACCACTTCAAAATAATCAGTTTGGATCAACACTCTATCTAAGCCCGCTTTTATAGGAGAACCAAGTCATTCAAAATTTCCCAGAGCTCAGTTTCAAACACCGAAAAAACCCTAAATAATAATTTTTATTATGATTTTGGATGTAACAAATATGACAAAACAAAAATTAAATTAGTTAATGAAGTGAAAAGAGCTTAGACTGTGAAAACGAAGTCATGATAAGATAATGTGACACTACAGCAAAACAACACGGACTTTTAGCGGCGTTTTTAGTGGCGTTTTAAATAAAACGCATAATTATTATACATAAGCGGCGTTTTAAGGAAACCGCCGCTAAAAATGTGCAATGGCGGCGTTTATTTAACAAATGCATGAAAAATGATATATAGCGGCGTTTATTATCAAAGCGCATTGTAAGTCCGACCTTTAGCGGTGCTTTCTAAAAAGCGCGCTATAAGTCCGACCTTTAGCGGCTTTCCTAAAAGCCGCTTATAAGTCCGACCTTTAGCGGCGCTTTTCGAGAACGCCGCTATAAGTCCGACCTTTAATGGCGCTTTCTTAAAAGCATTATAAGTCCGACCTTTAGCGCTTTCTTAGAAGCGCATTATAAGTCCGAACTTTAATGGTGCTTTCTTAAAAGCGCTTATAAGTCCGACCTTTTGGCGCTTTCAAAAACGCCATTATAAGTCCTTTCTTTACCAATTTTTGGATTTTTAAAATGATATATTAAATAATTTATTATATAATCGTAAAAGATATATATTAATTTGAAAATATTAAATTGATATATATATATATAGTTTAGAGTGTAAGGTTTATTAGGGGATGCATGTGTTAGGGTTTCATGAGTGTTAATATAGTTGAACCTAAAATGATAAATAAGAAAAGCAACGAGATTAAACTCCTAAAAATAAAAGCATATTGACCAAATTCCAAATTTGTGAATATAAGAGTACTTATACCAAATTATAAGTATACTTTACATTATTTAAAAGATAATAGATAAGCTTTATATATATTTAAATGTTATTTAAATTTATTAAAATATTGAAAGAAATATTGTATAATATTCAAAACTTATCTAAATAATTTAAGGTTTAAGGCTTAATTAAGGTATTAATTAAGGTTTAAGTGTTAATGGTTAGGGGTTAAGGTCTAGGGTTAAGGATTTAGGAGGAAATGGTTAATGGGTTATGGTTTTGGGTTTTGGGTTTTGGGTTTAGGGTTTATGGGTTTAGGGTTTATAGGTGTAGGGTCGGGGTTTAGAAAGAATGGTGAATGTGTTGGGTTTTTAGTTTAGGGTTTATGGTTTAAGTTTATAAGGGTTTAGGGTCTAGGGTTTAGGTTTTAGGGTTTAAGGTGTAGGGTGTAGGGTTTTGGGGTATTAGCTATAAGACCCAAAATCCTGGCTGAAATCTCTCATAAGGGCGGATTTGGGGTTTAAGAATAGTGAATGTGTTTGGGTTTATTGTATAGTGGTTAATATATATGTTAGTGTTTAGCGGTATTGGGTTGATGGGTTGGGGTTTTAGGTTTAAGGTTTATAGATTATAGTGTATGGGTTTAGGGAAATGGTTGATGTGTTAGGTTTTTGATTTTAGAGGTTTATGGTTCAAGTTTAGGAGTTTAGGATTTAGGGTTTAGGGTTTAGGGCCCAAAATCCGAAACCAAGAAATCTCTCACGAGGATTTATGGTTAATATTAAAATATATGTTTTGTACTACACTAACATTGGCGACTTGAATTCGAATTTGTAAACTCTATTTTGATCCAAATTAAAAACCCTACCAATATTTGTAAATCTGTAAAAGAAAGTATAGAAATGATTTGAAAAACTTCAAATAAGCTTAAATTAATATGTTAAAATGAAGTGTTTAGATAAATATTTAAATTAAGCGATGGTTGTATTTAAATGTAATATTTCTTACTCAAAATATAGGTTGAAATAAGATAGAGGATATTACATGTATATATAATAAGATAAATATAGTTTTGTTAAAAAGTTTAAAATTATAAAAATCTTGAAAAATTTGAAATTTTTTTAAAAGTTTAATATTTAAAAATAAAAAATAAAAAATGATAATATAAGTAAAAATATGTGAAAATAAAAATAAGTGAAAATAAAAAATGAAAATTGAGAATAGTGGCGTTTTAGAAAAAAGCATAAATATGTTTATGTATTTTTATTTAAAGCGGCGTAGTTTTCAATATTTTAGTGGCGCTTATCTTGAAAACGCCCAATAAGTTGGTATATAGCGGCTTACGCAAAGTGCCGCAAGTATGTGTATGTAATATTAATTAAAACGACGTAGTTTTCCATTTTAGTGGTGTTTATTTATAAAACGCGCAATAAGTTAGGATATAAGCGCTTTTAAAAACGCCATAAATATATGTATGTAATTTTAATTAAAACGATGTAGTTTCCCATTTTTAGTGGCGTTTATTTTGAAAGCGCATAATAAGTGGGATATAGTGCTTTCCAAAACGCCGCAAGCATATGTATGTAATTTTAATCAAAAGCGATGTAGTTTCCCATTTTTTAGTGGCGTTTATTTTAAAACGCCATAAAGCTATATTTTTTTTGTGTAAGCGTCGCTGTTTTGCTCTCATCCATTTCCCCCAACCCTTAAACCCGATTGACTGAATTTCCTTCCCCCCATCATTTCTCTGCCGAAAAAAATTTCCCCCCTTCTGCTGAAATCCCTAAAGTCTAAAGGTTTTGTTTCTTTGATTTCTCCTTGATTTCTCCTAAAGTCTGAAATCCTCGCCGTTTTAGTCATTAGTCCTCCACGGCTCCACCTCTCTTCGTCGCCACCAACGCCTTCGCCTTCAAGCTTTACCTCTCTTTCTCCTTGCCTCCTCAACTTAACCACGGTGAATACGCAACGTTAGTGAGAGACAATCTGAACGAAGCCATCATCAGCAGGTAAATCGTCAGAAGGTAAATCGTTTCCATAATTCAACCTGCTAACATCATCAGCAGATATTTTGTCAGAAGTTTATTGTTTCCATAATTCATAGGAAGTTTTTGTTATAATTAGCTAAATGTATATTCTCAGATTTTTTGTATCTTGGTTGATTGTTTGATGTTGATAAAGCTTATTTTCTCTTTTCGTGATGGGAACCCATATCACCTCAACAATGACATGGGAGTTCGATTGTGGAAGTTTATAGGATCGTTGAGGAGGTATGAACATTCAAGTGTCTTTTTAATAGATTCCCAATCTCTTTAAATGAAGCGATTGATTATTTGATGAATGATATTTATCGAGATTCCTCCTCTAGTTTGCTATTCTTGATTACTCTGAACATTGTGTGGTTCATTATTTGTTAAAATAATCTCAAGGAAACTATTCTCCATAACCCTTTTGCTTCGAGAAGTGAGAACGACTTTTGTTGTTCATATTCCATTATTTTCCTCTCTTTAACATGTTTTCGGTTTTAATCATTCAAAACCTATTTTTACATTAGAAAACAATGGAAAGCCTTTTCACTCTGTCTAGAAAAAGTTATTAGAACAAATAACTTGGTACAAGTCTACACATGTCCCAAACTTTTACACTTGCAATCATCCTTTTGTTTGTTTGTAAATATACATTTTAATCACCAGATTCTGGATAGTTCTTGCGTATCCTCCTTATATTGTCATCTACTTGCGGTCATTCATCCCTTATGCATTTTCTTCTTCTACTATTTGCTAATTAGAAAAAAAAAAGAATCTATGAATAAAATTCAAACTTATAGACATTTGCTATAGGTGGTTTTATTGTGTGGTGTCAAATTTGGAATTCACTATCCATTTAGAGTCGTATCACGAGTCCTCGGACAACAGTGTAGTTATTATGATTTTGCCTTATAAGATGGCTTTTAATCCTCTTGGAATATATAAGGTTTGCTTAGTACCAACCTACTTGGACAAAATCATGAGATATTTGCAAATACAATCAATTTCTTTGGAGTAACATTGGCTAGGTTCTAAGCAATTAAGTTTTACTGCTAAAGCATTGCCACCGCTTTCTAGATCGAGTTGTTGCAATGCTTTCGCGGTATATTTATGACCGATCATCGCCACTTATTCAAGGCTTTGAGTCCGAATAACATATCATCCTCTTTATTAAAGACTTGGTAAATCGATCGTAAAAGCTAGAACAATATTAATGATAGCGGTTTGTTTAATGTAGCAATTGTAATGATCGCAAATATGTTGATGTAAATTCAATTATTTACCTAATTTTACATTTTATTTAAATGCTTAAGTTATCAATTTAAATGCTTAAGTTACTTAAATTGATCCCTTTTTTCTATGTATATATTATGATATATATGTTTGCATGTAAGTTATTGTTTCTAATTGTTTATGCTTAAGTTATTCCTTTAATATCGTTTTTAATATATATTTGTATGAAGTAAATTGATCTCATGTTGTTTCTATGTCGATTCTTGCTTCCTCTAGGTCCTGTTGTTGGATTGAATTTGGTGGTAATAACTTAATGGTATGACATCATTATTATTATTATTTATATGTTGTTGGTTCTTTGGAGGTTGTTAAGCAGTTTTGTGAATATATATCCTTTTCTGCTGCAAATTGATCAAATTAAATGTGTATTTTCATTAACTTCAAATTGAGGCATAACGCCATTACATATAATAGGGTGATAAAAACAAATAAATTTCACCTAAACATCTACCTATTACCACTACTTACATTGAAACTAAACTAAACTAAACTTGCACACTTGGTTAAGTTGATTTATCGCTCAAATGTCAACAAAAAATACATCAAGTACATTAACAACTTGGTTCTAATTTAACTAAGTTAATGGTATGGAATGATATAAAGATTAACATAAACACAATATAAAATTTAATTGTTAAAAATGTTATAAATTTGTTATATATTAAATTTAATTCTTGTTATATATAATAATAATAAAGATAATAATAAAGATAAAGATAATAATAAAGATAATAATAATAATAATAATAATAATAATAAAGAAAATAATAAAGATAATAATAAAGATAATAATAAAGATAAAGATAATAATAAAGATAATAATAATAATGATAATAATAATAAACATAAAGATAAAGATAATAATAAATATAAAGATAATAATAAAGATAATAATAATAATAATAATAATAATAATAATAATAAAGATAATAATAAAGATTATAATAAAGATAATAATAAAGATAAAGATAATAATAAAGATAATAATAAAGATAATAATAAAGATAAAGATAATAATAAAGATAATACTAATAATTATAATAATAATAATAATAATAATAATAATAATAATAATAATAATAATAAAGATAATAATAAAGATAATAATAAAGATAAAGATAATAATAAAGATAATAATAATAATTATAATAATAATAATCATAATAATAATAATAATAATAAAGATAATAATAAAGATAATAATAAAGATAAAGATAAAAATAAAGATAATAATAATAATGATAATAATAATAAACATAAAGATAAAGATAATAATAATGATAATAATAATTAATCGATGTCCAATTAAATTAAATATAACATGACATAGCTACTTAAATTACAAATCTTGAATTAAACAACCAATAAGTCAATACAAAAACTAATTAAACGTAATTACATAAAGTTTTTCTTAAAATTCAAAACCCTAAAACTTAAACCCCTAAAATCCTTAAACCCTAAACCCTAAACCCTTAAACTTTAAACCCTAAACCCTAAACCCTAAACCCTAAAACCCTAAACCCTAAACCTTAAAACCCTAAACCCTAAACTCTAACCCCTAAACCCTTAACCCTTAAACCCTAAACCCTAAACCCCTAACCCTTAACCCCTAACCTTTAAACCCTAAACCCTAAACCCTTAACCTTTAAACCCTAAACCTTTAGCCCTTAAACACTTAACTCTTAAACCCTTAACCCCAAACCTTTAACCCCTAACCCCTAACCCTTAAACCCTAAACCCTAAACCCTTAACCCTTAACCCTTAACCTTAAACCTCTAAACCCTAAACCCTTAAGTCTTAACCTTTAACACTAAACCCTAACCTTAAACTCTTAACCCCTAACCCTTAACCCCTAACACTTAAATCTTTAACACTAAACCCCAAACCCTAACCCTTAACCTTTAACCACTAACCTATAACATTTAACCACTAAAATTTTAAGTTAATATCAAACTTACATAAAACTTAAGAAAAAGATTCAAAGTATATATTTGAAACACGACGGGTTGCCTTATATCTCATTGTCGGATATAACGGATCCTCCCAGGTGTAACAATGCCACGTCGATGGATCTTAAAGAATACTTAACTTACCTAATTTTAATATCAAATTGCATAAAATACATAAGTTGACGATTAAATTTAATAACTTACATAATTTTCCTTAATATCAAACTTCATAACTTACATAAAACTTAAGAAAAGATTCAAAGTATATAAATTTGGAAACTTTGACGGGTTGCCTTATATCTCATTATCGGATATAACGGATCCTCCTAGGTGTAACAATGCCACGTCACGATGGATCTTAAAGAATACTTAACTTACCTAATTTTAATATCAAATTGCATAAATTACTTATATAAATTATTAATTAACAAGTTAGCCGTATAATTTATTGTCAACTTTAGACTTCAACAACTACGAAATGGATAGGAGTTGGATGAAATTGTCAAGGGTAAGCAACGGCTATCGAAATGGAGTAGAAACTTTTCTGAATTTCGCATTTCAAAATGCAAGCCAAGAGAATATGATTCTTTGCCCGTGTAAGAAGTGTTGCAATATTAACTGGCATTATCGTGAAGTGGTCTACGAACATCTAGTTGTTGATGGTTTTGTCCGGGGGTACAAAATATGGTTTTTTCATGGCGAGTCTACATCTAGGGAAGCATCTTCATCGATGAATCTGGGGTATTCTCATCCGCTTTCAACCGAATGTTAGTGGCGATAACATGGAAAACATGTTGCGGGATGCTTTTAATATCTTGTGATGATGGTTTGGTCATTTCCACGACTTGGGTGCAACCGATGATCACAATTTTGGAGGAAATACTTTCGAAGGGGAAAGAAGTGTCACGGATGAACGACCAAATGAAGAAGCTGCGAGGTTCTACGCGTTACTTGGTGAAATGAATGAAGAAGCGTATGAAGGATCAAAATTTTCCAAAGCGTCATTACAGTATTCGTCTTTTTCACTTGAAATGTTTGGGTGGGTGGACCGAAAACTCGTTCACAATCTTTGTTAGAATTCTGCAAGAAATGTTCCGTTTGCAAAAATCCTCGATCTTCCAAAGACATGAAGAAAGCGATAAAGGATTTGGGCCTTGGATACAATAAAATTCACAGTTGCCCAAATGATTGCATGTTGTATTAGGCGACGCATAAACCAACAGTCTTTATCATGTATGCGGCCAATCCGTTGGATTCATAGAAATCTGAGGATGATGAACGAGAACGAACATGGTACACAGTCAAAAAGCGATCAGTTAAGATTTTACGATATTTTCCCTAATACCGAGGCTTCAATGGCTTTTCATGTCGTCCAATACGGTAGAATCAATGACGTGGCACCGTGATGGACGAACAGATGATGGGTTGTTAAGGCATCCTGCAGATTCTTTAGCTTGGAAATGTTTTGACTCTAAATTTCCAAGCTTTGCAAGCGATCCTCGCAGTGTGAGGCTTGGGCTAGCATCCGATGGATTTAACCCTTACAAACTTATGAGCACAACGTACAGTACTTGGCCTGTGGTGCTTGTTCCCTACAATTTGCCTCCATGGGTTTGCATGAAACAATCTTCTTTATCTTGTCTATGATTATACGAGAGAAAGGTAGGGAATGATATTGACGTCTATTTGCGACCACTTGTTGTGAGTTAAAACAACTATGGGTTGGTGTTCAGACATTCGATGCAATGAGAAAAGAGAACTTTAATTTACGTGCGGCATTAATGTGGACTATTAACGACTTTTCGGCTTATGCTAATTTATCTGGTTGGAGTACCAAGGGACGTTATGCTTGTCCGTGTTGTCTTTCTTGAGTACATGTTCGCAATGGTTATATAATGGGAAGAAGTTTTCTTACATGGGGCATCGTCGGTGGTTCCGAAAAATCATACATTTAGATTTGAGTGCTCAATTTGATGGTCTTGAAGAGTTTAGATCACTCCTTGCAGGCCAAATTGGATCCGAAATATTGTTAATGTTGAAAGATATAAATTTCATTTATGGGAAGATGAATCAACCAAGCAAACTCGCATAGAAAAAGAGGATCTAGGGATGAATCGATGATGAATCGATGAAGAGGATGATCCTAATGAGGTGACTTGTGGAAAAAAAGAAGTATTTTTTTCGAGTTGCCTTATTGGGAGCATCAGCTTTTACGCCATAACCTTGATGTCATGCATATAGAGAAAAATGTCTGCGAGAACATCATTGGGACTATTTTGAATGTCGATGGAAAATTGAAAGATAATCTTCAGAGTAGACTTGATTTAGTCCACATGGGAATTCGGCGTGAGCTTCATCCCCGAGCACTTCCGAATATGAAATATCGATTGCCGCCTGCTATTTTTTCAATGTCGAAGACGGAGAAAGAAGTATTCTGTACGGTGTTGAAGGATATAAAGGTCCCGGATGCGTATGCATCAAATATATCGCGATGTGTGAGTCTTAAGGATCGAAGATTATATGGCTTAAAATCGCATGACTATCATATATTGATGCAAGACTTCTCGCCGGTTGCTTTGCGGTGTTGTATGTCGAAAAAGGTGCTGACTCGTAATTGAACTATCAAATATAATGAAAGTAATTTGTGGTAAAGTTTTGAATGTTGAAGAACTTGAGAGCGCAAGATCGAGCCGCATTAACTTTATGCAATCTGGAGAAGATATTCCGCCTTTCTTCTTCACTATCATGGTGCACTTGTTAATTCATCTCCCGCGTGAAGCAATTCTTAGTGGACCCGTTTTCTATCGATGGATGTATCCCATTGAAAGGTCTTACTTTATTTGCAAAATATTCCTTCATTCAGCTAAATGCCTTTATTTCCAACTTTTGATAATGTTGTATATCGTGTTTAGGTTCCTTTCCAAATTGAAGTCATACTGCCGCAATAAGCGTTATCCGGAAGGATCAATTGTCGAGGGATACTTGGAAGAGGAATGTATGACTTTCTGTTCGAGGTATTTAGAAGATGTTGAAACAAGAATGAACAGACCAAGTAGAAATGCTAGGCTCACAGATCATAATTTGGCTGAAACTTATTTATTTCAAAGTTTCGGAGAACCGATCGGCAGAGTCGAAATTACGTAATTAGCGATAGATCGTGGGTCTAAGCACATCGATCGTTCTTTTCATCACGATTCAATGGCTCAATTTGAATCGTTCTACAATTTGATAAATACTCATCAATTATGATTTGTTTGTCTTCTAACAAAGTCAAACCTTTTTTTCCGTAGTCAGTACAAACAAATATTGAGAGCTCGTTCACGATCTCGAAGATTAAATCGACGAGAAATTAATAAGTTGTTCGCAGAATCATTCCATGAATGGTTAAGCCAAATGGTATGCAATTTAAATTTTCATTGACAAGTAACAATATTTTCTAATAATATTCATAATTACTCGATTTACTTTCAACCGAATAGGTTTGGAGTGAATGAAGTAAATGACGACGTTAAATGGCTTTCACAAGGTCCAAGCAGAATAGTTAAAAGATATAGTGGCTTCCTCATCAAGCGGATCTGATTTCATACAAGGTATCGCGAGAGATTGAGGAGAACTCAAAATTGCGGAATTGTTGTTAATTCTTCGATTACAAGTTATGCTAGTGCTAGGGACGATGTCCGGTCGAGGGAATTTGGAATATTTCGGACTTATTCGACATCATTGAGTTGGATTATTACGGTAAATGCAAAGTTGTCCTATTTCGAGGTGATTGGGCTGATGTGAATACGGCTCATGAAATTAAAAAGCGATCAATATGGTTTTACAATGGTAAATTTCTCTCGATTAATTCACACCGGAGAACAAGCGATGGGCGAGCCGTATGTGTTTTCTTCTCAAGTTAAACAAGTTTTTACTCGGAAGATCCAAGCGATAAAGGTTGGTACGTTGTACTTGAAACACCCTAGAGACTTCTTGACGTTGGCGATGGAAGTTGAGATGACATAGTCGAAAGATCGAAACTTTGCCTTTTCGAACAAGACTTAAGCGAAAATATCCTAGTACTAGTCAACAATTTCAATGGGTTCGTCGGGATGTGGCGAAGATATTTCTGAAATATGATGTAGTAAGATTTAACGATTTATTATTTATATGTAATAATATAATTTTTATGTTGGTCATGTTATATAATTTTCATGTGTACCGCAGAAAAATGCCTAGAAGACGATTACGAGATTTAAATATTGTCCATGAAACTCCAAATCCGAAGAACCTAATAGTAGTGAACAACAAGCAGTTGTTGGATCTTCTACTCTGGGACATAGATGGCGAGCACGGAGAATTTCAAAGTAATGTTAAGTTTATTTTACATGCATGTTGAATTTTATTATTGATTCATTTTTAATTTTAATATAATAATATATTATTTTTCAATTTGAAGGTGGTGGGACGCGCAAAGGTCGGGGCGTACATTACTTCAAGATTTATCGACTTAGAGCCTAACGATCGTGTTAAAGTAAGGAGAAACAATGATGGCCACTGTTGGATCTGAAGCTCATTGTTAGGAGGCTATTTGGGCATTTTAGCACGAAATTCCAATATGTTGCCCATTAACTACGAATCATGGCATCACATGCCCGATGCCAACAAAATCGAGCCCTCGAAAATATTAAGGTAATAAAAGCGTGAATGTAATTTATAATACTTTAATTTAATTTTCATTTATATTAATTTTTATACTTTTTTTTCTTGAGGTAGATTTAATTTAGAGGTCTCGATGACTATGTTAAGAAGACATTGGGTAAAAATGGAGAGACAATAAAAGCACCTCAAAAACAATATTTCAAGAAAGAGATAAGCCTCGACGAAAAATTAAGAAATGTTCCACCGGAATGTTGAGGTACCAATGGGAAGATCAAGTTAGATTTTGGAATTCAAAAAAGGAGAGGTATTACGTACATCTAAAATCGTATAAATTATTTGGTTTATAGTATTTACTATATATATAATTCAAATTGCATTATGTAGGACCGTGAGCGAGTTGGGATAAGCGTGACGAAACAAAAATTCACGCTTTGGCGGAGTTCTAGAAGTTTTGCTTGTGTGGTGGACGAGGTAATATAATTTATTAATTACATCAATATTAATTACTTTATACTATTAAATTATATTTTTCTCGCTAAAATGTAGGAAACTTTGATTGGTCAAAAAAGTTGGACGCGTTGACTTTTTGACATTACTGTATAGAAAAGAAGGATGGATCTCCGATGACATCCGAAGGCTGCGAAATTTTGGTATATTTACTTAATAAAATTTTATTTTTATAAATATTTCTACCGTTTAATTATAATAGTTTAATTCATCGTTTATAGTTTTAAATTTATAATGTTAAATTATGTTGCATTCTTTCTTATTTATATATTTCGTTTCTAACTATTTCATTGATTTATTAGGATAAACTAAAGGAGAAGAAGGCGGAGTATGAAGCGGTTTGCTTGATGATAGTTCTGTTAATCTTGAGGAGATTGATAATGTAATTATTACAGATGTTTTGGGTCTGAAAGGTCTGTCGCTTCAATGATAGTTCATTAATCTTTCTTGTATTATTAATAGAATTATCACCGATGTTTTGGTCTTGAAAGGTATGGTCGGGTTGAATTAAAGGATCTGGAGTTACCCAGACCCAATATTTTGATCCGCCTCCAGAAGTACATGCCTTAGGGGCAATCTCGTCTTGAAGTTCAAAGGCTACAAAACCAAATAGCTCGGATGCAAGAGAAACGCGGTTGGCAGAGGCGACAAATTGCCGATGTTCAAAGAAAATATGAAGAACTCAAGAAGCGACTTAGAGCGGATCTGAGCGACACAAGCAAGGGAGGCGAAGAATGAGAGAAGCGGCCGCAGTGCGAGGAGGCGAGGCGACATCGATGCTAGCGAGCAAAGCAGAAAATCTGAAGAGCTCCAAGACCGACTTGACATATGATCACGAGATGTTTGATGATCATGAACCGCCATCTTAGACATTTAGTTTTCGTTGTAAGTTTTGACATTATTACATTTAAACAATATTTTCGATTATCATTCATTTAATTTATTAAATTTTAAGTATCATTTAGAATTAATGTAATTAGTGTGATTTTATGTTAAATTTGATGTTTTGCGTTGAAATTATATCTTGTTATTGGTTGGTTTTTAGTGCGAAGGGTATAATATTGAAAAAATTTTATTTTTTAAATCATACAAATTAGCGTTTGTAGAAAAAGTAGCTAAATCTCAAGAAATTTTTTTGGCGTTTTTAGGAAAAGCGCTAAAGCATATGACTTTTAGCGGCGTTTTTGAAAGCCATTAAAATCTGACTTTTATGGCGTTTTTATGGTAGTAGCCGCTAAAGGTCTGACTTTTAGCGGCGTTTTTGGGAAAGCGCTAAAGGCCCTGACTTTTAGCGGCGTTTTTTGGAAAAGCTAAGGCCCCGACTTTTAGCGGCGTTTTTTAAGTGGCCATTAAAAAACCCGACTTTTAGCGGCGTTTTTGGGAAAGCGCCGCTAATGGCTCTGACTTTTAAGCGGCGCTTTTATAACAACGCTTGTTAAAGATCGAGATCTTTAATGACGTTTTTGCATAAGCGCCATAAAAAATTTTTTGATAGTATTAGCGGCGTTTTTGTGGCGCTTGAAAAGCATAAATACTTTTTGGCGCTTATAAGCGCTAAATGTCAAAAACGCCGCTAAAAGTCATTTCTTTGTAGTGTGAGTTAGGCTCATTGAATAAATAATAACAGTTTTCTTTTCCTGGGATAATGTTGTGAATGTGACATTATTAGTATAATTATTATTATTATTATTATTCTTATTATTTTGGTTGTTTCTTATTATATATATCATTTTCAATTATGTAAGATTTCGATATGTTAAACTTACGTGGAGGAGGTGGTTTTGTTAAATAAAAGAAATCATCAGCTGCACAAAAAGCTATATATTAAATAATTATGGCGTTTGCCGAATGAGTTTTAGGGTGAGTTTGGATGGGTGATTGAATGCGTTGCGATGCGTTTAGCTTACTTTTTGTCTCACGCTACAGTATCGTTACAGTATCTAATTTCACTGCCACCGTTGTTTTTACACTAAATGTAGGTAAACGCACCGCCCATCTAAATCCACTTAATTTGTTTGCTATATGTATTGTTGTCAATGCAAAATACGTAAATTTAAGTGCGTTTAAGTGTATTATCTTCCTATTTATAAATTGAGAAAAGACTATAGATAACAAATAATTTTTGACATTTTATTACCACAATAACTAAACTTGTTCTTTCATTACATATAATCTAACGCATGGGAGATAGGGCTGACGTGCAACACCAACTTTTGCCTTGCCATATAATTCATGTTCTCTCTCTTATGTAACACATAAAAAAGGTGGTGCAAAAATTACAACATTTTTAAAAAAAAAAACATGTCCCATAAGATTTGTAGTGTACTTGGTTTATATATTCAACGATTTTTTCTTTCTTTTTTAATCTAGAAATAGTGTTTTTTTTCATTTTATTTAGAGTGCTCGAAATAATATTCTCTTCCACTCAATCTTCTTACACTTTCGTCATGGGCTTCGTCATGATTGGTCCCTTTGTCTAATCCACTCGTTCAGTTACTTAACACGAAATCAGGCAATCAAGGTACACTCAATGCGGATGAAAAAAAATTATGAAAAAAATTATTAAAATTTTATGCAAAAATCAAATAAAATTTTGATTGAAATGATAAGATTAAAGATTATAATTTATCGTGTTTTAAATTTAAATTTCATTATGCATGTGTTTTTATTAATTTTATATAAAATATAAAAAATAATATAATTTACATTATAGAAAATAAATTTTAATAATTTTCTAATTAAATTAATACTTAATTGACGGTTGATACTCAGTATTATCTACAGTTTTCTACAGTTTTCTAGTTATTCTTGAATAAGAAATAACTTATTATATTATCTACAATAGTCCCTATATATTTTCTATTACTTATGAAAAATATATTATTTTTCCTTTTTTCTATAAAATCTTACTATTATGAAATTAACATAACCATTTTAATCTCTATAATCTTAGTACTTAGCATATACTTCAATTAATTAATTGACAAATATTATTCTATTTAAATGTATAACTATTTAATATTTAAAAACTATATTTTATAATTTTAACTAAAGTATATTAAAATTTACATTTATTTTAAGATATCACATGTAAATTAAATTAAACTTTAACTAATACATATTAAAAACTATAATTTTTTTAATTTTAAATAAATAAACTAAGTAGTTTTGTAATACATAAGGTTTAATAAACCTAATTAGAATAAAAAATAAATGTTAATATTATTTTAACAATGTTGTATCAAAATTTAATATTTACATAACCTTATTCAAAATTATACATTTATATAATATTTTAAAATAATGAATTTTATTTACGTTAAATTATGGTTTTGATCCTTTTATTAAAACACAATTTTAGAATTTAATTAATATTTTTAATTTAATATAATTTGATCTTTATATTTTATAATGTCACTAACTAACCCAAATAATTAACATTTGTCAACAATTTTAGTTAAAATAATATATTTAATTTCTTAAAACATCATTTCTATCACATGCAAAATTTCATGTCAGCATCAAAGGCAGGAATGAGTTTTTCTTTTTTTCAAAAAAAACATTCATCATTTTGGCAATCATATTTAAAAGTGGAATATTTAAAAGTTAAGATATTATAAAAAAAGATTAAATTATATCATATTAAAGTATAGGAACCAAAGGGACTAAAACCAGAAATTGACCTTTCTTTTTTTAAAACATATAATCGAGATTCTAGAAGAAGCATCATTAACGTGTAGAAAGGGCAGCTCTATGTGCCTTTTGAGTCCCCCAACAATGAAGAAAGAAAAAGGGGAGGAAAAGATTAAGAAAGTCCACGTTCCTATCAAAACAGCTGTTGGAATCAATTTTATTAGGTCAGGCTGTTTTTGTCCCTATTCTAGAATTACTGCAAACAAATATTATCCGGAACTAAAAATTTTGGAAGATAGTGATCACTTAAAAATCTCTTAGGCTAAGTCATTTCTCAATAACAATAATTAAGGGACTCGATATTACCACTTGAATCTAGAACCTACATGTCGATGCTCACGAAAGTTTTCAACTAAACATGTATGTATTTATAACATTAAAATCATGTGGTGTACCAATGTGTAACCCTAACCTTTTGAAACCCAATTATGTAAAATATATTTCTTGTATTTTCTCTTTTTTTTAAATAATCTCATTATAGGTTCTGATCATATTTGCTATTTTTAACACAATGTTTAAAATTACTCATAATCTCTCTCCAACTCATAAATAAGAGGATAATACACTTCTGCGCATTTAAACTCACGTCTTATCATATTAACAACAATATCCATACCAATCGAATTAAAAACTCAATCGACTTGTATTTCCCTTCTTCTTTTTTTATAATAACTTTCCAGCGCTAAATAATTATATTAAACTTCGAGAGAATTTTTTTCGATGCTTTTTTGTTATATTTGCAGAACTCAATGTTACTGGTAAAACTTTGAACACTCGACAAGCTAAGCCAAGATGTTGATGTTTTACTAACCCTTCCGTTGCCTTGGATACTTTTTGTTCTATTTTATCATTTATATGTCTCCTCATTTCCCTATTAACACCAACTAAATTCAGCTTAATTAATTTCTTTGGGTGGAAATAAATCAACATTTCAAGTTTCTAACTCCATAACTTTTCCAGTTTAATATTTAAAATTTCATAAGTCTTTTCTAATTTGATCCTTATGATAAGGTAATAATTTTAGATTGTGTTATATTATCACTTTTTTTTGAATTATATAAAATCTAAAAATTAAAATTTACAAAAAAGTTTTATTTTTTTTTAAATTAAGAGATTTTGTGACATAACTTTAAAAGACATGGTAAAATCCAAATTTAGAAACTAAATTAAAAAAAAAAAAAAGCTGTCAAATTTCCAGGGACAAAATTTCCAAAACCGAACTGAAAAAAATTTCAGGGCATGATCCCTGGCAGATATTATAGAAAAGCTTTCTTTAATTAGATGAAGACCGGGGAGAGGCGATTTGACTGAGCCAACACCAACACTAACCAACTTCCTTTTTAACAGTCTGACACATCCCAGGCTGAGGTTCAGGTTCTGATCCTATTTGTAATAAATACAATGATAAGATATGTTATTAGGATAGTGTCAGAGTGACCCCTGACAGTCAAACAACTCAAGCAGAAACCTCTTCAAGTTCGACCAATTTCTGGCACTCCAAAGTTATAGTGCAAACAAAGATGCCAACTACATTCAGTTGAAATAATTACATCAAATCACCCTATTTTCCTTCAGGAAGGGAAGATTTCATAGACAATACAAGATGTTGATCAACACAAGAAACAAAATTAGGATAGTGTGAGAGTCACCCCTGACAGTCAAACAACTCAAGCAGAAACCTCTTCAAGTTCGACCAATTTCTGGCACTCCAAAGTTATAATGCAAACAAAGATTCCAACTACATTCAGTTGAAATAATTACATCAAATCACCCTATTTTCCTTCAGGAAGGGAAGATTTCATAGACAATACAAGATGTTGATCAACACAAGAAACAAACTCTGCAACTATGGAACTTCACTGCTGCTCCTTCCAAAGTGCAACTTCCATCCCTTGGGATCCATTTCCTTCTGTCAATCATACCTCATAAATTTTACTTCCATCAGTTCTCATGTTTGCAGTAATGTTGTTTAAGATAGACTACAAATTTCAAGGTGTAACTTTCGAGGGTTCTTCCTTGGCATTTGTCCAAAACATGCAGGGCAACTAATAGTTTACAGGTCAAAATTTGATAATCCCTAGTTTTGAAAATAGGCATTATGGAACATGGAAACATAATTATATAGCAGAACTGCATGTGTTAAAATCAGAATACTTGGAAAGCACAGCATGACTCCCCCTAGCATGCTGAATATTTGCCAAGAATCTAATGAAAGAACATGGGTAGCATGCTTATCTATATACAAATTCACATAGCAAACTACATTTCCTCTTAAAGAAGTTCAAATCCCTGAAAAATCATGGTTTCCTTTTAGATGAAAAATAACATACCTGAAATGCTTTGTCCCTCCAGTGAAAGACACACCCATGGGCTTCCATGTATCCAAGGATGGATTGAGGAAGTAATGGTCTAAAGGATGCATGGAGTTTCACTTTTGTTAATGCTCGACATGCCAACAGAGCTGCTGCCAGGCCATTTGGAGTCAAACCAGCCAAATGCAAGATTGTCATGTTCTGTAGGCGACTGATGCTAGCTAGTGCTACAAGCCCAACATCTGTAACCGAACAATATGACAAGTTTATCTGCAATGAAAGGAAGTGAACAACACTATTAGTTCCGATATTTCACTATAATGTACCAATCTACAAGAACATTAATTTAAGAATGTAGATTACCTGCTTCAGATTTTGGGAAAATTGAGCAAGTGGAAGCATTCCATTATCATTAATATTGAAGCACTTCTTTATGTCAAGCACTGTAAGTAGCTTACATCCCACAGCAATGGCTGATAGACCAATTGATGAGACACCAAGGCATCCACGAATCTCAAGTGCTTTTAACATCCGACATTTTGACAATGATATTAATGAATTATCTGTAATTTTATCATTATAAGCTATATTGATCATCTCAAGTGCAGGACAACCATCACCAATGGCAGCAATGCCCGCATCACTTATTGCCACGGACCTGAATAATAGAAAGACAACAAGATCAACACAGAAAAAGAGATACCATGTTCTTTGCATAAGGGCGCACCTAATGTCTTTTAGACCCTCAGAACCCTCAGCTTGACAATAGGAACATTTTGTGGTTTGAACTAACAGGATCTCTGTCATTATTAAAGTTGATGCTAAGGGAGTGTTGAATGGCCATAGAGATTAAGGTGCTCAATTAGACGCACATTCATACGGTAGTCATTTCTGGCTAGTAGGAAAAGTGTAAATGTTATAGGAAAGTTGCAAACCTGTACAAATCAACCTCCTTGAGCATTGAGCAAGAACTTCCAACTTTTGCAAGGCCTTCATCCGATATGTTAGAGCATATCCCTAACTTCAAAATAGATAGTTTTGAACATCTCGAGATGGACTTCAAACCTACATGAGAGAACATAAAACAGATTATGGTCAAGTTTTGAACATCTCGAGATGGACTTCAAACCTGCATGAGAGAACATAAAACAGATTATGGTCAAGTTAAAACCTTCGTCATCGATTTCATTATCTGTGGCATCCAGCTCTTCCAAAAACGAGCAACGTGCTCCAATCAAAACAAAGGCTTCCTTTGGAACCAAGCTACAAGATTCCATCCTGAGAGAAGTAAGGGAGGTGCATGAATTTGTTATGATGTCTATAGAGGTATAAGTTATTTTACGACAGCAGGTGATGTCCAGTCTCCTCAGATCTTTGTGTGACTGGACAAGGAAAGAGAGTCCATCATCTGTCAGTCCTAAGCATTTACTGAGGCTCAGTTCCTTGACTGGGGCATGCAAACTTGCCATGGCTTTGATCCCAGACCAAGTAACAGTACAACCATCTAATTTAATTGATTGCAGCTTTGAATAAGCATTCAAGCATTTGACTAGATCAGAAGTAACCTGAAACATCATCAGACATACATAAGCAATGAGCCAAAGGATTAATATAGAATTAACAGGGAATTACCTTAGGGAGTTTTGGACTTACTGAAGAGCCATATGCCAATATGATCTGCTGCAGTTGTTCAGTACCATTTATCAGAGATGACAAGCCCGTGTGAGTAACATTTTGACAGTTTGACAAATTAAGCATCTGTAAAATATCCAATTTGGAGAAACCATCACTTAATTTATTCTTTGTGGAACTGATTCAATGGTCTGACAAAATGAATATAACTTCAAAATTCCTAGTATTAATTGGATTCCTACATTTCAACATGGTAGGTATGCATATGATTATTGCTAAACGGAAACTCAATCTTGGAATAAGAATACAACACAATAAAAGAAACTATATTCTAGTAAAAGAAGATATATTTCAACTGCTGGCAAGTCTCCTAGATGTTCTTATGATAGTTATATTTGCAGGTAATAATCCTAGGCAGCTTCAACAGCCTACCATTTCTAAAGTAACAAAATGGAAAACATACCTTTAGTGACTTGCAACTTTGATCAAGTGTTGAAAGGCCGTCATCATCAATGCCATGGCATCCCTCTAAAACCAGATCTTCAAGATGTTGGAGTTGAAGAACAGAGTTGAGGCTCTTCTCTGTGATCTGTGGTACAAAAACATACGAGTTTTCATGAAAACTTCTCATCTAATTGTGCATTCTCTAACCAAGAACCAAGAAAAGAAAGAAAAGAGCTATCATGCGTTAAAATCAAACAGAAAAGTAGACTCTAATAGCCATAACATACATGAGAAATGATGAATGACGTGCTAAAGAAATTACATCAAGCAAAATTACATCTAGGCTTGCTACAGAAACTTTTGTCACTATCAGTGTCAAAAATCAATATCTTCTCTTTTTTTTTTCTCCTTTAAATGATAGACACAATTTATATTGAAACAGGGAACTAAGAAAACTTGTAGGACCATTGTCATCCCAGTAAAGGTGTTGGCTTATCCAAAAAGGTCTAATATTTATGACAGGTGATTGGTCAACAATCTCAAACATCATTTGCTCAACCAATGAATGATCATTGAAGACACGATGAATTAGTTTAAGCAACTTAATACTGATGCATAACTACACATCAAAAAACCCATAACTGGTCCATAGAAATTAACAGAAGCTGAAAAATTGACCAAGACCGGTAGCATAAAGGGGCCAATCAACAAAATAATAACAACAAAAACTGCAAATTAACACATTAATCACTATTCAACCAAGCATTCACCTCTTAGTGGAAGAAAGAAAAAGGTATAACTGTGACAAGACATATACCCTAGAAAGAGAAGCAAAACATGCCCCATTAAATTTAATAAAGCACATAGCAGGCCCAGCAGGTCAAAACAGGCTATTTCTATAGTCATAAAATACATACATATTGACGGTGTTGATTATGATGGTTTCGTTGAGCTTACTGGTAAATAGGAGAGATCCAAGCTCCTAATCTGTTTACACTTGAGAGCAATCAATTCCACACCCAAATCACCAACACGCAAGCACCATTTCAAGCAAAGGGACCTCAACTTTCTACACCCAACAGCTATACAGCCGATCCCCATATCAGTTATCGACTTGCACCTCGCCAAGCTCAACCTCTCCAAATTCTTCGCCTCTGCAATTGCTAATGCGGCCAAGTCAGTCAACTGCGTGGCGTTGCACAAATCAACCTCAACCAGACCCGAACAATTAACGAACAAGCTCGATAACCCGGCATTCGTAAAAAACCTTGATCTTGACAGATTAATAGATTGCAACGTAGCTTTCCAGGTAGAGGATATGACGTTCAGCGTGTTGTCGTCAACTCGCGGACACATGGAGAGATCGAGATGGGAAACAAAAGGGTATCGATGAAAAATCCTGGGGAGGAGCTCGGGGCGTAGAGGCTTGAGAATCCTCCGGTGTCGAGACTCTATGAAGTAAAAGGCCTTGCATGTGAGGGAGAAGGCTTTTGTGGCAAAAGGGTCGTTGTGGAGGTGGTCAAGGATTTTGCATACAATCTCTTCTGTTAATATATCAAAGGGACTGGGTGACGAATCAGGAGAAAGTGGTTGGGGTCGTCTTTTGCTCTGGGTTTTCATGGGAGTAAAAGAACAGCTCGTTAAAGGCTTGGGAAAGGAAAGGAGAAGACCATGAGAAGGGTGGGTACGGAGAACTGGTATAAATATGATGATTTTATGGGATAGAAAAGTGGAAAAATGGATGGTGGGTTTCCTGAGATTCTGAGGTAACTGTTAACAGAGAACAGTAGTGTCAGCTGGGGGCGGACGGAACTTGGGTTGGCAATTGGCATCTAGATACTGAAATTACTATATTAGGCTTCCAGACTTTCTCAAATATATATTGAGTGACCAAATCACCCTTGCTCTTTTTATTCATTGAATATGATTTTTTTTTTATATTAAGGCCTACAATTAACTTCTTATTTAGTGTTATGCTACATCTATTCATTTATATTTTAAAATTACAAAAGAATAAATAATAGTTTCTTTGATTTGACATAATTCATCTTATACTTTTATAATAATTTAAATAACTATCACCATTAATTATTCCTGTAAAATACTAAATTCATTTCGTCTTAAAAACTAATGTTGGAATATAATAAACTAAATCACAAATTGAATATAAAAGGGACCAAAATCAGAATTTGCTTCGATTTCAGTTTAAAATATTAAATTATATTAGTGAAAAAGAGAATGGGTTTAATGAAAAAGAGGGTGGAGGGGCATTTTGGGAAAAAGGAAAGGGGGTGACGTTGCTAATAATAGTGATAGATGATAGAGAGGAGTCATCATCCTGGGAAGTAAATATATGAGGAAGGACAGATTGAATTCAAAGAGCTGCTGAGTGCACATGTTTTAGTACGGCTTTGTTTGAAAAGTCCGCCTCCCTCAACCAGACCCTAAAAATAATAATAAACGTACCACAATCATGTACGTTTTCTTTTTTGGTTGATGATTATGCCACGTTTCAGTCTGTGTACAAAAATTGTACTCTAACCATGCCTTTCTTAGTGCAACCCACATCATCATCATCTTTCTTTTTCAAACCCTTTTTTTTTTTCTTTTCATATTGTATAATTATAGAATATCTTTATCAAGACCCTCCCTAACCCAATCACATGATGCCCATTACTCTTCTTAGAGGGTTACCACATTCCTAATGGGGAAAACAATTAGATCCAAGTTGATGCCTTCCCTGGGTGGTGGTGGGACTGAAACTCACCCCCCACAAATCCACCTTTCATCCCACTGTTCTGTTTGTATGTCCCTAGGTATGCTTGAATGGACATGACTGCATGCATGTATCTATGTATGTATGACTAAGAATTTAAACCACTAATCCAGCTTCCATCCAACTGTGACTGAAGTCATGATTATGCATACGTGCATGCATGTAAGTGGGAACTAGCACCACAAATCCAGCTTTCATCCCACCGTTGAGTTATTAACCATGAATGAAGTCATGATTATGTATGTACGAACCATAATAAAACTGCAGATTATATTAACTCTTAGACTGATATACTTGCAGGTATTCTAAAAGTTATCAGAAAATGCAGTCTCTGATCATATAATCATCTAACTTGGTTAACTATTTTGAAACATCACAAGAGAAGGCTGCCGGCATTAGTTTCTTTCAGATCTACATGACCATGGTAATATGGTATGCATTAATCTTTGCACTCACTACATATGATAAAACGTACCCAAACAAAGTTATACCAAGGCGAAAAATAAAGCATCACTGACACAAGGGTAGGTTACTTCTTAGCAAAAGTGATGGCCATGGGATATTGAGGAGCAATTTTGAAACCCTGAAGGTTCTGCATTGCTGTAGAAGACTGCTCCTCATCTTCGTACTCTACAAATGCAATACCTGGCTTTGCTTCAACCATTCTAACTTCCCTGAACCCAGGGTACTGTTCAAAAAGCAGTTGCAGCATCATGCTTGTTGTCTCGTGAGGCAAATTCTGTATGAACAGAATATTGTTTGGTGCGGCCTGCTCAGCATTCATGTTTCCATGATGGAGAGGAGCCTACACATAATCGGATAAGAGTTTTTATGATAAGGAATAGACAAATAGAATGTCAGCAAACTCAATCCCTTTTGGTGTAAAAGAGAACCCCAAAAAGAAGTGAAGGCATGAATAATATACTATCTAAGAACAGCAATCGAAACACAAGAGCTGCAAATCCCATAGGCAACAATCAAATAGGAAATAGTTCCACGAAGTACCTTTGGACCACCATTATTTTGAGAACCTGTGCCATTCGGCATTGCAGATAGCTGTGCTTCCTCTGCACGTCGCTTCCTTTCAGCTGAAAATTTAATTGCGTATCAGAGGATGTCACCAAATATTAAAGCAGTTAAACTAAACCAAAAGATAAGTAGTTTACATATTGGATGAACATTAGAGGAAGATGCAAAATTTAAGTTCCCTGCCCACCCACCCCCCAAAAAAAAAAAAATTTAACCCAATATAGACTGTCCTTTGTCTTCCTTTAAAGTTTTAGCAAATTTCTTTACAAACAGTAAATCCAAAAGTTAAAATATCTGGCCCCAGAATAGCACCATTAAACAAGAACCCAATGTTTCAGTGAAGGCATTTATCCCCCACAGAAATTAACAAATTGGTAGTCATACAGAAATGTGTAACTAAAAAAGAAGAAGAGAAAACTAAAACATCCAAGTTCTAACTTCTAACGAAAAAGGCACCATGCATTTAAAAACTATCTTCTATTACACCCCCTGTTTTTCTTATGGTCAAAAGGACAGCAGACTAATGATGAAAAATATAAACACGTTAATTGCAATAATTACATTCACACGATAACAAAATGAAAAACAGGAGAAACCATTTTCTTTAAGTCAATAAGGACTATGCATTATGCATATAGCAATTCAAAGAACTAAAATGCAAGGTTGTCACCTTTTTCCTCTTGCTTCTTCTTCTTTTCTCTGGGAACAAAGCTTCCATCATTTTTGGCGATACAATCTGACTTTGTCTTTGCATATTGTATTCGCTGCACCAAATTAATTATACAGTCAATCAAACCTAAGAATCATTACAACTAAAACTGCATATAAATTAAGCCCGGAAAAAGAAATTGATTGCAATCAAAAGTGATGCCTAGAACAAAGTAAGTTTGGTTCAAGCAGCCACCCGCAGAATAAAGCAAGTTTGGTTCAAGCTGCAAATGGTGTTATTGATGAGTAGCAAAAGTCTTCCATGGTTGCAGAAGGAACAATAGTCCTAATTTATATAGGAAAAAATAAAATGGCTCCTAAAATTTCAGCAAAATGGGTTCTCAGTAAATAATAAAATAACTCCAACAACATTAGTACAAAACAGATTTCAATCAGTGGGTATACTGTAATAGTGAAATCACAAAACAAATGCAACACAAACATCATTATAAATCGAAATAAAAGAGACATTGTTGGCTTCGATTTTGATATTTAAAGCAATCAAAGTCACTACATATTAAGGTACTCACCATAGGTTTATCATAAAATGGAAAATTTTGCATCTGACGGAAGGCGTTACTAGCGGAAGTCAATTCATCAAACACAACCCATGCTTGTCCACGAAGCTTAGGAGTCTTCAAGGCAACGACATCCAAAATCCTTCCATATTGAGAAAATAAAGCATAAAGGGATCTCTTTAATTCTGAAAAAAAAGGGAAGAAATGGGAAAATCAATCCTTGTTCAATGTTCTAGTAAAAAGGGCACCGTTAGGGTTAAACTTAAACCCTACAAAAGGGGGGATGTTGTTATACCCTAAAATAACAAAACTTACGCTTTCCATCTAAAAACTACAGCTACTTGAAGCAAAATAAAGTTGAGAGCTAAAATGGGAGGCCGTTGGTGTGATTTTCTCTCTTTTTTTTTCTTTTAATTCTCAGCAACCAAACAAAGAAGTTGAGAGAAATAAGAGCAGAGGGTGGATTACCTTCTTTTTTGATCTTCTCGTTGAGGTTCTTGATGTAAATAGTTTGATTGGGAGGTATATCCGCTGTTAGCATCTTCGCTTGACTTGCCAAATCTCAAACTGACGTTTTCAATTTGGCTGGGGCGGAGAAGAAGAAAAGGAGTTTGAGTTCAGAGACTTGGAGTGATAAGCCATTGATTGGGCTGCTTAAGGGCTAGGAAGCCCCTACATAGATTCTTAAACTTAATGGCGGCCTACATTTGTCCAATTTTCTTGGGCTTTGGAATTTGGATCTGTTTCATGGACCTACAAATGCTTAATAATAATAATAATCAATAACAGCAATTATTTTTTGCTCTTTAATTCACTTTTTTTTTTGAGAATTTATTGTAATAAAAATATTTTTTTTTTTAACTATCTCATTCTAGTTTAGGGTTCTAATAATATATTCTCTTTTTTATACAATATCTATAACTATTCATAGCCACTCCCTAACAATGGCGAAATTAATGGGGCTAGCAAGAGCCCTGACCCTTAAAATAGAAAAATTTTCATTTAGGCCTTTTAAAATTTTTAAAATTTTAATTTAGTAAAAGTAAAATTTTACTTTGATTCTCCCTAAAAATAATAATAATTTTATTTAATCCTTTAAAAATTATAAAATTATAGACTATTAAAATAGTGAAATTATATTTTTACAATTGTAAAAATTATAATTTAATTACGCTCCCTTAAAAAAATTTTTTGGCTTCGTCCCTACTCCCCAACCCATAAAATAAGAGGATAATATGTTTCAGCACACTCGAACTCACATCCTCTTACATTGACAACAATACCCATACTTATCGAACTAAGACTCAATTATTTTTTTGTAATCGTTGAATCCAATAGTAAAAAAGAAAAAGAGGAATAGTAGGATCACAATAATTAAAAATTTAGATTGATATATTTTCTAACCGTTGAACCAACGATAAATTAAATTTAAATTTTAGAAAAATAAAGAAACGGTAATGGTAGCGTTTGACCTTCCCCTATATAAACTCTCTCAATTCCATTTTTTTTTACTCAATTTCATCCTTCCTAATCTTTAAAGCTCCGTTTGTTTCACTGAAAATGACTTTCGGAAAATGATTTCTGTAAAATGATTTACTTTTCTGGAAATGCTAATATTTTCTGGTGTTTGGATGGATCTGTGTAAAATATTTTCTATTGTTTGGTAAATTTCTTAAAATATTTCATAAAAGTTGTTTTCAATTAAACAAACATACATTTGAAAAATTTTTATTTTTTCATTGTTTAGTTGAATTTATTTTATCTATAATTTTATATTTTACATTATTTTTACATATATTAAAAATATTATGTTAAAATTAGATTCATTACAATGTCATTTTTAATTACATGACTACTAAGTGAGTATTTTTATTTAAAAATATGACATCAACAAAATTGACAAAAAAATTAACGATTGCAACAATTGGACTTGATTTTAAATTTAAAAAGTAAAGGGACTAAATTCTTGAAAATAAAAGTACAAAGACTAAATTACTGATTTGTGAAGTGTACATAGACTTATGACATATTTTAACCTTTATATTACAAAACATTTATTATTAATATATTTATAATTGTAATAAATATTTATTATTAAAATATTAATATTGAATATTTTCAATAATATGTGAATAATATTATTTAAAATTATTATTTTAAAATTTATTATTAAAATAAAATTGAAATATTAAAATAATAAATTATTTTTATTATATTAATAATTTATTATATGACTAAATATAAATAATTAAATATGTATGTTTAATAATATTGAAAAATATAATATTTTAAATATTTTTAAAAATAAATATAAAATTAATTATCAATATAATAATATTAAGCTTGATTTAAGTTAATTTTTATATAAAAATAAAATTATCTATAGATGAGCTCTTTTTCGAAAAATGACTTACGCTTTTCAAAAGGGTAAGTCATTTTAGAAAAAATGGCTTATTTTACCTTGACCTGTAAGTCATTTTCCGTTGACCAAACTATTTTCTATGAAACAAACACAGGAAAATGTAGAAAACATTTTCCGTAAAACCTTTTACATGTAAACAAACGGACCCTAAATTTCATTCTCGATTTCAAGTCTATCTCAAATTTCAATCTCAATCTTTAAATAGATTTCTAAATATTTTCCTTTTAATTACTAAATATTAGTAATTAATTCTGTGGTTTTATTCTATTTTCATCATCTCAAATTTCTAAAGTAACATAAAGTAATTTATTTTTTAATGTGTTTAAATTTTTGATAATAGGTTTTATAGTTAGCATGTATTATTATAGGGTTTAGTTACTATATTATATTTAACGATATTTTTATATTAAATAAATTGTAAATTTATGTTAACTAAAGTGGTATTTTAATAATATTATAAAATATAAACTTATTTCTTTGTTAAATAAGTTATTTGTAATTAAAAAAATGTTACAGTTTTTAAAAATACCGTCATTGGTTTTTCTAAATTATAAACACATTTCCCACATCTATTATTATTGGTAAGAAAATATTATTATATTTTTATTTTGTTAATAGCATTATTAATTTGTTGAAATTTATTTAGTATTTTTTTTTGTTTTATATTTACATAATTAGGACAAAGATCATATTATTGAAACATATGTACACAATTTAAGTGTGAGAGCATCATGCATTATAGAGTGATACTTGAATGAGACGAGGTTCTTACACATCTTATATGCTCAGTGAGACTAAATTGGAATATGCACTTATCAATGCTTTTCTAAAGAGATGGAGACCCGAAACACACTCATTCCATTTTTGTGGAGCGAGTGTACCATTACACTCGAGGGTGTAATATCACAACTTGATTTGTTGATGAAGCAATCATTATGAGTGTGTTGCACATTAAGGATTGGAGGCCAATTTGGCAATAACTATTGAGTAAAGTGTCAGACAAATTTAGTGGTGATTGGATATAAATAAAATGGTTAGATAATTATTTCTCACATCTCGATGAATCTTCTAGTGAAGTGAGCTTTTATCTTGAGGTTGATTAAAAATCTTCTAATATTAGATAAATCTCGAAAGGAACATTTAAGTTGGCTCCTATAATTAATTGATCTAAAAAAATCAAGCGGCTTAGTCAAAAATCAATTATCTTAGCTACGTTATACTGAGAGATATGTCGGATCATCAAAGCTCTGAAAATTAGACTTGGCAACTCTCTGTTCTTTCAGTCGTGTTCCAATTTTCACCCGTAATAGGATTATCAAAATTGGATTCTAAAATAACGAGGAAGATAAGACAGTGATGACGGGTCTCTTAGATTTGGTCCCATAATTTATTGATTGACTAGAGTTTTTTATTGAGTTGATTTGATAACATGACAAAATTAAGATCTTTCCTAAACCTTTGCTGTAGTTATTTGTCAATTCATCTTTTTCCTCTATTGAATTTCTTTCATTTATCGTGCCATGTTTATGTAATACTATTTTATTATGGTTCCTAAATAGTATTATTCTCAAATATATATAATTGTTTTGCAGGTGAGTGGCTTTAGGTCCATGATGCATGATGACAAGCTCTGGCTCAACCACTGTAGGAAAAACAGCTTCGTCAAGACTGCCAAGTGCAAAATGACCCTGTACATTTATTCCCGTTTTAATTTGCCCTCCTTGGTTACATATACAGTTTAGATGAGGCAGGCGGCAACTGTTGTGTTTGCCATTACTGCTTCCGGCTGAAGTTTCCTAGTAATAGTATCACCCATTCAAAACTTGAAGGATCCCTTCATACTTTTGCTTCCTCTCAGCCACATCATGGACCTATAAAGTTACATTATCATCAACTGATGTACGACACGATATCACCTGATTTTCTTTTCCCTTGACAAGAAAATAAATGATCATATCCAATATCAAAATCTTGTGATTTCCTACTTTCCTATTTATGATTTAATAGCAGTTGATATACCGAGACTAAATCCTCATATATGTAACATGTATATGTTATATATCAGGTGAAAATCACCAAAAATACTCGACAACAAAAGCCAGCTTGATTCAGCAAACCTACAAAACCTGCAAGTGAAATGCAACCAAGTAATGTACAAATGAAAACATACAAAGTGAAAAGAAAAAGGATCATCACTCCAATTGTGCTCATCTTGGGCAGGAGATCACCTGCGTGAGCACGTGTGTGCCATGTGTATCTGAGAGAGGGGGAGTGTGAGAGAGAGCTTGCCTGTCGTTCCATGTACACCCCCTGAGCTCCAGTCTGAACTAACATCGACCATGTTCATCTTTGCACACCAGATCACATGATCTAAGGCCCTATGCCGTGAGCATAATTCACATCTTTTTTGCAAATGAAGTGCACATCACATATCCAGGGAGCAAAAGTGCCACAAAAAACCATTAACTCAAAATTGACTTCAAGGTTAGAACGGAGACTGGCATAAGGGGCATGAAGATTTGTGAGAAGTCGAGAACCACTTGTAGAGGCACGCTGCATGAAATTTGTGCTTGCAAGTCTTGCAAGCAAGACGAGGAAGGCTGTGGTTCACAGTGTGGATAACACTGTAACATATAGGGCACTCCTCAACACCTTCAAATTCCTTGTCAAAATTACGCTTCCATACTCGTATGGCTTCAGCTAAAGCTCCATTCTGCATCACAAATGAAGTGCATCTCAGGGAAAAAAAGGAAAAAAAAAGAATGCAATTAAAATATTAGATAGTAGCTAAGTTACCTGATTACGAACAAACATCATCATAGACATTAACCACTTCCTCTGCTTCACTTCACTTATCCCTAGGCTCCTCATACAGTCAACATCTACAGGCCGTAATGGGTAAGATGCAGGAAGACGAATAATGAGATCCATTCCTGTCTCATCTTTTGTATAGGTAGCAACAACCTCATTTGCTGATTTGCTCACACTTACTGAAAAGTTCTCATCAGCAAAATTCGCTGTTTTTATCTGCATAGCAGAAGAAACAAGTCAAAACTACGTAATTCTGAACCTGATCAATTTTCTTTTCTAGCTCTTCCTCTTCAGGTTCAAGTCAAGTATTTGAAAAAATTCAAACAAAAGTGCTTCAGAGGGCAAGTTGGACAGGAAACAATAAACTTCATTTGTTACGGATAAGTGGTTGCCTACAAGTCAGTTTCCATCTAGTTTAAAGTAGAAGGATGCTAAAGCATGCATTTGTCATTTGAGGGCAATTGATCCAGTAATTCCAACATCACTCATTTTCCAAACAAGTCACCAAAAATATTTAAAATTCAATGAGTGGTGTAAGAGGGTTGCTAAATTTTTTAACAATTACTTTGCTCATTAGAAATAGAGACATTTTAGATAAAGATACACACCAGGGAGAGCTCGTTCGCAACCAAAGGAGGACTGCACCATGTTCTAGTAAAAGATTCAATCATTGATGAAGTAGAACGATCACGTAAATCACTAAACCATCCCCACACATAAGCAGGAAGCAAACGAAGCATAAGGCCATATATCGCTCCAGCAAATGCAGCCATTTTCACAGTATTAATAGGCCAAAGTGATTCCACAGAAAACAATACTGACCCTGACGTGATGGAGCATTTGGCTGCAGTTGCAGCTTCTGATATAACATTTGGAAGCTCCCCATCTTTCTTCTTTAGAACGTGCATTAATGATAAGTCAGAAAGCAGATGCTGGAACAGGCAATCTAGTATCAGTGGATTAGCAGAATTTTGAATATATTGTACCAGTCTCTCCCTTGGATTTGATAATGAAGGTAATGATGACAAATGGGATAACAATAAAGACCAAGCAAGGAATAGATGTACCTGCAAATATATATAAAAAAAAGTACATATCATTATATCAAAGTGGACAATAGTTTCAGCAAATTTTTGTACATAAAGCAAATATACCCGCTGCTCTGCCACTAAATCCATATCAAGAACATCATAAGGTAATTTCTCAATTATGTAAGATAATTCTTTTGTCAAATGGATATTCTCTTCTGGTGAAAGATCAAGATTAATAGACTCCTGGTAGGTATTTGAATCAACTTCCGAGCAAGGTGCAATTCCTTCACCAAAGACAGAAAACTTAGAAACAGGTTCTGTTGACAAAACAGCAAAGGCAGCAAGCTGCAAATATGGCATTGGCCTCGAAGAAAATAGGATGGCATACAAAGAGGAAATAGGCCCTTTGCTTAGTCCCCAGAGTTTGATTGATTTGGCTGCTTCATCTCTAGTATGTGGAGGAGATTTGAGGACACTTGATGCAACCAATTCCCAGAAAGACCTATGATAAAATCGAGAAGCTGATATAATAGATGCAGCCTCAAAAGAATAAGAACCAGCTATTGCCTCAGCAATGCCAGTGGAAAAGAACAAGCGGAGAATGTTTTCTAGAATCTGGTTTTTAATTGGATCCCATCTTTCTGTTCTTAAGGGGTCCAAATTATCCGTGACTTCTGTTGGTTGGAGTTCCAAAAGCCCACAAAGGAAAGAAAATGAGAAGACGGAATTTTTACTGATATTTATAAGAGAATTGTCAGAAATCAACACACACTCTTCAAGTTTTTTATGAATAAGATCAGCGTTATCAGAAGAAGAGTGTTCAGTGACTATTTCGTTCACATTTTCAGCAACTTCCTCCATCACCAACACTGCTGATTCAATCCAGCATCTTAGGTGGAAAAATAGAAACTCCCAATCTTCTTCATCAAATTCTCTCCAGCAATAGCCCAGACAAATAACCATTAGCTTTGACAGCAAGAATTGTACCATTGGCAACTGATTAGCAGCAATTGATCTACCACTTTCATTCCTCTGCTTTTTAAATAAATTCAGTAAGAGAACTCTCTCCTCATGATCAATGTCTCTATCCAGTTTCATTATTTCATTACCTCCAGTAGCCTTTAAAGGGTAACATGAAAAGACCAAGTGGAACCATTCTTCCATATCTATTGCAACACCCAAAAAGAAAATCAATGAATAAAAAAAATCGAAGAGAGAGAAAAGAAAAGAAAAAGTGAGAGAGGACACAACTTAAAGTAGAAATAACCTATTTCAACCAAATCATGCAGATATAAAAAGTGAAGGGAATAAGGTCCACCAACAAGCATAAGCAACCAAATAATGATCAAGACCTATTTAATGGAAACTAATTCTTACAAGAAGCTTGTCTTTGTGTAAGTTGCAATGCACATGCATCAAAAGTGAAACAAGATACTGAATCAGGTATCGTTATGACCTAAGAGCAATTGGTCTTATGCAGTAAAATTAACTGGATATAAATTATAAAAAGGGCATGCGTACCTTGTCCAGTTTGCCATGTGACCAAAGGTGGAAATAGTAGAATCCTCTGGATCCAGCTTTTGACAGCATCCTGCATCTGATTTTCATTGAGCGGATTAGGTTTACCATCCTTATTAGTACATTCACTGGACCTGATACTTCTTTGACATAAAGTTGGTACAAGAACACATAAAATTGAAGGAAGTATCCTCAAACAATTTGAGTTTACTGCTTCACCTATAAAGAGTTTATCTACTAGAAGCTGAAACAGAGCCATAGCCTTTTGTGGACCCCAAATATTTTCTTTTAACAATGTGAAAAGGAAATATACAAGACCTCTCAAAAAGGGCTCTTCAATATCCTCCATATCTTCACCTAAAGTGGGCCATGCATGAAGCAAACTCTGTGAACAGTTTTCACCATAAATGAGAGCACCATCAAATAAAATGCTGAAAATGGAATCCAAGATGCTTCCATAGGAAGAATAATTTCTGCTCTTGGCAAACGAAACTAGTTGAGGTAAGAAAGAGGTTGCAGCACTTCCTTCTGGCCACTTCCATGTGCACAGCACTTCAGCAACAACCCAAGCTCGAGAAGTAACCTTGGTATTTGCTGAATTCTTGGGTGATAATGGTAAAATGTCCAGGTCATCACAAGCAATGATTTTATGCAACCCAAGTTTATAAATAAGTTTATCAATTAAAGAAACAAACTTGTAGTTACCATATGCCTGCATCCAACAAACATGTGCAATTTTTTAGTTACCATATACTTGAGAAATTGCAAATTGTATAAATTCAATAACCACTCATACAAACTGGAGCACACACTAAAAACATCAATTATATGAATATGAGATTCTTACGTGTCAGTATAGTTTCACTAAAAGCAGTGTACTAGTTTTCTACAGACCACTTAAGACAGTGGACCAACCGATAAATACATCAAATAACAAACACAAGGCACTTTCAAACCATCCTACTACAGTTAAATTGTTGCTACAAATTTAAAAGAGATGCTTGCATCATAAAAGGGGCAATTAATGACGTTTTAACATGTATATGGATGCCTTTTATATATATATATATATATATAGAGAGAGAGAGAGAGAGAGGAATTATGTCAGCAAGAACAGTTAGGGCTATAACACCACTCACACTCACATAGATTCTTTCAGTATCTGATTTAGACAGTCCTTCCATGGAATTCAAGTCAGGTGTGATCCACCAAGGCCACATATCACCCTTGCTTAGAAGATGATCCAACAGGTTTTGTTCCTCATACTGATCCTGACAAAGACGCTCAAGCACATCTGTCATCATCATGCAGCACAAAGACGCAAACTTTTTGTTGTCTAGTTTATCTTCCCTGAAGATAGCAAGTCTAATAGTGCAAATCAAGATACTCCTTATTCCTTTTCTCACATCTCCGCTGAAGCTTTTCCACAAATTGCTGATATTGGATAGATAACCATGTGCTGATTCACAAATATCCATCCGTGCCTTAATCTTTTTCCTTGACTCATCATCTAGAGCATCCTCTACTGCTACACTCATCCTATACTCCCAGTCAATAATAAACACAGCTGCTGAAATACTTGAAACCAAGCCGCTTTCTTCATCAAGTGCCCTTAAGCAAAAGAAACTACCCTCAACTATTTGAAGAGCAAAACGAGCCATATCGACCACATTTGCAGTATTCTTGATGTCTAATCCAAGGCAATTCTCTTCAGAATCAAACAAAGCACTTGCCTGCTTAACAGAGCTGAAAGATGAATCCAGAATAAAAGAAACTAGCTTTCTCAAAACTTCCCGGAATATCAGGGTCATTGACTTCCTAGAGACAAATGAATCTAGATTGCCATCTGTTGCACCGCCAAGAACAGAACTACAGATGGTACAAAAAACAAGGGTCAAAGCACAGAAATATAAATGAATAGGTCAGCAAAAAAATCAATGGATTCAATATGAGAGACAATTCCTCACATTTAAAAAATAATTAGCCTATTCTTTGTCATTGTATGAGCTAGAATTTAGGTCCCCTACATCCCCAAAATCATTATTTTGTTTCAAGGATATTCAATAAAGCAAATGACAAACTGCTATGATTTTCCAAGAAATATAACAGGTCATGTCATTCATTGACAAATGTCATGATATGTAATGCTGTACTATTGTATTATGAACAATAAAGCACATGGCTAGTTGTTAAGGCACAATTTTACTTGTAGTATTCTACTAGGGTTTTTTTTTTTTTTTTGGGGGGTGGGGTAAAACATTAATAGTCTTCTGGGTAATATTGATACTTGCTCATTACTTCCTGTAATTTAAATTGCAGAGGGTAAAACAGATCATGCTTTTGCTTTCACATACCACACAAAATGTGCATCAGAAGTTCCAAAACGAGGAAGGGAAAAGGCAACAGAAACAGCAGTTGCTTCAAGAAGCTCATGATGCCAATGATCTGGGAGAGAACCCAGCGGATGAAAAGAATCTTCTCCCACTTTCCTTATCCTAATCTCATTTCTTGCTTTGTCAAAAAGCATTCCCAACACTGCTAAGTGATTTGAGTCTGTGGAGCCCGAGTCAATCTTAGAACTTACCAAGTCAATGGCATATGTAATAATAGCATGCCACTGCTTGGAGAAACATTCATCATCAAGCAATGCAAGCAACAGATCTAGTCGAGCACTGGTAGTACAATTATGTCCACGCAAACACCAAGGAACAAATGTTTCCTTGTAAACTTGAAGAAAATACTCCAGCTTCATTTCACTGTCCTTTTCACAGGGAGGACCACAAAAAGGTGCATTGTTGTTGGAAAAAATCGCTTGGAGTACTTTTCGGGCTCCAAATATTGAAACTGAAATGGATAGTAGCCTTGCACCATCTGCTGAATCCTGTTGCGGAGGAAAATCCAGATGTGAATGTTCAAATAAAAGCATGTTTAGATGACTTAGAATTATCAAGAAAGAGGTGAAGGACTGCTGCAAAGCAGGAAAAAGGAGACTCTGGACTGGTATCCCAGCTAAATTAAAATTTATCTGGTCATTTCAACTTCCTGATGAAACCTCACTTGTCATTTCCAATTTTGACATTTATATTCAGAAGTGAAAAGTAGAGATAACAGAAAAACAAGTGAAATGAAAATCATAATAAAGGCACTATTTTATGAAGCCCAGGCTACCAGAGAACCAGAAACTAATTTCTTATCCAGCTCACAATGACATTTCTTTAAAACAACTAAAGATACTTCAGGGACCGAAGATAGAAGGAAGTAAACAAAAAGTCATTTAGTTTCCATTAACAAAAAACACTAGATATAAACGATTTCCCATACACAATTACCAGCAGCAGCAATAAGTTGGTAGTTTTTTCATAAACAACTAGTTAAGATGCATGTACAGCATGGAAGTAGTTATAATTTATAACCATCCATCCCATCCCACATGTATTCACATAGTTACATAAATAGCAGTGCAGCACATGTAAGCATAATTGAGCAACGTATATCTGACAAATAGTGTTCATGCCATGGTAACTTACAAGTGATCTGACCAATGGGAAACACTTGGCCAACATTGGCCCTACTAAATGCAACAAAGGCCAAGATTCACCCTTTTGCTTTGCATGTTGATCCACTAAGAACAGAAATTTTATAATTGGTTCTATATTCAGTGTTGGCTGTTCTGTCGTTGCTTTTTGCTGAAACAATCCCTCACAAGCTTCTTGAAACACCACACAAAACAAAGAGAGAAGGTCCTCTTCCAGTGAATAAATGCCAGAAAGAATTTCAACAATGCATTTTCCCAACTCCTGAAGATAACTTATCGGATACTTGATATTCTGCATTTCCGTTGCCTTCCCACTGAGAGGCTGATCACTATCCTGTTCTTTTGAGCTCACAGATGATAGGTAGTCTTGCCATAGAAGCTTTACAAGGATATCGTTAATAAGGGTGGTCCGGAAATGAGAGACAGAATCAACACTGTCACAAAATCTGGTAAGTTGAGAAAGCATGAGTTAGCATAATAAGTAAAATAAATGATACAAGTGGCAAGACTTGAGAACATCCTATCCGCTAAATAACAAGGACTGCAAAGGAAAAACTTAAGTAACTCGTACCTAGAAGCATTACATAATCCCCAAAAAAAACACTCTTTAAATGCCCTGAAAAATGCTAGTCGATCCACATTTGGAGATTGAACTGGATTCCTTCCAGCCCATAGGTTATGGAAAAAATCAAGAAAAAATTTGTCTCCTGAGAGGGCCTTAGAAGGAATAGAATCTAGGAATAGAACCAGGGCTGGATAAGAAACTTGCTGAGATCCAAAGCATCCATTCCTTATAAAAGACCAAAACCGGTTAAATACAGATTTCTGAACATTTAAGGTAGTCCAACTGTCAGGAAATCTCTTTGAAAATAACAATATTGCATCCCACATTGAAGAATGACAAGCAGGATCTCTTTCCTGGAAAGCACCGAGAATTGCTGTAGCAAGAGTTTTCATATTTCCCCCATCAAAAGCCTGAGGAATGTGGTTAATGAAACTTTTTAAGACTGTGTATGTAGCTGACCGAACAGCAGGGCTTTGAGACTTCAAAAACTCAAGAAAATATTTATGAGCAGAGAAGAGCTTTTCTGCAAAAGAAATTGCAGTAGCCTTAGCCTTAGAAGCACGTTTTTCCTCAGCAGATAAGTTTTCAAAACCAGATCTTTCTATTTGCACGGAGACCAAAACATCAAGAAGTGTTGCCAAAGCCAGCAATGAAGAAGATATCACCTAATATTAAAGAGATAAGAGGAAAATTACAAAATATTTCATGAACACATACAAAGAAACCCAAGCAGCAAAATAAGAGGCTGTTAATGCCTATGCTCTTCAATAGTGATTTCAGCATATGTCAAACATGTACATATTTATGTTTGAGAAACACGGATGCATGAGCATGAACTGTACGTATAATTTTGATACACTCATACAAGCATTTAAGTAAAAATAAACATATAATGTGCATGTTTTGTCTGATATCTTCCAGGATTGGCGAGTGTTGGAAGTGGTTAGAAAAATTAAGCACCTTGTGTTTCCACTCGGTAGCCTCAAAAACATATATGGTTATGATTCTTCACAAATAAGTGATGTCCCTCAACCAAGAAAAAGAAAACCAAAAAATAAAAAAGCAGTTGATATTTTACTTACCTGTGCAATGCCAAGGCAGAAAATTAACAGGAAAAATGAACAGGTTAGAGTGACATAACTATTGCAACTTAAAAGGTTAAGTAATATGGAGTAGAAAACTTGTCCCTAACAAAAGCATATCCAAACAGATCTATGCATACCTGCTGGTGCATCTCTTGCAACTCATCCAAAGCAACAGCTTTATCAGACAAATTTTGTGGAGTAAGCTTCAAATTTTCTTCCAAATACATAAAAATCTCAGTTGTGCATAAGATTAAAGCATCTAATCTCTTTTCCTGAGCAGGGAAGGCAGCCTGTTGTTTACAACCAAATGAATCAATGATTAAATAAATAAATAAAACTAACTGTCCAAACCCACCACATCCTACCATATTAAAATGTTCAAAAAGTTACAGCCACACCACATGCATGATGTATAGGCTACATTAAATTTCTGTTTAACAATTCATAGGATGCCAAGGAGATTGAACCTCCAGAAAACATGAATTTGATTCAAACCTGTAATGAGCGCTTAGCAGCTTGTGAAACTTCAGAACTGGGATCAAATTGAGAGAACCACCATGGTCCCATCAAGGACTTCAAATGCGGTGCCAAATCTCTCCTGAGAAAAACATGCCAAGAACCTAGTCTTTATTGCATGACCAAAAACAGGCCAATGATTGTACTAAAGAGATGTGAAAGAAAATAACACTTCCTTTTTCTTTGCTTCTATTCATAAGGAAGTCATCTTTCTTACTTCACACCTCTTCTAACTCAAAAAGCATAATTTTTCAAAATAAATAACATGTGTATCACTGTATTGGGTTCTAACCTTCAATGATAATCATTTTCAAAACATTATTGATTGAGCTTTGTATTTGTTTCTAAATTATCAAACAGAAGACATTCATACAATTAAGCAACAAGAAGACCAAAATTTCTGTCTTTCAGCATTCATTGAGTCAAGCCTTAATGATTGATGTTATGATGATATCCTTCACTACTCCTTCACTACAATGTATCCATTGAAGTTGTCATACACAAGAAGGTAAGAAATTAACATTCACTGGCCATACAAAAAAAAGAGGGGTGGGAGAAGGGCAGAAGTTCGAACCCGACAGCAGTGACAAGATTAGTCATTGTTTCATGAATAGCTCGCCGAACTTCTCGATTATAGTCCAGCAAGAGCTTCTTGTATTCAAATGCCTGTATGAAGGAGAGAACAGCAATACTGAAACATATTAAACCAAGTTTAAGGATTGAAAATTTGAAGTTTACATGAAACCCATTGCAATCAGTGAGTATTATTTTGGTTTAAATGCTTTTCCTTTAACATCCAAAAGAAGCCAAACAAAGAATCGAGTCTAAGTTCAACAATACCAAAGTTTCAAGTTCCACAGTGTGATTAATGAGATCACATTTTGGAGTAATTTGTTTTCAGTTCCAATATTTTAGACTTCAGCATCTGCTGACCAATTTCAGAAACACTTTCATGCATTCCTCTTCTTTCTATGTTTTTCCCCACAATGAAGGTAAAGTTGATCAAAATTTTCATCATGTCAACACTAGAAAATTATAAACCCTAGCTTTTTAAATGATTTCTCTTTCCATGTCAATATCTTTCTCTAGGCACTGCTTTTCCCCACCTACCTTTTTAAAGTCTACTTCAGTGTTTAATTCATATAAAACTGACTCAGTTCATGCATCTGCAAAGACCAGTAAAGAGCAAAGAATTAAATCATACCCATTGTGGAATGATTGGTACTATTTCCTTTCCAGACTTTTGCTTGAGCAGAGTAGACAGAGATGCCAGAGCTTTAAGCTGTTAATGAACAAGAAGTTGGTCACCACATGTAAATTGAGCTGGTTATAAGTTATAACTAAGCAAAGGACTTTCCTTGATCATGAAGATCTACTCGATTGATTATCAAATGGAAAAGGTGATCACAGTACTCAAGCTTGGAAACTCAAGCTAAAAACTAAATCCAATAGCCGAAAAACTAAGACATGTCAAATGCAAAAAGTTTATAGAGTTGGCCGCATATATTGACGCAAAAATAAAAAACCTACCTTGGTAGTAGGATCCTTCCGTGCCAGCCTTTTTAAGTGTTGTGCGACTTCACTATCTATATCCTGCAATTGCAAACAAATCATCAAACTGGAAGAATAAATTGGTAACTTCATTAATTAAGATATAAAACTTTTAGCGTTTACCAAAAGAGAATTGGAATCTTCGGTGGAGAGAGAGGAATCAAGGCGGGAGCTACCGACGTAGCCTCCGAATCCAACGGAAGCGGCAGCGGCAGCCGAACTCGATGGCAATAGAGAAGCCGCAAGGCTGCAGCCGACAGGTAAACAAAAAATTGCAGCATATAGGTTAAAGAAAGAGATTTAATGTTTCAATATATAGAGAATTAATGAATTGAATTAGAAAAATAGAGGAAAAGAGGAAACCTGCTGCTTGAAGGGCGTGCCTTGCTCCTGGCTCCATCACCCTTCTGTCTCCCCATTCAGGCGTACTAAGATTGGAAAAACGACACCGTTGGGTAGACGTGAGAAGGGGTTTACACAGAGAGAGTGAAAACGGAAGGAGGGATATTAGAACAAAAGATCCAAAGGCGGCGCGGGGAAGTGAATGTGCCTTTGCTTGCTGGGAAAACAAGGGAAGAAGGAGAAGAACGAGGAGCTACCTTGCTATATTGCCTTTGGCTATTTGTAAAATCAAAATTTTAATTTTGGGGCAATTTTACCTGCCCTTGCCCTCACTCAGGCGGTCACGGCAAGGTTATATTAATATTTTGGGTTAAATTACCCAAATATACTAAAAAAATTAAAAATTTACGTAATTAGGCTAATTTTTAAAAATTTACGGAAAAAATTATTTTTCATCAAAACGCGTCTAACTTAACGTGTTTTGAGGGGAAATGTCAACAAAACGCGATCCACAGGGACGACTTTATGTCACCTCAAAAAAGCGCTACATGTGCGCAGCTTTGAGGTGGCGTCCTTACCTACAACGGTCAAAAGGCCCAACGGTCAAAATTTTTACTATAAAATCCCTCAACCCTTTTATTTTTTTCATACTTTAATCCTTCTCTTAATTTTCTCTCAATTTTCTCTCAAGGTCCTTGAAATTTACTCTCAAATTCTAAAATAGTCATTTATTAATTTACAAAAAAAGCCCTTTTTAATTTTTTAATGTATTTTTTGGAAAATTTTAAAATTTTCGATCGTATTACAATTACTGGGGAATTACTTCGTTTAGGCAACAAGCACATTTTCGTCAAGCAAATGCAAATGGTAAGTTTTAATTTTAATTTTCAATATTATTTAATATTTTTAGGTTTATGCAATTTTAATTAATTTTTATTTTATAATTTTTAAACAATCAGTAGATCGGTGTTGCAATGTTATATTCAGTAATATGCATGGTCCCCATCATCGTTGATCGAGAATTACTGCGGAAGTAGGTTTTGCACGTGTCCACGATAGTAGGGGTTCAAGTTGGAGCCGCCTTTGATCGATCGTTGATAGAGAGGTGGAGACCTGAGACGCACACTTTCCATCTTCCATGCGAGAAGTGTACCATCACTTTGGAAGATGTGTAGTTGCAGTTGTGATTGTTGGTGGACGAGTCGGTAGTCACCTGGTCTGCAATTTCTGGTGATTGGATGGTCGTATGCTACGAGCTTCTGGGTGCCATTCCGGATAAATTTTAGGGAGGTCGGATCGAGATGGCCTGGTTACGAGACACATTCCTGGAGCCAAATGAGAGTTCGACCGAAATAGAGCGAATACGGCATGCTCGGGCATACATTCTTCAGATAATTGGAGGCTATTTGATGCCGGACCTTTCTAGAAACCTCGTACACTTGAGATGGCTGCTGAAACTTGTTGATTTTAGAGAAGCCGGTGAATTGAGTTGGGGGTTTGCCGTGCTATCGAGATTGTATTGAAAGATGTGCGGGGCGACGCTGCCGAGTAAAGTGAAAATCGGAGGTTGCCTATCACTACTGCAGTCATGGGCATGGTTTCGAGTTCCATTTTTACGTCATCGACTCGACCACCTATATTCATTCCCACTGATAACGAAGTAAATTTAATGTTATATTTTACAATTATTACGTGGATTTATAGTATAATTGTATGCTAAAAATTTATTTAATTATGTAGAACCATTCGGCGAGTCATGCTGGAATACCTACCTCGCTTGAAGATATACGGTTTCTATTGGACCAACGGTCAGAATCACAAGTAAGTTTTGAATTTCGTATTTATAATTTAGTATTTCGTATTTAATGTCTAGTATTATGTATATAACTAATATTTTGGTAATGTTAATATAGTTTCAATGGACACCGTACGAGGATCCGAAAATTCGGGCAATAATTCCGAAGGAGTTCTTGCAAAATTCGAGTAGTTGGTACGTGAAGGTCCCATTGATCACCTATGCGACCGTGGAGATGCACCAATCAGATCGGGTTCTGCGACAATTTAGATTCTGGCAACCGATTCCCGTGCCACCTGAGGTGCTCGATGATGAGCACAAAGTGGATTTACGGCAGTTGCACATGGATTGGCCAAGATTTTGGTCAGCATATATCGAGACGTGGGAGAACCGGTATGACTATTTACCTGACCGAGAATCAATCGTCGTTCTGGAGTTAGCGTGCATGCCAGAATACATGCCATGGTTTAAGATCCATGGTAAACTGTATTTGTTGTCGGAAAAAGAGAGGCGGACGCAACTTCGTCAACAAAGGAACGCGTGGGTAACATCCGAAATAGGGCCTAACGGAACGATGGTTGAGAAACCATGAATCCAAGCTATAAAGTTTATTATGATTAATTATTATGATTTATCGAGTGATTAAATACATGTGTTAGAGTATTGATAAGAAATTTTATTAATTTCATGCTTAAATTGCCTATTAGGACTTGTTTGCAAAAGTTGCTAAATAGGGGTTCTAATTTATAGAGTACTTGATTGAAATGGGGTTTGAAGTAGGAGTCCTTAAATGGTAATTAGACCATTATATTTTCATGGACAAAATGGACATATATAGGTGGAAAGAACCAAAGTTTTTAATGAAGGGTAATTTAGTCATTTGGTAATAAAATGAATTAAAAAGGAAAAATATGAGAAAATATGCTCATCTTCTTCATTAGAACGAAATTACAAGGGTTCTCCATAGCTAGGGTTTGTTTCAAGCTTCCAAGCTCCATAGTAAGTGATTCCAAGCCCGCTTTTAATGTTCTTTACATTTTGAAGCCCGGTAGCTCGATTTAGCTTATTCTATCAATAATTCATGCTAGGGTTCATATTTGGAAAAATACCCATAGGTGAAATGTGTTTATTTTGATGTTTTATGATAGAATATGAAGTCTGAAATTATGTTAAACAACTTTTGCTAAGTGATTTTAAGTGAAAACGAGTAAAAGCAGCTTAATCGGTAAAAATACCTAATGTTCATAAGTACAAGTTAGAGTGAGAATTTGATGTTTCCATAGAAGGAAAAATGATCAGCATGTCATAAAACATAAGAATAAGGGATAAAGTTTAATTTCGAGCTTTGGGGCAAATGTGTAAATATGTAAAAGTTTAGGGCAAAATTGTAATTTTGCCAAAGTTAAGAGTTAAGGACTTTTTGATGAATGTGAGTATTAAATAAGCTAAATTTGCTATTATAGATCAAGAAGAACGAAATTCAGAGTTAGATCGAGGAAAGAAAAGATGAGGGCTAAATCGATATAGTTGATCGTATTTTGTTTGAGGTAAGTTTGCAGTAAATAAATGCAATATTCTATTACTTTACATTTAATACTGTTAAATTCAAGCATTTACATATCTATTCTGTAAATTTATTATTTAAAGACTCAAGTATGAATTGACGGAAAAACTATCTCGAAAGTTAGGTTGAACCTTAGGAATGTGTAGGATACAAATGTCATGACATTAGGGTTTAAGGAAATCATGTAAGACCATGTCAAGACATGGCATTGATATGTTACTATAAGGCAAAGGTCCATGTAAGACCATGCCAAGGCATGGCATTGGTGAGTTCATAAGGCAAGGATACCACATAAGACCATGTCAAGACATGGCAATGGTTAAGTTTCATAAGGAAAGGTACCCGCGTATCCTTAGTATTCCAAGTGGTTCAATGGGAAAATTCAAAGAGTATACCAAAGTAAAGGTAAGACAAGTTCAAGCTAAAAATGTAAGGTAAGATAAATTCATGTTAAAAGGTAAGGCAAGTATACAAGTTTTAAGTATATTGAGTTAAAAGTTTAAGTGATCTTGATAAGAAAAACATAAGATAATTCATTAAGAATGTTGCTATTTATTTACATGTAAACTTACTAAGCTTTATGCTTACTCCCATTCTTTAATTTTTTTATAGTATTACAGGCCAACTCGGGAATCACAAAGGCGTCGGAGATCGTTACGCACTATCAAAGGATTATCTTTGGTATTTTGTAACTCGACGTTTTAAGTTATGGCATGTATAGGGACTTAGCTATCTTGTGTGTATAACCTTATGATATGGCTTAAGATTGGCTTGTAAATGTTTGGTAATGATTAGCTATTAAAATGGCTAATTAAGAGCATGTTTTGGACATTATGAAATGCCTAGTTGGTAATTATTAGAAAGAAATTATGTAAGTATATGCAGGGGAACAGTTTGTACAGCAGCAGTGATGTGATTTTGAAAAATCACCAAAAATAGTATAAATGGAATTAGGTTGTGCATGAGATATAGAATTAAATCTTATTGAGTCTATTTTTATATGAAAGAAACGGTGTAGGAAAAAGAGTTGTATGTTATGAGATAATTTATTTTTAGTGAAGAGAGGTCAGAACTGTCAAACTGTGTAACAAGGGGGACTTTAACTAATAAACTGTACTAATTAGCCACACCAAAAATTCTGGAAAAATTATAGTAACAAGATATATGAGTCTAGTTTCAGGAAAAATTTACGGATCTAGATTTTGAGTTTCGTAACTCGAGTTATAATTGATTTAGTGAACATGACGCAGATGGACAGTTTTAAACTTTTATGCCCCTAACTAGTAAGTTAAGTCTAGTAATGCCTCGTACTCGACTCCGGCAACGGACTCGAGTAAGGGGTGTTACAGGGGCCCCTTAAATCCAAGGAGATAGGGTGATGAGACGGGACCATCAACAGCGCCGACACAGTCACCGGGCCCATCAAAAGCGCCCACATAGTCACCAGGCCCATCAGTTTAGCCGACGATACCGACATCACAGCCTTTACACTTTATACCAGGCGCGTACCCTACCCCTTATATGTATCCTAACCCATATATGTTTCCTTTTCCCAGTCCCAGCCTAGGTTGGAATGCATGGCCGAGTTCGAGTCCGTTCCCGCCTACTCTGGCTGGCCAGCCGATCTTGAGGCCATCGTCGCGTGAGGGATCACAAGAGGCGCCGTCGGGGAGCACTTCTTTCTACCAATCTCCTTCGCCATACGGGATTCAGACACCCCCGCCGTGGTTTATGTAAACACATTCGGGGTCGTTATTTTATCAAGGTGAATCATCCTCACAACACCCACAACTGCACCAGTGCGGAGGAACTGAATTCACCGAGGTTCCATGACCATCGTCGGAAGCTATAAGAAGGAGGAACCGGTAGCGTTCTGTCGATCCCCATGTGCACTCGATTTGATCGGCATCTACATTGATTCGGATCGGCTTTTTTTTTTAATTGTAATAATTTTTTATTTTTTAATAAAAAAGTTGTTTTTTATTTGTGTTTATAATTTAATTTTAATATATTCACTAAAATAGAAGTTGTTTATTTTTTTGTATATAATTTAATTTGAATTTTTTAATAAAATAAAAAGTTATTTTTATTTTTGTAATTTAGTTTTAATATATTTAATAAAATAATAGTTGTTTAATTTTTTATTGTAATTTAATTTTAATATATTTAATAAAATAGAATTTGTTTAATTTTTTTATTGTAATTTAATTTTAATATATGTAATAAAATAAGAAGTTGTTTTTTATTTTATATTTTATTTTAATTTAGTTTTAATATATTAAATAAATAAGGAGTTTTCTTTATTTTTTATTTTTTGTAATTTAGTTGTAATATATTTAATAAATAAGAATTTTTTAATAAAATAATAGTTGCTTATATGTTTTTGTAATTTAATTTTAATATCTTTTATAAAATAGAATTTGTTTATTTTTTAAATTTAATTTTAAAATAAATATCCAATATTTGAGGTGCCGAAAGCGCTACCCTAGGGACGCTTTCTTTGGCATTTCTCAAAACGCTGACGTGGAGAGTGGATGGCCTTTTTATTCCCTTTTGAGGTCCGCGTTTTGAGGGGAAATAGTCCTTTTCCGTAAATTTTTAGAAATCAGCCCAATTTCCGTAAATTTTAATTTTTTTGGTATATTTGGGTATTTTACCCTAATATTTTGTATTAATTTATCAAATATCCCATGGTCAAGTTGGGACCCAACCAACAAAATTTTAGGCCCATTGTTAGGCCTAGGTCTAACCCAAAAAATGGGCCTAAATTTTTACCAAAATCCGGCTCAAATAAAAATGTTAAAACTTGAGCCCTACCAATATTAATTTTATATATATATATCTTTAAAAATAATATATCAAAAATACTAAAAATATTAAAATAAATATTTTTCAATAAATTGAAAATAAATTTAAATAAGACTAAGATAGTATAGCTTAACAAGTAAATGCCTCTAACAGTGAAATAGTAGCAATATAGTGAAAAATATAATAAGAAAATAGCAAAAAAAAAGTAAAAAAACAAAAAAATACTGTAGTTTTTTTTTTTACATATTCGGTTTGGGCCGAAAAAACCTTACCAATGCCCGGTCCGTTTTCTAATAGACCTTATTTTTTTACTCAAGCCTATTTTTTGAGTCTATATTTTTACCCAAACTCTTTAACTTTTCAAGTGAGGCAAATGATCGGGCCCATTAGCAGGTCTACTCCCCTTAAATTTAATTTTTTCTAATTGAGTCCAGAAAATATTAATAGCTTATTAATAACATTCTTTTCTATTTAACCATCAATTTACACACAAAATGCTAGTTTAGTCCAAATCATTCATACGAAAAATAGATTACAAAATGAACTACTAAAATATATGAGGAAATCCAAATTTAAATATCAATCTAAATAAATAAAAAAACACAAGTACAATTTTAAATTTAAAACTCAACTCCAATACCAGAAAAATATATTTATCTTATAAAATTTTTATAAAGTAATCATATCATATTCTAAATTCAAGGAACATTTTAAACAATTGGTGAAACAATTATTTTTTATATTGAATTGGAACCTCCCCACATATTCCCTTAAACCACTAAATAACAGTATTTTTTATAACTAAGAATGCAAATTCACACCCTTTTTCTACTTTCTACTTTCATATTCCTCTGAGAAAAAACACAAACAAATTGCCTATAAAGGAGAACTCCATTTTCGTGGTATTTCTCATCAACCAAGAAATTGGCCAATTCTAACTACCAGCTTGACAGTTTAGACAAATCGAATGCTACAGAAAGTTGGGGATTTAGAAGGCATGCAATAGGTGGACATTCGAAAGGAAGGAAGTTGAGCCGTGGTGTGGAATGTGGTGTTCTTTGGGTATCAGGACTTCACTCAAGGAGCAGGCTTCCACCAAAGGCCTCTGACTCTCCAGTATGGTATCATCGACCTCCACAGGTTATCAAAGTCAAACTGCGATGCTGCATTCTTAAACCAATCTGAAATGAGTGGTATTGCTGCTATCACTAGGAACAGCAACAGAGAAATTGTTGACGGAGTCAATGCACCGGTGTTCGCTTCGTCAGCACTAGTGGCTGAAACTCGTGCTTTTAAGGCTAGGTTCCTCCAATCTTATAGCTGCGAAAAGATGGCAGAATGTAATCTTAGAGTCAGACTGTGAAAACATTAATCAAAGCCATCAATGGAAAGGGAAGCAAAACATGGGATATTGCCTCCGTAGTTGACTACACTCTTCTTACAGTCTCAAACTTCAATAACTATAGTTTGCAATGAATAAAAGACTTATTTAGACCAAAAGAAATAAATTAAAGAGCCTATATGATCCATTTAATTGAAATTGAAACAATTTCCGTCCGCAGAAACAGCTTTTATATCACCTTCCTCAATAAAGTTTCTGTCTTTGTTCTTTCACCCCATCCTCCCACAATTATGGCCGACCATCCGCCATCAAACACTTTCATTGTGGCTGCCATCTCCCCTCCATCCTGATTTTTGAGAAATAACCCTTAAATTCATCAGCATGATCCCCAGAGACTAAACAGTCAACACCATCACATAAAATACCTAAAAGAGAACTAACCACCTCATCCTCCAGTTTTGGGTTTTTCAAAGGTTCCCTCTGCTTGAGATATTTTTCCAACTTCATATAGATATGGGTATTTTATCCAGAACTTGGAATTTCTTGGGGCCACTAAACAAGAATATTACCACAAGTGCAACAACCAAAGAAGGATCTTCTAAGCTAGGAAACATGGTCAGCCGAAATTTACTCCTACTAACACAGATCTTCCGAAGTTTGTGCATAAGACTGGTCTGCATCAGTGAAAGCATAGAATTAGAATGTAAAAATGCAAAGCACTAGTACCCCAAAGAAAGTATGACATAAGAACCTATAGTTTACGAACCAGTAACCTGATTCAAGTAGAAGCCAATAACAAGGATCAAGGAACCAACAATAACATTGTTATACCATTAACTGGATGGAGCAGAAGTGCAAGATAAGCCCTGCTGCTGCCAGATAGGCAGTGCACACATATTGAAAGAGAACATGTCCTGGTTATTACCAGGGAATCAAGGATGGAGAATGTATGCTATGTTTAGTAGGAATATTATTTTTCCAACATGTCTTAGCAGTTAGCAACAAACTAATTTCACTTGGTAATTTTTAGCTACCAACATGACTTGCTTTCAGCAAAGGGAAGGAAACATTTTTACTTATTTTGAAGAGGTTTTATTTTTTGCTAGAGTTTTACTCATCCTTCTAGTTTCAAGTTTAAATTTGTACTAGTTATTCTTTATGTTATAACAAACTATTTTAATACTTATGTAATAATTAAGCCTTTCCTTGTGTTAATATACTAAATAACCAAACAAGGCATTAAGGTATAAAAAGATAGAGATAAAATAAAGGTACTGAACCCTATACATTTTCCTATATTTGTTAACTTCAGCATTTTGGACTGCATCCCAAGATGTCAACTCTCATTCCTCTTCAAAAGACCATCGACCAGTATCCTATATCCCACATGTGAGACAAGTTTCTAATCCAAATAAGACAATGGAAAAGGAACCTGATGCCAAAATCAAACTACTTCAGTATATCTCAATGATCTCCTATGTGGAATAGCCATTTCCAACTTCTTTTTTGGATATGTAGTTGAATTTTATTATCCGAGCTGATACGATACGGAATTACAACTCATGTCCCATGTTGTACAATTAATCAAACATCTCAAAGTTTAGCTTCCAGTTCCTATACAGTGTCAAATGAATAGTATAGCCATTTCCAACTTGGACATAGGAAAAACATCCATGGTTGTTGTAGAGAAGTTTGCTGTCAAGTTGTTAGAAAGTTAGTTCACAAGCTGTTAATATCAGCTAGTTTGTTAGTATGCAGTTAGTAGTTGTTAGTAGGCAGCAGATAAGTATAAATGGAAACTTTGGTTGTCAGTTAATGCAATGAAGAATTTCTTCTTCACAATTCATCTCTGTGTTTCTCCGCATTGATTTCAGCTAGTCTTCAGCTGTTTTAGCGGTTGTAAATATGGTTGTGAAGAGAAGACATTTGGAATGCTAAGGGCACAATCATAAAAGGGACATGGCATGTTTGCAGAAAACAAACGAGAAGCAGCAACTAATTTGGGTCACTGAGGCCTAACTTTGAAAATGGGAATCAGAGTGATTTACAGATTATAATACCTGAGCCACAATGGAATCACCTTTGTAGATGGTGCAAGATCTTTGGAAATGGCAGCCTATGACCTTGAAATCACAAGTTAACTCTCCCTGACCCTGATTTTCAGAAACAAGGAATACCTCCAGCTCAGTTCTCGTGAACTTTGTCAATACCCTCTGGACTTTGAATATCAGATCCTTGTCACCATCATCACCCTTGAAACCTTGCCAAGACCCATCCTTGAACCAGGAAAAATACGAAAAAGTTCAATAACTATGACAACATTTAATCATCTAAGCGGTTTCTACTTCCTAATTTGAGCTGCAGAGCACTTAACCCAAAAAAGAAAACCAAAAAAATTTACTTTTTGAAGTTAAATTGATTCATTTTGATGAAACTGCATAGATTGAGAGACTAACATTATGAGGGTAGAGAGAGACGAGAGGATTTCCCGCGGAATCGAGGAGAATAGCCTTGGCACGTGAGAAGGATGATTTGGAATCTTGACGGTTGACCTTGAAAACGATGTTCCCGGAAGAATCAGCGAATCCAAGGACGCCACGAGGGAGAGCACGATGCTTCTTGGATACGAATAGATCGAACGGGATCGGCGTGTTCCCCGGATATACCGGAGCTGAAGTAGTTGCCATTGGAAAATTTTATCTGACGCTTATCGACGGGGAAAAGAAAAGTTCTCTCGAATTCAGCTTATGAATATTGAACAAAAGGGGCGTGGGGGGTGGGCTGATCTTCTAAAGCATGCCAACTAATTCATTTGGTTAAAATAGCTATCATGTATTTTCGCAGAATTTATTCCATTAAATTTTATTTTCAAAAATCTTATAAAAAATATTTTCAAAAAATTAATCTTTTACTTTATTTATTAATTTGTTTTTAAATTCATGCACAAATATATTAATTAAAATATATTAAATATATTTATAATTTTTAAAATATATTAAATATATTTATATTTTTTAAAATTTGCATTGTTCACAAATAATATAAAATAGTGTGTTTTAAATATTTTGTAAAATATTATATATTGTGTACTATTTTTAATACCGACAAAACTATATAGTGGGCATTATAAAATTTTAAAATTATATAAATAATCAACTATAAATTTTGTAAAAGAATTTTAAAATTTTGTCAGACATTTGGGGACTGCTGAGGTGCTTTGTTGGCCAAAAATATGCTAATGAATAATTTGACCAACTATTTAAAAGTGTAGATAGATTCGAGAAGTAATGACAGGTACCGCTGTTGGGTTGTGTTGGAGAGGGTCATAGAGAAAGCCTTGCATTTGACAACATCGGAGGTCTCGAGGATGCTCAAATTGTTGTTGTTGTTCTTGTTGTTAGCATGATAGTGAAGTTGTTAGAGTTTTGGGGGTTGAGAGTAGCATCGTTTTAAAAGAAAACCATTTCGTTCTATGCTCATCGCATCAATTGTTGATACAATACACAACAAGGAAAGATGTAAGGAGGGGGAAATGAAGAGGTGAGGAGGAGTATGCGGTGGTGTTACGAAGGTCAATTTACCTAAAGAGGCGGAGAGCTGAAAATGGACAAAATGACAACTTGATTGTTGAAGAAGAGAAAGATTGTTCGGAGTAAGTTTAGAGCTCAAAAGGTTGATCTTTTCTTCATCGTTGGGAGGGTATTTATAGGAGAGGTCATTTTGTCCTATAGTGTGATGTGGCAGGCCATTATAATAGATAATGTGTAACACCCCTACACCCAATCTGACGTAAGGACCTGGTATAAGATTATTACATTTGGTGCTAAAACTATTTTGATTAGACACTATGTAATTTAAACATTTACCCATACTATTTTAACTTATTTAACCTAATATTTATTACTATAAACATAAGGAGTCATGAATGGATGTTCGATTACATTTAGAAATGATTTTAAAATTATTTACTCAAAATAAGGGTCAAGTATTGGTCGTGATCTAAGAGTTATAATATTTATATAATGAATGATCGAGCCTAGAAACTAACTATCATCACGATTGAGGCAAGCGCACCTATCGAACAGTAGTATAGCTTAGTTGCAAAACTGGAATGTCGAACCCAAAGGAACCAAAAGTACTAGTATTGACTTTCTTTTTATTATCTAGCATAAAATAAAGAGAAATTTATCTAACTAATTACTAAGCTAAGGATGCTAAGACACAAAGAACAAATTGGGAAATTACTTTTGAGAAAACCAATTGATTAAGACAATACTCGAAGAAGAATCCACCTAGACTTCACTTGTTATTTAACTCTAAACCAGACGATTTATTCACTTGACCTGATCCGTAGGATTCCTAAATTTATATTAATACCTCTTTCGAGGCTACTAACGTCTAACCCTAGGTTGATTAATTGAAATCTCTTTCTAATTAAAACCCCTAGTGTTGCATTAACTCGATCTATGGATTCCCATATTAGGTTTGACCCTAATCCGACAGATTTTTGTCGTCCTATTTCTAGGAGTGTGATCAACTCCGCTTAATTATGCTAGATCTACTCTTAGACAGAGGCTTTTGCTCCTCTGAATAAGCACATCAATACTTGAATCAATATCCTGAAATATTAAAACAAGAATTAAGAACACATAATTAAGAACAAATCAAGTATTTATCATACAGTTTAGAAAACAATAACAAGATCCGTCTTAGGTTTCATCCCCCTCAGGTATTTGAGGAGTTTAGCTCATGTTCATAAAAGAATACATCTCAGAAGAAAGTAAATAACAAAACATAAAGAAAAACCCTAAAACCCCTAAAGGAATTAAAGGGAAGATCCTCAATCTTGAGCGTGATTCCAGCTTCTTGAGATGGATCAACTGGCTTTCTTCGAGTAATTCCCTGTATTCAGCCCTCTTTGGCTTCGCCTCATTTGGCTCCCCCATATTAGGTCACACTTAGGGTCTTTATATAGGCTTTGGAATGTCTTTCTTCGCCTCTAAGTAACCTTTTTTGCGTAGAATTAAAACGGGTCACGGCAGGGACACGCCCGTGTGGCATGCCCGTGTGAGTCGAGCCCAAGCCGTGTTCGAGTCTGCTAAAGTGGCACGGCCATAGGGTGAACTCCAGGTTGTGTTGATTTCTCACTTTGGCCCAATTTCTCCGTTTTTGTCTCGTTTTTCGTTCTTTTCATCCTCCTATACTCACCTAAGTATAAAACATGAAATTAAAGGATTAGGAGCATTGAATTCCACAATTCAAGGGATAAATCATCTAAAAGTATGCTAAATGTGGGATTAAAATATGTATATATTACAGATAATTAAATACCCCTACACTTAAGCATTTGCTTGTCCTCAAGCAAAATCCTCAACTCACAATTAAAATTCATTCTTCTCAACTTATAACTCCTATCAATAATGTTTCGAAATAATCCTTAGGTCTCATACATTGAGAATTCAACTAAAAGAACATCAAAGTTTCAAACAATCCAAGTTGAGCATTTTATTAATGGAAAACATAGGTATCCCCCCTTATTTAAGTAATCACCTTTGATTCAAAATATCATAGAGTTAACATCCTCACTAAGGGTTCACTCAAATCACTCGAAGTGTTTAAGGGACAATAAATTAAGCACTCAATAGTCAACATGAAAAGTTAATCCTATAGACTTGCATGAAAATCAAGTCTCCACCACTGTAAATTGAGATGATACATCGATCAAAAGGTCTTTAAGAAGGGTTGTAACGTGGCTTGGTTAGGGGGTGAGGTTATAGGCTGAAAGAGAAGGTTAGAATTGAGATCGAATTGACAAATTACCTAACTAGAAAAATAGACTAAAACTGAATAATTACAATAATAACACGAGCTTCTTCTAAAGATGTGAAATTTACTGTTTAAGCTTATAAAAACATAGAACTAATGAAAAATATACTTTCAACTTTTTTTTAAGAACAAATCAAGTAATAATTACATACTAAAATATAGAACATAGTTAGGCAAGTAATCAAATCAAATCTCAACAAAAAGGTTAATACAATAGGGAAAATTCTTAATGAATCAAAAAGGGTAGATTTTTGGTTAATATTAAGGGTAAATCAATGGATGGTTTTGTTAGGATCAAAGGGGTTCACTAAGGGTTAATTATGAAGGTAAGCCTTTTGGGAATTAAGTGGGTTAAATCCTAGTTGTCTTTATCCTCTCAGTATATCAAATCAATAATGTGGTCTTGATATGCATACGAGGCAAGTTCTAGAATAACAAATTAATATTGACTCACTCAAATCAACAATAAAAGTGAGCACGAAAGAATGTATGCTCTAAAGGCTCAGAATCTCACAGGAATTATTGGCTTTTGATCTCAACCTTGTGAACTTTAAACTTCAAGATAATACCTAAACTTGGGGAAATAACCTAGCAAATTTTTAATTTTTCAAAAATAAACTTATCATGCTCGATTCTCTAAAGCCTTAAAGTTTAAACAATCAATGCACAACTGCCTATGTTTTAATTCAAGACATATCAATAAAAATTATAAATCAATCAGAATTTGTTCTAATAGTGATATGAGAAAAAAAAGGACAAAATTTCGGGAATTGAGAACAATGCAAAAAGTTAGGAACTTTTCTAAATAAAATTCACCCCCCACACTTAAGATGTACATTGCCCTCAATGTACAAAGATAGATAATGACAATATAATAAGAAAATCATAAGAGAGGGAGATAGGTGAAACTTCCTGAATTTTGGATGGAGTCAAAGAAAAAAATGGTGTAAAGTTGGACAGATGAGGTAGATACTCCGGTGGTTGCGTGGTCGTTCCTTAACAGCCCCTTGAACCTAAATTAAAGAAAGCAAAATATACTAAAATAAATTAAGGACAGGAAAGATAAAGAGAAATAATTTAAAAATAAACATAAAAGGAAAAGAAAAAAAATAAACGCCTGTGTAGAGGTCGCCACGCCCATGTTGATAAATCAGTGTCGACCACGGCCGTATCACACGGCCGTGGCATTTTATCGCTGCCCGTGGTTTGGGGATTTTTCGTCCTTGGTTTGTACGATCTCTTCCACGCCAGTGTGTAAATCTGTGATGTCCACACGACCACGGCCACGCCCGTGTGTAAGGCCGTGTGGTAGGGAAACTTATGTTTCATTAATATAGTTAGTTTAATATGGTTAGTTTGTAGTTAGATGCTAAAAGTAAAAATAAAAATAAAAATAAAAATAAAAATATGAAAATTAATGGGGTTAGTGTTCGGGTTACCTCTCGAGAAGCGCTCGTTTAAAGTCTTAAGCTAGACTTACCTCTCCTTCGCATAATCATGGTGGTTTGAAGAGTAGGAACTCCTCATTCTTACTATCGATTCGGTTATAGATATATAGTTTAAGTCGAGTAGTGTTTACCTTAAAAGTGCCAAATTTAGGATTCGTTACCTCGACTGTTCTATATGGGTAGATATTCAGTACCTCAAAGGGGATCTCTTCGTTTGTATTAAGGTTTGAAATGGCGATTCGAGGGTCTTTCTTATCCAACAATACTTGATCTCCGATATTAAATTGGGTTGTCCCATACTTAAGTTTGACATGGTTTTGCTTTGGTTCTGCTTCCTGTGTTTTTAGTTTCTCCTTGAAATGTGTCTTCCACTCGTCTAGTTCATCGATCTGAAGTCTCCGCTCCTCATGAGTTATTTCTTTGTTAACACGAGGTCTAAGATCTGGCTCACTTGTGTAATTTCGTGGTGCTTCCTGAAAAGAAGGTTTAACCGAATGGTCATTAATAGAATTTATGTTCTTACCTTTATTACTCAATGTCCTAGTCGAGTTAAGAGCCTGAAGAGTGATCGTTTCGTCACCTGCACAAAGTGTGAGTTCACCTGTACCAACATCAATTCTAGCTTTAGTAGTTGCTAAAAAGGGTCTTCCTAAAATTAAAAGAATATTATTATCCTCATCCATGTCTAAAACAACGAAGTCTACTGGGAATATAAATTTATCAATTTTCACTAGTACATCTTCTATTATACCCTAGGAATTCTAATAGTTTTATCAGCTAATTGAATGCTCATCTTAGTTTGTTTGGGTTTCCCTAGACCTAGCTGTTTAAACATTTTAAAAGGCATAACATTTATGCTTGCCCCTAAATCAGCTAAAGCATTATCAACAGATAAACTACCAATTAAACATGGAATTCTAAAACTCCCTGGATCTTTTAACTTCTGTGGTAGTTTAATTTGTAAAATTGCTGAGCACACTGCATTTAGCTCCACATGCGACGTATCGTCTAACCTCCGTTTGTTTTTCAAAAGCTATTTTAAAAAATTCCTTAAATCTGGCATCTGCGAAAGAGCTTCAAGAAATGGTAAGTTAATATGTAATTTCTTTAGAAGTTTAAGAAATTTACCGAATTTTTCATTTGTGTGGTCTTTCTTCATCACATTGGGATATGGCACACGAGGTTGGTACTCTGTAATTACCTGTTTTGGTTTATTATAGCTTACCTCAACATTATCTTCCTCTACCACATTCTCTTGCCTTAATTGTGGTTCATTTAACCCTTCACTATCTTTAGAGGTAACGACATGAAGTTGCTCCTTTGGGTTTGTTTCAGTGTTGCTTGGCAAGCTACTTTGTGGTCGTTCAGAGATCAGCTTAGCAACTTATCCTAATTGGTTCTCGATCCCTTGAATTGATGCTTGTTGATTTTTAAGTGTTGTTTCAGTATTTTGGAAACGAGTTTCTAACACCGCGATGAATTTTGTTAGCATCTCCTCAAGGTTCGTCTTCTTTTCTTGTGGATAGGGTTGTTGTTGAAAGCCTGTGAGGGGTTGTTGTCTCTAATTTCCTTGGCCACCCCATAAACATTTGGGATGGTTCTTCCAACTGGATTGTAAGTGTTACTATAAGGGTTATTTTGAGGTCTAAAATTATTACCCATATAGTTCATCTATTCGCTTTCTATGCCAGGGTTGTAGGATGGATATTCTGTATTGCTCATCCCTCCTCCATTTGTATCGCACTGTGATACGATCCGCCTCGGGGTTGAGTCGAGTCGTATGTAAGATGCCCGATCGTCTATGAAGGAGTGTCTTTTGATTTGTTTAAAAGAAAAAAAATGGTTATATTTTAGTAAATGGCAGCAAATAGGGTTGGATAAAAAAAATAGATGGATGAATGGAATGATGGTTGAAACAAGAAAGAACCCTTAATAGAAGATTAAGGACCCGAATCTTATAGGTTTCAAAGGAATGGTTGAATTGGATAAAAACCTCGACCTACTATCTAGCAATATAGGAATCTCGATATAAAGGTTTGAACGCCACACCCAAATAGATGATAAGTTCGAAACAAAGTCAGATTGGTGCCACTAGCTACTAGATAAGTCAATTTGAACCTTGAAGAATAAAGAGAGTAGATAACTCACAATAAGAAAATTTCATTAAAGATCAAAAGTGCCCTCAATATGGCTGGTTACACATATTTATAGTGATAGAAAAACTAGCTGAAAAGTCACATCTTAATTTGCTAATTAAAATAAAATTAAACTTAAGACTCTTTATATTCTTGTAACAACTTAACTCCTTGCTTGAATTAACTTTAAATCAGCTTGAATATTCTTCTTGAATGCTTTAAAATGTCCCTTGAGTTGTCCTTGGCTAGCCGAAAAGACACCAGCAACTAATGGTGTTTTGAATGCTCGTTATCATTTTTTAAATGAGCCAAAAAACTGTTGGTAAGTGAAGAGGTTGCTGCCTAATTTAAGAAGACTTAAAATGCTTCTTAAAACTCCTTAATTTGATGTATTAAGCATCCTTTGTAACAACCACTTCTTTTGTAACCAAAATCAACTAAAAAGTCACTTCGATTAATGTTGTAACAGCCTTGTAAAGTAACAGTTGTGAGCTAAAAAAAACCTACAATAAACACATTAAAAATGAACTTAATAAACACAAATGAACACTAATTAAACTCTAACACATTAAACACGTGACTTTATTAAATGAACTAAAAGTTAAGACTTCAATTAATGCAACAACTAGTTAATTTTTGGAAGCAGAATTAAACTAACTTAAACTCATGCTTCATTAAAACATCCTAGTAACTAGATTAATTAATAAGCCTCTTATTAAACACAACTTATTTATTTAAACTAAACACCTTTATTTAAAGCTAATTTAAAAGTTTATATTCAACAAAATAAAAATGCATGAATTAAATCAAGCTAAACACAAGCTGAATAAGCTTAATATGAGCTTATTTCAACTTGCAAAAGCATGCGCATTGGGCTTATTAAGTTAGCCCGATTCTCCTCGTTTTGTCCAACCATTAACTTGCTCCACTTTTGCTCAACTAAGGCCAAAATAGCCTCCTTGAAACGTTTTGCACGTGCTCAGGTGATGGGTCCTACGCAGTAATAGTTTGGACCTTCTTTGAGCTGGAAATCGTTCCTTCCTCTTGTGAACCCATAACCAATCCCCAGGTTCAAATATTACTTATTGTCACCCTTTGTTGGCCTTGCGCACATATTGCTCCATTCGAGCATTGATATTAGCTTTAACCTTTTGATGTAATTGGTTCACATAATTCGCTTTCCTCTTAGCATCTACATTAACAATTTTATCGTTAGGTAATGGAATTAAGTCAAGAGGAGATAAAGGATTAAAACCGTAAACTATTTCAAATAGAGAGAATTTAGTAGTAGAGTGAATAGTTCGGTTATAAGCAAATTCAATGTGAGGTAGACACTCCTCCCACGACTTGATATTCTTGTGAATAATAGCCCGTAGTAGTGTGAATAAGATGCGGTTCACCATTTCAGTTTGGCCATCTGTTTGGGGATGACATGTTATGGAGAATAAGAGTTTCGTGCCTAGCTTACTCCAAAGTGTCCTCCAGAAATGACTAAGAAACTTTGCATCACGGTCTGACACTATTGTCTTCGGAATTCCATGCAACCTAACAATTTCTTTAATGAGGAGGTTAGCAATATTAACAGCATCATTAGTTTTCGAACACGCAATGAAATGAGACATTTTTGAAACCCAATCTACTACTACAAAAATAGAATATTTTTCGGTTCGAGTTCGTGGTAAACCTATGATAAAATCCATGGACAGATCAACCCAAGGCCCTTCGGGAATAGGCAAAGGCGTGTAAAGCCCGTGTGGGTTAACCTTCGATTTTTCCTTTTTATAAGCCACACATCGCGAACAAATTTTCTCGACATCTCGTTTCATCCGTGGCCAAAAGAAATCTTCTTGTAGAACGACCAAGGTCTTTGTAATGCCAAAATGGCCCATGAGTCCACCACCATGCGCCTCGAGTACAAGTAATTCTCGTACGGAACTTTGCGGAATACAAAGCTTACCTTCTCGAAAGAGGAAGCCATCAAACCTGAAAAACTTATCAACAGCAACTTGTTCACACAATTTATACACATCATCAAAATCAGCATCAGAAATATACAAATCTTTCAGAAATGCAAAACCAAGAAATTTTGAATTAAAATGATTTAATAAAGTATATCGACGAGATAGTGCATCAGCCACAATATTTTCCTTGCCCTTTTTATACCGAATAACATAAGGAAAAGATTCAAGAAATTCTACCCATTTTGCGTGCCTTTTGTTGAGCTTGTGTTGGCCCTTGATGTGCTTGAGCAATTCATGGTCCGAATGAATGACAAACTCCTTTGGCCACAAATAGTGTTGCCATGTTTCTAATGGCCAGATCAAAGCGTACATTTCCTTATCATATGCTGGGTAATTCAATGGTGCGCCACTTAACTTTTCACTAAAATACGCCACGGGCTGTCTTTCTTGAGTCAACACAGCACCAATCCCAATACCTTAGGCATCACATTCAATTTCAAATGTTTTGTCAAAATCAGGTAATATAAGTAATGGAGCGTTAGTTAAATGATCTTTAAGTGAAATAAAAATTTTTTCTTGTTCCTCGCTCCAAAAGAAGGCAAAATTTTTTTAATCACACTCGTGAGAGGTGCGGCCAATGTGCTAAAATTCGGAACAAAGCGGCGATAGAAACTTGCCAAGCCATGGAAACTTCGTACTTGACTTATGCTGGCCAGTCTAGGCCATTCTCGAATAGCTTTCACCTTTTCTTGATCTACTTCAAGTCCTTTTGAGTTGACAACAAATCCTAAGAAAACGACTTTGTTAAAACAAAATGTGCATTTCTTAAGATTAGCATATAATGTTTCCTTTTGCAAAACATCAAGAATAGCTCGTAAATGCTTCAAATGATCATCTAAAGATCTACTATAAATAAGAATGTCATCAAAGTAAACTACACAGAATTTACCAATATAAGCACGAAGAACATGGTTCATTAAACGCATAAAGGTACTAGGAGCATTAGTGAGACCGAATGGCATTACCAACCACTCATACAAATCGTGTTTAGTTTTAAACGCTGTTTTCCACTCATCTCCTTTGAGCATCCGAATCTAATGGTAACTGCACTTGAGATTGATTTTGGAAAACAATTGAGCACTACTTAATTCATCGAGCATATCATCAATGCGCGATATTGGATGACGATATTTTATCGTGATTTTGTTTACAGCATGACAAATCAACACACATACGCCAAGTCCAATCCTTTTTTGGCACCAATAAAACCCGAACGGCCACGGACTAAGGCTCTCGTGGATGAATACCTTCTCAAGAAGTTTATTCACTTGTTTTTGCAGTTTCTTAGTCTCTTCGGGATTACTACAATAAGCTGGTCAGTTCGGTATGGATGTGCCGGGAATGAAGTCAATTTGATGTTCTATTCACCGAATAGGTGGTAAGCCACTTGAAACTTCATCGGGAAATACATCTTCAAATTCTTGCAAGAGAAAAACAATAGAAGAAGGTAAAGCAGCATCTAACTCATTAATATTCAAATAGGATTCCTTGTACATGAATACAAGTAGGGGCTGCCTCAACATGAAGGATTTTCGAATGTCACTCTCTTTTGCATACACACTTATTTTTGCACTCGATTTTTCATCACTCATTTTTTTCTCTTGATCTTTATTCTTTTCTCTCATTTTTACCTCTTGTTTCCCTCGTTTCTTTTCACTCAAATTTTCACACACCGTTTCACTCTTTTTTTTCTTTTCACTTTCATTGAATTTTTTAATTGAGTCTCGCAGTTTCACTTGATCTTCGTATACTTGTCTCGGTGTTAACAGCGCCAAAGTGATGTTTTTGCTTAAATGCTTGAAGGTGTATCAGTTGGTATAGTCGTCATGTACCACCTTTCGATCGAATTTCCATAGACGGCCAAGCAATAGGTACCTGGCCTGCATGGGAACCACGTCGCAAAGAACTTTATCTTTATATTTTCCAATGGAAAACGGCAACAACACTTGTTTTGTCACCTTTAATTCCTCTCCTTCATTAAGCCATTGAAGCTTATACGGACAAGGATGTTTCGTTGTGGTCAAGGCAAATTTCTCCACCATTAATGTACTAGCAACATTTGTACAACTTCCACTATCCACAATAAGACTACATGCCTTACCTTGCACAAAACAGTGTGTATGGAAGATGTTCTCACGTTGTTGTTCGTTCTCCACGCTTTGCAAACTTAGGCTCCGTTTGATCACTAGAATTTCACCTTCAACGGTGTATTCAAATTCTTCCTCCTTTTCACTAGCAGAATTTTCGGATGCCTCATCCTTCTCATCTTCTGACTCTATTTTGCCATTGGTTCTCAACACCATTGTACGTCGATTAGGGCATTGACTAGCTATGTGCCCTCGTCCCAAGCACTTAAAACACTTGATGTCCCTTGTATGATTTAGATTGGCTACTTATTTGCCTTTGCTTGATTCACCAACGGGTTTGTTAAACTTAACAAGAGCGTTTTGATCCTTCGAACGATTAGAAAAATCTCTTTTGCTTGTACTTTGTCCCCACTTTGAGGTGTTTACGGGTTAGAATAGGTCCGAATAGAGCCTTTTTTCTTGAGTTGTTTTTCTATTTTAATTACAACATGGACCATGTCGTTCACCTCGACATAGTGTTGAAGCTCTACCACTTAACAATTTCTCGATTTAACCGGCTAAGAATCTGGCCATAGTTGCCTCACGGTCCTCTTCCACGTTCGCACGAATCATTGCAATTTCCATTTCTTTGAAATAATCTTCTACACTTCGGTGGCCTTGTGTAAGATTTTGCAATTTTTGGTATAACTTCCGATGGTAATAAGATAGGATAAATCTCTTTCTCATCACCGCTTTCATCTCTAATCATTTAGAAATTGGCCTTTCTCCATTACATCTTCGATTGGTTGTTAGTTGATCCCACCACACCATGGCGTAGTGTAACATCCTGAAATTGGGCCTAGTAGGATTAAGCTCAATGGGCCTTGGGCGTAGTAGCGTTTAAATTTTTTTTGGAGAACAAGAGATTGGCTTAAATGCAAGTTGGACCAATTAGATAAGTGAGTTTGGAAGGTTAAGAGGGGCTTCTATGAAGTCCCGGGTTCAAGTTAGGCCTTAGGAAAAATTTTGGTTTTAGGTGAAAAAAAAACCCTAGAGGTTGGCGGGTAGGCCTTAAGAATAAAATGTGGAGCAAAATGACACAAGTGGAGTGTGTGGTGTAGTGGCAAAGTGACACCACTTAAGGACAAGGGAATGACCCCACAAGGAAGGAAGGAGGTCCAAGGTTCTAATTGTAGCGTTTGCATTCCTTTTAGGTTATTTTTTATTAAATGAATTTAGACCTTGGCCATAGGGTTATATTTAGTTGCGCATGGTTTAAGACACAAGGAGATGGTTGGTAAAGTGGCAAGTGACGTGAATTGGATGATGGGAGAGCTTGGGTTCGAATCTCATAAGGAAGCGAGGAGTATTTATTTGCGGATTAGACGATAAAAGTTTCAATTGAATTTAAACTCTATTGTGAAGGATCCCACATCGGAAAGATACAAGGAATGAAGGTGAAGAGCTAGCTATATAAAGAGCATGCCGGAGGAGGGTTAACATACCTTGGTGGGCGTTGAGCACGAGTGGTCGCAAAGACGGTTTAGCACCGAGTCTGTCGGTGTGTAACTCTCTACTCTAGTTGTAGAAGCGGCAAGCTAGAAGTATCGATCACGGCATTAGTAGCCACACGGCGTGCGGCGCGCGTGTGGGGCTTCACGCGATAGTTGAGGCCATCGGTAGTATTCTTGTGGGTTGAAATTGCTTGAGGAATGAATGGTAGAAATGGGCGATGGGCCGTAAAGGCCAATTGGAATAAATTGTATGATGATATAATATATAGTGAACTAGACTAGGTGGAACTTATATCGTGGCTAGATTTGTGTTAGGTGGGCTACACGAGTGTGTGGGGGCGAATGGGCCAAAATTGGGTTTTAGGCCCGATAGTGCAGTGACGATTGAAAATGGTAAATGAGTCACCAGGTAACATTAGACCTCCGGGAGGCCATTGCAGTGCAAAATTATGAAAATACCCTTGGTGGGTAAATTACGAAAATACCTTGGTAGGTAAATTACGAAAATACCCTTGGTGGGTAAATTACGAAAATACCCTTGGTAGGTTAGATTGATTATGTTGTATATTATTATTACGATTATGATGGTAATTCATTTCATACGTTATTTGATATATGATTGCATACATGTCATCTGCATACACAATTGTAATATTATGTATGTTGCGTGGGCATATGGGTGATAATGATAAAGGGAAGTGTTACGGTGGTTTTACCACATTATCAGTGACCTATGTCACATATTATGAATCTGGTGACTCTGTCACATTATCTCGTGGCTATGCCACAATTATAAGGCGATGTGCGATTGATTGCAATGACGCCTTCGATGGTGTGTAGCGGATGGAGGTCGATTTAGTAATCCCAGGTGTGATTGGCGGTCTGGATGGTGTGTAGAGGTTGGATACTTAGGTTGGGTTGGGTTGCATTGCATACATGCTTAATATGTTGTATTTGTATGGGTTAATACATGTTCTTACTATTGGGGGTTGTACACACTGAGTTTTCGTAAACTCACCCCTCTTTTTAAATGTTTGGGTAATCCTAGTTTGAGGACTTGGGCGAGGTGGACTCTGTGGTGGCCATGCCTTTGTTTTCTCGTAAACTTTAGTTTCTATTTAAAATTACTTTCTAATTTTGGGATTTTGCAATGTAATAAGGCCTTGGTATTTTATTTGGTTTTAGCTTTTAATTTGGCTACTACTTGTTATTAAATGTTTAATACGAGATTTTCCTAAAATGTTAATAAACCGTATCTTATTCAAAATTACTTACACTCGATTTTTCACAACAAATATAATGAACACGAACTTTTTAACGAACACACAGTTTTTAGACATTCCTTTCATGTGACATGCCATATCCGGTCGTAACGTTTAGGCCGGGTTTGGGGTGTTACACGTAGTCGGAGAACTCGATCGCTGCCAACTTGAATTTCTTGGCCTCTGAGTAATTGTGGCAGTCAAACACCAACTCGATTTTCTTTTCCAACTCCAAATATGCCTCCGGATCGGACTTGCCTTGGAAGGGTGATATGGAGAGCTTAATATTCTTCAAATCATCGTCCTCTTATCCTCGTTCTCTTCACTCTCAATTTCGTTGACCCTCGTTGATCACTTAAGTTAGACCCTTGGTCACTTTCGGATTCGCTAGAGATGGGATCGACTTCTTGGAACCTTGGGCAGCTGATCGTGTCAAACAGTCGAGTTTTAATATTTATAAAAGAGTGATCGAACCTGTAGACTAACTGTGACAACGATAGAGGCAAGTGCACCTATCGAACAGTAGTATAGCTCAGGCAAGAATATCTTATCGAACCCAAGGGAACCTAAAAGTACTACTACTATTACTCATTTTCCCTGTATTATTTAGCCTGAAAGTTGGAGTGATTGAATTATTAAACTAACAAAATAGTTAGACTAAATACAAAGACAAAAGATTGAATTGGAGAAAGGCTTTAGGAAAACTCAATTGATAAAGGTGATACCCTCAGGAAAAATCCACCTATGACTTCACCTATTATTTATTCCCCAAACCATATGATTTCTTTACTTAGCTTGATCCGTGAAACTCCCTAACCTATATTAAACCCTCTCTCGAGGCGAATAACGTCTAACCTTGGGTTAATTAGTGGAACTCTCGTTCTCTTATAATAACCCCCTAAGGAAGCAGTAAATCGATCAATGGATTCCCATATTAGGTTTCACCCTAATCTGGCAAAATCTCGTAACCCTATCTCTAGGTGCCTGATCAACTCCGCTCAATTATGCTAGATCTACTCTTAGGTAGAGTCTATTCCTCCCCACTTAAGCACATCGGATTAAATTAAGCAACATAATTAAGAACAAACCAAGTACTTATCATATAACTTAGAAATCAAATAACATCCATCATAGGTTTCATCTTCTTCAGGCATCTGAGGGGTTTAGTGCATAACTAAATACCAAAACATCTCAAGAGTAAAGAATAAACAAAACATAAGAAATCCCTAAAACCCCCTAAAAGAATTAAAGGAGAGATCATCCGTCTTGAATGGAGTTCCAGCTTCTTGAGATGAATCAACTGGCTATCTTCAAGTGATTCCCTAAAAGATGAACGCTTCGGCAAAAGCCTCTGTCAAAAAAGCTCCTGTTTCGGTTTCTGCCGAACTCCCCTTTTTAGTTGCTACCTTGGGTGTTTATATATGATTTGAGATGCTTTACTTGGCTCCTAAGTATCCTAATTCAAGTGGAATTCCTCCTAAGATGTTTAAGTAGACTTAGGAATGTGTTTCTTTGCCTCCAAGCATCCAAATCTGAGTGAAATTGCTCTTTTTCGCGGCAGGGGCACGGCCAAGGTACACGCCCGTGTAAATCGTCTTCAGGCCGTGTCTTAATTCTGTCGATTAGGGCACGGTCGTGTAAATTATGGCATGGCCGTGTGAAGTAATTTGACGAGTCACGGCCGTGTGGCTTGAAGTCCAGGCCGTATCGATTTCCTCTTTGGCCTAAATTGGCCCGTTTTAAGCCCGTTTCTCGTTTTTTTGTCCTTGGGTGCTTTCCTGAGTATAAGACATGAAAATAAAGGATTAAGAGCACCTTTTTACATAAATCAGGAATAAATCATCCAAAAGCATACTAAATGTGGGATTAAAATATGTTACTTTTACGGTTTATCAAATACCCCCACACTTAAGCTTTTGCTTGTCCTCAAGCAAAATTTTCAACTTACAATTAAAACGAACTTTCTATAATTCATAATTCCTATCGACAATGTCTCATCATAATTCATAGATAATTTATACATGGATTATTCAACTCAAAGTGCCCTAAAGATTCAATTACGGTAAGTCATACCTTTGTAGTATGAAAACATAGGTGTCTCCCCTTATCTGAATAATTACCTTTAATTCAAAACCGACAAGGATTGACATCCTCACAAAAGATTCATTCAAATCACTCGAAGTGTTTAAGGTTCAAGAATAAGCACTCTAAGTCAAACCTGAAAAGTTAATCCCATAGGCTTGCTTGAAAATCAAATCTCTACCACTGTATATGAGATGATACACAAATCAAAAGGTCTTTAATCAGGGTTGTAACGGGGCTTGGGTTAAAGGTGTAGATACAGGCTGAAGTAGAGGGTTAGAATCGAGACTGACTTAACAAATTGACTAACTAGAAACACTGAACTAAATATGAATATTCACTTCGAATGCAAACTAATAATAACACTATAGATAATTACTATATAATAACGAATATTTTCATTACTTAAAATTTTACAATACTTTAATTACGAGCTTTTTCTTCAACAATTGAAGTTTAAATGCTCTAAGCTATTTTATTATACTACTAATATTGAATATACTTGGATTTTTTTAGAACAAACCAAAATAAACATAATAGAAGGATCTTTGGTGATTGAAATAACCTAATTTGGTAATTGATCAAATCAACTCTCGATAGAGGGGAAGTCAAAGGAATGTTGATAACAAATACAAAGGGATTTTGGGTTAATATTAGTGGGTAAGTCAATAAAAAGGTTGTTAGGATTAAATGGGGTTCACTAGGGGTTAATTTGTATGGGTAGGCTTTTTTAGTGGAATGAATGGGTTAAAACTTAGGTGCCTTTATCATCTCAGTGTATCAAATCATTAATGTGGTCTCAACATGTATAAACGAGACAAGTTCTAGAATAACAGTTCAAAGTTGACATACTCATAATCAATTAAAGTGAGCACGAAAAAGGGTATATGCTCTATAAGGCTCAAAATCTCATAAAAATTATGGGTGTTTTGACATCAATTCTTATAAATTTTGAACTTCAAGGTGATACTCAAATTCAGTTCAACGACCCATCAATTTTAATTTTTAGAAAGTAGACTTATCATGCTCGATTCTCTAGTATTCTTCAAATTTAATCATAATGCACAATTAACTAAGAATTATTCTAAAAAATATCGATAAAAATCATAAATCATTAGAAATTTCACTCTAATTAATAATATGAGAAAAATACTTAAGATCATGACTAATTGTGTAAAAAGTTAGGCACTATTACCCACACACTTAAGATGTACATTGCCCTCAATGTACAAAGATAGATAATGATAATTAGGTGCCAAATCAAAAAGATAAGTGGGGAAAGTAATACTCCCTGAAATCTGAATGATCCCTGGTGTCTTTGGTGGGGGTGATGGTGTTTTCTATGGGACTAGTGGAGTGGCTACCAGAAAGCAATTTGCTAGATGAAGAAATTGGGTAGCCTGTGAAGATATAGCAAAGAGATCTAGAGAAATAATAATACTATACTAATAATATGATTAAAGATTAAGGAAATAAAATGAAGGAGACTAAGAAGAAAACTGAAATTAAAAGAAAATACTAATGGACTAAGGAGTCCTTATTGTTGGATGGTTCGCGAGGTGGACGTGACCTCAAAGGCTGTGGTGCGTGATTCCCAAACAGCCTTTAGAACCTAAAACCAAGAAACTAATATGAAATAAATTAAATTAAGCAGGATATAAGTAAAGATAAGGAAAATAAAGGAGACGAGAAATAAAAAATAGAACCGAAAAGGTTTCGGAGACTCTTGGCGTGTCAATTAGCTGAAGCTGCCGGCATGAAATCATGTTGAGGTCTCCTCTGAGGAGACGATGCTTACGTTTCTTTGGCATGATTTTGGTGTTTGCTCAAGAGTCTTGGACCTTTTCTTATGAACAAAAGGAAAAAATTACAAGAAAAAGAAGAAAGCAAGAAGATGGGAAGAAGGGGAAGGGCTGTGGGGTTTAAATAAGATTTCAAGTTTGGCACATTCCCACGCCCATGTGCCGAGGGTGTGTCGATTCACACGGCCGTCTCACACTACCGTGTTGTGGAGTGTGTTGTTCTTCCACGCCCGTTTATCGATTAGCGTGCTGTTTTAAGAAGCCAGTATGTGAGCACGGTTGGAATGCACCGGCGTGGTCTGCCTGTGCTCAATAAGTCAGTATCTTAGCACAGTCGTGAGGCATGGTCGTGCTATTTTTGTCGGTGCCCGTGCTGTGGGTGATTGGATCCGTGACGTTGGAGGGTGGTTGGACTGACTTGCACGGCTCTACTCCGTCAGTGTGATGGTTCCGGTGGTCTACATTGTTACGGGCACGGCCGTGTGTAAGGCCGTGTGATCTGGAAACCTGCATCTTTGTTTTAAATGTGGAGAGAGAAGAGAGAAGGAAAGAAAAGAAAAAATAATTCTGAAAAATAAAAAGTGTTAGTGCTCGGGTTGCCTCCCGAGGAGCGCTCGTTTATAGCCTTAAGCTAGACTATCCTAGACTTTGAAAATTTTAGGGCGGTTTAAAGGTTTGAATATTTTTCCCTACTGACAGTTTTACTTTCGTGACAAAGTTTAGGTCGAGAAGCGTTTACCTTGAAATTGCCAAACATTGGTTTGCTTACCTCGACTATTTCGTGTGGGAAAACATAGTATACCTGAAGGAGTATTTCTTCCTTTTTCTTCAGGTCTGTTAAAGTGATGTGAGGATTGGCTTTGTCTAACAGCACCTGGTCTCCTATTTTAAAGTGATTTGATGTCCCTATAAGCTCTTCTGGTGGTTCCTTAGGTTTTACTTCGTGTGGATCCGACTTTTCTTTGGTGTGTATCTTCTGCTCTTCTAATTTGTCGGTCTTTCAATTTTGTTTCTGGTGTGATTCTTCTGTGACTACTTGAGGACTATGAGTTGGCTCAGCTTTGATGCTTTGTGATGTTTCCTGCGATGAAGTTTGAACAATATGATTATCTATTGAAACGGGTTTCTCACCTTCATCTTCTGTTATTTTGGCTGAGTCGAGAGCTTGATGATTTACCGATTCATCTCCTACACGAAGTATGAGTTCTCTTGTGGAAACATCAATTTTAGTCTTGGCAGTTTCAAGAAAAGGTTTTCCTAAAATTAAAGGGATTGAATTTCCCTTATCCATGTCTAAAACAACAAAATCTACTGGGAAAACAAATTTATCGATTTTTACTAAAACGTCTTCAATAATGCCCCTAGGAATTCTAACGGTTTTATCAGCTAGTTGAATACTTATCCTAGTTTGTTTGGCTTCTCTAGACCTAGTCGTTTAAACAATGCATAAGGCATGACATTTATACTTGTCCCTAAATCGGCTAACTCATTATCAATAGTTAAACTACCAATTAAACATGGAATCGTAAAACTCCCTAGATCTTTTAGTTTCTGTGGTAGTCTATTCTGTAGCATTGCTGAGCATGTTGCGTTAAGTTCTACGTGGTGCACTTCATCTATTTTATGTTTATTTGTCAAGAGCCGTCTTAAAAATCTCCTTGAGTCGGGCATCTAAAAAAGAACTTCAAGAAGAGGTAAGTTGATATGTAATTTCTTTAAAAGTTTTAGAAACTTACCGAATTGTTCCTCTGAATCATCTTTTTTCAATGCTTCGGGATAAGGTATGCGAGGTTGGTATTCTTTGATTACCAGTTTTTGCCTATCTTGTGCTACCTCTATTTTACTTTTTTCTTCCTTAGTTTCTTTTACTGAGGTGGGCTCGTCTACTTTTGTATCCTCTTGAGCTGTTATGGCTTGAATTTGTTCTTTTGGGTTTATTTCTGTGTTGCTTGGTAGACATCCTTGTTGACGTTCAGAAATCACCTTTGTGATATGTCCCACGGACCTAGTAAGTTCTCCAAGTTGATGCTCGATTCCTTTGATCGATTTTTGATGTTCATCACGTATTGCTTCAGTCTTTTAGAGACGAGAATCTGTAGCTGCCATGAATTTTGTCAACATTTCTTCAAGGGTTGATTTCTTTTCCTGTGGATAGGGCTGGTTTTGGTAATTTGGAGTAGGTTGCTGCCTTTGATTTCCTTGATTTCCTTGTCTTCCCCACGAAAAATTTGGGTGGTTCCTCCAACCTGCATTATAAGTGTTACTATAAGGGTTATTATTAGATCGAAAATTGTTACCTATATAGTTGGTCTACTCGTTTTTTGCTCCTGGTTGGTAGGGTGGGTACTCAGAATTCACCACATTCCCGCTTGCTTCGCATTGCATGACTGGATGTACCTGTGAAGAACATAAATTATCAAGCTTTTTATTCATTAACTCCACCTGTGTTGACAGTATTGTCATTGCGTCTATGTTAAAAACTCCGGCTGATTTTTTCGGTTTAGCTCTTGTAATTTGCCATTGATAGGTGTTCAACGACATCTACTCAATAAAATCGTAAGCCGCTTTATGAGTTTTATTAGTCAATGTTCCACCGGCTGATGAATCAATCATTTGTCTAGTTGGAGAATTTACACCATTGTAGAAAGTTTGGACTTGAAGCCAAAAAGGTAATCCGTGGCGTTGCATCTCCTTAGGAGATCCTTGTATCTTTCCCATGCATCATATAGTGTTTCTGCGTCATTCTGCACAAAAAAAGATATGTCATTCCTAAATTTAGCCGTTTTGGCTGGTGGAAAATATTTTAAAAGAAATTTTTCGATCATTTGATCCCATGAGGTGATTAACCCTCGTGGTAACGAGTTCAACCACTGCTATGCTTTATTCCTTAATGAAAAAGGAAATAACCGAAGACGTATGGCATCGTCAGAAACACCATTTATTTTGAAGGTATCACAGAATTCTAAAAAATTAGATATATGTGTGTTTGAATCCTCATCCTGCAAACCATCAAATTGAACAAATTGTTGAATTATTTGTATTGTGTTAGGCTTTAATTGAAAATTGTTAGCACTATAGCGAGCCTAAAAATGCTAGATTACGCTCTGTCAAATTAGGTTTAGCATAATCATACATAGTCGTGGAGCATTCATTCTTGCACATTTGGTGGGTTGTTCTCGTCCATCCCTTCAGTAGGATTGGATCTTTGCTATTCTTCTCTTTGATAGTCTAGGGCTCGTCTAATTTCTCTGTGATTTCTGCGAGCGGTAGCTTTAATGTCACTCTCGTATTCTAATGGTCCTCTCGGTTCCTTTTAGCCATAGACTAGAGGTACCGCTATAAAAAAAAGAAAGAAATTTAGAAAAACAAAATATATGTATAAAATAAGAGAAATTTAAAAATAAAGATAATGGCTAAAGTAATAGAAATAGAGCTTTCTTAATATTTTAGGATTCCCGACATGGCGCCAAAAACTTGATCATGTCAAGCGATTGAGTTTTAATATTTATAAAAGAGTGATCGAACACAGTAGACTAAGCGTGACAACGATAGAGGCAAGTGCACCTATCGAGCAGTAGTATAGCTCGAGCAAGAATATCTTATCGAACCCAAGGAACCTAAAAGTACTACTACTCACTTTCTCTCTATTATTTAGCCTGAGAATTGGAGTGATTGAATTATTAAACTACGAAATACTTAGACTAAATGCAAAGACAAAATATTGAATTGGAGAAAGACTTTAGAAAACTCAGTTGATAAAGGTGATACCCTCAGGAAGAATCCACCTATGACTTCACCTATTGTTTATTCCCCAAACCATATGATTTCTTTACTTAGCTTGATCCGTGAGACTCTCTAACCTATATTAAACCCTCTCTCGAGGTGAATAACGTCTAACCTTAGGTTAATTAGTGGAACTCTCGTTCTCTTATAATAACCTCCTAAGGAAGCAGTAAAACGATCAATGGATTCCCATATTAGGTTTCACTCTAATCGGCAAAATCTCGTAACACTATCTCTAGGCGCTCGATCAACTCCGCTCAATTATGCTAGATCTACTCTTAGGGAGGGTCTATTCCTCCTCCACCTAAGCACATCAGATTAAATTAAACAACATAATTAAGAACAAACCAAGTACTTATCATATAATTTAGAAATCAAATAACAAAATCCATCATAGGTTTCATCCCCTTCAGGTATCTGAAGGGTTTAGTGCATAACTAAATACCAAAACATCTCAAGAGTAAAGAATAAACAAAACATAAGAAATCCCTAAAACCCCCTGAAAGAATTAAAGGAGAGATCCTCCGTCTTGAATGAAGTTCGACTTCTTGAGACGAATTAACTGGCTATCTTCAAGTGATTCCCTAAAAGATGAACGCTTCGGCAAAAGCCTCTGCCAAAAAAGCTCTTGTTTCAGCTTTGACCGAACTCCTCTTTTTAGTTGCTACCTTGGGTGTTTATATAGGCTTTGAGATGCTTTACTTGGCTCCTAAGTATCCTAATTCAAGTAGAATTCCTCCTAGGATGTTTAAGTAGACTTAGGAATGTGTTTCTTTGCCTCCAAGCATCTAAATTCGAGTGAAATTGCTCTTTTCTGCGGCAGGGACACGGTCAAGGTACACGCCCGTGTAAATCATCTTCAGGCCGTGTCTCGATTCTGTCGATTTGGGTACGGCCGTGTAAATTGTGGCATGGTCGTGTGAAGTAATTTGATGAGGCACGACCGTGTGGCTTGAAGTCTAGGCCGTGTCAATTTCCTTTTTGGCCCAAATTGGCCCGTTTTAAGCCCATTTCTCATTTTTTTTGTCCTTGGGTGCTTTCCTGAGTATAAGACATGAAAAGAAAGTATTAAGAGCACCTTTTTACATAAATCAGGGATAAATAATCCAAAAGCATACTAAATGTGGGATTAAAATATGTTACTTTTACGGTTTATCAGCGGCCTCGTTCCCTTTGTGGACCTCAAGGAATCCTTTCTCGCTGGGTTCTCTCTTCGACTTGATCTAGCCTCTCTTGAATGGGCTCGAGCTTATGGTCGAATAAACGCTCAACCTCACGCAATAGGGTTTGAAGATTAAGGTCCGGTACGTTGCAAACTGGTTGCCGTTCGGGTCTTTCTTTCATGTTTGATTCGGATTTCTTGACATAAGAAAGTTTTTTTTAACCTCACAACAAACCTCACTAGTCACTCGAAAAGAAAAAGTAAATATTGAACACTCACACTCGTGTTTTGCTCAATTTAGACTTTTTCTTTAATGAGTCACTCGTGCCTTTTACCACTCGAATCCTCCTCTCAAAATTTTGGAAGGTTGCCTTAGACTTATTAGCAACTTGTAAGTCAGCTTCAATGGGTTAAGTAAAGGAAAAATCGTTATAGGTTAAGGTAGGCTGAAAGAAAAAGAAATTGATAGATGTGGCGTTGGGTGAGTTGAAAAATACCAAATGACGGGAATAAGAATTTTAGATGATCAGGATAGGAAGATGACAATAATGGCTTGAGGAACTTAAAAATTTGAGAAGAATGGGGAAACTAACAAATTCACAAAACTTCACTTTTTTTTTTTTTTTCTTCAAATACATGAAATTAAGTATAATAGAACAATTTGAATATAATTTGAACTTTTTTCTACTTACGTACCTATTTCGAAATTACGATGATCGTCAGAGCTCCTTATTTTCTAGCTCTGATACCAAATGATACGATCCGCCTCGGGGTTAAGTCGAGTCGTATGTAAGATGCCTGATCGTCTACGAAGGAGTGTCTTTTGATTTGTTTAAAAGAAAAAAAATGGTTATATTTTAGTAAATGACAGCAAATTGGGTTGGATAAAAAAATAGATGGATGAATGGAATGATGGTTGAAACAAGAAAGAACCCTTAATAGAAGATTAAGGACCCGAATCTTATAAGTTTCAAAGGAATGGTTGAATTGGATAAAAACCTCGACCCACTATCTAGCAAGATAAGAACCTCGGTATAAAGGTTTGAACGCCACTCCCGAGTGGATGATAAGTTCGAAACAAAGTCAGATTGACGCCACTAGCTACTAGATAAGTCAATTTGAACCTTGAAGATAAAAAGAGTCGATAACTCACAATAAGAAAATTTCATTAAAGATCAAAAGTGCCCTCAATGTGGCTGGTTACACATATTTATAGTGATGGAAAAACTAGCTGAAAAGTCACATCTTAATTTGCTAATTAAAATGAAATTAAACTCAAGACTCTTTATATTCATGTAACAACTTAACTCCTTGCTTGAATTCACTTTGAATCAGCTTGAATGTTCTTCTTGGATGCTTTAAAATGTCCCTTGAGTTGTCCTTGGCTAGCCGAAAAGATACCAGCAACTAATGGTGTTTTGAATGCTTGTTATCATCTTTTAAATGAGCCAAAAAACTGCTGGTAAGTGAAGAGGTTGCTGTCGAATTTAAGAAGACTTAAAATACTCCTTAAAACTCATTAATTTGATGTATTAAGCATCCCTTGTAATAGCCACTTCTTTTGTAACCAAAATCAACTAAAAAGTCACTTAAATTAATGTTATAACAGCCTTGTAAAGTAACGGTTGTGAGCTGAAAATAACCTGCAATAAACACATTAAAAATGAACTTAATAAACACAAATGAACACAAATTAAACTCTAACACATTAAACACGTGACTTTATTAAATGAACTAAAAGTTAAGACTTCATTTAGTACAACAACTAGTTAATTTTTGGAAGCAGAATTAAACTAACTTAAACTCATGCTTCATTAAAACATCCGAGTAACTAGATTAATTAATAAGCCTCTTATTAAACACAACTTATTTATTTAAACTAAACACCTTTATTTAAAGCTAATTTAAAAGTTTTTATTCAGCAAAATAAAAATGCATGAATTAAATCAAGCTAAACACAAGCTGAATGAGCTGAATATGAGCTTATTTCAACTTGCAAAAGCATGTGCATTGGGCTTATTAAGTTAGCCCGATTCTCCTCGTTTTGTCTAGCCATTAACTTGCTCCACTTTTTCTCAACTAAGGCCAAAATAGCCACCTTGAAATGTTTTGCATGTGCTCGGGTGATGGGTCCTTGCGGCCACCCGGATTATGGCCATATCACACTGCATAACCGGATGTACCTGTGAAGAACCAAACAAACTATCAATTTTCTTACTTAAAAGTTCTACCTGATTTGATAGCATGGTTACTGCATCGAGGTTGAAAACACTGGAGGCTTTTGTTGGCCTTGTCCTTGTAACTTGCCATTGATAGTTATTCAGGGACATCTCCTCTATAAACTCATAAGCCACTTCATGGGTTTTGTTATTCAGGGTTCTACCGATAGCTGAATCGATTAACTACCTAGTTGAGGGGTTCACACCGTTGTAAAAGGTTTGAACTTGTAGCCACAAGGGTAACCCATGGTAAGGGCACCTTCTTAGTAGATCCTTGTATCTCTCCCATGCATCATAAAGTGTCTCTAAATCTAACTGCACAAAAGAAGAGATATCATTCCCCAACCTAGCCGTTTTAGCCGCGAAAAATATTTTAATAAAAATTTTCGGTCATTTGTTCCCATGTAGTGATTGATCCTCGTGGTAACAAGTTTAACCACTGTTTAAATTTGTTCCTCAACGAAAAGGGAAACAACCGACGGCGAATGGCATCATTAGAAACGTCATTAATCTTGAAAGTGTCACAAAACTCAAGAAAGTTTGCCAAATGATTGTTTGGATCCTCATCCTACAAACCATCAAACTGAACAACTGTTGAATCATCTGTATAGTGTTAGGTTTCAGTTCAAAATTATTTGTAGCAATAGCAGGTCTAACAATACTTAACTTAGTTTCTATTAAATTAGGTTTAGCATAATCATACATTGTACGGGGAGCATGATTTTGATTCACCGAATTTGTGGCAACCACAGGAGGTAGCAGATTATTATCAACCATCTCTTCGGTAGTGTTGGTATCGTCCTCTTGCTCTTCTTCTAATTATTGTAGGCTTCGCCTTATTTCCCTACGATTTTTGCGAACGGTACTTTCAATTTCACTGTAAAAAACTAAGGGTCCTGACGGGTTCCTTCTAGTCATAAACTAAAATTACCTGCCAGAAGCAAATAAAGAAAAATTAGCAAAGTTAATAAAATAAAACTAAATTGAAAATAAAAGCACAAATGGCTAAAGTAATAAAATTTTAGTTTTCCTAATATTTCAGTTCCCCGGCAACGGCGCCAAAAACTTGATCGTGATCTGAGAGTTTTAATATTTATATAATGAATGATCGAGCCTAGAAACTAACTATCACCACGATTGAGGCAAGCGCACCTATCGAACAGTAGTATAGCTTAGTTGCAAAATTGGAATGTCGAACCCAAAGGAACCAAAAGTACTAGTACTAACTTTCTTTTTATTATCTAGCCTAAAATAAAGAGAAATTTATCTAACTAATTACTAAGCTAAGGATGCTAAGACACAAAGAACGAATTGGGAAATTACTTTTGAGAAAACCAATTGATTAAGACAATACCCGAAGAAGAATCCACCTAGACTTCACTTGTTATTTAACTCTAAACCAGACGATTTATTCACTTGACCTGATCCGTAGGATTCCCTAATTTATATTAATACCTCTTTCGAGGCTACAAACGTCTAACCCTAGGTTGATTAACTGCTCTTTCTAATTAAAACCCCTAGTGTTGCATTAACTCGATCTATGGACTCCCATATTAGGTTTGACCCTAATTCGGTAGATTCTCGTCGTCCTATTTCTAGGAGTGCGATAAACTCCGCTTAATTATGCTAGATCTACTCTTAGACAGGGACTTTTGCTCCTCTGAATAAGCACATCAATACTTGAATCAATATCCTGAAATATTAAAACAAGAATTAAGAACACATAATTAAGAACAAATCAAGTATTTATCATACGATTCGAGAAAACAATAACAAGATCTGTCTTAGGTTTCATCCCACTCAGGTATTTGAGGAGTTTAGCTCATGTTCATAAAAGAATACATCTCAGAAGAAAGTAAATAACAAAACATAAAGAAAAACCCTAAAACACCTGAAGAAATTAAAGGGAAGATCCTCAGTCTTGAGCGTGATTCTGGCTTCTTGAGATGGATAAACTGGCTTTGATCGTTGTAAAATTGTTGAGTTTTAAAATTTATAAAGAGAATGATCGAACCTGGAAACTAACTCTGACAATGACTTAAGGCAAGTGTACCTATCGAACAGTAGTATAGCTTAGGCAAGATCGGATTATCGAACCCAAAGGAACTCAAAGTACTAATACTCACTTTCTTTCTATTATTTAGCCTAGATATTAAATGATTTGGTTGATTAACTAATTGATTACTAAACTAAGATGCAAAGACAAAAAGAATGAATTGGGAAAATAACTTGAAGAGAAACTCAGTTGATCACGATGATACCATCAGGAAGAATCCACCTAGACTTCACTTATTATCTAACACTGAACCATACGATTTATTCACTTGACTTGATCTGTAAGATTCCCTAACATATATTAAACCCTCTCTCGAGGTGAATAACGTCTAACCGTAGGTTAATTAATGAAAATCTCTTTCTCACTTAATAACCCCTAGAATAGCAGTAAATCGAACTATGGACTCCCATATTAGGCTTCACCCTAACCCGGTAAAATCTCGTCACCCTATCTCTAGGCGCGCGAACGACTCCGCTTAATTATGCTAGATCAATTCTTAGGTAGGGTCTATTCCTCCTCTACCTAAGAACATCTGTCTTGAATTAATATTCCGGAAACATTAGCACAAGAATTAAGTACACATAGTTAAGAACAAATCAAGTATTTATCATATAATTCAGAAAACAATAATAAGGTTCATCTAGGTTTCATCCCCTTCAGGTATCGGAAGGGTTTAGTTCATAACAAATAAAGAAAACATCTCAAGAGAAAAGATAAAACAAAACATAAGAAATCCTTAAAATCCCCTGAAGGATTTGAAGGAGAGATCTGCCATCTTGAGTAGAATTCCGGCTTCTTGAGGTGGATCAACTGGTTATCCTTAAGTGACTCCCACAAATCTGGCCTTCTGGCTCGGCTTCTTGGCCTAGCTGACTGCCTAACCGATTGCCGTGGGTTCCAGCTTCTGCCGAACTCGAACATCTTGGCCTCCACTCCACCCCCCTTTTCAGATTACACTTAGGGTGTTTATATAGACTTTTGGAATGCTTTACTTAGCCTCTAAGCATCCCAATTCAAGTATACTTCCTACTCAGTGTTTGAATAGGCTTTGAAATGTGTTTCTTCGCCTCAAAGTATCCAAATCCGAGTGAAATTGCTCTCTCCCGCGGTAGGGGCACGGGCATGGCACACGCCCGTGTAAATCAACTTTAGGCCGTGTTTCGATTCTGTTAATTGAGGCACGGCCATGTAAATCATGGTATGGCTGTGTGAAGTAATTTGATGAGACACGACTGTGTGACTTGAAGTCCAGGCCGTGTCGATTTCTACTTTGTCCCAAATTTGCCCGTTTTAAGCCCGTTTCTCATTCTTTTTGTCCTCGGGTGCTTTCCTGAGTACAAAACATGAAAATAAAGGATTAAGAGCACCTTTTTACATAAATCAAGGGCTAAATCATCCAAAAGCATGCTAAATATGGGGTTAAAATATGTTACTTTTATGGTTTATCAAATACCCCGACACTTAAGCTTTTGCTTGTCCTCAAGCAAAATTCTCAACTTACAATTAAAACGAACTTTCCATAATTCAAAATTCCTATCAATAATGCCTTATCATAATTCATAGATAATTTATACATGGATAATTTAACTCAAAGACTTCTAAAGATTCAAACAATATAAGTCATATATTTATAGCACGAAAACATAGCTGTCTCCCCTTATCTAAATAATTACCTTTAATTCAAAACCGGCAAGGATTGACATCCTCACTAAAGATTCACTCAAATCACTCAAAGTGTTTTAAGGTTCACAATTAAGCACTCAACAGTCGAACCTGAAAGGTTAATCCCATAAGCTTGCCTGAAAATCAAATCTCCACCACTGTAATATGAAATGATACACAAATCAAAAGGTCTTTAACAGGGTTGTAACGGGGCTTAGGTTAAAGGTGTGGATAAAGGCTGAATTAAAAAGTTAAAAATTGAGATTGACTTGACAAATTTACCTAACCAAGAACAATGAACTAGAAAATAAATGATTACATCAATTGAAACTTTGAAACTAATAATACTACGAGCTTTTTCTTTGATAATTGAAATTTAAATGTACAAGCTCACTTTTTATACTACTAATACTGAATATACTTTGATTTTTTTGATCGATTATTATTATTATTATATTATATTATATATATATTTAGAACAAATCAAGTAAATACATAATAAAGAAAGAACTTTATCAACTGAAATAAACTAAGTAGGCAACTGATCAAATCAATTCTCTATAGAAGGGTAGTAAAAAGAATGGTGATAACAAATACAAAGGGTTTTGGGTTAATATTAGTGGGTAAATCAATAAAAAGGGTTGTTAGGATCAAATGGGTTCACTAAGGGTTAATTTGTGAAGGTAGGCTTTTAGTGGAGTGAATGGGTTAAAACTTAGGTGCCTTTATCATCTCAGTATATCAAATCAATAATGTGGTCTCGATATGTATAATCAAGGCAAGTTCTAGAATAATAATTCAGTGTTGACATACTCATAATCAATAAAGTGAGCACGAAAAAGAATATATGCTCTTTAAGGCTCAAAATCTCACAAAAATTATAGGTATTTGACATCAATTCCTGTAAATTTCAAATTTTAAGGTAATATTCAAATTCAGTTTAACAACCTAGTAAATTTTTAATTCTTGAAAAATAGACTTATCATGCTTGATTCTCTAGTATCTTAAAGTATAAATCATCAATGCACAATTATCAATGACTTACTCAAAAACATATCAATAAAAATCATAAATCATCAGAAATTTCACCCTAATTAATAATATGAGAAAATTACTTAGGAACAAGACTAAAATTCAAGATTTTGGAATAATGCAACAAGTTTGGCACTTTTACCCCCCACACTTAAGATGTACATTATCCTCAATATACAAAGATAGATAAATAACCATATGATACTAAATCAAAAGAGAAGGGGAAAAGTAACACTTCTTGAATTTCGGATGACTCCGGGAGTAGACGGTGGTCGTGGTAGAAGATGGGGCTTGGAGGAGTGGTGGTGGAGTGTTCTATGGGCCTGGTGGGGTGGCTACCGACAAGTATTGTGCTAGATGAAGAAATTGGGTAGCCTGGGAAGATATAGCCAGGAAATCTAAAGAGACATTAAAAATATACTAATAATATAATTAAAGACAAAGAAAATAAAGAGAAGAATACTAAGAAGAAAACTGAAATTAAAATAAAAGACTAATGGACAGAAGAGTCCTTATTGATAGATGGTTAAGTGAGGTGAGGTGATTTCTAAGGTGCGGAAGAAATTTGTGGTGGTGGTTAGGTGTGATTCCCAAGCGACCTTTAGAACCTAAAACCAAGGAACTAAAACAAAATAAACTAAATTAAGTTGAAGAGAAGTAAAGATAAGGAAATTGAAGCAAAAGAGAAAAGAAAAATAAAAACTAAATGGTCTCAAAGACCCTTGGCTTGGTGTTCGGATGAAGCGGCCGGCATGAACTTATGTGTTGGGGTCTCCATCGGAGAGACCATGCTTGCCTTCTTACGCTTCTTCGACACAACTTTGGTATGGCTCGAAGGTTGGAAAAAGTTTGTTAAGAAGAGGGGAGAATTTTGAGAGAAAAGGGAGGAAGAGAAGGAAGAAGAATTATTAGTAAGAATGGGAAGGGGGTGGGTTTAAATAGAGTTTTTCTTTCTGGTGCTTGCCCACGCCCGTGGACCAAGGGTGTGTTGATTCACACGACCTTTTTTTAGCCAGCCACGCCCGTGTGTGATAAGCCAGTATATTGGCACGGTTGGGTATCATGGGCGTGTCTTTCCCGTCTTTGGTAAGTCAGTAGCTTCACACGATCATAGAACACAGCCGTGCCACTTTACCAGTGCCTATGAGGGAGTGGTTGGATCCGTGACGTCAAAAATTAGGGGGTATTTGATTCGTACTGCCCCTGCTCATGTCAGTACGGAGATTCGGTACTTCAACATGGCCACAGCCATGGCCGGGTGCAAGGCCATGTGGCTTTGAAATATGCACTTTTGTGTTAATTTAAAACTAAATTTTTAGAAAGGAAAAGAAATTGAAAGCAAAATGTAAAGATATATTATGTTACTGCTCGGGTTGCCTCCCGAGAAGTGCTTGTTTAAAGTTTTAAGCTAGACTTTCCCTTCGTTTGTATAATCATAGTGGTTTGAAGGTTTGAACATCTTCCCTCATGCTATCGGTTTTATATTCATGATAAATTTTAAGTGGAGAGGCGTTTACCTTAAAAGTGCCGAATGTTGGATTGCTTACCTTGACTGTTTCGTATGGGAAGATATTTCGTACCTCAAAAGGAATGTCTTCATTTGAACTTAGGGTTAGTGTTGTGATGCGCGGATCTGCTTTATCTAACCGTATCTGATCTCCTATTTTGAAGTGGTTTGATGTTCCTTTGAGCTCTTCTGGGGGTTCCTTAGGTTTTACTTCGTGCGGTTCTTATTCCTCTTTGAATTGTGTCTTCCATTCTTTTAGTTTGTTGACCCTAAGGCTTCGTTCCTCATATAATTCTTCTTTGTTGGCACTCGGTCTATGCTTCGGCTCAGATTCGTATCCTTGTGGTGTTTCCTACAATGAAGGTTGCTCAAATTAATCATCAACTGAATTGACTTTCTTACCTTCATTGATTGCAGTCCTGGTCTAGTCAAGAGCTTGAAGACTGATTGATTTATCACCTACACGAAGAATGAGTTCTCTTGTGGCAACATTAATTTTAGTTCTGGCAGTTGCTAGGAAGGGTCTTCCTAAAATTAAGGGGATTAAATTATCCTCATCCATGTCTAAGGCAACAAAATCTACTGGGAAAACGAATTTGTCAATTTTTACAAGAACATCTTCGATAATACCCCTAGGAATTCTAACAGTTTTATCAGCTAATTGAATACTCATCCTAGTTTGTTTGGGTTTCCCTAGACCTAGCTGCTTAAATATTTTATAAGGCATGGCATTTATATTTGCCCCTAAATCAGCTAACGCGTTATCAACACTTAAACTACCAATTAAACAAGGGATAGTAAAACTCCCTTGATCTTTTTGCTTCTGTGGTAGTCTATTCTGTAACATTATTGAGCATACTGCATTTAATTCCATATGTAGCTCTTCATCTAATTTGCGTTTGTTCGTCAAGAGTTGTTTTAAAAATTTTCTCGAATCTGGCATCTGAAAAAGAGCTTCAAGAAGCTGTAAGTTAATATGTAATTTTTTTAAAAGTTTAAGAACCTTACCGAACTGTTCCTCTGTATCGTCTCTATTTATTGCTTCGGGGTAAGGTATGCGGGGTTAGTATTCTTTGATTGCAATTTTTGGCTTTTCTTGTGTTTCCTCAATTTTTCCTTCTTCGTCCTTGTTTTCGCTTGTTGAGATGGGTTCATCTAATCTTACATTTTCCTGAACTGTTATGGCTTGGATTTGCTCCTTTGGGTTGATCTCGGTGTTGCTTGGTAGACGCCCTTGCGGTCGTTCAGACATTAATTTTGCAAGTTGTCTGACTGTTTTAGTGACTTCCCCTACTGACTTAGTAAGTTCCCCTAATCGGTTCTTGGTCTCTTCAGCCGATGTTTGTTGACTTCTAAGTGTTTTCTAAGTATCTTGGGGTCAATTTTCTGTACTTGTCATGAATTTTGTCAACATCTCTTCGAGGTTTGGCTTCTTCTCTTACGGATATGGCTGATTATGGAAATTTTAGGGAGGTTGTTGTCTTTGATTTACTTGATTTCCTTGACCTCCCCATGAAAATTTTGGATGGTTCCTCCAACCTGGATTGTAAGTATTACTATAAGGATTATTGTTGGATCGAAAATTATTACTTATATAGTTCATCTGTTCACTTTCTGTGCTCGGTTGGTAAGGTGGGTACTTAGAATTCGCCACAGTTTCACTTGTGTCGTACTGCATTACTGGATGTACCTGTGAAGAACACAAACTATCAAGCTTTTTATTCATCATCTCTACCTGATTCGATAACATGGTTATTGCATCGATGCTGAAAACTCTGGTCGATCTTGTCGGTTTTGTCCTTGTAACTTGCCACTGATAATTATTCAGCGACATCTCTTCAATAAATTCGTAGTAAGTTGCTTGGGAGTTTTGTTATTCGAGTTCCACCGCAAATTTGAATCAATTAGTTGCCTCGTTGAGGGATTCACACCGTTATAAAAAGTTTGGACTTGTAGCCACAAGGGTAAACCATGGTGTGGACACCTTCTTAAGAGATCCTTGTATCTCTCACATGCGTCGTATAATGTTTCTAAATCCATCTGCACAAAAGAAGAGATATCATTTCATAATTTGGCCGTTTTGGCCGGTGGGAAATATTTTAATAAAAACTTTTCGGTCATTTGGTCCCATGTAGTGATTGACCCTCGTGGTAACGAGTTTAACCACTGTTTGGCTTTATTTCTTAATGAAAAGGGAAATAACCGAAGACGAATGGCATCATCAGAAACGCCATTTATTTTGAAAGTATCACAGAACTCTAAAAAATTAGCTATATGATTATTCGGGTCTTCGTTGTGCAATCCATCAAATTGAACAAATTGTTGAATCATTTGTATTGTGTTAGGCTTTAATTCAAAATTATTAGCAGCTATAGCAGGCCTAACAATACTCGATTCTGCTCCTGTTAAATGAGGTTTAGCATAATCATACATAGTACGTGGAGCATTGTTTTCTGCCACATCTTGTGGTGGTGGATTATTCTCGTCCATCCTTGATAGGATTGGATCGCGCTTCTCGCTCTTCTTACGTGTAATTTAGGGTTTGCCTAATTTCTCTACGATTCCTGTGAGCGGTAGCTTCAATATCACTGTTGTATACTAGTGGTCCTGTCGGGTTCCTTCTAGTCATAAACTAGAGGTACCTACTGAAAAATAAAGAAATAAAATTAGAAAAAATAAAATAAAATCAATTGCGAAAATAATAAAAAATGGCTAAAGTAATAAAATAGAGCTTTATTAATATTTTAGTTCCCCGGCAACGACACCAAAAATTTGATCGTTGTAAAATTATCGAGTTTTAAAATTTATAAAGAGAATGATTGAACCTGGAAACTAACTCTGACAACGAATTAAGGCAAGTGTACCTATCGAACAGTAGTATAGCTTAGGCAAGACCGGATTATCGAACCCAAAGGAACTAAAAGTACTAATACTCACTTTCTTTCTATTATTTAGCCTAGATATTAAATGATTTGGTTGATTAACTAATTGATTACTAAACTAAGATGCAAAGACAAAAAGAATGAATTGGGAAAATAACTTGAAGAGAAACTCAGTTGATCACGATGATACCATCAGGAAGAATCCACCTAGACTTCACTTATTATCTAACACTGAACCATACGATTTATTCACTTGACTTGACCCGTAAGATTCCCTAATGTATATTAAACCCTCTCTCAAGGCGAATAACGTCTAACCGTAGGTTAATTAACAAAAATCTCTTTCTCACTTAATAACCCCCTAGAATAGTAGTAAATCGAACTATGGACTCCCATATTAGGTTTCACCCTAACCCGGTAAAATCTCTTCACCCTATCTCTAGGCACGCTAACGACTCCGCTTAATTATGCTAGATTAATTCTTAGGTAGGGTCTATTCCTCCTCTACCTAAGAACATCTGTCTTGAATTAATATTTCGGAAACATTAGCACAAGAATTAAGCACACATAGTTAAGAACAAATCAAGTATTTATCATATAATTCAGAAAACAATAATAAGGTTCATCTAGGTTTCATCCCCTTCAGGTATCTGAAGGGTTTAGTTCATAACTAATAAAGAAAACATCTCAAGAGAAAAGATAAAACAAAACATAAGAAATCCCTAAAATCCCCTGAAGGAATTGAAGGAGAGATCTACCGTCTTGAGTAGAATTTCGCTTCTTGAGATGGATCAACTGGCTATCCTTAAGTGATTCCCACAAATCTGGCCTTCTGGCTCGGCTTTGCCTAGCCGATCGCCTAATCGACCGTAGTGGGTTAAAGCCTCGTCGAACTCGAACATCTTGGCCTCCGCTCCACCCCCCTTTTCAGGTTACACTTAGGGTGTTTATATAGACTTTTGGAATGCTTTATGTAACACCCCAAACCCTGCCCACGAGCCTTGACCGGATCTGGTATGTCACTGCGAAAAATGTTTGAAAAGAATTTGACTTAAAGGTGAAAACGAATAAATTTATTGTCTTTGGAAAAACATTGTATAATTAAAAGCCCATAAAAATTTTAGTTGTTATAAAATATCCGATTTGAAAACTTTATTATATATTCTAAAGATGCAAGTTGCCGAAAATAAGAACATTTTCAAATAATAATTTAAACGCCAATCCAACCAAGACATCATAAAAATCCTTAAATACTTTAGGAGGCCCTTATTACATCAAATAAATTCTCAAATACTGATAATATAAAATTCGTAAATCAATTAAATCATCTTCTGCATGGGCCACCTCGTATCCACTCCAACCTGGTCCAAGCTTTATGCATCACCTGCAATGTTGGTAAAAATTTGGGTGAGTCACACAGACTCAGTGTGCAATTAGTCCACTGAATTCCACCCACATGTCAAACCACATACTGGACTTGGCCCATTACCACATTAATTCACATACACAATTATGCAATTATGAAACCCAACCCGACTTAGGGTCCATCCTCTACACCCCCGTATCCATTTACCACACACGGGGATTTTAAATCACCTCTCCTTTTACTCCAATATGGCAACAAATGCCGTCCACGCGAACTTAATCGCAATTAGTCCACAACGCGACCTCGGTCGGCGCCAATCCACGATGTGGCGAAGCTATCATCAAAACCACGATGAGCACAAAGCCATCAATAACCACAATATGGCACATAGCCTATATCAATCACGATGAGGCCTGAGCCATTCATCAAACCACGTACTCAAGTACACCACATCCTTATTTCATATCCCACCCATGCACATGCAACATAAAATAGTGCCATGCAAGTACATGTTATTTCGCATATTATCACATATTCATAACAATAGTCACATTTCATCGATTCGGTGCTTACCGGATTATCGACATACCCTCGAGGGTATCCACATCACAATTTCCATTGCACTAGTTAGCACATTCATAACACACATACAAATATCACATACAATCATAAACCCGGAAAAAAGTGGGCTAACTACACACGCTTATTAGCGAAATCCGAACCACTCGAATCTAACACGATCTCAAACGTGGTTCTTCCTTCTCTCTAAATGCCGATTTGGTCTCCTACCAAATCTGAATCACACTCTGAGTTCCCTTTGCAATCACCACCTTTGGTACCTACAATTAATTAGCCTTGGCTATTGAGCGAATCTGGAGTAGATCTAAACTTACTAAGTATCCTTCTTCAAGCGATCTAGAATCCGAAGCCTCTGTTACCTCATCGATTAGCCCTAAAAATCATAATACACAATCGGTCACCACTTAAACCCATAATATGGCCTATGGCGAATGTTATCAATCACTTACCTTGATGTTCCAAAACCCGATAGATCTCTTTTAAGGCTCCTTAGCGTCGGCTACACACAAAAGAACACATAATCATGGCTTAAAGAATATTCAGCCATCCCTAGGCCTATCCTCATGATTTCGGCACAGTAGCAAAAAGAGCTCAAAACCGAATGATAAAGAAAGAACTTACCATTACACGTTGAAGAGAATAAAAGATCACAAGCATGTAGTCGACAGCCCCTCCAATAAAGATTTGACTATGGTGTTTCGGCACTTTTAATAATAGAGAAATAGAATAGAAAATGAGGCTATATGGTTCGGCTATGGCCCTTAAAAAGAGGGTTGAAATATTCGGCCACAAAAGAGCAAATGGGGAGAAGAAGAATAGCCTTAAGTGTTTTCGGCATAGAGAGAAAATGAGATAGAAGAACTCAATTTTTGGCACAAAGAAAATTAAAGAAGAAAAAAGATAACAAAGATGATCACTCCCCCTATTTATACTATACAAAACCGAAATGGTCATCCAAGCAATCCCCCTTAGCCATCCAACTCACATATTCATCACAAATCCCACAATTTCCTCTTTATTTCCTCTTAATCTTCCTCCTATTCTTCCTCCTAATTCCTTCCAAAATAAATTCGGTCAACTCCCCCTAGTCCATGAAACCGTCCATGTTCATGGACAAAATGCCATTAAAAAGTTTCCAAACCTCATCCCTTAATCCATGCCTTTTGTCCCCTTATCATACCATATTTTCTTGATTCCATACCTTAACTAATAACTTGCCTTATTCCTTTAGTCTACTATCCATAAATGATAAAATCCAACCTTATCTTAATTAGAGTTGACCGACACATGCCATACACATGCAAAAATAAAAGTCACCTTATTGCCATTCATGGGATTCGAACCTCTTCCCTCATGCAATTACTCATGCGCCAACACCACTTTACTACTAGCTCATTTATGCTAACATTAAACACTTAAATTAACTTAAGCATCATAATCACTTGATCCACTTCACTAAATTCTCGATACTAAAAATTATTCTAAACCAATTAATTCCAAGCCTTCTCAAGACTGTATTAGGCATACAACAAAATTATATCCGAGCTAACACAATCAACAAGATGATACTCAAATTTTTCCTAAAGCCCAAGGCCCAATGGCCCAATCCTACTAGGCTCAATTTTGGGATATTACACTTTACTTGGCCTCTAAGCATCCCAATTCAAGTATACTTCTTACTCGGTGTTTGAATAGGCTTTGGAATGTGTTTATTAGCCTCAAAGTATCCAAATCCGAGTGAAATTGCTCTCTCCCGCGGCAGGGGCACGGGCATGGCACACGCCCGTGTAAATCAACTTTAGGCCGTGTTTCGATTCTGTTAATTGAGGCACGGCCATGTAAATCATGGTATGGCTGTGTGAAGTAATTTGATGAGACATGACCCTGTGGCTTGAAGTCCAGGCCGTGTCGATTTCCACTTTGTCCCAAATTTACCAGTTTTAAGCCCGTTTCTCGTTCTTTTCGTCCTCGGGTGCTTTCTTAAGTATAAAACATGAAAATAAATGATTAAGAGCACCTTTTTACATAAATCAAGGGCTAAATCACCCAAAATCATGCTAAATATGGGGTCAAAATATGTTACTTTTACGATTTATCAGGCTTTCTTCGAGTAATTCCCTATATTTAGCCCTCTCTGGTTTCGCCTCCTTTGGCTCCCCCCTTTTAGGTCACACTTAGGGTGTTTATATAGGCTTCAAAATGTCTTTCTTCGCCTCTAAGTAACCTTTTTCGCGTAGAATTAAAATCGATCACGGTAGGGACACGCCCGTGTGAGTCGAGCCCAGGCCGTGTTGATTTCTCACTTTGGCCCAATTTCTCCATTTTTGGCCTATTTCTCATTCTTTTCATCCTCCTATACTCACCTAAGTATAAAACATGAAATTAAAGGATTAGGGGCATCGAATTCCACAATTCAAGGGATAAATCATCCAAAAGTATGCCAAATGTGGGATTAAAATATGTATATATTACAGTTTATCAAGTATCGATACTTAAACACAAGGTATCAATACCTTATGAAAGATATCTATACCCTTAAATAATATCAATACCAAAATAGCATTCTAGAACTCCAAAAATTCTAAATTTTGATGAAAATATCGATACCTTGCCTTTGGAATCGATACCAAAGGTGATATTGATACCATAATCACATTCTGTTTTGAAAATTTTGAGTTCAAGGCCCAAGTATAGATACCTATACCCTTGGTATCGATACTTTGGGTAAATTTTGGTAAAAATCGGTTGAAAATTTTGCTAAAAGTCCTCTACAAATTTTTCGATCCTTTTCAACACTTAAAATCATTTCAAAATGCCTTAAAGCAATTCAAAACAACTCCAATTCAACCGAATTATCACATTATCAAACCACAATTGCATGCATACATATGGCTATCAATAATTCATTTCATATATAACCAAAATAGATAAAATTTTAAGAGTTTGCATTTTAGTCCCTAACACTTGGGAAGACATTTAGTCTACCTATGTACATGCCATTTTAACCCCAAATATATACCTACTCCTGTAGCTCTTGGAGATGTGATGAGATGAGAGATCTCCTAGCTCGACTCTAACTCTTCAAGTCTATTTGTACCTATGCGTTGAAATAAATGTGTTAAGTCAGTGAAAGCTTAGTAAGCACTTCAAAAATAAATGAATACAACATATGTTTAAAATGTTACTAAAATACATCATATACTCACACATGAACTTCAATATAACTAAACATTCATTTCATCAGATTTATTTACTTTGAGTGATTTTTATACTTACCTTAATATCTTAAATACTCCTATTACAACATTCTTCACATTTTGCCCGTAGTAGGCTGTTTAAAACAATTCAGGATAAACAGATCAAGTACAAAGGTGCAACTATATGACAAGTAAACGGAGAGCACTGAGGAGCTAATACAGAAAACACTAACTTGCTTAGAAACAGAGAGCGCAATGAGGATCCTTAATGGCATGCCACTAATATCCTAATAGTTCTAATTATGTCTCCTTGTGCATAAAAGCTAAATTTCATACATTTATATACTTTTCATAAGTACTTCAAAAAATATTTCACATTTTCCATCATCCGCAATTTAGTTTCCATTTCATAAATCACAAGTATAATGCTCTTTCCACACACTTTTATTTTTCTCAACATAAATTTTCATCACTCAACCAAGTATATCATTTTATGTTCTTAACATATTTCATAATTTTACAACTTAGTCCTTTTATTTAACATAATAATATTTACTTAACTACCCTAGGTAACTAATATTTATCATAATAATATTTACTTAACTACCCTAGGTAACTAACATATTATGATAAGAATATTTAAAAAAATAGATTGAAATTCCTTGTAGTACTTACAACAAAATGGTTGAGATGATGTATTTTCTTCGTCCTTCACTCCTTGGCCTTCTCCTTTCCTTTTCCTTCAATTTTATCTTCTCTCTTCTTTTCTTTTTCTTCAATTTCATATAAAGCATATATTACTTGTAAGTTAAAACTAAAATCATATAACTTTTCCATTCTAGTTAATGAAAATAAACATGTATGACATGAAGATTTCACCATCTCTTACCATAAATACTTGAGATTACCACTAAACCGTAACTTTCTCTATCCATCAACTCCTCCATGGAAGCCTCCATGGAAGCTCTCCTAAAAAATTAAGGTATCTACTAGCTTTATCTAGAGTTTTTACTTAAGAAACATCAAAGAAATGGAAGGTTTTAAGCTTGATTTTACTCAACAATGGTGGAAAGGCATGTTTGGGATAAAAGCAAAAGTTTGGAGAAGATGAGATGGGAGTGACAGTGGCTTCTTGAATAAGAAAGATGATGCCATCATCTTTTTCTCTTCTTTTCTAAACTATTCTTCAAAAATATCACATGATTTTAAATAAAAAATGGTTAAATTACTAATAAGTCCTCTAGCCATCCATCATTTCACTTTAGCCCTAATCATTATGTCTAAAAAGAATATCTACTTGGCTAATTATCATTTTATCGCTCATCATCTTTAATAATCTCATAGATGGCTCATATTTTTACTAAGTAAATTTCCTATTTGTTCTTCCTTGATTTGCCATCTTTTCTATATATTAACATGACTTCTTAATTTCTTACTTTTGCCATAATGATTTTTATACTCCTACAATTTAGTCAATGCTTCTATTTAAATATTTAGTATCTAAATAATATTTTCTAATTTCCTATCGGCTTTTACTACTTTTTAATTTAATAGTCAAAATTCCTATTTGTTCTATATAACGACCGAAATTTACGATTATCGAAAAGTGTATTTTCGGTTCTTTATTTTCAAAAAAAGAATTTGCAAATATTTATTAAAAATATTTACTGAAGTTAGTTGTGTGGTTAATTAGGTTTTGACTAAGTGAAATAGCTTGAATTAAGGTTAATTAGGTATAAGGATTAGATTGAATATAGTGTAAAGTTTAATTATAGACTAGAGGAAATTTAAGGGACTAAACTATAAATTTAACAATAAGTGTCCAGTGTGTGGTAATAGTGAAATACATGTGGAAAAATAAAATACATAAATTAGTAATAATTACTTATTTACTTATATATAAGTAAATATTATTTTATTATTAAAATATTATTATATTACATTATTAACATAAAACATAATAAAAAAAGAAACAAAGAACAAAAAATGAAATGAAATGAAAATAGGGAAAGAAAGGAGAAAAAGAAAGAAAGAAAAGAAAAAGGGAAATTAGGGTTTTAAAGGTTCTAAGTTTAAGTGTTAAGTCAATTTAATCCCTTTTCTTGTAATTTTTAAGTCAATTTAATCCATTTTCTTGTAATTTTGATGTTTTTGGAATCCTAGATGTAACACCCCAAACTCGGCCCATACACTACAACCGGATCTGGTATGTCACCAAGAAAATTCTATCGAAACATGTCGTATTTTCGAAAAGCCCAAATATGTTTTATATAGAATATGCTTAAGTAGAGTAAAATCAAACTTAAATACATGCATTTTAATTAAAATAAAAACTTAAACGACTTAAAGTAATAGAAGCCCATAATAAAACATAATAGCCCATGGCCTTATTACAACGAGATTTGAAGTCCATTAATTAAAAAGATAAAATAAAACTTGAGTCTCTTTTGCCAAATCTACATAGTCTTTCAGATGGCCACCTTGCGTTCCTCTCGGCCGGTCAGAATCACTAGGTATCACCGAAATGTTAATTAAAGGGTGAGTCGCGAGACTCAGTGTGCAACCCTCATGCACCACTAGAGTTTGGGGCTTATGCCCATTAAACAAAATAAACACTGTAATAATCATAATAAACATTAATAGCAATTAATATGCAAGGCCCAACCCGTTTGCCTAGGTTTCCATCCGCTACACACCCCCGTACCAACCGTTCACACCATTGGGGATTTCTACAATCGACCCACACCGCTACACACCATGATGGCAGTCATGCTGCTCATCCACATATGATGGCCGAAGCCCTTATAACATATAATGGCCGAAGCTCAGTATAACATTTAATGGTCAAGTTCATTATAACGATTCACGGCATTAGCCGCTACACATATAACGTATAACTTCCTCCTTTCATCAACCCAACCCATGCAATCACATACAAGCATTTTACTTATAACATTTAAGCAGTTATTTACTAACACAGGGATCCACTTTTACCCTCCTTAGGGTTGCATCAATAAACCGAGATTTTGGCATTTATCAAAACATATAAAACACATAAACATACAATATTAGGCGAGATCTAGATGGTGGGGAGGTATTACACACTGCTACTGAAAATCTATTATCCCTAACGTAGAGCCTTTTTGTCGAATCCGAAAATCCTAAGAAAGCGTCACCTTCCGCCTTGGCTTTTCCACCAAATCGCACGGAGACTTTTAATGAGGCAGATTAACTACTAAAAGCGAGAGGAAAATCAACAGCCTTAAATAAGTGTTTGGGTTAGATTTGAATGAAAAGAAAGAATGAAATCGCATAGAATAAAATCCGAAACTTTCCAAATTACTAAGGAGTATGTGGCTTATGGTGCACCTTCTGGAAAGCAGAGATCTCACTTGTAGATTCAGCTATGGGAGATGAGGTATGAACAAAGGAATTGACTTTTAGAAAAGAAAAAGAAAGCGTAGAGAAGGCTTGGAAATTTCAGCGAGAGAATGAGAGAAGAATAGGGTTTGAATCTGAAATTGAAGAATACTACTCCTATTTATAGAGAAATTTTGGCATACCCACACACACGAGTTGGAATTTGACCAACTCTCCTCTCTCTGATAGCCTTCATCTCATCGATAACTCAATCTTTATCTTACCTTTAAGAGAGCCCACCTTAAATCCAACTCCTCCTTATTAATTATCAACTTTTTAACAGTTAAAATAAAAGAAATAACTCTTAAAAGGTAGCCTAATTGCCGTCCACCCCTCCCCATTTAATTACCGAATTTGACCCATCTTTTAGGGCCCAAACGGCCACACAATGGCCCAAATTCCTCCCCCCTTATGGCGCCACCTTATGCCCACTTAATGCACTTTAATTCTTTGAGCCATAAGCCCAGCTTGTCACTTAATTAACCATCTTCTTAAATTATAAGCTAACACCATTTATTAGCCACCTAACCCAATTTTTTTTAAAAACCCAAAATATCACTTAATTTAAACTCTAATCCATATATTTAATCAAAAAGTCAGCCCAACCTTTACAATCCCAACTTATCATATTAGACTATCATATAAATGAGTAGGACCACTTTGAGGATGTTACAGTTCCACCCCCTTAAAGAAATTTCGTCCTCGAAATTTCCAACTAACTAGAAATCATACTATTTAAGTCTCACCACTAGACTTTCACTGCGCACTCTAATTCTAAAGCCAAAATAAACACTTAGTATATTATGGTAGGGTACGCACCATTATTTGCATCTGAAGCGTCTTCGTCCCCTTGTACTCATTTACGATTCGCGTTTATCTGATTAGAAATTTTATGAACTATTAGTTTTCTTCCACCTTTTTTTAACCACGAATAGTCTTATGAATAATAGCTTTAAGAGTAATTATTTCGAATTCGCATTCATCATACAGTCTCAAGTTCATATCCTCTAAGAAACCCATACATTCAATCATGAACTCATGTTCATTACAGAAAAGTGTTATTGTTGTTGTTGTGGTTGTTGTTTTCACTACCCAAGGGTATTTTCGTAATTTTATCCTACAGAGGCATTTTTGTAATTTTTTTCGAAATGAGGTTCTTTGATGATTTTATAAAATAAGGGTATTTTGGTAATTTTAGAATCCGGGGCATTTTAAAAATTTTGAAATATGAGGGTATTTCGATAATTTTAAAATTCAAGAGTATTTCGATAATTTTGGAAATCTAGGGTATTCGATAATTTTGGAAATTTGAGGTATTTGGTAATTTTGGAAATTGGGGTATTTGGTCATTTCACAAAATAAGGGTAATTTTCAAGCGTTGATGGTTTTTTTTGAAACAGGGTTGATTGGAATTTTTAAGTAAAACAAAGGTATTTTGAAAATTTTACAAAACTTGGGGTTTTTTTGTAAGAAAGAGGTGGTTGGTCCTTTCGGGTTTTAATCATAGGGTTTAGCCCATCAACCACCCTCGTAACTAGGGTGAATAGTCACTATGCACCGGTAAGATTCAATGAAGAGGAGGTGAGTCACTAGATCGCTTAAATACTGAGCTCTTGGGATCCTTCCTGAACATGCGTGATATGCGGTTACCATACCTCAGCCTTGCGGCTCGTTAACAGGTTTGTTCGGTGAAATTAAGTTTTATGAATTTTAAGAAGTGGTTTAAGCAAAGCCTAGAGTCCATCAAGTTCTAATTCTAGCTTAGTCTACGTCCCACTAGGCCCACTAAGCCACATATATAAATATCACACAATGGTTGAGTACTTTGGCGGACTTGGGCGAGAGACGCAGTGCCATGCCTAGAAAACAAACCTGTACCATTTTAAACATGCATGTTTCAAAAAACCATTTTAGAAAGCGTTTTGAGCCCAAAACCAAAGTCGAGTTTTGAGCAAGCTCGATACCAATTTGTAACACCCCAAACACCGCCCATACACTACAACCGGATCGGTATGTCAACAAGAAAAATTCTATCGAAACATGTCGTATTTTCGGAAAAGCCCAAATATGTTCTATATAGAATATGCTTAAGTAGAGTAAAAATCTAAACTTAAATACATGCATTTTAATTAAAATAAAACTTAAACGACTTAAAGTAATAGAAGCCCATAATAAAACATAATAGCCCATGGCCTTATTACAACAGATTTGAAGTCCATTAATTAAAAGATAAAATAAAACTTGAGTCTCTTTTGCCAAATCTACATATTCTTACGTATGGCCACCTTGCGTTCCTCTCCGGTCCGGTCCAGAATCACTAGGTATCACTGAAATGTTAATTAAAGGGTGAGTCATGAGACTCGATGTGCAACCCTCATGCACCACTAGAGTTTGGGCCTTAAGCCCATTAAACAAAATAAACCTTTGTAATAATCATAATAAACATTAATAGCAATTAATAAGCAAGGCCCAACCCGTTTGCCTAGGTTTCTATCCACTACACACCCCCGTACCAACCGTTCACACCATTGGAGATTTCTACAATCGACCCACACCGCTACACACCATGATGGCAGCCATGCTGCTCATCCACATATGATGGCCGAAGCCCTTATAACATATAATGGTGAAGCTCAGTATAACATTTAATGGTCAAGCTCAGTATAACGATTCACGGCATTAGCCGCTACACATATAACGTATAACTTCCTCCTTTCATCAACCCAACCCATGCAATCGCATACAAGCATTTTACTTATAACATTTAAGCAGTTATTTACTAACACAGGGATCCGCTTTTACCCTCCTTAGGGTTGCATCAATAAACCAAGATTTTGGTATTTTCAAAACATATAAAACACATGAACATACAATATTAGGCGGATCTAGATGGTGGGAGGTATTACACACACAGTTCTGCGAAAATCTATTATCCCTAACGTAGAGCCTTTTTTGTCGAATCCGAAAATCCCTAAGAAAAGCGTCACCTTCCTACCTTGGCTTTTCCACCAAATCGGCACGGAGACTTTTAATGAGACAGATTAGGCTACTAAAAGCAGAGAGGGAAAATCGACAGGCCTTAAATAAGTGTTTCGGGTTAGATTTGAATGAAAAGAAAGAGTGAAATCGCATAGAATAAAATCCCGAAACATACCAAATTACTAAGAAGTATGTGGCTTATGGTGCACCTTCGGGAAAACAGAGATCTCACTTGTAGATTCGGCTATGGGAGATGAGGGTATGAACAAAGGAATTGACTTTTAGAAAAAAAAAAGAAAGCGTAGAGAAGCTTGGAAATTTTGGCGAGAGAATGAGAGAAGAATAGGGTTTTGAATACCAAAATTGAAGAATACTACTCCCTATTTATAGAGAAATTTGGCATACCCACACACAGAGTTGGAATTTCGCCAACTCTCCCTCTCTCGATAGCCTTCATCTCATCGATAACTCAATCCTTATCTTACCTTTAAGAGAGCCCACCTTAAATCCAACTCCTCCTTATTAATTATCAGCTTTTTAACAGTTAAAATAAAAGAAATAACTCCTAAAAGGTAGCCTAATTGCCGTCCACCCCCTTCCCATTTAAGTGCCGAATTTGACCCATCTTTTAGGGCCCAAACGGCCACACAAGGGCCCAAATTCCTCCTCCTTATGGCGCCAACTTATGCCCACTTAATGCACTTTAATTCTTTGAGCCATAAGCCCAGCTTGTCACTTAATTAACCATCTTCTTAAATTATAAGCTAACACTATTTATTAGCCACCTAATCCAATTTTTTTTAAAAGCCCAAAATATTACTTAATTTAAACTCTAATCCATATATTTAATTAAAAAGTCAGCCCAACCTTTACAATCCCAACTTATCATATTAGACTATCATATAAATGAGTAGGCCCACTTTGAGGATGTTACACTAGAACAAAATACTACTTGATTTATGTTGAAATTTTGAAAGTTAGTTGATTTTTAGATGTAGTTTATGTTGAATTAAGTGAAGAATTAGGGGTTAAATTGATAGAATTTCAAGTTAGAATTGAGAAAAAGATTGAATTGTAAAACAAATCATAAGTTTTATGTAGTAGAGACTAAATTGAAAGAAATTCGAATTAAGAAAATGAGGTTAGATTTGAATAGGGATTGAATTGGAATTTAGGTTAAAGTTGTGTATAAATTGAAATGTTCAATATGAAATTGTAGTGTATTGATAATTTTTAATTTTTTTAATTCCGTAGCTAACATTGAGTTGGAGACATCGACTAAGAAGGGGAAAGAGAAAGTCAACGAGGATTAGCTCGAAAAATATGGTTTGTATTTCTATAATCCGAAAACTAAAACTATTTGTTGTATTTATTATTATTATGTATGGTAAGTGAAATTGAGGTGAGTTTGATATTGAGACATTGAATTGGATTGAAATGAAATTTAATGTATATGTGAAAAATGTGATAAGTATGAAAATTGAGATTGAATTGGAATTATGTGATTATTGTGGAATTGATATTGAAATGTATATTGATTGTGAATTGAGAAATGAATGGAAACCCTATTAACTGTATCGGACTGAGTCGGATATAGTTGGCATGCCATAGGATTGGAAGTGTTCAGGGATACTTCGACTTCAAGTCGATGAGACACTGAGTGTTGTATTATTACTTCGGATAAATCCGATGAGGTATTGGTACCATATTATTTTACTTCGGCATAGTCGATGAGGCAATGAGTGCCTTATTGGTGTGTTTTGGTTGGATCCGTGTATCCGTCCAAGTCCGAGTTGTGTTAATAGGGGTATATGAATGAATTGGCCAATTGATTGACATTGAATGATATTGAAAATGGATTGGAATGAACAATGAAATGAAATATGTAATTGAGATGCATGAAATTGCATGAATCATGGATTCATGGATTGGATGTTGAAATTGAAATTGAATTGAGTATTTGAGAAATTTTGTAAAAAGGCTAAAGTGTTGTTGGTTATATATATATATATATATATATATATATGTGTGTGTGTGTGTGTGTGTGTGCTATATTAAGCTTATATAATGGTATGTTTTGGTATGCAAATAAATTAGTTTGAATGAAGTCAAATTAATTGGTTTAGAAATTATATGTGAAATAATTATGAAAGTACTTTAGATAGGCCATGAGATTGATAAATTTGGCATGTATTTAAGGTATTTGAAATTTTTTTTGAAAATTTCACGTAAAAAAATCTTTGCAGGCGAGCTTCCAATTAAGTCCTAATTTGTTTCTAATACATGTTTTAGGCCTCGAGGGCTCAATAAAGGAACATTGTTATTAAATTTCGATATGTATATTAAATAAATACGTAATTACTTTTATTTGTTCTGATCTTTTCGGTAATGTCTCGTAACCCTGTTCTGCGACGGATAAGGGTTAGGGGTGTTACATTCTATTTCAAGAATTCTACACTAATTACTGATCCGATCCATCATTGTACCTAATTCGAGTTAAGAATGTTACATAATGGATGTATTGGCACAATGTACATGAGGTGCGGACGTCGTGGTCTTAGATAGTATGAGGTTATTGTTATTCTCTAGTGGGCCCCACTTGTCGTTAAAAATATGTTCATACTTAGAAAAATGTTTGCACCTAAAAAACGAGTGTCTGATGAGGTAACTTGTTGAGCGGGTAGTGAATGCCAGGGTGATTTGGCCTAAAAAGCTATCCAAGTAAAAAGACTTGATGACAAGAAGAAATAGATATTTTAAAATAAAAGATTTTATCCTATCATAAATACGGTAAATCCAAAAGTACCCTAAGTCAACACGATTATTCCATATCCCTCAACTTTATGGGTGATGCAAAAAGGAATATCATTATCTAAAAAATATATCAAAAGATATCTAGCATGAATGAAATAAAAATTAGTGAGCTGTCGGCTTAGGCCATTGCTATCCAGGTCAATAGTACGCGAAGAACACGAGCATGTATGGTTTTCCATTCCTTCCACTCCTATTTGCAAAACCTACCATACTGGCTGCTATAACAAAATTCATCCCATGGAATAGAGGTAAACATAGCAGCTCCAATCTTAGTATTTGTAATATACAACAACAAAAATAGAAATTTAATTTGTGGCTTTTTTACCCAATTAATATATATAAATTAATTAATTATGAAAAATGTATGGAAACAGATTAATTACACAAATAGACATTTGTTACAGTGTTCTGACGATGCCGCCTGACATATTGACGGTACCGTACTAAAATGTAATAACTTAAAATATTTAGGGACCTGATCTGTAAATTTCCCGTTTTGATTGGGGTAAGGGTGCCCAGTTACCATCACCAAACTTTAAATAGGGTAAATTGCTTCATAAACCCTGTTTGTTTATTATTTTCTTTTATTCCCTTTAACATAAAATTTAATAGATTTGTATTTGACCTCTTACCAATTAGTCCTATTTTATTTTTAAAATGTATTGAATTTATTATATTTTATTTTTAATAAAATAAAAAATTTATACTAAAAAGTTTTTCTACCTCTTACCAATTAAAATATTTTTATAAAAAGCCGATTCAATAAAAATAAATTATATTTATTTTTCAAAAATAATTTTTATTTAAATTATGTTTGACATAACGATTAACGGTATTCATAATAGTTTTCTTTCGCTCACATTATATTTATAAACTATAAATTTAACTAATAATTACAATTTATACATAATAATATTTTTCTAAAGCTTTTATAATTATAATTTTATATCGTGTCCGTAAATCAAATTGATAATAAAATTATAATTATTTTTCAAAAATAAATATTTCCCATATTAACAACATCACATTAGTATAGCATAAAAAAAGAAGATTGAATCGTATTAGCATGCTGCATATTTTATAATTTCAATCATAGGTGAAATTGAGATGATCCATACTTTGAAAAGTATATGGAAAAAATTATCTTGATAATCTTAATGATATAGATTCAAATTAGGATGATAATGAACTCGGTCAAGGACCAATAAATGATGATCATGAGCATATATTAAATATTAAAGAGGAATGACTCAATAAAATTACACTAGAATAATTAGATAAAATTGCACATGATGTTTTTTTTATTTTTATTAGTAATCGTATATTCAACTACTTTTTAGAAATAATACATATGATGATTTGATTTTAATTTTATTACTTGTTTAGAAATTATTTTTATCATACTAATAATTTTTATAGTGATTAATATTTTTAAAATAAAAATATGTAATTGTAATAATTTATACTACCAAACATGACCTAGGGAATTACAATGTAATACACTCTGCCAGCCAAACATGTCTAAGAAATTGCAATCCTTTGTAATTACAAGAGAGTATAATTACCATATGTGTTATCCAAACAAACACTTAATGATTGGAAAGCTACCTAGTAACTAGATTTGGGTGTAATTGTTTGTAATTATACAATGGTGGCATTTTTGGGTAACCACTATCATTGATGGGTCCCATTGGATTAAGTGTAATTGAAACACCCTAATTACACTTTTCAATTCTTAAGGGAGAGCGATAATTTGAGTAATTATGTAAATAATTATATCCAAATCTAATTTTAAAAAATAAATTATACAAATTATATTATAAGCATAAGCGTGGATGAGTGTTTGAGATAATTTTGTCCTAAAAATATTATAAAAATATTTTATGTATTTTATAAAACTATAACAAAAATATATACTATTTGAATCCTAAAAATTTAAAGTTATAGAAAAAATTTATTATAAAAATAATTTATACGTTATAAAAGTGTTAAAAAGTTATGACCAAGAAATATAGGCATAACTTATTTATATGTCCATGCTATATATTATAAAATAATATACTTATTCATTAAAAAAATGTTATAGTTGTTTTTATCATAATTTATTTAAAAAAACAAATTTGTAAAATTATGAAAAAAAACTTATCTTATTTATAAAAGTGTTATGAAATGTATGAGCAATTTATAAAACATTTTTATAAAAATTATATTTTATTTTTATTTTATTTACGTATTATAAAAATGCATATACCCTAGTATAAGTCTTTTCTAAATTAAATTTGTATAAGTTTTTATAATTAAAGCTACAGATTATTTGTACTATGAACCCAAATATTTTAAGGTCAATGCTAATTATGAAAATAGAAAATGTTTTATTGAACCATATCATGGGGTATGATACCATTTGAGAGAACGGTCCAGGCACAAGCACCATAGATAACTCCCGACCTCTTTAATTTGAGATATTCAAGGCGTCAAAATATTGTTGAGAAGGCATTTGTTGTTCTAAAAAATATTTCCCATATAAGCATCACCTTAGTATAGTATAAAAAATAAGGTTGGGTCATATTAGCATGTTTCATAATTCATAACTTCAATTATTGGTGGAATTGAAATAATCCATACTTTAAAGAGTACATTGAAGAATAAGATTTTGATAATTTTAATGATGTAGACTCAAATTCAGATGATGATAAACTTGGTCAAGAACCAACAGATGATGCTAAGGAGCATATGTTAAATATTAAAGAGTGAATAACTCAACAAATAGGCACTAAAATAATTAGAAAAAATTGCATATGATATTTATTTTTCTTGCTATTTTTATTAGTAATCGTATTATCAACTACTTTTAAAACTAACATAATGCATATGATGATTTGATTTTAAATTTTTTTATTTGTTTAGAAATTTTTTAGCATACTTATAAATTTTTATAATATTTAATATTTTTAAAAATATAAATAATGTAACTATGTAATTACAATTTATACTACAAAAATGATATAGAAAATAACGATAATTATATTTTGTCACCAAACATATCTAAGAAATTATAATTCCTTACAATTACAAGAGAATATAATTACTAAAATAATAATTATAATTTTATTTAATTACCTTGTACTATCAAACAAAATCTCGAAAAAGTTTGAAATGATTACTTAAGCTTTCAAAATAATAATAAAAGAAAGTTAAATGAACTAGTTTTGGTGCTAAAAGCAACAAACCTTCAAACCAAATTCTTCTAGTAAAAGCAAAGTTGTCGGTTCATTTGTTCCAATGGGACCAATAATAATTTGTTTTGGTAGAAAGGATTGATAGAAAATAACTAGATTCTAACTAGCATTATTTGACAAGTATCATAAAAGATTTTTTGAAAAAGTATTAAGTTAGGTTGAATCTTTATCGAATTTTTACGTTAAAGAATTGAAGTGATTTGTACATTCATTGCCCTTGGGAAGAATATGTCTAATCTCAATCACCCAACCTTCATCAAACAAAGTCAACCAGTCGTCAATCAGGGTGCTAAAAATGTTAAAGAATCCTAGTGATTTGTACGCTTATTGCCCTTGCAAATAATATGTCTAATCTCAATCACCCAACCTTCATCAAATAAAGTCGAGCAGTCATCAATCAGGGTGCAAAAAGGTGACGCTCATTAGATGGTTTGGGTAGAAAATATACCATTAACATTGCATCAAGCTTGACTATCAGCCTCGAGATTTCAAGCCATTTAACTAAATGCAAGCCCTCATGGACACTCTAAGAGTTATGCTTGCACACTGTCCGGTAGATTGATGTTCAACATGAACCCCTACATCCAATTACCAAACTCGTAGCATAGTAACCCTCCTGCAGATGCTACTCGTGTTTGAGTTTTCACTGCTCCATCAGTGCTGAGAAAGCACACCCCCTTCATTGGTTTATGCCATTGAACCCATCTAGGCCCCCTAATGATTATTGGAACCGTCGAGTGCATGACTTGCTCTATATATTATGCAAAATTTTTTGCATAACCCAATGTCTGCGGTGCTGGCAATATCTACCCATTGAAAAAATTTTGTATTTCGAGTTTTCCAGAAGCCCCATAAAGTAGTGACAAAGAGCATGCCCCATGGTGTATCAAATCTCACCACCTTAGTTGCCTTATTGTGGCTTTTTTACAAAAATAATATAAAAATAATTAATTATAAAAATAGGTAAGAGAAAAAATTATTTAGAAAATGAGTTGTTTTGAATAGTCTTTGTTGGTGCTGTCTGACATATCGACGGCACCACTTCTTTTCTCCCTAATCATCAATCATGAATTTTTTTAAAAGAATTTTTTAATATTACTATTGTGTCAGACGATATTAATATATATATTTTTTAAAAAAACTGAAAAAATATGAGTATACAAAAAAAGTAATGGTGCCGCTGATATGTCAACACGAAAAAGTGAAAAAAATGACTGTGTCAGTAAAAAAAAAAAAGCTGAAAAAGCAGGAGAAAAAGGGAGCCCGTGACCTTCCAATCACGTTGGCGACAGGCCTTCAGACTAGTGTCGCCTTTTTTTCCAGAATTTTTGTTTTACTTAGCTTAGTATAGAAACAGGGGTTTGGTCCCCCCTATCGGCTGGAAAAGAAAAAGTGTTGAGTTTTGATTTTTTTGTGTTTAGCATTAAATTTTTCAAGAAGATTAGTTTGTTTTGAAGTTTTAGAGAGAAAGAGTTATAATTATTTAGGTATGCTTTTTTTTGTTAAAGTAATTTAAAAAAAAAAAGATCTATGTTTATATTTTAGATTATTGTTAATTTTTAGATATAAATTTTAATATTATATTTTTATTTTAAAGATTAAATTTGTGTTTGAAGTGTATTGATAATTTAAGATAATTTTAGTGTATGTTTTTTCTTTTTATTTTGCAATAATAATTTGTATATTATAATATTTAGATTTAATGGACATTTTATAAAAATAAAAATAAAAAATTAATTATGAAAAAATGTCATGGGAAAATTATTTCCATTAATTGTATATATTTTTGTTTAGTCGGTGATTAAAATTTTTATTGTTTGTGTAGATCGCGATATTGAAATGCGTTCTTTAATTAGAACAACCGATCACACAACAATGACGATTAACATGCTGGTAAAAAATTATTTGTTATTCACGGGTATATTTATAAAGTTGCACTTCATTTTTTATTTAATTGGAAGAATTAAACTAATGTGGCGATTTAATATAGTCAGGGTGAGTATCGCGTGGCCATGATTCGATCTACCAATGGAAAGAACGTATTATGTCATACTTGATGCCGTCGAATTTGAATCAGCGGCATTGATCCGGATATTTGATTTGAGGGCGGACTTAATATCTACATTGCTTGAGCATGATGCCTAGAGACCTACACATTTCATTTGTCATGTGGGGGCTCCCAGTTGACAGTGATGCGGTCACGGGTTCAAGTAAAGTGTTCGAACCTACGGTGCTCTGCTATCAGATGTTTGGACAGCCAGGTGGCACCAGTCTGACAGTTATCGCCGACGTGATCGGGTGGTTATGGGCTTCCCTTTTTTCTGCTTTTTCAACCTTTTTTTTTCTTTTTCAAACTTTTTTTACTGACACGATAATTTTTTTCACTTTCGTCAGTGTCTCCTAACACACCGGCAGCACCATTAAATTCTTTTTCCTATATACCCATATTTTGTAACGTTTTAAAATTTGATCAATTGTTTGATAAATTTTGTCAATGACTGAGTCTCTGTATATGTAGTTAAGTGTTCTGTTTATGTGGTTGAGATCGGGGATTTGAGTCTTCCCTCTTGAAATTTTACAGTTTATTTTGGCATAACCTCTATTAGTGATTTAACGACTTAATTTAATTTATGCGTTAATTATATCAAGATTGAGCCTGCTGATTCAATGGATAAGTTTCTCTGCGTCTTTGGTAGTTTGCTTGAGTCTCTGCATAAGAAAAGTGGGGATATATTTTTGCTATTCTGAAAAATTCGTCTAATTTTATTATTAAATTAAATTTCCTTAAATCCCTCCTCCTTCTACCTTTTTTTTTTATTCTTCCCTCTTCTTCTTCTTCATTTTTTCCTTTCTTTCTTTTTCGTTTCCTACCACTTCATCTCCCTTCTTTTACTCCTTGTTTGGGCATTTTGTTGGCGCATCTTGTTACTTCTTTCAACGGTAAGGTTAATCTTGTAAGTTCTGGGTTGGAATTCGATTAATTGTTGTTTTTTGTTTGTTTTTTCCAAGAATTGGTTTCCTATTTTTTCTTGATCGATTCCTTTGTTTATGTGTCGATTGATTGTCAATTTTAGGTGAAGATCTAGAAAGTAACATTCCCTCAACGCGTTAGTTCGGTATATCGCTCTTTTGTACGAGGTGAGTACATAAAATTTTCGAGATTGGTGTTCTTCGTTAACTTTTCGACATAACTTTGTTGTTTGACTTCCAGAGCATTCCTTTGGGAATTAATTTTTGAATTGGCCTTTGGTTGTTCGTTGTTAGGTCTCGGAGTCATTTTTGTTGCTTCTAAGTCGATTCTGCATCAGGTGTGTAATGAAAACTTGATTTTCTGCAAATTTTGCATGTCAAAAAACATGGCTCTCGACGCCACACAGTTGTTTAACTCACTGTTTGCAAATTAGGGTCACACGGGCTAAGGACACAGACGTGTGCCCAGGCTGTGTAACTTACTATTTGTGAATTAGAGTCGCACGGGTCAGAGACATGGGCATGTGTTTGGGCTATGTAACTCACTGTTTTTGCATTAGTGTCACACAGGCCAGAGGCACGGTCTTGTGTCTAAGCCGTGTGAGAGATATTTTGATATTTGAGTCACACGGACGTGCGCTTGGTCGCATGTTAGACCGTGTAACTCACTGTTTTGAGCCACACGGCTGTGTGCCATGTCATGTGACAGGCCGTGTGTGACATTAAGAAGGTCACACGGGCATGTGTCAGGTTGTATGGATCACACGAGCCAAACACCTAGGCCGTGCAAATCCATACAAGCGTGTGGGCCAAAATACTGAAATTTCCCCTAGAGTCGTAAGCGTCGTTTGAATCAAACGTAGACCTTTTGTAGGGTCCATATGATTTGAATTAGACTGTATAACTTGATATCCAATATTCTAAGGCTGAATAATCTATTATTTGTACATATAATTAGTGCGATAACAGTTAATTGATAATGATCTGTATTATCTGATTATGACATGTATTAGGATAACTGTATGTACATCATTGATATCTGATATATGTAATCTGCATCTATATTGGGTGGGAACGGTATAAAGAAGAAAGTGTCGTCAGTTTAATGATCTGCTGAATTGAGTGGCTAAGCCACAAATTTTTATCTGATTCTGGCGGTTTATGGCAAACTGATCTGACAGTTAGTTTGTAATCACTCTGAAATGTGTCATACCGAGACTAATTGGTGTGTAGGGCTAGATGGGTACTTGATACCTTATATGGTGTGTTGGGATGGTCAGAGATGGTATGTAACGGATAAGGGTAGAAAATTGCATCTGATTCTGATCTGTTCTGCATATGTATATGATTTGTTTTGCATCGTATCTAAACTATTATGATAATACTAAGTATCATTTGTTTCTGATTCTGTGTCTGAAATTGGGAAATTATTGTCATATTTATATTATTGTTTTACTTTTATATTTGTTAGACACATTGAGTTATAAACTCATTCTATTGGTTAATTGAATTGCAGGTAACCCATAGACTTAAGAGGTTCGGTGAGCTCGGTCATCTTTCTTTTCTAGATATTTTACTATTTATTTAAAGTTGAACTAGCGTATGTTTTATTTCAGACTATGATTTGTAAGCTCAAATTTCCATGTTGGTTTAACTGTTTAAATGTTTTATATATAATGAATTTCAAAATACTTAAAGGTTGGTTATTCCCTTAAACATTTTGATATAGCCTCCAGATTTGGTCTTAACGTCTAGGTCGGATATGAGGTGTTACATATTTTCTCGGATATTTTTCAAAAAATACATACGGGTACCACTTGACATAGTGACGATACCAAAAAAAAAATTCTTTTAAAAAAAAACTCATGATTGCTTAATGATTTGGGGGAAATGGGGTGATGCTGCTGGTGCGTTAGGCAACACCGACAAATACTGTTCAAAACAACTTATCATAAATTATTTTTTCTTTGACCCATTTCCGTATTTTTATTTTTATTTTTGTAAAAGAGCCCTTTACAATTAATTTTGAGCCATAATAATAAAACAATGGAAACTAATGTTGGACGAAATGTAAAAAATAAAAAGATTAAATGTATAATAATTTCAAACACAATATAGAAACATGAAATATTTAATAAATAAGACATATATCACAATAATAATTGATATTTAATTTTTGAACATATTTAGTAATTTATATTTATATTTTGAGCGACAATGACACTTTAAACATTGTGTTGAGTATGAAAATGAAGACAAGTATTTGTTATGTTATGTTATGAATGGATAATTAAATAATTAAATTTAAATATAAATTTAACTCTCTATAATATTAAATTTGTTGAATTATTTAGAATTACAATTAAATTAATAAAATATGTAAGTATTGAGAACTAAATATGTAATTATGTCAATTAAAAAAATATAATCATTTATTAATGATTTAACAGAGGGTGACTAAAATAGAAACCAATGATAATGTTAGTGACGAAAATAAATTTTTTTTGTAGGTTAGTAATCAAAATAGAAATAAGCTAATAGTTGAGTGAATAATTGTATAGCTTCCTCTAAAAATTATTTTAAAAATTCATAAAAAACATATAAAAATTGTCATTAATTATAAAAACTTATAAAATTTCAAAACAAGTGCTAAAAATTATAATTTTGAAATATTAAAAATATATAAAAATTCATTTATTGGTTTCTCATTTTGAAAATTAAACCCTAAAATTAAAAGCGAACACGTGAAATTAGACCAACTGTTAGATAATGAGAATAGTCATCAAAATATTCCATGTTGACATATGCTAATGTCTGTAACAGTTGGATAATGAAAATTTGATTTTATAGTATCTAATTGTACTAAAAAACTTTATAATACAACACTTAGCAAACAATTTTCAACATTTCAAGGCCCAAATTATTGTATATCATACATAAAAATTGAAGATTAAATTTTTAAAAATAATAATAACAATAATAATTTATCAATAAATAGGAGAGGTGATACGAGCACGGTCGAGGATAGTTTCAATTCGAGAAAGGAATTTACGAGACCTTGCGAAATGACTTTGAAACCAGCTGGGCTAGCAATTCAAGGATTTTACGCACCTTAACGCAAGCTAACTTCAGCTTGAATTTAGCTTGTAATATCTGGGATTTAGGGGTTATGCATTTTCAGTTAAATGTATGTGGTAGCATGCCTGAGTATGTTTTGAATGTGTTCTGGGGGCTTCAGGAACCTTGGGATGTAGGTAGAAGCCTTAGAAAAATATTTTATTTTAAGCCTAAAAAGGGGAACTAAGGGAGCTAGGCCTTAAGGAGTTTATTGTGTGGCTTAGGACACAAGAATTAAGCTGGTAAGGTGGCAAGGAGGCACCACTTAGGGCCTTGTGAGGTGACGCCACAGGGAGTGAGAGAGGGCCTAGGTTCGAGCGAAGAAGGGAAGCGTTTTGGAGTTTTATTTTGCAGCAAGGAGAGGCGTGTTGGATTTAAGACAAGGACACTTCATAGATGAAGTGTAGATTGGGTCAAATAGCTTAGAGATTCGGCTAGGAAGGAGGAAAATAGGGGATTGAGTGGGAGAAGGAGACTTGGCGGCCAAGGGACTTCTAGGATGACAAATTCGGTCACCTAGTAGCCAAAATCCCTGCCGAATTTTGATAAGCCTCACCATCACTTTCTTTTCTTTTCTACTCACCATTCTTTCTTCCTCTTTCACCTTAGCCGAACCATAAACCGAGTTTCAACATCATTCTTTTTCTTCTTTTTCACATAATCTCTTCTGTCATCAAAAGCTGAAATCTTCTTTTTCTTGCCGAAACTCCCTTAATCTTTTCTCTTTAAACCAAAGCCGAATCTCTGTGTTTCCAAACAAAGGTGCAATCGGTTTCAACATTGTGGTAAGGGATCCTGTCATTCGATTTCTTTCTTTTCCTTTTTCTTTTGATTTCCGAAATCTAGGAATCTAATTCCTCTCATTGTCTTTGGCAGAAACCATGAAGGGAGAATTCGGGATCCACTTGTAGCCGACGGTTTAAGGGAGATCTTCCGAGATTTTGGATAATTAAGGTAAGTAAGAGATACTATTGGGCCAAAGGCCATACTACCTATTGAAGGTTGCCGATTCTATCTATGGTGTCTTAGGAAGTTTTCGACAGATCTTCGGGATTTGGCTAAGCAATCTAGGTAAGGGTTCTAGTGTTTCAGATCTGTTCCTTATTCGTTCAAAAGCCGAAAACTAACCGTTTGAGTGTGCTAGTGCTTAGCCGATTGCAAGAGGGGATCATCACGAAGTTTCGAGATTTGGTTGGTAACCAAATCGGCAGCAAGGTAAGGATTTTGGTTGCGTCAACCCTTCAGGATTTACTGTATAGCCGAATGGCCTCTTTGCTAATGTTCTTAGTGTTGGCCGAATGTAGGAAAGGGGATCTAGTGCGTTAGATCAAGATTTTCGGGATTTCGATTAGATCTACGAATAGTCAGGTGTGTAACCCTACACTAAAATTCCCAATAGATTAATAATAATGTTAAGCATGTGTTAATGAAATGACGAATAAACATGGCTAAGGGTACCATTTAATGGTACAATGAATTCAGGTACGTTACCCCTTAATACTTGTTAATAATGTTTAATAACATTGATGTGAAAATATGTGGAATTCCGTTATGATTTTGGGGGTAAGGTAAATTGCATGATAATTGTATGTTTTGAATGTTGCACGGGCATATGGGTGATTATGTTAAAGGGGAAGTGATCTGGTGGTTTCTACCACATTATCTGGTGACTTATGTCACATATTATGAATCTGGTAACTCTGTCACATTATCTGGTGGCTATGCCACAATTATAAGGGCGATGTGTAGTTGACTGCAGCGACTGCCTTCAATTGTGTATAGCGGATGGAGGGTCGATTTAGTAATCCCCGCGGTGTGATCGGTAGGTACGGGTGATGTGTAGAGGTTGGATCTAGGTGGGTTGGGTTGCATCATTGTTTACAATTGTTTTATGTGATTTAATATGCCTTGATTGTTTTTGGGGAGTCTATGTTGGTAGTTACACACTGAGTTTGTTGACTCACCCCTCGTGGGCTAACATTTTGCAGATGGCACTCAGTAAATGGACCAGGTCGGCAGGAACTTAGTGGTGGCTATGCACAGCTCAGTTTTTTCGGTTTTTCTTATTAAGTTTATTTTGATTTATTTTGGGTTATGTTTTGATGTAATAAGGCCATTATCACTTAACTGTTTTATTTATGCGTTCTAAATTTTTATTATGATGCGAACAATATCGAATAGAACAATTAAACAATTTTCGTAAAACAACATCAATTGTTTTGAAACCCAAACACCTACGGTTTCCAAGTTAATAATAATAAACTCTAAAATTAGGCATCTCTTTAACTTGTAACTTTTGAAATATGAAAATATCATTTCAAAGACAAATTTAAATTACAATACGGTTTTAACTTGAGAACAATCCAAGCTATTTTCTTCAAAACCACCAAGATTTCCAAAATGTCATTTCGAGACTTAACTACGTTTTACTCAAGGAGCATGCCAGATCCGGTCAGGGATTGTGGGTCGGGTTTGAGTGTTTTAATTTGGTATCAGAGCCCGGTTTAAAACTCAGCCTTGAAGGCTTTTTGGGCCCAAAACGTTTTTCTTATTTTGAAGTTGGGTTTTACTAAAGAATGAGCAGGTTCTCTGGCATGGCACCTGAGTCTCCGGCCCGAAGTCCACCAGGTAAGTACCCCTAACCATTATGTGATTTGTATGTGGGTATTATGGGGACGTAGACTAGTAGACTAGGAGCTAATGAACCCTAGGATTAGCTTACTCCAACATAGAATTGCATAAAATTTAAAGTCTAACCAAACAAACCTGTGAATGAGTCGCTGAGTTAAGGGTGTGGCAACCGTTGTGCGTATGTCTAGGATTGGATTCAGGGGGAGCTTGGTATTTAAGCAGTCATAGTGACTCACCTCCTCTCCGCTCGGATCCTACCTAGTGTGTAAGTGATTGTTCACCCTAACCAAGAGGACTTAATTACAAAGCTAAATTCAATAATTAAAACCCGAAGGGACCAATCACCTTGTTTTGTACAACCTTAAAATTAAACCTTGGTTTCAAAATTACCAAAGTACCCTTGATTCAAAAAATGACCAAAATACCCCTGATTTTTAAGTTGACCAAATTACCCCTAACTTGAAAATTTCCAAAATACTTACGGTATGAAAAGTTACCGAAGTACCCCAATTGAAAATTTCAAGATACCCTTATTTCATAAAACCACCTGGAACCATATTTTGCAAAATTACTAAAATACCCCTGGTTTGTAAAATTACAAAAATACCCTTAGTTTATAAAATTACCATATTACCCTTGAATCTTCCTATCAAAATATTCTTATTTTGCAAAAATACCCAGAAACCTCTATTTTACGAAATTTTAAAATACCCTGACTTGGAAAATTACGAAAATACCCCTGTAAGATAAAATTACGAAAATACCCTTGGGTAGTGGAAAACAACAACAGTGACAACCACAACACTTTTCTATAAGTTCATGAATAATGATGATTGAATGAATGAACTTGAGACCGTAGTGTGTATGAATTGAAAGAACTACTTTTGGCATTATTAATCATAAGATCATTCGCGATAAATCGGTGGAAAGAAATAATGATTCATAAAATTTTAATCGATAAATGCAACTCGAAGAATGAGTTTTAGAGGACGTGGTCGAATGTGTGCGTGGTCGTGGTAGAAGCCGAATGATATGATCGGAACTGTTAGGTCTGGTCAAGGTCCGAGAATGAAATGCCACCACCACCATTTCTTTGGTGTTGAATATCGAGGATCGACGGGGATGATGCACGAGATCAAAGCGATCTTGCGAGCTCTTGAGAGGGTGGTGGAGCGGTGGAGGTATGGGAGCTCGAAAATTTGTACCCGAGCGACTCCTAGCTAACGGAGCTAAGGTGTTCCGAGGTGTATCGGGTGTGACGCCCAATACGGCTGAGTATTGGTTGGAGGCGACAGAGCGAATTATGGACGATTTAGACTTGATGCCGAGAGAAACCGAAAGGGTGGTGTCACTTCTCGCGATGAGTCATACCATGGTGGCTCACGGTTCGAGGATGGTCTTTGCGGTGATGATCTCACTTGGGAGTATTTTAAGCGGTGTATCGGAAGAAGTATATTGGGACTAGCTATATTGATCGCAGAGGAAGGCGTTTCTGAGGCTGGTTCAGGGGAATAAGTCCGTAGCGGAGTACGAGGCAAAATTCTTAAGATTGAGCAGATATGCTCAAAGTATTGTGGCTACGGAGCATGAACGATGTGTCCGGTTTGAGGACGGACTGAGGGATGACCTGAGATTGTTGATTGCTCCACAACAAGAGCGGGAGTTTACTGTATTGGTAGAGAAGGCTAAGGTTGCTGAAGGAGTTAAGGAATATGTGAGACAAAATGCAAACAAGAATAGACAAAAGAGAGGTTTTGGAACATCAGGGTCATCCGGGAATGTTCAGAAGAGACCTAGAACTGATGGGTCGCAAGGTCAACAGGTTGTTACGGGAGGACAGTACCGCACTTGTGCTCAGTGTGGAAAGATGCACCTAGGAGAGTGTTGGAAGAAGACAGGAGGATGTTTTAAGTGTGGGTCCAAGGATCACGTGATTAGAGACTGTCCTATGAAAACTGACGGGAGCCGACCCACGAGTCAGGGTCTTAATCAGGTAGGAAGGGGTGGACAGCAACCACCGTGGGGTCGTGGTCTGGCTGACAGAGGTAATGGTTCTGGAAGAGGTCAGGAAACACCGAGCAGAGGTGTTGGTAACACGGAGGCGAGACAGCTGGGTCTAGTGTATGCAGTTCATCGGAAGGAGGATGGTGACGCACCTGATGTCATAACGGGTATGTTCCTTATCTCTGGATTACCCTTTATTGCGTTGATAGATATTGGGTCAACTCATTCATACATTGCTAGTAAGGTGTCCGAACTCGCATGTGAACTACGAGACTGTATCTAGGAAGATGACCTGTACTTAGTCCTTTAGGGCAATCGGTAGTATTAGACAAACTCTTTAGGCGATACCTTTAAAAGTTCAAGGGCGCAGCTTTCGGTGACTTAATGGAGTTGCCATTTAAGGAATTTGATCTAATCTTAGGCATGGAGTGGTTAGTGAAGTACCACGCGAATGTGGATTGTGCTGCTAAGCGCATGTCGTTAAGAACTTCTGACGACAAAGAGGTTATGGTAATGGGCGAGAGACCGAATTGCTTATCAAATGTAGTATCTGCCCTTAGGGCAGAGAAGATGGTGAGAAATGGGTGTGTAGCTTTTCTGATGTTGATCGGTGCCTTAGAGGCTAAGGAAGCAGCTGTAAGAGGAGTTAGAACAGTAAGGGAATTTGTGGATGTCTTTCCGGAGGAGCTGCCTGGGTTACCCCCGGATAGGGAAGTGGAGTTTAGAATTGATTTACTGCTGGGTACAGCTCCTGTGTCAATTGCTCTGTACCGAATGGCACCAAAGGAGTTAGTAGAGCTTAAAGCCCAGATCCAAGAATTACTCGATCGTGGGTTTATTCGACCTAGTGTGTCTCCATGGGAAGCACCGGTCCTATTCGTGAAGAAGAAAGACGGGACTATGCGCATGTGCATAGATTACCGGCAGTTGAATAAGCTGATCATTAAGAACAAGTATTCATTGCCAAGAATAGATGACTTGTTCGATTAGCTTAAGGGGGCCGCAGTATTTTCGAAGGTAGATCTAAGGTCAGGATATCATCAGCTTAAGGTGAAGGAGGCAGATATCCATAAGACAGCTTTTCGGACTAAATATGGGCATTATGAGTTCTTGGTAATGCCATTCGGATTGACAAACGCCCTAGCTGCGTTCATGGATATGATGAACTGGGTTTTCCAACCCTACCTGGATCGGTTCGTCGTTGTGTTTATAGATGACATCCTAGTGTATTCCAAGTCTGAGGAAGAACAAGATGAGCATCTTCAAGTGGTGTTGCAAGTGTTAAGGGAAAAGAAGCTTTATGCCAAGTTCAGCAAGTGTGAATTTTGGCTAAAGGAAGTTACGTTCTTAGGGCATGTGGTGTCTGCCGAAGGAATAAGGGTGGATCCTTAGAAAATTGAGGCAGTATTAGATTGGAAACCACCTAAGTTTGTTGCTGAGGTTCGTAGTTTCTTGGGGTTAGCGGGCTACTACGGAGATTTGTCGAAGGGTTCTCGACAATAGCAGCACCTCTGACGAAGCTGTTAAGGAATGAGGTACCTTTTGTATGGGCGGATAAGCAGCAGGAGAGCTTTGAGAAGCTTAAGAGAGTATTGACAGAGGATCCAATTTTAATTCAGCCGGAAGTAAGGAAAGACTTCGTGGTGTATTGTGATGCTTCCCATATAGGATTGGGATGTGTCCTTATGCAAGACGGGAAGGTGGTCGCTTATGTGTCTCGGCAGTTGAGGTCACATGAGGTTAACTATCCAACGCATGATCTGGAGTTGACGGCGGTCGTATTCGCTCTTAAAGTGTGGAGGCACTACTTGTATGGAGAAAGGTCGGTGATCTACACGGACCACAAGTGTCTGAAGTATTTGCTGACTCAGAAGGAGCTGAATTTGAGACAGCGAAGGTAGGTGAAGTTGTTGAAAGATTACAATTGCTCAATAGAGTATCATCCGGGCAAGGCGAATGAGGTGGCAGATGCCCTAAGTCAGAAAGTGGTGTCGGATCTAAGGGCGATGTTTGCACATTTGAGCCTTTATGACGATGGGAGTTTGCTAGCGGAGTTGCAAGTGAAGCCGACATGGTTAAGTCAGGTAAAGGAGAAATAATTGGTAGATGGTGATCTGAGTGCTAAGTTACTACAAGTGCAGAATGGGGAATTGGAAAATTTTGATGTAAATAGCGATGGAGTGCTTTGTTTTCGAGGCAAGGTCTGTATGCCGAAGGATGAGGAGTTAAGGCGAAAAATTCTTCAGGAATCGCATAGTAGCCCTTATGCTATGCATCCTGGAGGAAGTAAGTTATATAGCGATCTACGGGATCAGTTTTGGTGGCCTGGTCTTAAGCGGGAAGTTACAGAATTTGTAGGGAAGTGCTAAACGTGCAAGCAAGTCAAGGCTGAACACCAAGTACCGTCAGGATTGCTTCAGCCGATAAAGATTCCGCAATGGAAGTGGGAGAGAATTACCATGGACTTTGTTAGTGGGCTTCCCCTTACGCCTACCAAGAAGGACTCAATATGGGTGATAGTAGATCGGTTGACGAAGTCTGCACATTTCATACTAGTGCGGGTTGACTATTCTCTACAAAAATTGGCAACGTTGTATGTAGCAGAAATTATGAGGCTGTACGGAGTGCCGGTGTCGATTATCTCGGATAGGGATCCGAGGTTTACATCTTGATTTTGGAAAGCATTACAGCAAGTTTTGGGCACCAGATTGGACTTCATTACGGCATTCCATCCGCAGTCAGACGGCCAATCTGAGCAGGTAATTCAAGTGCTGGAGGATATGTTGAGAGGTTGTGTGATAGACTTCAAAGGGAGTTGGGAGGAGTTCTTGCCTTTAGCGGAATTTGCGATAATAACAGACTATCAAGCAAGTATTGGATGGCACCGCATTGAAGTCATCAGATGGACTCAAGTGTCGCACTCCTACATGTTGGATGTAACTAGGGAACGTTAGGTTTTGGGTCCAGAGATCGTGGCAGAATCCGAAGAAAAGGTTAAAGTAATTAGGACACGGTTGAAGGAGGCATCTGACAGGCAAAAATCATATGCGGATCTTAAGCGGTGATGAGATTTTGAAGGTGATGAGATTTGGTCGCAAGGGAAAGTTAAGTCCTAGGTTTATAGAACCTTATCAGATTTTGAAGCGGGTTGGACCAGTAGCGTATCAGTTAGAGTTGCCTTCAGAGTTGAAGCAGATACACGATGTGTTTCACATTTCGATGCTACATCGTTACCGATCAGATCCATCTCATGTGATACCGGTTGAGGAGGTGGAGCTGAGACCAGATCTATCTTATGAGGAAGAGCCGATTCAGATTTTGGAACAGGATGTAAAGGTGTTTCGGAGGAAATCAGTCCCTCTAGTCAAAGTGTTGTGGTGTAACCATGGATCAGAGGAAGCTTCGTGGGAACCAGAGAAAACAATGCGACAGTAATACCCTCACTTATTTTAGCCAGGTAATTTCGAGGTCAAAATTATTTTAAGGGGGGTAGACCTGTAATATCCGAGATTTAAGGGTTATGCATTTTCACTTAAATGTATGTGGTAGCATGCCTGAGTATGTTTTGAATGTGTTCTGGGGGCTTCAGGAACCTTGGGATGTAGGTAGAAGCCCTAGAAAAATATTTTATTTTAAGCCTAAAAAGTGGAACTAAGGGAGCTAGGCCTTAAGGAGTTTATTATGTGGCTTAGGACACAAGAATTAAGCTGGTAAGGTGGCAAGGAGGCGCCACTTAGGGCCCTGTGAGGTGACGCCACAGGGAGTGAGAAGGGCCTAGGTTCGAGCAGCAACGGAAGCGTTTTGGAGTTTTATTTTGCAGCAAGGAGAGGCAGTGTTGGACGGCACAAGGACACTTCATAGATGAAGTGTAGATTGGGTCAAATAGCTTAGAGATTCGGCTAGGAAGGAGGAAAATAGGGGATTGAGTGGAGAGAAGGAGACTTGGCCGGCCAAGGGACTTCTAGGATGACAAATTCGGTCACCTAGTAGCCAAAATCCCCTAAGCCGAATTTTTGATAAGCCTCACCATCACTTTCTTTTTCTTTTCTACTCACTATTCTTTCTTCCTCTTTCTCACCTTAGCCGAACCATAAACTGAGTTTCAACATCATTCTTTTTCTTCTTTTTCACACAATCTCTTCTGTCATTAAAAGCCGAAATCTTCTTTTTCTTGCCAAAACTCCCTTAATCTTTTCTCTTTAAACCAAAGCCGAATCTCTGTGTTTCCAAACAAAGGTGCAATTGGTTTCAACATTGTGGTAAGGGATCCTGTCATTCGATTTCTTTCTTTTCCTTTTTCTTTTAATTACCGAAATCTAGGAATTTAATTCCTCTCATTGTCTTTGGCAGAAACCATGAAGGGAGAATTCGGGATCCACTTGTAGCCGACGATTTAAGGGAGATCTTCCGGGATTTTGGATATCTAAGGTAAGTAAGACATACTATTCGGCCAAATGCCATACTACCTATTGAAGGTTGCCGATTCTAACTATGGTGTCTTAGGGAGTTTTTGACAGATCTTCGGGATTTGGCTAAGCAATATAGGTAAGGGTTCTAGTGTTTCAGATCTGTTCCTTATTCGTTCAAAAGCCGAAAACTAACCGTTTGAGTGTGCTAGTGCTTAGCCGATTGCAAGAGGGGATCATCATGAAGTTTCGAGATTTGGTTGGTAACCAAGTCGATAGCAAGGTAAGGATTTTGGTTGCGTCAACCCTTCGGGATTTGCTGTATAGCCGAATGGCCTCTTTGCTAATGTTCTTAGTGTTGGCCGAATGTAGGAAAGGGGATCTAGTGCGTTAGATCAGGATTTTCAGGATTTCGATTAGATCTACGAATAGTCAGGTGTGTAACCCTACACTAAAATTCCCAATAGATTAATAATAATGTTAAGCATGTGTTAATGAAGTGACAAATAAACATGGCTAAGAGTACCATTTAATGGTACAATGAATTCAGGTATGTTACCCCTTAATACTTGTTAATAATGTTTAATAACATTGATGTGAAAATATGTGGAATTCTGTTATGATTTTGGGGGTAAGGTAAATTGCATGATAATTGTATGTTTTGAATGTTGCATGGGCATATGGGTGATTATGTTAAAGGGAAGTGATCCGGTGGTTTCTACCACATTATCGGTGACTTATGTCACATATTATGAATCTGGTGACTTTGTTACATTATCTGGTGGCTATGCCACAATTATAAGGGCGATGTGCGATTGATTGCAATGATCGCCTTCGATGGTGTGTAGCGGATGGAGGGTCGATTTAGTAATCCCACGGTGTGATCGTAGAGGTACGGGTGATGTGTAGAGGTGGATCTAGGTGGTTTGGGTTGCATCATTGTTTACAATTGTTTTATGTGATTTAATATGCCTTGATTGTTTTTGGGAGTCTGTGTTGGTAGTTACACATCGAGGTTGTTGACTCACCCTCGTGGGCTAACATTTCTGAGATGGCACTCGATAAATGGACCGGCCAAGCAAGAACTTAGTGGTGGCCATGCACATTTCGAGTTTTTCGCTTTTTCTTATTAAGTTTATTTTGATTTATTTTGGGTTATGTTTTGATGTAATAAGGTCATTATCACTTAACTTTTTTATTTATGCGTTCTAAATTTTTATTATGATGCGAACAATATCGAACAGAACGATTAAACAATTTTCGTAAAACAACATCAATTGTTTTGAAACCCAAACACCTACGGTTTCCAAGTTAATAATAATAAACTCTAAAATTCGACATCTCTTTTAACTTGTAACTTTTGAAATATGAAAATATCGTTTTAGCACAAATTTAAATTACAATACGGTTTTTAACTTGAGAACAATCCGAAGCTATTTTCTTCAAAACCACCAAGATTTTCAAAATGTCATTTTGAGACTTAACTACGTTTTACTCAAGGAGCATGCCAGATCCATTCGGGCTTGTGGGCGGGTTTGGGGTGTTTCACAGCTCCTTGAGCTCCATGTAGCTCGGTTCAGCTCACATGAGCTCAATTTAGCTCAATTTGAGCTCGATTAACTTCTTCCAGCTCATTTACTTTAATAATTGAATAAATTAGTTTAAGTATTTAAATTAATTTAGTTAAGTGTTTAAATGTGTTTTAAGCTATTTAATGTGTCTGAATAATTTCGGTATTAATAGGGTTAAGTCCTTTAATGTGTCTAAATTCCTATAGCCATTTAAGTTGTTTTAGGCCATTTAATTTTTCTTAAGTCTTACAGCCATTTAATATGTCTTAGTCTAAGGCAACTTAATTAGGCGCTATAATTAAATTTAATGTGCAGATTTTTAATTGTTTGCTGCCAAATTAATGTGTTCTAAAATGAATTAATCTACTGAAGTTATTTGGTGCAGGTACATGCATGGACAGCATTTACATGGAGCTGATGGTTTAGCTTTTCCAAACACCATTTTCGTGTGCAGCAAAGGACACATGAAGAGCTGTTGTTTCTTCTTCCCAAAACTAACCATTTAGCTCTCCAAGTAACCTTAATTGCCTTCACATTGGCTGGAGATCCTTTTCACACCCAAGGCTGTTCAGTTTTGAGTTTTCACACATGAGGGCTATCCAATTTTGTGAGTTCACACTGTTGAATGCTCCAAGCTGCCCATTTAACTCCATAGACTCTCCAAATAACCAAGGCAGCTCAACTAAAGATGTTGCACACCATGGAAGCCATTCAAATTCGTTTGTTCACATTAGAGGCTGATTGAATTCAAGTATTCACACCCATTTGACTTTTCGTGCACTTCAAAGTCCATTAATTTGGTTGTTGTTGTTCATTAGGCTGCCCAAGGAGGAATTAAAGGCTGATTCACACCTTTTGACGAATTTAGTCAGCTTGTTTCAGCTCCATAATTACTTCAATTTATTAAGCTAACTTGGGAAACACCATGGGACGTTTTTGAAGCTTCATGGAACCTTCAAAGAAGCTACCAAGAAATTTTCAAGAAACTTTAATTCATTAAGTTGCTACTTGCTGTCCAATTGGCTGCCCAAAGTGTCTATTCGGCTAGCCTAGTATTAGCACTATAAATACTTAGCATATTTCAGTTGTAAAGGGACTTTTGAACTTTTTATCAATTCGATTAATGAACATTTGTTCTCGAGTGAGTATATTGTTAGAAAATTTGGACATCACATATATAATAATCATAATTACATGTTATTATTTACTATCATGATAGGTTAGCCCAAATTAAAAGTGATCTAATTTGGTTAGAATTTTATTGGGCTTTTAATTATTAAATAAAGTATGGGTTAAATATGTGTAGATACTCTTCTAATCAAATTCTAATTAATGATGGGCTAATTAGAATTTGATTAGAACTAATATGCCAAAGTTATAAATATTAGGGTTATGGTCCCCAAATCATACACAAGATATATTTTCTAATATCCCATCATTAGGAAAGAGAGAGCACATATTCTCTGAATTTCTTGTGTGCTAATTTGGAAGATCAAATCCCTAAAATCCGATAAAACTGCAAGAAATTCATGGATTCAGGTATGCTTCCGCATTTATTTTTGTTCTTGATTTATTCTTGATGATTTGACATGATAGATCCTGGTTTTTAAGTTTTATTTCAGATTTATTTTATAAATCTAACAAGTGGTATCAGAGATTGTCATGTTGAACCATTGAGAACGAATTGATTCTTTATTATTTTTAGATTGATTCGTTTTTCTTTTTAATTTTCTGGATTTGATATTTTAATTATATATTATGTTGAATCTTTGATATTCTGATAAATTTTGGGGTTTTAATTCTTTAAATAAAATTTTAAAGTTTTAAATAAAGTTTTAAGGTTTTAATTTTCATATAATCGGAAAGATTTACGTTTTAATTGAGGATTAAAAAAGCGAGGATTTTATGTTGTTTATACAGCTTTTAATAAATATTTAAAAAGTGTGTAGGTTTGTGTTCATTAGAAACTTTTTTTATATATATATATATATATATATATATTTGGTTATATTAATAGATGGATTGTTAATCGCTAATCGCTTATTTTACAGCTTTATGATATATATATATATATATATATATTGTTTTGGAAACACTTTAGTAATTATGTTTAGGATTTTACATGATGATATATGGTTGGCAAAAGAAATTGCTTGAGTAAAGTGTCTCTTATATACCGATTGTTTATCAATAAATTCATTATATATGTTGAATCCTTAAGATTGATGGTAATATTTGTTAGTTTTAATTTTTTATCGATTCAATTTTAGGGTTTCATTATAATAATTTTTTTAATTCAAATCCGGTTCAACAATTGTACAATTGAATTCAATTTTATAATCATTAATTCTTGAATTCAATATATAGTTGATAGAATATATTATTTATTATTGAGTTTATATGCTTATTCTTCTCATACTATTCAGGTTTAAGCATATATTTTGAATTTGGATTTACTTGGGATATGTAAGGCAAGTCGATCAGGGTTATATTTTTATGGTTTAATTATGATGAAATTAGATTTTGATGCAAATTGATGTTAATAATAATATGTGTTTAAATAATTTGGTTTTAAGTTTGGTTCTATAATCTTAAGTTTTGGTATCTTATGGTTCCAAATATTTGGTTAAATTATGATGATATGGTTTGTTGTATGAATTGTGGGATATGCCAACTATTTGTTTAATCATAAATACAACTTTAGATTTACATGGTAAATTTAAGGTGAGTTTTTCTATTTGATTATGGATACATGTATATGGATGAATTGTTTTGGTGTTTTTATTCATGCCAAAATTATGAATACATGTGCTTGTTAATTAGTTGGCTTTAAACCACTACATTATTTCATTTGTGTTTTGATATATATGGTTTTGGAACAAAAAAAAAAGAAATATTCAAAAATTAAGGTTTTCGTTTTTTATTGCATTATTAAGACAACCTTATTTGGGGTTATTTGAATTTATAAAGCAATAAAAATATATAGTTTTGACATTTGACTATTGGGGAAATTTTAATTTTGAATATTGGTATGTTTATATATTTTTAAAATAATTTAATTGAAGCAATAAGTCACCAAAGTGATTTTTTTGTATAAATTATTTTGTTTTAAAATATAAAAGTTTGTGTGCATGTAACTTAAGTTATGTTGATATTGATCGGCCCAAATGAAAGTTAATAATATTACATGTGCAACTATGGTGATAAACATGTGACGATTATTCGGTTTTTCATGTGAGTAATAAATCGGCCCAAAGGAATATTTATTGTTCGACATGTTCTTATTGTCTATGTTTGATTACTACACGAAGATATCACTTACAAGTTAATATTTTGTCCAAAGATGAAATATTAATGAGTGTCCGATATCTTAAGATGAAGTTTACCTTTATTCAAATTATTTTGGTTTAAATTTGAAGTCTTATGTGAGGTTATTTATGGTTTATGATTTATTCAACTATAATTTTTGCCAACATATTGTATGTTGTTTTGGGATAAATATATATACATAATTCATGCGTTTATTAATTGACCCAAAGGTAAGTTAATATTTGGCAGAATTTCAACGACATTTGTGGTGGTAAATGTGTGACAATTATAAGGTATTTTATGTGAGCAATAAGTTAGTCCAAAGATTAATTAATTGTTTGACATAATTTATTGTCAATGTTTGATTGCTACAACAAGAGTATCGCTTACTGTTAATATTACTGTCCAAAGACTTGATATTAATGTTGTGTTTGGTATCTTGAGATGGGATTGAATTTATTGTTTACTTATGAATATTGATGTGAGCTTATTTTTATTTATTTTTTGTTCTATATTCAGCTAATACATATTCTACTGCTATCTGCTAATATAAATTCTATACCCATGCTTCATGGGACTAATTTCAATGAATGGAAAAGGCACTTATTTATAGTGCTTGGTTGTATGAACATAGACCTTGCACTAAGGGAAGAACAACTCGCACCTCTCACTGCGGAAAGCACCCCTATATTAAAAGGGATTTTGAGAGGTAGGATCGTTCAAATTGTAAGAGTCTAATGATCATGAAGCACAATATTTCAGAAGCCTTTAGGGGCGTAGAATCTGAAAAGATTACTCAGGCCAAGGTTTCCTTGACGAAACCTAAAAAAAATGATAAGGTTGAAATGACATCACTTCTGACTTCTTTGATGTCTATAAAGTTAAGGGTTAAGGAAATTCTAAGTGATCTAAGGGCTATGAGTTTTATAATCCCATAATAAGAAATATTTTTGAGATGGGAACTGCAACATTTTTTGAGGATGTTGAGTTTGGGGGGAGAAATAAGGTTATAGACATTGCTTTTGAGGAGGAATTGATTCTAACTCAGTTCCTACTATCACTTTTGACGATGTTTAGGTTATTATACCTATCATTGATCAAGAAGTGAATCCAGAACCTCTGCAAGACAATGTTGAACAACTCCCCATTCAAAATGAGATAATTGTTCCAGAAGAGAAAACTTAACAACCTCAAGAACAAGTGCCATTAAGGAGGTCCACAAGAGAAATGAGAAATGTTATTCCAGATGATTATGTTGTATTTCTCCAAGAACATGAGGATGATAATAGAATGATGGAAGATGATCTAATCAACTTTCATCAGGCCATGAAAAGTTTTAATTCTAAAAAGTAGATTGATACCATGAAAGATGAGTATAGGTCTATGCGAGACAATAAAGTTTGGGAACTTGTCCTATTACCTGAAGGTGCAAAACCATTTGGTTGTAAATAGATATTTAAAACCAAGAGGGATGCAAATGGTAATGTGGAGAGGTATAAGGCGCGTCTTGTAACTAAAGGATATACTCAGAAAGAAGGTGTTGATTTTACAGAGACTTTCTCTCCAGTTTCATCGAAAGACTCCTTTAGGATAATCATGGCGCTTGTTGCTCATTTTGATCTTGAGTTACATCAGATGGATGTTAAGACTGCGTTTCTTAATGGCGACATTGAAGAAACAATATATATATGATGCAACCAGAAAATTTTGAGTCGGAAGTATAATGGCCCATTTTTGCCCGGGCCCGTTCAGAAAATAAAAACTAAATGTCCAATAATGTTTTTCAATCCATTTACAGCCCAAACACTACCCTTGGCCCAAGCTGATACCCAATACCCAATTACACACTGACCCAATTAATGACCCATTAAAGACCCACTATCGAGATGGCCCAAAAGGCCCAAGACTAAACAAAAACAGAGACCTAGGGTTCTCCAGAAACCCTAGGCGCCGTAATGACAGAAGACTGATCGTCGTGCCGTAATACCAGCGCCCAATAGCTCATCACACCCTCGTCAAGCCTCGAATCGCGCCACTATCACAACCCCACCATCGCCGAGATCCTCGTCGTTTAGACCTGAGCAGAAAAGAAAACGCAACAGCAAAACAAACATGGCAATATTTTGTTTCTTTTTATTCTTTTTATTTCGAAGGCTATAAAAGGCCTTCCAAAACCTGTAACAAGGAGGAGGAGAAAAGGGATATACACATACGCTAAATACTAAAGTTATACAAAAATTTCGTTACAGGGGTGATTTTTTTTTTATTTTGTTCTTTTTTTTATACATATATTTTACATATAAATATTGTTTTATAAAATAAAAAGAAAAAGGGTTTACCTTTTGAAAACGCTCAAAAACTGATGTTTGGCCTCCGGCCACTGGCCATGGAGGCGCGTGTGACGCGTGCGCATGTGAACCATGGCCCCCGATGATCGAACTTTAGCAGAAGGGTGAAGGGGTAGAGAGAGAATGAAAAGTTTTTTTTTTTTTTGGGAACTGAGGCTAAAATGAATTTTCGGGCAAAAAACGGCTTATATAGCATGATGAAAATGACGTCGTTTTCGCTAAGTCAATAAGCGTTAAAACGACATCGTTTTAAGGAAGACCCGTGCGTTGACTCGGAGGCCCGAATAGGATCCGCGTGTTTTCAGAAAATGGGAAATTTCTCCCTCTAGTCCCTCGCATTATTCCAGTTTTATAATTCAACCCGTTTATTTTCTTTTATTTACAGTTTAACCCTTTATATTTATATTTATTGTTATTTAATCTGGTTTCTTATTGATTTTCAAACCTTTTTAAAATTTAAATTATTCTAATATTATATTGAAATATTTTATTATGTTAAAATTTTAATTACTTGTATATTAATCTATTAATAGTATAAATTTATATATATATTTACTTGTTTTATATTTAATTATTATTATATATATTATTTTACTTGTTTAAAATTTATATATTTTATATATTTTATATTATTTATTATATTATATTATATAGTATTATGTTACATTATATATTATTTCTAAAATTTATTTTATATATTATCTAATCAATTTTATTTATATTGTTTATATTATGCATATAATTTTATAATTAAAATACAACATATATATATTCATTATTTATTATTTTATTACATTTTATTTTTATATATTAGTTATTATATTATATATTTTAAACTTTTTTATATATTGTATAGTATTATATTATATCATATTTTTTATTTCTTATTTTACATAAAATATATTTATATTGAAAAACATGTTTTATTTATGTTATTATATTTTATTTATTTAAAATCATTTATGCTATTCTTTTTATTATATATTGTTTGCATTGTTTATATCATATGTATGTAATATTTTTATGTTATTTATTAATCTTGCATGAAAATTTTATATTTATTTAATAATTTTCTTTTTACTTTGATATTTATTATTTTATATATATATTTTATTTGCTCATACCCTATCATTTATTTATCTATGACTGCCATTGTGTAATTATTTTTTAGTTGTTATTCCATATTATTATTTTCTTTATTATCTATATAAATATGAAATGGCATTATTTCACAATTGCTTTTGATATTTATGTGATATTTTTATAAATCATCGTTTTAAATAAAATGCATTTTGCAAAATTACTATACTTTGTCTAAAGGTTTTTTAAAATAAGGCAATGTTTTGGCATTTAGAAATTCAGGAAAATAGAATCCTAACGTACTGGGTTGCGATTTTTTGTTGGGCTAGACTTTTAAAAGTTTTATAAATTATAAGATGACTTTGATTACGAAGGTTTTAAAATATTGTGTCCTAACGTACTGGATGTGATGTTTATATTCCCTCGGAACAAAGAAATCTTAAGTTTTAATTTAAATGACCCGTAATTTTTTTCATATTTAAATGTCAAACATTTGGACATGATTTTACCAATTAGTTACCAATTTTTGGGCGTTATGAGGGTGCTAACCCTTCCTCATACGTAACCGACTCCCGAACCCGTTTTCTTGTTTTTGTGGACCAAAATGTTTTAAAATAAAACGTTTTGCAAGGTGATCCAATCACACCTAAATAAAAAGGGATTGGTGGCGGCTCCCATTTTCGTTTTTAAAAGTCGACTCCGTTTTTCTAAAATGATTAAAAATGGTTTCGACAGGAAGACTCAGAGAATATGGTTTGCAAATTGACAAAATCCATCTATGGACTCAAACAAGCTTCCCGTCAATGGTACCATAAGTTTCATCAAATAATTGTTTCGTTTAGTTTCGAGATGAATATTGTTGATGATTGTGCGTATCACAAATTCAATGGGAGTAAGTACATATTTCTGGTTTTATATGTTAATGACATATTGTTTGTTAATAATAAGTATAGCCTCAATCAATACCCTAAGAATGATTTTGAAATTACAAAAATGCATTAGGTTTTTTACATTTTAGCAGTGGAAAGTCTAATGTACGTTCAAATTTGTATACATTGGAATATTGTGTACACTATTGGGATGTTAGGCAGATATTTTAAGCAACCCTGGTTTGTACCATTGGATAGCATCCAAGAGGGTTATAAGGTATTTTTAGAGAACAAAAGATTACATGCTCACATTTCGGAGGTCTAATCGTTAGAGATCATCAGGTAAATAGACTCCGATTTTGATGGAATATGGATGCAAGATTTTGTCACTAAGGTGCAAATTGTGAAAACAAATTGCAATCTTTTATTCCAGTAGCAACAGGAGCACATCAAAGTAAAAACACATAGACTTTAAGTTCCTGGTTGTTAAAGTAAAAGTTCAAAGTGGTTAGGTGCTTATAAAGCATATTAGGACAAACTCCATGATTGCGGATCCGCTTACTAAGAAACTACACCTACGGTTTTATAAGAGCACATTGCTCATATGGGTGTAATGTCATTTAAAGGATATTTGGTTTTAGTGGGAGTTTGTATTTTTAAATGCTTTTATGTTATAGACACTTTTTAGTTATTAAGTTTATTTTCTGTAAATAAAGTTTATTTGGTTTATTCACACTGATTTTGGTAAGGTTTGATCTCACTAAGGAGGACTAGTTGGAAATAGACATGTTTAGATCATATTGCATGTAATTTCCATGCTACACATCCATACTTGATCTATGTCATTTGGTTTTGTTAATATATGTGATCATGGATGGATTTAGTTACGATATATGTAACGAAAGTCGCATTGGTTCTATGTTAACATAATTAATGGACGAGATTGTTCGGAATACCTTTTGGATATGATAGTAAAATTTTGAGCTCATAAGGTTATATAATGACATGTAATTATAAAATAATTAGTATATATATATATGTGATCCAAGTGGGAGATTGTTGGAAAATTTGGACATCACATATATAATAATGATAATTACATGTTATTATTTACTATCATGATAGGTTAGCCCAAATTAAAAGTGATCTAATTTGGTTAGAATTTTATTGGGGTTTTAATTATTAAATAAAGTATGGGTTAAATATGTGTAGATACCCTTCCAATCAAATTCTAATTAATGATGGGCTAATTAGAATTTGATTAGAACTAATATGCCAAAGTTATAAATATTAGGGTTATGGTCCCCAAATTATACACAAGATATCTTTTCTAATATCCCATCATTAGGAAAGAGAGAGCACATATTCTTTGAATTTCTTGTGTGCTAATTTAGAAGATCAAATCCCAAAATTCGATAAAACTGCAAGAAATTCATGGATTCAGGAACGCTTCCGCATTTATTTTTGTTCTGATTTATTCTTGATGATTTGACATGATAGATCCTGGTTTATTAAGTTTTATTTCAAATTTATTTTATAAATCTAACATATATATCCTCTCCTATTTTCGTGTGAGTCTCGACTTGACTTATCTAGCGAGCTAGTGGAGTTAACCGAACTCCGTTGAACTTATCACCTATCTAGGTGTGGTGTTCATCCTACCATTCCCATCCGACCACCTTAACTTCGTAAGAACCGGGGTGACACTTTCTAGTGTTGAATCGTTCTTTAGTTAAGTTCGATTTCCATTCCCCATTTCCCTATTTTCGTTTTACCACCTTAAGCCATATAAGTCCCGGGGCGATGCTCAATATAGTATCGAATCGATCTTGCCGCTTAAGTTCATTTTCCCATATCCACCCTTATTCGAAATATCTATCCTTATTTCCTTTGTTTCTTTCATAAACCGAGCCTATTAAAATTTATAAACTTATCCTTTATTTTATAACCCTTAAAAGCTTTTGCATACTTAGCCAAAATTTATCTTTTTCCGGAAGACTCAACTACTCCTCGTCGACGATCGGGCAAACCCGTGAACGACTCGAATCAACCTGGGCCGTCTCACATCAAGAGGTCCCACAATTATCGTTTTATTTGTAGAAGATCGAGAATTTTTTATTCAATACGAAAATGATCCTAACGATTTGATGACTGATTCCATTATCCAACAATTGGTATAATGTTATGTGTTCATTATGATTTTAGGAGTTTAAATGATTTTTTTTTTTTTTGTAATAGTAAAATTCATAGAGTGGAGGGACTTACATATTTTAACCAAAACTATTGATGCCATACATGATAGCCCCACGTATTTGGTGGTAGTTAGTGGATGAGTTTGTAAAATTAATGAAGACATGCAAAGTAAAAGCAGGACGCAACAGTAGATATTCATTCATTTACCCTCTACTTTGAAATTCAATGTTTATGGATGAAGAATGATGTCTCATCTCATCCTCACCAACCAATTATGCATGAAAACAGTTTAGAGATGTTTTAGTTAGGTAAAATGGTACTTCATGTTCTTAACTTTTTGCTTAAAATATGGAATCCAATTTAATTTCGTTAGTTTTGTACAATCCTCTTAGGTAGAAGGAATTTATGTCTGAAACAATGTAATTGCCCAAGTGAAATGCTTATACGTTGTAAGTGGATAAGAACAACCCTCGTATTCTTCTAACTCATTGTTCTTTCCACTACAATAATTTAATAACACATATGTAATACGATAAAACACAACATTATCAACTTAAAATGTTAAAACAACGTGCATACATAGGTAGACAAGTTCAACTAATGGCCAGCAGCATCGTCACCATGCTTGAGAGCATCCATTTCTTCCCTGAATTTGGCAATAGCAGCCCTAGGTAGGGAAACCAACACCCTAGCTCCGCCTTTCATTGATTGGTCCAGTTTGCAAGGAGGCAATAAAAGCACCAAATCCACGTACCCAAACATGTTCCATGGCAATGGTATCATGTTCACACATCCTTTCCATCCAAAATCTATGCCTTCCACTAGACCCAACCGTCTCCAGTCTGTTATCACCATGGTTGCACCACTGGCTGCTTCAAACTTCATGTTTAGTTCCCTCAGTTTCTCGTTAATGCTCATCAAGTTCCATATATAGTCATTGTTGGTAGCAAGCTTTTTGCCCTCCTTGATTTGTTTCACAGCTTTTGTGAGCGACCCTTCATTGAGTTCCTTCCCTGTCATGGATGCATTTGCTGCGGTGAAAGCATTGCCATAGTATCCTTCAGGCAATGGTGGTTTCACAGTGCGTCTCATACCTACAGCCATGGAGAACATTGTTTTTCCATCTGGGTTCAATTTTAATGCTCTGAACCTTGCTCTCCATATATAGGCTGATAGGACCTCAAGGCTGGTCACTGTTTCATCTTTGCTATCTTTGATCAAATTCATTTTCAAGGTTTTTATGCTGTCTTCGGTTACATAAAAGCAATCATGGACTATGTCAGTAGATGGCAGATATGGTGAAGTTGCAGACGAGGCCTTATCGAGCATATATGGAGGGATTGCTTCGATAGGTTTGGCTACCAGTAAGTGCCTATCCCATACTGGTTTAACCGAGGGCTCGTTGTTGCCACCTGCAAGCTCAGCCAAGGCTTGAAAGACCTGAGCTGCACCAAAGCCATCGCAAACGGAGTGTGATAAGCTCAAAGCAATGGTGAACCCTCCACATACGAACTTGGTCACCTGCATGACTAAAGGGTGATAATCATCGTCAGATTCTGATGGGAAATCCAAGGCAAATTCTTTACCAGTTTTAACGTCTATGCCGTCCAAGTAATTCAACGAAGAGAGCTTGCAATTTGCAGTTGCTACTAAGAAAGGCACCCCATCATCAGTATCGCAAGTGATTCGAAGTTTCCCATCAGTCTCCCTCTTCATCTTCCCTGCTAGTGGATAGTAATAAACCAAGAGGTTGGAGAGAGCTTCCTTGATTATGGAAGCTGGATCTTTTATCTCTTCTCCCTTAGTACAAAAATCGGCATTTGATTGGTATACGAAAACAGTGTGGCACATGATCTCAAGGTTAAGATCATTGTCAATGGTGGAGAGAGATAGAAGGTGTGAGGGTGTTGGTTTGGAGGGTTTAACGAACACTATGTCTTTTCTATCAACTGAGAACATGATGCTACTGTGGGTTGCCATTGGAGATTTGGGAGAAAAATTCAACGGTCTTAAGGTGAGGTTTAGATAGGTAATGGAAAATGGAAGTGCTCCATTATATAGAGAGTTTCCATATCATGGGCTTATCCATATTCATATGCAGTACCATTATTACCAGATCACTCGTAAGATGTTACGACGTTGGTAATGATGGGATCTCAATGATTTTTTGTAAAAAAGTATACCAAGTGGACTTTGCAAAGCAGAAAAACCGCGTCAATAGATGTTGAGTGATAAGAAATTTGTTGTTTTTTTATACATGATAACTACAAAATCAAAAGCTGCAGGAAAAAATATCATCGACCTCATGAAAATGGTAAAATATTTCATCATTTGAAGTTTGAAGTTATATGAAAATCTTGATCATTTGAACCCAGAGATGGATTCTGCTGGTCCTGCCTGCAATAGTCTTGTGTTTTGGTTCAGGCTGAGATTATTAGCCAATAGCGGCAGACAAATATTAGTGGAGCATGAGCATTCATCGGAAAGATTGGATATCCCACTATAACAGGAGGTAAGTTTCTTAGAGAAAACCATTAATCACCTAATTAATTGACACCTTACCTTCAGTATTATAATAATAATAATAATAATAATAATAATAATAATAATAATAATAATAATAATAAAACATATATCATTATGATACACTCGAACAAAACGAATCTGGACAAAACTAAGAACTTGAAACGTTATAGGTTTGTTCAATACATTCCTTCAATCAGTCGGGCCAAAAAAATGAAAAAGTAGGGTAACTTGTATAAAGCTCGACCAGCACGTTATTTTATTGATAAATATTCACATTCTTCGTAAAAAGGGATTTAATTGCTAAATAACTACTGCTAAGAAGAAAAAAGAAGACGATGAAATGATGTAACCATGACCTCTCTTTGGTATCATACCCCTTTTTTTATATATGTATACTATACACCTAGAATCATATGTGAAAAAGAGAGAGAGAGAGAGAGAGAGAGAGAGAGGACTATTTCTTCACATAAATGATGAATGAAGATAGAGCAGCTTGCCTGCAACTGCAAGCTAAGCAGCACTAAACAAAATTGTTTGCGTATCATATTTAGCTTCAGCTAAACAATGATGTGAAGAGTTGAGAATTACATTTATACAAACAGTACTGTGATATGACCATTATTGATGAAAACCACAAGTTAAGTTTTCAACTGTACTACGAACTGTCATGCAAAAACGACAAAGAAAAAACCCTGAAATTTTAAGTGCTGGATCAATGTTACAGGTAAGGCTTCTAAAATAAGCCACCCCAGGGTTGAGGTTGTATAATATTAATAATGGAGCATGTTTTCTTTTTCTATGAATGAACATTGGGTAAAAGTATCGCCAGAAAGTTGTGTACCAGGTTGGTGTCCCACTCTAAAAATTCATTGCAAGACTTGTAAGGTTGAGTGTTAAACTATTGATGCAATGTATTTTGAAACCATAGACTTAACATGGAAAAAACACCAGAACTATGATATTAGCAACTATACAGGTCCTCCAAGGTGAGGTCTTTCCAACACTGAATCCATTTGGATTTAATTATGAACAGAGATAATAGAAAGCAAAATGATGTCCAAACAGACCACTCTAGTTGCCAAAAAAAGCCAGATTTCATCTGTAAGACCATCTCCAATCTTCACCGTCAGTATCATAATCGCTATTACCATGACCAAGATGATTAGAATCGCCATTGATATCATCATAGGGATCAACTTCATATAAAAGATCTTCATCATAGCCACTCACGCTCCCAACTTCTGAAGATTTGCTACTTCCTTCTGATTGATCAGACGCTTTAGTCTCCTCATCCTCATCCTCTTCCTCTTCCTCCTCTTCAGATGTTTCATCAGGATAATCATTTCTTGGATTATCTTCAGCTGCAAACACCAAAAAAGAATATACAAGTCATACAAGCATCCCTAGAATTTGGTGACAGAGAGTAGACTCTAAGATTACCATTTGAATCTTCACTATCATATTCTGACTCATATGGCACATCATAGAAATCCTCATCATCCACCTTCACCCTGAAACAAGATCATCCATCAGTTTCTAAGAGAGAGAGAGAGAGAGAGAATGCAAGAGCAGATTATACAATACTTACAGTGGGAATGGATCTGAAGCCATATCCTCCTCACCTACATCCATGTCATTCTTCACAGTGTAGTAGTCATACACATATCCATCTGCATCTGCATGTTAAATAGAAAAGGAAATAATTCATCAGATGGCCTTAAGAACATAAACAAAATATCAGCCACACTGAAGTACTAAAGAGGAAACAAATAATACTAATTCTCTAATGAAACAGCATTGCAGCGGAAAACCAGTAAAATTGGCTCCATAAAAACCATACATGAAAATTTCCTGTTATGAAAGATCAAAAAGAACGCCAATAACAATAGCAGCTGAAATGCCAAATATATTGCAGTCAATAGTAGTTATTCATAAAACGAATTTACAATCCACAACCTTCTTCAAACATGTAAGCTCGAACATCAGATTCAATTTCGGCAGCAGCTGCAGGGATAAACTCTCTTAATAGAGGCAAATAACTAGATAAAAGCTCGCGATCTTCCAAGGATTCCTCTCTGCAGTAAAATCAAGGCAACTTAAATCTGTTTCACAATAATTCTTTAACATATAAGTTAATGAATTTTAAAACAAACTTACTCAATTTGCATAACATCATAGAAATGGTACATTTCATCAACTGCCTCTTTTTTACCTCTTCTGCTCCTCCATATTTGTTCAAAACGAGCATTTTTTGCAATTTCCTAAAACAATAGACTTCATGAAACTACAGAAACATGAAAGTAAGAGGCAAAAAAAAAAAAATCCTTTTTTCCTGTATCACAAGATAGCTGGCTGTGTTAATTACAAACTTAGGAGCCAAATAAAGCAGTAAGCTGCTTAGCTCCAGTGTAAAATTGCACTTGATGCTGACAAACCACTTCAGATTCTCTAGAATTCGGATTAAAACAATAGTACGAACAGGTTTCTACCAGGAAAAGTGTAAGCAAACTTGAGCAGTTTGGTTTTTCTTAGCAACACAAGTCATCAAATTTTTACTTTAGTCTCAAAAAAAGCATGCATTTAATCACTCAAGGTTATGGCATCAATCTCATAGTTTCTGAAGGCCAAGACTGTAAAACTACTCATAATATCAAATCATCCTAACCCCTTTTCTTTTAAAAAGGGTAAGCCTTTGCAACATTCTTATTAGAAAATATGATAACAAGACATAGCCAAACCAGCAGCTTGTTCCACATTAGCTTGTTACGTGGTCTAAAGCATTCCCTATACACCAGTAAATGTGCTTAATGGATATTCTATTATCTGTATAACTAATTATTTAAGATGGTAGTAATTTCAACTAATATACGATGACAGTGCAGGAATAAACAAGTGGAGTTTACAAGTAGGCATTAGCCCATACTTTTGACATATTTCATAAATCTAGGTTTAAACATTAAATTCAAATGTAGACAAAGCAAAAAATATGCTATCAGATCAACAAAATCAGAACAAAGGATGAAAGCCATAAGTGGAACACTAAAGAAAAAATTCTCAAAGATCCATGGTAAACAATAACGAGGATATAGAAAGGATCATTGATTATGACTATCTTTTCAAAATGAATAAGGGCATTTTTGGAGGCATTAAACTACCTCTTGCCTTTGGATGGATTTAGATAGCTGCTCTTGTCGCTGCAGACATTAAAATCAAAAAGGGGAAACATTAGGATAAATAAAGAAGAGACAAGAATCACTAGCAGATTCAAGGAGCAACCATCATTGTGTTGCTTGAAGCAAAATCGAATGAGAGATTACATAATTGGTTTTCTGTGGGCGCCTTCCTTCCTGACTCTTTGTATTACCGTCAGTAACATCAGCAGAATTCGGCTGTCAAAGAAACCATCGTTAGAGCTTTGTTTGCATGTTCTATGCAGAAGTACATGACAAGAAATTAATGAAAAATACCTTCAAAAAGCAGACTCTAACAAAATCAAAGGATAAAAGAGAAAATAGTTACATTAACAGCATTTCAGCACCACTTACTATAAAAGATTGCACAATATCAACTGTAGCCTGAGAGCTTGTCAATGTATCCACATGCCGTACAAATACTTTCTTACTCTTCAACTCTAATGTAAAACAACATCATTGCGTCAATTTTAGAAATTTCTAAAAATTATGGAGCATGCAAATTAAGAATGACCCTTGAATTTAATCGGGAAAAGAAAAACCTCTTTGGGACGATTCAGATATCGATAGTTTCTCAAAATCAGAAAAGGGGCGTTTCAAAGGTCTCTCGTTGATTTCCAGCCCTGCAACAGACAACACGAGTATTCCTTAAAGTTTCAAAATTGCATTTTAATTTGTAATGGAAGCAAAAGGAAACATAAAAAAAGGGTAAAGAAATGAAAGAATGAAAAGAAATGACATACAGAAAGCATCAAGACGAAACTGAGAGACTTTGCGCTTAACCCTAACAATCACCGGCTTATCGGTCGTCGATTGAGGCGGAGTTGAAGAGCTTTCGCCGTTGCTTGCCATGGGTTTTGGTTGGTTGCAAAGAGGTTCGGGTTTAAGCTTCGTTGAGGAAGAATGGGGAGGGGGTTAAGGATTTAATTAGTCCTCTTAACTTTCGTGAAAATTCTGAGGGCAAAGATTTTATATGTGATGGATATTTGAAAAATATATATTTTTTCAATAGAAATGTACATACAATCGTTGAACTATCTAGAGATAGCAATGAAGTAGAGCTGAGGTCAATGTTGCTAAATTTATTATCTTCTGTTCGAGTTGACAAAGTAAATATCAATCACTCCTTATTATTTGTTTAAAAAATTTCTTGTTTCTTTATATATTTATTTTTTAGAAATATTGATACGAGTATTCAATAAAAAGGAAAAAGTAATCATGACTAGAGGGCCGATTCACCTATGACAAATGAAAAATCAAAATTGGATTAGGAGGTTGAAAGAGGCGAAGGAAGATGAAAATAGCTAAGGAAACAGATAGGTTTTTCTTGAGGAGGAATAAGAGGTTTATTTGTCTCTTGCACTTTGGGTTATATATAGGAGAGAGCCCTTTGTTTGATAGTGTCACGTAGCCAACAATACGGATGGTAGGCCAATCTTGCTCGTGTGATCAGTTAGCTGGCAAGATCGTTATAAGTTAGTTATCGTCACGTGCAATATTGTGTGATGTGGTCTTGCTCTTACCTTCTTTTTGTTGAGGTTGCACGAGATTATTATGCCTTAGTAGTTCCCATGGAGGGTCCACAGTGGATGGTCTCTAGAATGGCTTCAAGATGGCTCGAGGGGAATTCACAGATGGTTCTGGACGGAGGGGCATCACAAGGGGTATCTAGCGGAAGATTGCTCATGAGTCGCATACAGTGAGAGGTTATTACCAGGCTATCCCATGTTTCGTCGCGTGTCATTATTGGAGTAGGGGTATAAATAAAAAAAAGCTCACCCCATTTGTAGTGAATCGAGTTTGGAATTCATCAAGGGTGTTCAAATTTTGACATCCTAACTTACCAAAATATATATTTTTAAAAGTTATATTTTTTGTCACAAGTGTTACCTAAACCATTCTTTCATTACACATTTTACACCAAAATGCTACACTTGATAAAAATCCAACCAATAATAAACTACCACATCATATAAGATTTAAAAAGTTAAATCATTATTTGGGACCTGAATGACAACAATTCTCACATCATGGCTTCAACTAGTTTTTGGTTCAAGTTAGTCCCTAAACTTGGTAATTGTTCTCATATTGGGGCCTAAAATAGGTAATTGTTCCCGCATTGGGGCTTAAACTTTTTTTTCTTAGTTAGTTCTTGAACTTGGCAATTATTCTCGTATTGGGGTTTGAACTTGGGAATTGTTTCAACATTCAGACTTAAACTTTAGGGTTTTCAATGAAACATCAATTGCTAACTTGGACAAAAAAAAAATTCAAGCCCTAATGTGAGAACAGTTGTCAAGTTCATGGACTAATTTGAACCAAAAAAAAGTTCAAACCCCAATTTGGGACTAGTTGCCAAGTTCATGTCCCGAAAAGTGATTTAGCCTAACTTTAAAAAAATATTTTTTATTGTTTGATTTTTTTTCTTTTACATTATTTCACTATTTCTTTTTTTTTTTCTTTCTTCTTCCTTTATAATGTTTTACAATGCACACAATACTCGAAACTCGCCCTTTCAAGGTCGAGATGCAAGTTGGACTGAAAATTGGCCGGGGTACCAATCCCGAGATAGGAGTTGAACTGATTAATCAACGAATCGATACAAACCAGTTGAATCAAGCTAAAAGAATCGAATGGACCAATTTTTTATATTTTTAAATACATATTTATTTTTATACATTTTTATTTATTAATCGAATTGGATGAACTGATCAAATTATGAATTGGTAGCTCGACCGATTTGATTATCATGCCAATTCTAAAAACCTTAATAAAAACTATGAAGCCCATATTAAAGCTCATACTTGTAGAAGAAACATAAGATGAGAGAAAGAAGAAAAATAAATATAAAGTAAAAATGAATATAATATATATAAAGAGAAAATAATGTTTTTTCTATCAACAATTTTAGTTGATTATATTTTTTAAATAGATTTAATGGTTCGGCTAACTATTAAATTAAGGTAACAACTTAAGAAAAGGAAGAAGGTAACTTCAATCTACTAAGATGAGAAAAAAAATGAATAATTTAGGTATCAATTTGTAGGTTAAGTCTTTTTTAAAAATAGATTTAACAGTTTGACTAACGACTGTACTAATGTAATTTAAATACTATTTGTGACCAAAAGTAATTTAGATACCAAAATGAGAAAAAAAAGTATAGTTTAAGTACCAACTTGTGAATTAAGCCATTATTAAAAATAAAGCAAAATTAATATATTATAAGAAATAAAAGTAATATGGGGGGATTTAAAAAGTATTGAATTAATCATCCTAAAATGGAGAAGTTTAAACAAAATTATAATTGCTGATAGCCTCAAGAGCTTGCTTGAGCCCATAAACCCCCAAGGAAATGGGAATCAGTTTAACTTTGTGTTTCTTCTGCTATTTAGAAGAGGCTAAGAGGAACCTACCAAACCTAGTCTATATATTTGCACCACTCTACATCTACCTCCTCAACTATACCAGTAAGAAATTAGGCAAATATGGGTGCTAGGCATAACTTGGTTTTTTCGTATTGAACAAAAAATTATTAAGGTGAAAATGGAAAGATTGGCAAGCAAGTTCTTGACCACAATTTAGCACTCTATAACATGTATTCTAAGCCTTTTAAGTCAAAATATAGAAGAAGAAAAATGCATTCTCCTATCTTAGCCAACCGGTGATGAATCTTGTGCTATTTACCTCTACTTCTGTGACCACCTTCGCATCACTTTGTTCAAAAAGTTTTCCGACTAAGCCAGAGTCTTGATTCATCTGACCCTGCACAGAATCAAATTCGCAAAGGCCGTTCTCATCATCTTGAATACAAGCTAGCAAGTATCAATCAAAATTGTTTAGGCTATTCCTCCTTTCCATTGATTCTAGCATAAATGACGGACAAATATCAAATAATGCTGAAAATTTCAGTGTGTTTTATAGGCTCACTGCCGGTGCAGAAGAAGTTCGCCTAATCGGCAACTTCTCCTTCCACAGCTTCCAAGCATTCCTGACTTCATCCAACTCTGCATCGGGAATGCCTGTGTTAAAATCTAAATTTTCAACCCATTCTTCCCAGGGTGATTTGGAAGGGTCCAAAAATTTTGAAACTTGCGGCAACATTACAGATTTGTAGAACTCATCAACTGCCTTGAGGATTTCTTCTGATTCAACCATCGTCAGCATTTCAGGTCTTGTTACATTACCAGGCGCCTTTCTCAATATGAATGTGTTCCCCCTCAAAATTAGAACTTCAGATGGAGCAAGGGGAAGGACAACCCGTGAGAATTTGGCTAGCGATAATGTTAGAATATCTCTTGGGAGCAATTTGCGCTTCACAGCTATGGCAGTACCAACCATTTTGCGGATCTGGCACAATATACAGTATTTAAAGTTAAAAACTTTGTCAAACAGTTTGCAAAAAGTGCAGGCCACCGTAAGCTTTTGTTCTTTAAATTTCTTCAACACAATGAGGCAACCTTAAATTGCAATTACTGCTTTTAACACTTGAGGAAAATAAGCTTACTTCTAGTTCTTTTTTTTTTTTGGAAACATACTGCAGTAACAATGACCGGAAATATAACATGGCAACAAATGGATGCTTTCTACTTCAATGATTTAAAAAGGTTACCTGATGTAACATGAAAGACTCTCCCCATATGGAAATTTCAACATAATCAAATCCCATTGAATTCTGCAGCTTTCCGCAAGAACAGCGAAAAATTTTTCGAAAGTGGGAAGATGTTATTCTATCTGTCTCGTCAGGTTCATGTAACCATCTTGCTATAACTACCTTGGGACTTTGATCCTTCGAGCCATTGCCCTGACTGTTACAAGAGTCAACCACAGGTTCACCAAAACCACAAGACATTTCCTCATTATTTACTGTACTTGTTTCATCAATCCTTGTATCTGCCTCTACATCACTTTCCTCCATCTCGGAAGTTGATGAGCCATTATGAGATTTAGCTCTTGGTGGACGACCATTTCTGGCAGTTTGCCTAGGAGGAACTCGACTTCTGTACTTGGCTCTTTGAGTGTAATTATGGAAAGGGTGTTCACCCTAAAAAGTATCCACGATAAACAATGAGCAAGCAAATTCTAGCATAACTGAAACAGTAGACCTGAATGAGTATTAAATTAACCCCCGAAATCATAAGAAAAACACACCAGAGAATGGAATCATAGATCAATGAACTTAAGTAAACATGTTTAATATGAAGCAAAATCTTAATTGAGAAGGCAATTCTACTGGTGAATTTTGAATTGCTCTCCATTGAAAGAAAGTAAATAAAAATATATGGCTTCATAAAAGGACAAAGATAAATGACATAATATAACTGATACCTCAAAACAGTTTAATATACCGTTGAAGTCTGATATATGATAATTAGTTTCAGCTTCAGTGAAGTGACTTTTTATTCCAATGATTTCAGCTGGTAGAAGGTAGGAATATTTCCGGAGATTACATTCCCTTCTAGGATCGAAACTCCTAAAAAAGGTGATGATACAGAAAAGAAAGGACGCTCAGAAATGAAATATTTATGTAAAATACTGAAGCAAAAATCCAAATAAACAAACTCAGGCTCTCACTTTTGTGAAGGTAATATACTGAAGACTCGGATATTGTCGGGAAGATAAGAGTTAACACAATTAGCCAGGGCAATGCCATTGGGGTCTTCCTTCCAAGCATCTTCAGGTATCTCCATTTTCAAGGAGATCATTGTTGCCAAAGAGTGAACCTAAAATATCCATTGACAATACAAGTTTTAGCAGCACCAACCTCACATCGAGCACATACAAAATAATAACAAGAAACTTACTCCTTTATCTGTTCGGCTGCTTCTGGCCCAGGCAATTTTGTGCAGATCACCATAATTACTGTCACGGATTCCCCCAGCCTTGAAAATGGCAGTTTCCAGTTCATTTTCAATAGCTACATTGCAACATTGCAATCATTAGTATGTTCAGACCCCATACTAGCTATGAAGGAAAAAAACTGAAATGTAATGGCCTAGTGAGCACCTCAACACAATTAACAGCAACAAAAACAACAGCCAAAAATTGTGATGAAATCATGAAAAGAAAATAATGCCCACTTATAGGCTATGTAAAAAAAAAAAAAAAAGAGGAGAAAATTGACAATAATTTTTAAATAAACAGATATATTTAATTACAATAGTGGAAGCTGCAACTTACTAGATAGCTCGTGTTCATCTCGCTGCAGTTGAAGACCTATAAATAAGGGAAAAAAACATTGGGTTTTGTTTATATAATAATGAAAAAGAAGGGGAGGTTGAAGAAGGAGCTACCTCTGTAGTCTGTGCCAACGTAGCCGACCCGCATGACCACCTTTTTCTTGCGAAAAGGTTCCCATTTGCAGGCGGAGAGAGGGACAGGCAGCTCCTTTTCATCTACTGCACAGGACTGAGCAGTGCAAATGATTCGAAAAGGTGTTACTTTCAAAGGAGGCCTTGGCCTTGGAGTTTTCACCAGCCATGGAGCCAAGGATAGTCTCAGACAAGAAATGGCCATCGCCTTTGGCTGTGGCTGTGGCTATGGCTTTGGGGTTTTTCAGTTCAGTTACGTTTCGGGTCTAAGGCTCCAGAAACACCCAAAGACACTAACACAGAACAAAAACAGCGGATATAGTTACTTATTGGTAAAATCACATTTCCAATCCGTCTTAATTTCAATATTGAGTAAATTGGTCTTATAAAAAAATTGCAATCAATTTTTTTTTTTTTGAATGAAATCATGTCAATTTTGAAAATAAACAAGTAAAGAGAATTAAAATTTTAAGTACATAATTTTAATTAATATAATAAATTAAAATTTATAATTTATATATTTTATTAATTTAATCCTAATTCTAAAATTAATTTTAAATTTTAAAAATCTAAAAAAAACAAAAGAATATAGAAAGAAACTTTAGCTTCAAATATACATATAGATAAAATGTGTGAAATTTGAGCGCTAAATTCATTATTATATCAATCATAATGTAAACTTAATAAAAAATATTAATGTTGTGATGAAATATCCTTAGATGCTTATTTTCAAAATTCAAAAGATCAATTTATTTCAATTCTTTTGAATAATACCAATTTACTCGACATTAAAATTAAAAGGGATTGGAGGGCTTTTGTACCTTTTTTTTTTGTTTTTGTCGTAGTTATAGTAAAAAATCGTTGTCGTTTACTTTTAAGTACCAATTCAGTAAATCTTATTAGGATTAATTCTGCTAAACATATTTAAATTATCACTCAATTTTAAATTGATTCGAAATATTTTAATTAAATTATTTAAGAATTAGCTTTTCTGTCAACTTGAATATCATTTTAGGTGTTTAATGTAGATTCAAATTCTGGCATGGAACATAACTCTATTCACATATCGGGTGCCCTGCCAAGCTCGGTTCAAATCGAGTTCAGACAAATACTCATTGTCTTTGGATTGTCTTGACTTAAAGCTTATGCGAGAGTTTTTTTCCCTCAAGGTAGCACAAATTTAAATTTAATTATAAAAAAGTATATGAATATTAATATAAATTTAATTGTTTGGACAGTTTGGATTTTTTTTCTAAAAAAATAGATTGTAGCCTAGCTCACTTTTTAGACATCTCTGTTGAGTTATGCTTCATATTTTTTAGCTTTTTTTTTTTCTTCTAGTTAAGCTTTATTTTTAGTTTTTCATTTAAATTTTGATTAGTGTAAGTTATTTTAATATTATTTGACCTACAAATTTAGTTTATAAATAGACTTTTTTTCACCCTAGAAAAATAACCCAATACACATTTAGGTATTAGCTTTTACAGACTTTCGAAGAATTTTGTGTTTACATTTTGAGGGTTATTATTTTGGGTTTCTAGGTTTAGTTTTATCTCTATCTTTGTACTTTTCGTTTTTGCCGTTTTAGTGAAATTATCTTTGCTCGTGATTTTTTATCCTCTTCGGAGGGATTTTCCACGTAAAATATTTGTGTTTGATTTTTTAATTTTTCATTGTTTTACTTGTTCATTGCTTAACCATGTTTATCCCCAATAAATTAGTATCAAAGCTAGTTCGATTTACACATTCAACTCGTTCAAAGATGACTGCAACAATGTTTGGTATTAATAAGTTCAATGGCATCACAAATTTCAAATTGTGGCAAGTTCGGATGGCGACAATTTTGATTCAGGGGCGATCTTGAGAAAGTCCTTACAAAGAAGAATCCTGCAGACATGGATAAATCAGAATGGGATATGTTAGATAAAAGGCTCTATCCACGATTCAATTATGTCTAACAAATAATATGTTTTAAGAGGTTTTGATGGACAAAACGGCATTCACCTTACGGAAAATGTTAAAAATCCTTTATATGACAAAGTCTCTAGCTAACCGGTTAGTGTTAAACCAGCGGTTGTACACATTTCGCATGAACGAAGGTGAGCACCTTAGAAATCACATCAATCAATTTATTACTCTTTTAAATGATTTAAAGAATGTTGAGGTTCATATTAACGATGAATTTCAGACTTTACTATTATTGTGCTCTTTACCCCCTTCATACAAGTCTTTCAGGGAAATCTTGATTTATAACAGAGATAATCTCTCATTCGAGAATGTAAAGGGTCATTTGTTGAGCAAAGAAAAACTTAACAATGAGTTTGGTTCGGATAACAAGTCAGATAGGCAAGTCTCAATTTTGGTAGCATCAAGGAAGCGAGACAAGAGATGTTGCTATTGTAAGAAGTTAGGTCACATCAAGACAGATTGCTACAAACTGCGAAATAAAAGGGTTGTTGAGAGCAATAAGGAAGATTTAGCTGGTGCTAATTTGGCCAATGACAAGGGTGATGATTTTTTATTTGTGCCAACAAGTGAAAACTTCGAGCTTACGTCCAAGTGGATCTTGGATTCGGGGTGTTCTTTCCACGTGTCCCAATAGGGACTCGTTCTCCACGTATAGTTCAGTTAAAGGTGGAGTTGTGGGTATGGAGAATGATTCATCCAGTAAGATAACTGGTATTAGTACTGTTCAAATCAGAATGCATGACGGGACAATTAGGACACTGTCAGATGTCAAGCATGTGCTTGACCCAAAGAAAAATCTAATCTCCTTGGGAAATTTGGACTTGAAGGGTTGTAGAATTAACATCGAGTCAAACAACATTAATATATCCCATGGGGCTCCCATTTTGATGAAAGGTAAAAAGATTGGCAGTTTTTATGTTTTGGAAGGATCAACGGCGACTGATGAAACAAGACGTCCCTCGTTTTTATGAGAGGTTCTCTTTTGAATGCAAGTTTTGAAAAGATAGGGCATTGCGTTCGTGGAAATCAAACCCGGGTCAGTTTTGATTTGGTAATGCACAAGTCAAAGACTAGAAGACTTCCAGCTTCTAAACACAACTTCGACTCAATAAATATCCTGCATAGTTCGAGATAAGTTCGTGGTGGGTTTCAACAAAGAAGGTATTGTGAAAATACAAGTTAAGATGGAGAATTGTGGAGTTATGTCTCGTATTTTTGGATTTTCTTGTCTCAATTAAACTCTATTTTTAGTTTCTCACTTAAACTCTGATTAATGTAGATTATTTTAATATTATTTGACCTACAAAGTTAAGCCTATAAATAGGCCATTTTTCCACCCTAGAAAAATAACCCATTACACATGTAGGTATTAGCTTTTACAAGCTTTTAGAGAATTTTGTGTTTATGTTTTGAAGGTTCTTATTTTGAGTTTCGGGGTTTAGTTTTATCTTCATCTTTTGTACTTTTAGTGAAATTGTCTTTACCCATGATTTGTATCCTATTTGGAAGGATTTTTCCAAGTAAAATATTTGTGTTTGATCTTTTCAATTTCTTCGTTATTTTACTTGATCGTTGTTTAACCGTATTTATCCCCAACAATGTCTAATGAAATATATTTAAAATATGTGGATTAAATTGTAAATACACTTGTATATATTGTATAGATAATTTGGATTCAATGTGTTAAAATGATAAACAATGTCAATAAAATATAAAAGAGCTATTTCTTTTTATTTTGAATAAGTTAGATCCCAACCGGTCATGCAGTAAGTAAATATAATTGTACAAATATATTTATAATTTGATCAATAAATTTTAAATATATTCCATTTCACATTAAAACTAACATTTATTTAGTAGAAAGAAACACTAATAATAGCTAGGATTTTCAGAACTGAAAAAAGCTTTGACCAAATCCTCTTGTGAGTTACATTTAGCTCTACATAAATCTCTGGTAGAACTTTTCAAGTCCCTTATATCTAGATTTCAATGGATTATAAATGGCGATCACAGCATAAGAATTTTCCATTTTACCACTATGATTCGTAAAAACTCAAATAGAATTATGGGTTTGTTTGATGTTTTCGGGAATTAGGTTATGTCTAGAAGAGATATTGAGAAATTAGTCCAGGATCATTTTATTAAGCTTTTCTCTACTTCTGAGGTTTTCTTAACGAGATTTCGAGGGGTTTTTGTTTCCACTGGCCACACCTATCGGAGCCAAATATACAAATGCTTGGAATGGAAATTTCTTAGGTTGAGATAGCTAAAGCAATGTGGTTCTTTATACCAAGCAGTATATTTTCTTTTACCAATGTTATTAGCGTCAGGTTAAACATAAGATTATTCACTTGATTTTTTCAGTTTTTAAGACCTTCTCTATATCAGAAGCTTGGCGACCTTCATACCAAAGTCCAAGCCTCTTCCGTCTCTCAATTTCTACCTATTACCTTGTGTAATACAGTCTACAAGTTTATGACTAAGATTATGATAATGAGACTTAGACCCCTTCTTCACAAATTAATTTCCCCATTTCAAGGTAGTTTTGTCTCGAGCAAAAAAACTTCAAATAATGCCATTATAGTTCAGCAACTTATGCACTCCCTTAAAGAAGATGAAAGGGAAGAAATGAGTCATGGTTATTAAGTTGGACCTCAAGAAGGCTTATGACAAATTAGAATAGAGTTTTGGGAGGAAAATGCTTCTCTTTTCCGGTTTCCCTATTAATTGGGTTAATCTTATCTTGAGTTATATTTCTACTACTTCTATAACCATCCTCCTTCATGGCTCTAAACTATATAGTTTCCGTCCCTCTCGAGGCATCAGGCAAAGAGATCCCTTATCCCCATATATTTTTATTCTATGCATGGAATTCCTTAACCTTAAAACCATGTAGAATGTGGACTAAAAAAATGTGGCTATTGATTCGTGCCTTTAAAAGCGGCCTTTGATTTTCGTATCTCTTGTTTGCAGATTTTTTTTGGAAAAATCGATCTAAATACCTATT